>CM029662.1:441844-1641844 GCA_017311315.1 Dendrocalamus latiflorus
TAATAATATGTGCCATGCATTACTTGCCGGCACATGTTTTTGCCCTCATCGTGTTATAGGACGACATATAGTATGATAGAAGCAGCCTTGAATACACAAGCTAATACAAAAGAAAAGTTGACTTCAATGGCATATCCTACTGCATACAATACATAAGTCTTCTGAAAAGACTAAGACTAAACCAGCGGAAGCGCGGGAGGTGAATTGGCGCGCGGGAAGGAACGCGGGAGGAGGGCGATTTCGCCGGGAGAGAGCGCGAGGGAGGCAACTGGCGAGCGAAGTCCGTACGCCAGGAATACACTGCGGAACCAAAGGAATAGTGAGCGAGGCAAAATAGCGAGACATGTACAGTACTTGTTGGAGGACTAATTAGCCCTTAAATAATCTAAAATAGCATTGGAATGATATTTACATTACCTGTTGGACCTGCTCTTACATTGCTTCCTCTGATCACCTTGATCAACTCACCTTGCTTTGTTCTTTTGATTACAAACCTACTCCCTTTATATACTAAAGGATGACTAAGATATAGACTAGAAACCAAAACGCCTCCTGCTACCGGACTCAAACAAACTCAGAAACAGTGCATATATACGTATATACGGCATGAATGCATACACATATACGAACTCGAATATGACTGAGTAACTGAAACAAGATTCCTGTAACAGGTTTCTTTTCTGGTTTGTCGAGTAGCATGCTCGATGCATGTTCTTACTTATATCGGACTTTCTCCTGGCCGATGGTCATATAGGATTAAGACTTTTATGACATTTGCTTGTCTGCTTTACTGACGACCAAACTTCTTGTCTCATAAACGTCTTTGAACTGAATTTTGTAAACTCTTAGCTCGTTGTTTCTAAAGGCAAAATGGCAGATCCAAAAAACCTAGTGCTTAATTAGTACTCCACTAGCCAAACGCAGGCAGACAGAGAGACAAGTACGTGCGTATCTTTCAATGCTAGTACCTACCAGTCCAGAACAAGGGCACGATACACATTGAATTCTGAAGCTCAACCATGGTTTTTTTTCCAAAAGGTGCGTCACTGCAGCCTGCAGTGCAGTACATGCATGACAACATAGTATCTACAGTGATCATCATGTAGTAACTTGCAGAAAGGGAGAGCGAAGGTAGATGCAAGACCAACGCAGTGCAGTGTTGTGGAGTGCTTCCCTGGTCGTAGTAACTTGGTCAAGACTCAAAAGACAGGCATCTATCTGACAGGTGTTGGCCAGCAGCTTTGGGAAGGCAAAAAGCTCCCCCAACTCACTGCCTCCTGCCTATGAAATAAGTGATCCCTTCTCCTATCATTTTCAACTCCCAGCACCAGCAGCAGCGGCATTGGCGGATTTGGGGTGCAGCTGCACCTCTAGATTTTTTAGAAGAAAAATAAGTATATAAAAAATATATTAGATATATGTATGTGTGTATATATATATATAAGATTTTATTTGTGTTAAGAATATTAGTGGTATTTTCTATTGTACTAGGATTTAATTTTGTGCCCCCTTTGTACTCTCTCTATATATATATTGCCCATTAAACCTCTTGCATACAAACTCAATATTTATAATATGGTATCAGAGCAAAGATTATGATTAATGTTTACCATAGCAGCTGCCGCTGCCTTCTAGCTCTCAATCCTCTTCCGCTGCCACTGCCCCCGGGAGGTGCGATCTTCACTCTCGGGGGTGGCCACCTCTTTTTAGTCGCGCCGAATCCCACCGTCACCACGCAGCCCTAGGCTGCGGTGTCCACGCGTGCCCTCGCCGGATCCCGCCGGATCATAAGGGCCTGTTTGGGAGAGCTCCACCAGCTCCAGATCCACGAAAAACAGCTCCACTCCACCAAATTTTACCCAAACGCTCCAGCTCCGCGAAATCTGGATCCACCAAAATCCTGGATCTGAGGGCCAGATCCATGGATTTCATGGAGCTCCTCAAGGGGTGCTCCACCGTGGAGTTGGGTGGTAATTACCCACCAATGCCACTGGTTACACACCCCATCCTACCAAAAGTGGTCATTCCCACCAAAACCTCAATTTCGTGGATCTGAAGCTGTTGTACAAGCCAAACACTCCATGGTGGGATCCCAGATCCACGGTGGAGCTGCTCCATGGTGGAGCTGCTGCTCCAGATCCACGTTTTCAGTGGTGGAGCTCTCCCAAACAGGCCCTAAGATCCAACGCCCTCCATCACCGACCGCGCTGGATCCCGCCACCTTCTACTGGATTCGCCACTCCAAGTCTCTGATGCCGGATCCACCGCTGCCAGCCACAGGCCGAATCCACCGCCGCCTGATCCCGTTGCGACGCGCCCAGTGCTCCATGACCTCTCCGCCGGCGCCGCCTCCCTCGGATCTGGGCTCCCCTTCGACCGCACTCGACACCGCCATATCTCGCCGCCGCTGCTCCCGTGGCCACCGCCGCCGGATCCCGCCATTTTGCGCCACCTCCCTGTCAGATCCAGACTCCCCAGCCGCGCCTCAATGGCGTTGGCTCCCTCAACGCGCCAGCCTGCCACCACCCTGGATCTGGTTGTAGCAGCCTTGGATCCGGTCGTCACCATCAGCACTTCGTCAGTCCTTCCCTGGCTCGATCCTCGGTCTCTTGGTGCTGCCTCCCTACTGCTGACTCGGGTTTCCTTGACGCCTTCTCCAGCTTGTCGGTCTCCACTTCGCGCGGTGGGGGATCTGGCCGCCACCACCGAGGTCTCGTAGGAGGAGGTCGTGGTCAAGCAAGGACTCCAATATGGAGTGGACATGGCAAGGAGGAGGTGTGGGAAGCCGAAAGCAGGGAAAAACAAGCATAGTTATTTCATTCATTGGATAAGCGCGTGGTTTTGGCGTGTCTGCACTATGCCACCACTGTGTTACTAGCTATTTTATTCAGCTATTTTTTTTGCTGGTGTGTTGCTGGCTGCTTGGTGCATGGGGCTATCATGTGGTCCCTCTAAGTCTGCTCTCTATCTCTCGTGAGTCTTTTTTTCTTTTGAGTCTAGTTGCGTTCATCTAAATCCGTAGTCTCTATCTTTTAGTTTGTTCAAACCGTGTGAATTCATAAATTTATTATCAGTTATAAAAGTATAGAAATTTCTCTTTTGCATGCAGCAGCCGCTGTTCTTTTCTTTGAGCCACATGCAAATTGTAGAAGTCGTTATAATGCCGCCGCTTCTCTGTGAATCGCCGCCCCGACCTTCTAAGCCCACCGCGCTTCTTCCGCACTATGCTTCTTGTGCACTATATCGCCGTTGTCTTGGGTTTCGATCTACACCACTATACTTCTATCTAATTCATTTTCGGCTTGGTTTGATAGATTTTTCAAGAGCTACACGCCACGACGACATAATCAAAATTCGGACTTTAGATTTTTCCTATTTTAATATCAACCATTTTCAAATGCAATGCTATTGCATACGTTTACATTTGAGAGTATTAAGAACATTAGTGATATTTTCTATTATACTAGGGTTCAATATTATGGCTGTGATCAACTCGGCTTATGGCTTATTTTTCACTATTCATAAATTTCGTCTTTTTCTGAACTTTTGCCTTTTTGTTGAGCTTTTTTGCCGGTTCTTTTTTTCCCGTATTTGTTTGTATTATACGTAATGGGCTAACATATTTTTTATATTTTTAAAATTTTTTAAATTTAATTATGCGAAATAAGGCTCTGTCAGCTACAGTGCTTTTTTCAGCCAGCTACAGTGTTTTCAGCCATAAGCCATGAGCTTTTAAGCCGAGTTGATCACCACCTATATCTTTTTGTACCCATCAGAGCCAGTTCCAACTGCTTTAGTTCCCTGGCCCCAACCATCAGCCCCAGGTCACGCGGCGCACCGGAATTCTTGACACATCTAGACCCCTAATGACCCGAAATTCCATTTTGGCCCCCAAATAAAAAATTCCCGATTTGAACCTCTCCCCACCGCACGTTTACGAGCGGCCGACACGTGTTCCGGTCGTGCGGTGTGGTACTGCACGACCGGTCGTGCGGTCAAAAACCCGAGTCGTGCGGTCAAAAAATCGGTCGTGCGCTCAAAAAACTGAGTCGTGCGGTAAAAAAAATCGGTCGTGCGCTCAAAAAACCGAAACGTGCGGCCGGCGCGGAGGGCGAGGCGGTCGTGCGGTGTGATACCGCACGACCCGTGCTACAGTGCGGTTATGCGGTACCACACCGCACGACCGGGACACGTGTCGGCCTCTTGTAAACGCGCGGTGGGGAGGGGTCCAAATCGAAAATTTTTTTGATTTGGAGGCCAAAAATGGATTTTCGGGTCATTAGAGGTCTAGATATGTCAAGAATTCGAGCACCGCACACGGTTGGGCTTAGGCCGCAGCGGCAGCAACACCATGGCAAGCAGGTTAGCAGGTTGCCCAAAGATTCCACTTTTCTGTGCAAACATAGGACAGAGAAAGCTAGCTATCTTTCGAAAGCTTCAGGCTTTCAATGGATGGATGGACCAAATCAGATGAAGAGAGAGAGGAGAGCAGGAGGCCAAGTCATATCATATCAATCAGGCCGCAGCAAGTACACATTGCAAGGCATGCATGCACACATACTACATGTCTACACATGCAACACATAGAGGAGCAGCAGCAGAAGCAAAAAACATTGGAGTAGCAAGAAGGGAACAGTACATGTCCTCGCCTTGGTGACGCTGCAAACACACTAGAGACATCAGGGCAAGAATTAATGGCGCCTTGCCTTGGTACTGACGTTGATATTGTGAAGATATGGAGTGGGGCTTGACGCAGACGGTACAAATGGACCATGCAACAACCAAGGGATCCTCGAGAGATCCTCTGATTCAATTCAACTGTGTCAGCTTGCCCCTTCTTGCTCGGCTTCCTCACTTCAATTCACTCCACTTCTTCCTGCTCTACACATCTCTTAGGTTACATGCATGCTAATCTCTTAACACATCGGTCATCGTTTGAACAGATGCTACAATAATTTGGCAAGCGCAACAGCACATCATCAGTCAGGATTGTCAAAGCATATTAATTACTAAACGAGCGTGATTTGTAGACTAATTAATCTGGGACTGCAAAGTACCTCCCTAATTATACCTAGCTAATAGCCAGGAAGTGACAAGTAGGAGCTTACCAAATGAGGGCGGGCCTCTCCTCCTACTGAAAGAAGCACATGCTGCTGAACTCGACTTGGTGCAGAGATCGAGAGCCCTCCTGCCCATGCTCTTCTCCCACTTGCATCATACTGCTGCTGCCGCCATCCTGCAAAAGGGAAGGCAGTGAGTGCACGTGTGTCAACTCACATTACCTTGACATGAACCCTCTCTGCTACTGCTAGCTAGCTAGGCTGAGTCTAGCTAGCTCTCGTGCCTTCTTCTTGAGTGCTGTGTGGAATTTCTTTCCATCACACAAGCAAGATTGATCTCATGTAGAGAAAGGGACTCAGATTTTCAGAGACAGATGTATCCTATCTTGACCTGAGCAAAGCCTGTGGGTCCTTGAGCCTCCTCAAGTGAGGTGTGTGGTGCTCCAGTGGGTAATTGGTTGCCTTGGCCCATGCACTGCACCAGCTCATGTGGCATCTGTTGTGCCAATTTTAACACCTAAAGCACACACAAAGGGAATCATCGTTACTGTAGGTAATTGGGTATATATAAACATTGATTGATTGGCATGCATGGAAGAAGCAAACTGAAAGCAAATAATTCTTCAGAGGTGCTCGCTTTTGGATTGAGATTTATCATTATTAATCTTACCTGTGGAACATTTGGGTACATGTCAAAGTCCAGCCCAAACTCATACATCATTGGGTTCAGAGAGGCAAGCTTCATGGAGAGAAACTGAAAGAGCATACAAGAACGAATTAAACGTGAAACCATTGACTGCTTATGTTGTTTCTTATCTGATGATATATTTATTTGAAACATTGACTGCTTATGTTGTTTCTTATCTAATGATATATTTATTACCTCAACTTGGTTCTGCAACGATTGCACATAACTGATTATCTCGTCTAGCATGAGGGCTTTTCCTGTAACCTATGCACGCACACAATGAACCGGTTACTAGGCATGCATATCCTAGAATCAGTGGGAACATAACTCCAACCTTAGTCAAGATTCCATGAATGAATGAATGGAGAAAGCGAGTGAGGCATCCTCACCTTGTCACAACCAGGAACCAGGCTTTGCAGCATCTTCATCCTCTCACTGATCTTCTCCCTTCTCACCTACGACAGTTGAAAAGCCTATGTGAGCATTCTTTCTTATGATGATGAAACTATGATTGTTTGGGCAATTGATTAGCTGCTACTACTCAGATGATCAGATTAGGTAACACATGCATACCCTCTCTGCAAGGCTGTGGCTATCTGTGGCTTGGCCCCTCCTTGCCCTCACATGAATGTACCCAGCTGGTGGCTCCCCGCCTGCCTCCTTGGCCTTCACATCACCATGTCCCCTTGCCTTTTTCTCCTGAAGTCCCTTCACACCCACATTGCTCCTCCTGTGCTTTCTACTCTTGCCCCCACTTCCATCCTAAATGGTAAAAACACAGAGTAACCCCCAGCACCAGATAAGGATGCCACAAATGCAATAGCTTACCTTATGTAGTACATCAATAGCAAATGGGCCCAACATACATGGACACTTCCATGGAAAAATGTCACTACTGGTGTGTGTGTGTGTGTGTGTGTGTGTGCTTTCTGGTTTTGGTAGATTTCCACAATTCCACTAGTAGGGTAGAAATTATGCAAGCTGTTACATGTACCTTATTCAGATAATGTGCACCAAGAACATGTATACATGGTTGTAGAAAACATATGGTAAACTCTATTTCATTTCCATAATCAGGCTTGCAGATGTATGAATGGTACATGTGGCAAGAAGATAAACCCTATCAAGTGTGAAAATATGCTAAAACATAGAAAAGTGAATATATAAATTTGCAGTTTCCTCTTATGTGTGCATGGCAAGCAAAGATGCCATGTGTAACTGCTTACCATTTCCTGAGCTGAGCCCAGTGAACTAGTGCTGCTTCCTTCAACGTCAACCACCCTTCTCTTGTCACCAGCAGCAGCAGCAGCAGCAGCAGCAGCAGCTTCAAAGGAAGGGTGGCTCTCCTGCAGGTGCAGCAGCACTGGTGGTGAGTATACCATTGACATTGAGCTGGTGTCAAGGGAGCTGCTGCTGCTCTCATAGGCCATGGCTGCTGCTGCTGCTGCCTCAAGGTTGCTGCTGGTAGGGAAGCCTGGGACCGGGAGGGGCTCAGGCTCAGAGAGGAAGCAGTAGAGGAGAGCTGAGTGGTGCAGCTGCTGCTCGTGCTGGCTTGAGAAGCCATCCATGGTGGTACTAGCTACCTTGTAAGAGCTGAGCTGATTGGGAGGGGGTCTGCCTTGATTGGGGTGGGTTCGGTTCAGGACTTCTTCAGGGCTCTGGCCTGGTTGTGGCCTAGCTTCGCTAGCTAGCAGCTTATATAATGTTAGAGCAGCATTCTATTCAGTTAATTGACTGCTCTCTCTCTCTCTCTCTCTCTCTCTCTCTCTCTCTCTCTCAGGCAGAGGCCTTCTTTCTTCTTGCTATGGTGGGCCGGCTGTCACAGGGCTGCCTGTCATATTAATCTGCGTTGTGTTTGTGCTGCAACTGAAAGCATCTTGTCTTTTAAAACCCAACACACTAATTGGGTGACTGACAGTTTATCACTCATCACTCCGCAAGAACTACGCATCCACATCTGGATTTGGTCCAACTCAAACATGGTAGTAATTGTAACGCCCCCGTTTCCAGGGGCGCGTACGGACACGGCATTCCGTAACTATTCACGCATGAACAGTTATGGAGCGTCGCGCAAGAGTATACCATTGCATGCTTACAGCAAAAGTCCAGCATATATTTCATATAAGGAATAACATCCATTTTTGACAGCGGGGCGTGCAAGCCCAAAGTATAATTACATTACAAAAACTCCAAGATCCGCTTCGAGCGCGGCGAAGACCTAAAGCCACGGGTCCTCGTCGAAGAAGAGACCCTCCGGGACTTCCTCAACGGGGAGACATTCACCTTCGTCTTGATCCTCTAAAAAGTTGATTAAGCAAGCCGTGAGCCAAACAACCGGCTCAGCAAATCCCAAAGGGATTCTATTTTACTACATGCACTGATTCACAATGGAAAGGGAATATACTTGGTTTATTAACTTGAGTGGATGCAGTTTTATTTGCAAACATTTTCATAAAACGGACCCAAAACTACTTCTCAAGAACTCAGGGGTTTTTCAATCAAAAGTTAGTTTAACCAGCTAAACAAGTTAAAACATGTACAAAACTACTTAAGCTTTGCGGCTGGAATCACCCAAGTGACACAGCTCCAATAACCGGGAGCACGGCGTATTCGAATACCATTTATTTGACTCTGCAGAGTTTGCTCAGCTTTACCCACACGATCCCTTAACTCCCGCTAAAGAGTTAAGAAAGCCAGGTCATTTCACTGCTCAATTCTTTATATAGACTCTACCCGGTAGAATTCCACTCGGGTCTGGCTCACACACTCACACACCTACACACGCACACCAACGTCCACTTCGAGTGAAATCTACCGTTGTTAGGCACCCGCAGCACGGCCTGCCTAACCACGTTACTCAAACACCTACTTCTCACCACCTGTAGAGTTTCAATTGAGTTGAGCAGCTACTAAACCAGTGTTGACAAGTCAGCTCCTGTGGTTGAGCGGTCACCATGTCATTTGCTCAGCGTAAGGGTCTGGTCCTTATATTTTTCCCCCGGAGTCCGCAACCCCGGCCAGGTCCGCAACCTGCAACCCAGGGTAAGAGGCGGGCGAAAACCGTCTCGCGGCGCACCACAGCCCCCCTTACCCTATCTTACATGTCGACATACTCCGCCCTAGGGCACGGCATCCCATACTACCCTGCCCTAGAGTCGGGTTTTCCAAAGTCTATTGGCCCGCAGCCACAACCTTATTAGTGTAAGACTTTGAGTGATATTAATAACTTACAGTTATTTAGATTAACAGATATTTATTTCTAGGGTTACAAAGGCATGGCTACAAGTTTAACATGGCTTTTGTCGGTGGTAGGTTTAACTACATAACATGTCATTCTGAACCATTTTATTTTACTTTGAACTAACTTTTCAGAACTAGTTCAATGCAAATAATATAATAACATAATTAAACATTATGGGATACAACATGGTCAAAGGATTTGGGACTTGCCGTTGACTTGGACGATCTCGGCTAGCTCGAACGTAGAAACGCCTGGATCCTGAGCTGGCACTTGAACTTCCGGAATCTCCGATACTAGCGTAAACATGGAAAATAAATAAGTCCAGCTCGATACTAATCAAGCGAGGAAAAATAAACTAATTAAAAAGGAGTAAAATGCATAAATCCATAAATGGGGAATTTTAGAAATTTATCTGGGATGAATTTGTGGAAATGGATGCCAAAAATGGGTCTAGAATAATATTTGGGGCAAAGTGGTGAAATTTGGGAATTTTTGGGATTTTCTGTGATTTTCTAGGATTTATTTGGATTTTTCTGGATTTTGGAAATTGGAAAAACATCTGGAAAATCGAATGAACAGTGCAGAGGCCGGCCCGGCTACTGTGCGGCCCGACCGGCGGACGGCCCGCGCGGCCAACGGCCCGCGCAGCCCAACGCGCGCGCGCGTGCGAGCGAAGCAGGCCGGGGACGCGACCCACTCCCGCGCGCCTACGCAATCCGGATGGACGACGCGTGGCTCGGGTGGACGGCCGGATGAGGCGGAGCGAAACGATACGGTGGAAGATCCGACGGACGCGGGACGGGGAGTTTTAAGAAGATCGGACGGTCGAGGAGGTGTGGCCATCCGACGCTCCGTGTTAGACGGCAATGGGCGAGATCGACGGCGGAGGAGGAGCCACGTCCATCGTCTTCCTCCTCTCGCCGGCCTCACGCAGCGGAGGGACAGAGACGGCGGGGCTCCGCCCTCTGGCAACGGCGAGGGGCTCCGACGGCAAGGGAGGGTACCGCCGGGTGCGTCTCAACACGGGGAATCCATTGGTGGAGTTTGGGAGGGGAGGAGGTCAATGGAGAAGGCAGGAGGGAGAAGGGAGAGCTTCGGCTTTGCGGTGGCGGAGGAGCTCACCGGCGGTGAGGGAGCCAAATTGGCTGCGGTTACACGCTCACGGGGGTGCGAGGCTCACACTGGTGGTGGAGTTGGAGGCTGGGAAGCTGCGGAGAAGCTTGGCCACGGTGAGGGTGGTTCGGACGGCGGCGGCCTTCGACGCCGGAGCTCCTCGGAGCTTCTCTTGGCTAGGCGAGAGTGTCAATGGGTGTGGGGGAGGGTGTAGAAGCTCTGGACGCACTCAATTGGGAAATGAGGGAGGGGTGGAGGAGATCGGGGAGCAAGGGGGAAGAGGGGATGTTGGGGCGGGTTTTAAACCCGAGCGGAGGGGAGGAAGCTTCGGGGAAGGAGGCACGGGCGGCCAGGGGGAAGGAACCGGGCGCCCAAGGGGGAAGAACCAGGCGAGAGAGGCTGCAGGTGGGCTGAGCGGGGAGTGGCGACGCGCGGCGGCGGTGACGTTGCTCCGGTGGCGTCAGCGGGGAAGGAAGGGGAATGAACCCACTGTCGCGGGCGAAGACCGGGCGTGGGCGCGTGCGGCGAGTGCGCGAAGGGGAAGGCGGGGCAGGAGCGAGGCGCGAGCGAAGGGGAGGGGCGAGGCGCTGGGAGAGAAGAGAGGCGGGGAGAGGATGCGGCGCCAGCTGAAGAAGGAACGAGGAGGCGCCGGGATCGGGAGGAAACGGGAAAGGGAAAGGCGCCATCGGGAGAAGGTGGCGCCAGGCCGAAAAAGGAAAGCGGGAAAACGGGAGGCTTTCCAAAAAGGGAAAGTTTCCAAAATTTCCCCAAAAATCAGCAAAAATTCACAGAAAATTTGGGTTTGAAATTTTAGGGCTTTTCAGTAATACCCCTATGTTTCTGTCGATATGCCGTACGTTCTTTTTATGTTTACCAAGATTTATGCCCTTGACATATTCAGAACAGAAAATGCGTTAGTGTTGTTAGGAAACTAGGCCCACGGTCAGAGTCCTGACATATTTGGTCACCCCACCGTAGACTATAAATAAGGACCTAGACCCCCTCATTATGTACACATGAATGAAAGCAATAAAGAAAGACCAGCAGTTCTCTCTATCTCTTTGTGTGTTCAATCTATTCTTCTGTGATTCTGTGATTGATTCGTTCTTGTTCTAAACAGAGGAATCGCTCGGACTGGTCGCCAGCGACGGTTTCTCAACACGTTATCAGCACAACTTCGCTCCGGTGAACGAGGTAATCATCAAAGCGCAGATTGAATTTTCTAGATCGCTTTTGAATCTGTATTTTCTTTTCGCGTTCTAGATTGAAATTCTACGGTGCAAATCCGCCCTAATCTACCGCGAGCAGACTTGAAGTCGCCGGCACAATGCCGATCGGTAGATTATGAATCGGGGTAGATGTTGATTGCACTGTAGATTAGAACGATGCAAATCCGCCCCAATCTACCGTAAGCAGATCTGAAATCGCCGGCACAATGTCGATCGGTAGATTACGAAACGGGGTAGATGTTGATTGCATCGTAGGTTGAAAACTGAAATTTTGCATGGCTTTGTTTGATCCTGCATGATCACTGTACGAAATTGGCATCGCTTTCTGCTATGCACGGCATCACACAGAAAAGAAAAAAAAGGAGAAGCACTGCGCCAGAATGCGCATCAAGCCAATGTCGCGCCTACATGCGTGTGCATCGCCGGCCTAATGCCGGATTGCCGCCCGTCGTCGGATGGCCGCTGGCCGTCGGCCTGAAGCTGAAGTTGGCCTGAAGCCACAGCCGGCGCTGCTCGTGAAGTCACAGCCGGCCGCCACCGCCTCTCTGCGCCGGCCCCAACTGCGCCCGCATGCGCCGGCCACCACCGCCGCACGGTGCTCGGCCGCTCCCGCGCCGCCGCACGGTTCTCGGCCGCTCCCGCGCCGCCGCACGGCGCACGGCCTCCTCCGCCCGGCTCCTAGGCTTCCCAGCTGCTTGCGCCCGCACGCGCTCGCCAGACCGCCGCGCTGCTCGCAGCCGGCTCCCTCCGCGCACCGTCACCGGATTCGGCCGCCGCCACTTGTGACTTGCCTGGCCGCCACACCGGTACTCCGCACCCGAGCCTTGAGCCGTCGGCAGCACACCGCCCTGCATGGCGCAGCCGCCGCCGCACGGCGCCCGGGCTCCTCCACCGCACGGCGCTGCCGGCCCCTCCGCCGCGCCCTGCAAGGCGCAGCCACACCGCCGGCCTGGCCCCCTTCGCCGCGCCGCTATGTCACGCCCCGACGCCGGCCATCTGTGTCGCGCCTCCGCTCGGCCGACTCGCCGTCCGGCTAGGCCGCACCACGCCTGGCGCCTCCTGAGTCCGCCCTGCCGCCGCTTGCCTGCAGCAAGCCAGCCGCCCGGCCTCCCTCACACCGCCCGAAAGGCGCACGGGCCAGGCGTCGGCGCCACTAACGGGAGTGAGGAGAGGAAACCTTAAGAACCTCCCCCCCTCTCTTGATTAGCCGGCCGATTGGGCCTTATGGGCCGTGGGCCGCATGCGGCTGGGAGAAGGGGAAATCGGCGGGTGGGCCAGGGAAAGGCCCGAGCGGAAAAAAAATTGTGCGAAAAAGGCCCTCCCATTTTATGTAAATTACCGAAAGGCCCTTATTTATTTGTTTTAAGTCCAGATGTTTGCATAAAGGCTTTAGTAATTCTGGAAATCACGCATAAGCCCTCAAATTTGCGAGCGGATCCAGAATTTTGCAGAAAACCCCTCTGTAAATCAGAAAATTACGTGATTTTTTCTCTGAATTGAATAATTTGCGTAAAAACCCTCTGGAATTGCAGAATTTGCTGAAATTTCATGTTTTAGCATGAAAGGGCATCAGGAATCCGAATTTTGCATTAGTTTTAGCATTTGAAGCTTATTTATTTATGCCTTTATTATTTCTGTATTTTCTATATTTATTTACTGTTTTTGGTTAATTGTAATTGTTTTAATTGCTTTTAATCACTGAAATTAGCAATAAAATTATAGAAAATTCTGAAATATTACGAGAATATTTTGTACCATTTATTTACCCGCAGTGAATTATTCCGTGCATGTCTACCGCAGTAGACTTATACACATTTAGATGACTAGCATCACGAACTGGGAGTTCGAGGAGCTGGCCCCGCATGGCCAAAACTATCTGACATAGGCATCCGATGTCGAGATTGTGCTTGGAGCCAGGAAGCTCCGCGCTGCTATTGGGATTGGCGGACTGAATGACGCTCAACCCAAACCTGAGGAGAATGATCAGGCACTTAATTTTCTCAGGCACCACCTCTGCCTCACTCTAAAGAATGAGTATATGGCGGAGAAAAGCGCGCTAGCACTCTGGACCGCCATCAAGAAGCGGTTTGAGAGGCTAAAGTATATCATTCTTTCCCAAGCAGAGCAAGAGTGGATCAGACTAAGGTTTGCCGACTTTAAGACGGTCGAGAAATACAATTCTGCTTTGCACAGGATTTGTACCCCAATGCAGAAAATTGAGAAAATCCTTCCACCCAAATGAAGTACAATCCGCACGCAATTATCGTCAAGACGGCTATGAGGAATATGCCGAATTGTTTGATATGATGCAAATTGCGGAAGCTCAGGACGAAATTCTCCGCAAGAACTAAGTCACTCAGCCATCTGGTAGCTCCACTGGCCGTGAAGCCAACGTCGGGAGCAACAAGGTGCGAAAGCCCTTGATAGAGAAAAGGGGAAGGAAGGGTAAGACCGCAGCCCAGAAAGGCAAATCAGATGCTCCACGTGAGAATAAGGCTAGCAAGCCAAAACGGGATGGCAAAGGGCACATGAAGCCCACTCTGCATCGGTTGAGGGGGAGCGTTCTGAGCAGCTGCCTGCGTTGATGGTGTTTGAGACCATTACGACAACAGCACCCCTCTCGACCTAGAAGCAGCCACCGTCATGATTTCTCTTGAAGAGAATGTCACCCCGAGAAAATAGCAGAAGAAGTCCAGTGCACTGAATGCATTTCGACTTTAATTGTCATTTATTTTGTGTGAAAGAATATGTTAGAATTTGCATGAATGGTACTTAAGAATTGTTATCTTCTCGTGATGGTTGGATGATATTTGAAGAATTCATTCATTTATTCAGTTTATGATGGCATGATATGTTCTGATATTGGAGTGTTTTATCTATGTGTTGATTGCCTTCTCATGCATGCTAATAAAATACCCTATATTAGAACGCGTGTAGCGCCCTATGAAGGAAGTGTGCTTAGCTAGCAGCAGCACAACACATATCATCTTAAGAGAGACTAAGTTTTCAGTCGATTCGTAAGAGCACTGGAAGCCTTACGACAATCGTCAGAAGCGATACATATATAATTGGTTCGGAAAGAGCCATAATGGGCACAACTTTGGTCATTGAAGAAGCCTTATTGTACCCAGAATCGACTAGAACTCTCCTAAGTTTTAAGAATATCCGCACAAATGGTTTCCACGTTGAGACTGAAGAAGAGTACGGTAAGAAATACCTGCTCATTATGAAGCGCGAAGAGAATGAAAAGAACAGTGTATTAAAAAAACTTCCTTCACTAGAAACTGGGCTATATTATACCAACATTACGGCGCCTGCAGCGTACACTGTTCTGAAAATAGTGTTTAGAAGCTCTGAACTCTTCTGTCTCTGGCATGACAGATTAGGCCACCTAAGTCTTAGGATGATGAGAAACATAATAAATAACTCGCATGGGCATAATATTAATGTGAAGAATTTCCCGAATCATGAAGATTTTGTGTGCCCTGCATGTGCCACTGGGAAACTAATAACTGGACCCTCCACTCTGAAAGTGAAGGATGAAGTCCCTGTATTCCTGGAACGCATCCAGCGAGACATTTGCGGTCCCATTCAGCCCATCCCAGGGCCATTTAAGTATTTCATGGTGCTCATTGACGCTTCATCGAAGTGGTCATATGTGAGTTTGTTGTCCACAAGAAACCACGCCTTTGCAAAATTGATCTCGCAGATCATTCGCATCAGAAATGTGTTTCCAGATCATCATATCAAGTCCATCCGAATGGACAACGCCGGAGAATTTACTTCAAAGGCATTTGATGATTATTGCATGGCGATGAGAATTGCAGTTGAGCACTCGGTACCGCATATCCATACCCAGAACGGTTTGGCAGAGGCTTTAATTAAAAGAATTAAATTCATTGCCCGGCCCCTCTTGCATAAAAGTAATTTGCCAGCTACATGTTGGGGACACACAGTCCTTCATGCAGCGAATCTCATCAACTTTAGACCTTCGGCCTACAACATCCATTCACCTATGCAACTAGCGCAAAGGTCAGCACCGAAGATTTCCTAACATTAGGGGGAGGAAATCAACCCCTTGATGAAGAATGTCGGGAAATTATGTGGCAAGCCTGGGGAATCCATGCAGATGACCCGCGCACTAGAGAAGTCCAGAAGACATTACATGCCAAGCCACGGGAATTCATGCAGATAACCCGCGCATTAGTGAAAGCAAATAGATAAGTCCAGAAGACAATAGAAGTCCAGAAGACAATTGATTTGCAAGCATTAGCAAATCAGCTGCCTGATCACTTCAGTGATTTGAAGAGCGTGACTAAGTCGCATGTGCCTGCACGCACTGCACCGGAGAGGGTTGAAATACCAAAGAAAGCAGAAGGTATCCCTAATCTCGTCCAGAGGCCTCAGAAAAAAAATGAGGACGAGAACTCCGGTTCCTCTAATCCTTAGTAACCGGGGACGTCTGGCGAAAAAGGGTAAGAAGGACTTATCACAGCCGATCATTAAAGTCCCCCAGAATGAGAAGGAGAGCCAGTTGAGACCTGGCAAAAGTATGACACCTTCAGAAAAAGGCATACCGGATCTGAATATCCCCATCGGCATGGATGTGTGCGCACATATCGGAGCCGAAAAACTAAAGGGACTTGCCACCGCAATTGAAAGAAGCGATGTGCAAGGTAAAGCTCCAGCAGAAGCAATCGCTCCAGAAGAAGCAACTCATGAAGAAATAGCTATAAATTATGTGTACACGGGAGAGTCCCTGAATAGGACAACCGCTAATATCGATATCTACTTCGCAAAGAAAATTGCCACCATCATCGATCTTGATCCCGAGCCTGCATCGCTCGCTGAATGTAAGAAACGATCAGATTGGGAAGATTGGAAGAAGGCAATAGCAACAGAATTGCTATCTCTGAATAAAAGAGAGGTGTTTGGGCCCGTATGTCGCACACCTCCCCACATACACCCCGTTGGGCACAAGTGGGTATTTGTTCGAAAGAGAAATGAAAGAAATGAAGTAGTGAGAAACAAAGCAAGGCTGGTAGCCCAATGTTTCACTCAACGTCCCGAAGTTGATTATGAAGAAACCTACTCCCCAGTCATGAGTGGAATTACCTTTACATATTTGATCTCAATGGCAGTGAACTTGAACTTGGAAATGAAATTGATGGATGTTGTGACTGCATATCTTTACGGTAACTTGGATTCGGAGATTTATATGAAAGTCCCTGAAGGAATACTTCTCCCGAACCAAGACAGAGCAATTAGAAATCTGTACAGTGCGAAACTCAGAAAGTCACTGTATGGACTGAAACAATCTGGAAGAATGTGGTATAATTAGGGATGAAAACGGTCGGAAAACTCCTCAACCGTTTTCTACTTCTACATTTGAATACGAAAACGAAAGCGAAAGCGGTAAAGCCGGACACGAAAACGAACGCGAACTTACGGAATATCGAGAATTTCGAAAACGAACCAATTCGAGCGGAATTATGTCGAACACGGTCGGTATACGAAAATTCAATACGGAATACCGTCCTGTAGGACCAAGTGCACAACAATTAACAAGTGACCAAGTACATAACAATTACCAAGTGCATGATCAAGTTCAAGTGCATATAATAATTAACAAGTGCATGACCCTTGGTCTTAAGTGAATTAAAATTAGATGTAGCAATAGCATATTTCAGAGCAAGCAGTTAATAAATATACACATACCTCAATTTTCAGTTTAGCCACAACATTAGCCAAAGCCTCAACCTCAAGATCACTCACAATTGATCCAACCATTTTAGAATCTGAACAAAAAATGAGAAAGAAAGGAAAATAATCAATGCATTATTCTACTGCAATTATAAGTGTCTAACTGAAAAAAAAGATAAAAGGTGCCTTTCTTCGCATACATGTCAATCACCGCGCTTGCAAGAAACACGTCGGAGTCCAACCCAGCCTTCACCACGCATCCATGAACCGCCTCTGCAATATCCCTTACAAAGTCACCACTAGTCCACTACCAGAGCAACACTTTATGACACTCCCAAGAGCGAACGAATTCAAGCCCATTCCGCACCGGCGCATCAGAGCAAACATCTTCAGAATCTCATCATGCACACCGGCGCGGACGTACCCAGAGACCAGCGAGTTCCATGAGACGTCGTCCCTCTCCTCGGCAACTTCAAACACCCACCTCGCCTCGTCCATGTCGCCGGCTCGCCGCACCTCGCGTACATACTGATAAGCGAGTTGGACACGAACACGCCCTTGGCGATCCCTTCAAGAACGGCCATCACATGAACGGCATTGCCCACCTTCAGGGCCCCCGCCTGCGAGCACGCGGCGAGCGCGGCCGCGTACGTAAACCGGTCAACCTTGACCCCCGCGCTCCGCGCGCGCATGAAGGTCTCCAAAGATAGATCAACGATGCCGGCGCGGGAGTAGGAATCGATGAGGAGGTTGAAGGAGACGACGTTGCGGCGGGGCATTTCGTCGAGCAGGCGGCGTGCGGGGAGGGGCCCTTCGAGGCGGCAGTAGGCGGCGAGGAGGGAGTTGCAGAGGAAGAGGGAGGGAGAGGGGTGGGCGCGGGCGATGTGGCCATGCACGGCGGCGGCGTGGGGCAGCGCGGCGCAGGAGCGGAGGAGGTGGAGGTAGAAGGCGTCCAGCGAGGGGAACGGCGGCGGCGCCCGCGAGTTAGGGATTTAGGGCGCAGAGGCTGGGGCGCTGGGCGCCTGGGCTGTGAGCCTGTGAGACGGTGAGATCTGGGTTTTTAGTGGGCCAAATTCGGTATAAACCGAATTTACAATACGGTATATTCCGAATAAAATGTAGAAAAGTAGAAAGCGGTCGGAAAACACCTAAACCGTTTCCGCTCCGTTTTCGAATTTGGTATTCCGTATTTCGAACCGAATTCGAATTTGTCCGAAAATACGAATTCGATCGGGTCAAATGTAGAAAACGATGCGGTTCGGTACGGGATATTTCCGTTCCGTTTTCATCCCTAGGTATAATCGCTTGAGCGACTTTCTCTGCAAGAAAGGCTACACGAACAATGAAGATTGTCCTTGTGTTTTTATACGGCGATCCCAGAATGGATTCTGTATAATCTCTGTGTATGTAGATGATCTGAATATCATCGGGACAGCCGAAGACATAAAAGAAGCAAGCTCCTACTTGGAGTCAGAATTTGAAATGAAAGATTTGGGCAAGACCAAGTTTTACTTAGACCTGCAGCTTGAGCATGTCCCTGAAGGAATCTTGGTACATCAGTCGACCTACACCCAGAAGGTGCTTGAAAGGTTTGGCTTCGAGAAGGCATTTTCCCTCGAAAGTACCGATGATCGGTATGTCTTTGCAGCAAGAAAAAGATCCTTTCTGACCTAGGGAAGAGGGGGAGGAAGTTCTGGGATCGGAATTCCCATACTTGAGTGCAGTGGGAGCGCTCATGTACTTAGCAAACTGCACTAGACCGGATATTGCATTTGTTGTGAACCTGTTAGCAAGGTATAGTGCAGAGCCCACCAAAAGGCATTGGCAGGGCATAAAGGACATATTCCGATACTTGCAAGGAAGTAAGGACTTTGGATTGTTTTACAGAAAGAATCAAGATTTGAACTTGATTGGCTATGCAGATGCTGGGTACCTGTCAGACCCACATACCGTTAAGTCACAAACAGGCTATATATTTTTGTGTGGTGGAACTGCAATTTCATGGAAATCGTCTAAGCAAAGCCTGATAGCTACTTCGACGAACCACTCAGAAATTATAGCACTGTATGAAGCCGCACGAGAGTGTGCTTGGTTCCGCTGAACGGATCACCACATCCGGCAGTCATGTGGAATGAACATTGTGCAAACCCCCACAATTATCCATGAAGATAATGCAGATTGCGTTGCACTAGTGCAGACGGGCTATGTAAGCATATCAACCCCAAGTTCATCTATGCTCATGAATTGCAAAGATGGACAAGATTAAAGTACTGCACACTAAGTCATGTAGACTTGTTCACTAAGTCACTCCGCGCATCTAGCTTTGAAAGGTGCGTGTAAGGGATTGGAATGATGAGATTTAGAGAAGTGCAGAATTCAGGGGGAGAATTCTCTCAAGCCCATTATTAAATCTTGATCATGAAGATTAAGTACCCAAAGGAATAAAGTCCTGAAGACCAAATGAAATTGGGTGAATTGTACTCTTTTTCCCTTGACGAGTTTTCCATGAAGTTTCTCGACCAAGGTTTTTAATGAGGCAATTTGTGCATCGCAGCATCACATGTATCATGTACTCTTTCTCCAAATTTTTCCCACTGGGTTTTTATGGAGTTTTGACGAGGCATGAGCATGTTGGGTGAGTGCCCAAGGGGGAGTGTTAGGAAACTAGGCCCACGGCCAGAGTCCTGACATATTTGGGCACCCTACCGTAGACTATAAATAGGGACCTAGACCCCCTCATTATGTACACATGAATGAAAGCAATAAAGAAAGACTAGGAGTTCTCTCTATCTCTTTGTGTGTTCAATCTATTTTTCTGTGATTCTGTGATTGATTCGTTCTTGTTCTAAACAGAGGAATCGCTCGGACTGGTTGCCAGCGACGGTTTCTCAACAAGTGTCATGCTTAGTTAGAACTCGAACCAAGGACTTGGCATGTGGTACATTACATAAAATGGGAACTGAACTGGGCACGTCAGGAGGCAGAGAAACATAACTCTGTAAATTCACCTTTCTCAATTATAAGAGAATGTAAATTCCTCGTGCACCACCAAGTACCAACTCATGTGCTCCTCTAAAATCTCATCTCTGGTAAACTTAAAATAACATACAGTATATATGCGTAACGTGGAGTTCATGGGTAGCTATGCCATGGCCTAGAGGCGTGCTGGACCCCGGTGTGTTGGTGGCGGTCTATTTTGTGTGTGGGTAGTGGGTGGGGTGCTGTGGAAGTGCTGGCGAAAGCCTTGCCGGTATTCTTACCGGTCTCGACAACGATGACACCTTCGGGCGCCATTTTCCTTCCTGGAGGAGTTGTCATGGCACTCCATAGCCCTCATGTATGCTGATCTCCGGGTGAAAACCTTGCCTCGGTGAGGCGGGCGGCGTCGGCGACCCTAGTCGCCTCCTTGGAGGCGTCGCCTAGGAGGTCCTTCTTCACGCAAAGTAGATCGAAGTTTGGATGGCACAGTCGGATGGGGTTAGGGATTTGGTTAAAAGCAAGGACGGAGAAGAAGTTCTGAAGCTTAGTCTTTCTAGCCTTTTTTCTTAGTTCTTAAGCTATCTTTTTTGTTGTTTTTGCTCCTCAGTTTCGAGGATTTGATCCTAAGAGCTCGTGTATCTTTTAGCTGTATATATCCCACGTGTATATAGAGGCCGGATTTTATATAATCCTTTATCTAAAAATATGCGTACAGTTTCGATGAACCATAGGCACCACCATAATCTAGCATTCAATGGCACAGAGACAATAGGCAGCGTATCAGGAATTAAGGATACGAGAACGAAAAAACAAAGCTATTAGCTATCCACACAATCACTTAGCAATGCGTAAATATTCATACTAACATCATGTGCGATCCTGCAAAATCAGAGTTTACAATAAATTAGTGCTGATGCCAATGAAGAATGTCATGAAGGTTTGCCTTTCCTTTTCTAAAACAACAAAAGGGAAAGTAAGGTGCGAAATTAAATAAGTATTTGTGATCAAGAATTGCCCATGTGAATATGAATGCAATTTAGGCTACAGAGTGATAAGAAAAATAGTAGACCAGAACAAACAACAAGTGCGGAGAATATATGCTATGGCAGTTGGCAGAAGATATATTTCATACTTGAACTTAGCAAGAATCATGCAGGCATGAGCGTCAGACAGCAAGGTCTGCTAAAAACCTTTGGAGACAGGAAAAAGGAAGATGTAAGATGCCCACATTTAGTTCAAATAGCTGCTAAAATTGAGAAGAAAAAAATCGCAAACATCGTATCAGACGTCTAGAAATATCATATCGAGTCTAATTATGTAGTTAATTTCTTTGAGTGAGAGTTCAGTCACACTCTTCATTTCAGATATAATTCTAAGTACAAGCATGGTAGGACATGGGGATTTGGGATGTTTATCCAATGTGGCACATGGTCAGGACTTGAGTGTGGAGAACTCAAGATAGCAGCGTTTGCTAAGATTCTTCATAAAGTGATCCAGCAGCCAGGTGCACAATCAACAGTGTCTAGCCAGAATCACCACCAATCTGCGCACAATATCTCGTGAATACAAGTGCAAATTAGGCCCCATTTAGGTTTTGAATACACTTGTTTTACAAGCTTGTGCGACGGTCAATCTATTTATGTTAACAGCAATCAATCTGGAAGTCTGGACAGAAGATGAACGTCAAGGCTAAGGAAGGCATGCATGCTATCTGAGTAATGCTACGGGTGGGAGAGACAAGTGTTGACTCAAGTTGGCAACAAAGCTCCCCCCTTTTTCTTTTCTCTGAGAATTAAGAGAGACTCCATCCAAGTACATGATGATAAAAAGAAAAGGGAAATCGAATTATGAAATTCGTCAGATACCAACACGGGTGCGTCGCCTAGTGCAAATTCAGCCTGATCTGAGTCTAGCAAAACCGCGTACGCGTCCCCTTGGACGGAAGCGGGCGAGGCGGATGAGAGGAGATGTGCCGGGGCGGAGGCGGGACAGCGCGTCCTTCTTGTGCGCGACGACTGACGAACGGCGCGTCCCCTGCGGCGGCGGCGGCGGCGGCGGAACTTGAGTCCAAAATCACAAACAAGGTGTACTTACTTTGACATAAGCATTGGAAACCCTGTCGGGAAGAACGTTGGGAGGATTGTCATTGGGTGGGTTGTATGGGGATGATGTTCCCCAAACTGCAGAGAACTTCCGTGCTCTTCGCACTGAGAGCATCTCCATCCGGTTCTTTATCCTGCTCTTCATTGTATATTTAGCTAGTATGACCTAAAAAATGGACTCCAACCCATCTTTTATCCCCCTCTTCAAATTTACCCGCTGGCTTTTTCCTTCCGGAGGCTGGCTATCGAAGGCGAGCGCCCGCTCGCTCGCCATCGCGATTTCGCGGGCGAATCTCCCCTCCCGCGCGGCTTCCCTCCCGGGCTCCCCCTCCCGCGCCCTGGAATCTCCTTCCCGCGCCCTGGAATCCCCTCCCTCGCCTTCCCTTCGCCTCGCGCGCGGCGTCCTCCCACCTCCCGCGACTTCCCTCCCCCTCCGGCGACGCTTACGCCGCGCCGCGCCGCCCCTCCCACTGGTCCACCGCGCCGCCACCGCCCCTCGCCGGCGAGCGCCGCCCCTCGCCGGCGAGCGCCGCCCCTCCCCCGCCGCCCCCTCCCACCGGTCCGCCGCGCCATCACCACCCCTCGCCGGCCCTCCCACTGGTCCGCCGCGCCGCCACCGCCCCTCGCCTGCGAGCGCCGCCCCTCCCCCGCCGCCCCCTCCCACTGGTCCGCCGCGCCATCACCGGCCCTCCCACTGGTCCGCCGCGCCGCCACCGCCCCTCGCCGGCCCTCCCCCGCCGCCCCCTCCCACTGGTATGGGTTCTGTATTTACCAAACACGTACAGATATATTCTAATTATCTTAGTTCTTCCCCAATTTCCCATAGCAGAATCTTGCTTTAACCTCTAATATGATACTTTGCCTGGTCAAAAACATTCAGTTTTATATCTATGTCTATCAAATTTGTCTAAATTTAACAACTTTGTATTCATTGGAATCAAAATTGGTCACAAGGAAATTATATGAACATGTTTGCTATACAAAGTACTTCTGTACTATATACCTATATTTTTTACAAATGCATTATAACAATTCAGCCAAAGTTGTATCTTGAAGATGTTCAAAGTAAAAATGACATTTTTTAAACCAGAGGGAGCATGTCTTCTTTGCTGTTATGGTAATTTTGAGATAAAGAAGTTGAACCTCTCATTCAGATGTTATAATTAGGAGCAAAATTGTTTAGATTATCATACCTGCATGACATTAGGATATTTTTTGGGAAACTGAATCTAGCTGAGAAGGAGTGTCCAATTTGAAGTTATAACATGTACAATGTCTGGTCCAGGAGTGAGAGTACAGAACCATTCTTTTATTGGTAAATAAACCTGAGCTTATTATACCTATTATAGCTTTTCCATTTGTGTCATTTAAAGCCTGGGACTAATAATGTGCCAAAATATTATAGGAGTATGGTGTAAGTAATTTGCCAAAATCAAGTATGTACAGGTTTTGAAAGACAATAAGCATAGTTTGCTAAAGCTTTGTTTCCAGGTGGAGGTAGTACAGATTTTTGCACCGCTTGAATTTGACAGTCTACTGCTGTTTGCAAATCTAATCTGCCTCAGAAAAGTAGGCAGTCCTCTTTGGAAAGTAGTAGTGACTACTGTTTTGTAAATCTTACGGAAAGAGGTGCACACAGAGTTGACATCCTGAATTCGTCCATTTTCTACAAGCCATGCGCATGAATTTGAGGTGGCAGTGGCATTACCATTTGCGTAATTATGTTGACGAATATGATCTAGTCGAATTCTCTACTACTTAAACCATGCTTGCTCCAATTATGATGTCCATCCAAAAAAACCGTCTGTTCATATATACCAGAAACCGATTGCCTCCACAGGCATATAAATGCTTTGTTCTGTATTCACAAAAAGGTATTCAGTGTAAAATTGAATAGTTGAAACGTCTGCAAGGAAGTAACTTAACTTGAAATATGACAAGATAGCCATTCAGAGATGATATGGCCAATACCTGGAAGAGACATCAGTGCAGCACCCTACCTGCTGAAACATAAAACAAACATTTAAACAGCTACAATGTTTGATTGATTACAGGTTTTTGCCATGGAAGGTTATATGCACATCCTGAGGGCAGATAATCTTGATGGCAGCGAAGAAATTTGGGGTGATCCATTTATATGCCCCCCTAAGGAACAAACTTGTGCAGTTGCACAAGGTTCTCAGCCTACCAGAGGCAATGATGAATATTCTCAACATACCAAAAGCAGCAAGAAGAGGACTAAGAATTTTACTGCCGAGGAAGATGAGAAGCTGATCAGTGCATGGCTAAATGTGGGTCTTGATCCGATTGAAAGCAATAACCAATCGATGTCAAGGTATTGGCAGAGAATGCATGCTGCCTTCCATGAGCACAAGGATTTTGAATCGGACCGTTCAGAGACATCTCTTATGAACCGCTGGTCAATTATCAATGCGAATGTTAGCCGTTTCTGTGGGGTTTATGCTCAGGTAGTGCGCAGGAAGCAAAGTGGATTAACGGAACAAGATAAGGTATTGTTTTGTCCTCCCATCAATTTGGTTGCTTTCTGGTTCTCCAATAATCCTTTATGTTGGTTGATATTTTCAGATAGACCATGCAAAGGCACTATACAAGAACGGTCACCCAAAGAAGCAATCTTTCGTGATGGACCATTGCTGGAAGAAACTATGTCATGAGCAGAAGTGGATTCAGAGGACAGACAAGTCCCAGAATGAAACAACAAGAGAACAGGCACCAAGTGGTGCTAGTCCCTTGAACTGTAGTCCTGGAAGCAATGAACAGGCACCTAATGAAGCAATGACAAGGCCTCCCGGTAAGAAGCAAGAGAAGGAGCGACAACGTCGAGGGAAAAGATCTTATGGTGATGGAGAGAACCACTTGAAGGAGGTGATGAGCGATTTCTGGATCAAAAAGAAGGAGACAGAAGATTTGAGGGAGTTGAGGAAGAAGGAGCGCAATGACGAGAGGCTACAGCTTGAACGCGAAAGGCTCGAACTGCAGCGGAAGGACGTGGAGATGAAGCAAAGGATTGAAGACGAAAGAATAATAAACATTGATATTAGTACAATGAGTCCAGATCAGCAGCAGTTTTACAAGATGTTAAAGGATGAGATATTTACTCGTCGGTTTGGATGAGATACTGCAGCAAGCTAGTTGTGTCCATGGCAACTTATCTTGCTTTGCAGGTATTTTGTGTTCTTCCTTTGCAGTATATCTTGTACACAATACAAGGTAGTTTTCACCTGTTCATTGGGTGAAGTTTGATCGATTTTTGGATGCGATAGACTGTTTTTGTCATAATTAGTTTTGTCGCTGCTTTGGTAAATAGTTGAAACTAGAAAGTACTGTACATTTTGCTTCATTGTGTGATAGTGTCATAGTGAACACTGAAAACAGACAATTCATTCTACTTGCTAAGATGAGCAGTATTGTAGGATAATTAACCTATAGTGCTATTAACTCACCGACCGACATCAGTGAATCATTATCGTTTTTTCCCTCTATTGGCAGGTATCCAACTTCTTTATTGGCCTGTACTTCTTGAGTGTCGTCAACAAGTTTGGAATTAGCACTGTGTACTTGGGGTTTGCATCTGTGTGTGCACTCGCTGTTCTTTACATAGCTGGAAATGTGGTTGAGACCAAGGGACGATCTCTGGAAGAGATCGAGCGGGCTCTAAGTTCGTCAAGTTGAGGTGCTAGTCATGCTGGTGACTTTTTGGTGACCGAGAAATGAGCATGCAATGCAAACATCTTGGACCTGTTATTTCTAGCTTTATGTAGTTCCCGAAATAAACGAGCGGCAAGATAACCTGATGCCAGTGGGTTCGTTGCGGTTCAACTGGTAAATTTAACTGCCTTGCCTTGTTCTGTACTTCTGTCATCTTTCAGAACCAAAGAACCGCCGTGTCTCTATTATTTGCCTTGCTCTGATACTCTATTGTTTGTACTTCTTGTCGCACATGGTGATGTCAACAAAGAAAGGCCCAAAATAATTCAGCTCACAAATTTAAACCATTTAAAGAGGGAGAATAGCTAGTCCATTGGAATGAATACTCAAATAGAGAGCTACAAATAATAGCTAGCCTCTTCATCCTAGGAAATAAAGAGGGAGAAATAACTAGTGGGATAGAGATGCTCTGACTGGTACGAGGGACCGTTGGAGCTCTCTGCAGTTATATCACATTCTTCCATGCAAATACCTTTTTCTCACAAGATTGAACGAATTCATGTATGTATTTGTACAACTGCACCTGTTTCATCTTGCTGATTGGCATTGAAATGTAGTTTAACAATTTGAGTACTTTGTGCTGTTTAAGCATTTAACTTATGGAAAGAAAGAGATGTTGTCCTATACAGGTGTTTTATATCATTATACTATCTTTGCACTATGTACCAACCTTTCAAATTGTTGTCATAGTGCATTATGTTATGACCTTGGATTTACATCCCTGTTTGTTTGAGGTTAGTAGCTTCCATGCACGCATTTACATCCCTATTTGTTGTGATCAGTGCTTTCATGGTTAGATTACAAGGACATTTGTATCGAGTCCTTGTCCGTATTGATGCATACATAATTTTGTGTTTGATCCGCATTTTCACTGGAACACAAGTCGTATGTTGTCCACCCTTTGATGTTCGCTTAACTTGTGCATGGGTGAAGTTTTTCTGCAGTTGAACTTCGAAGTAGCCTAAATTGAAACATGCAGTTTTCAACTATTGCATGTGAATGAAGAGAAATTGATGATTTCAGGGTACTGGAGGGAAAAGCATATATGGCCGCACCTTTAAGGATGAGAACTTCAAATGTATGTGCTACATTGAACTAGCCTGAATCTTGCTATCTGTGCTTAAAATCACATACTAATTACCGATTATATGTTTTTTTAATGTTTTAGTGGTTCATGCTTGTAACACCCCGGCCCTCCACAGGGCCCAAGATGCTACCACCATCCACTTACCAATTCGAAGGTGTTGCTATTCAACTTTTAGCAGCACCTCTATTTCCTTTTAATATCATTACCCACAGATATCAAACCACAATTTAACTGTAGGATAATTGCAAAAACAACTAACTCCATATTTCACAAACCATAACACAAACAAGCTTAGGGTTCCACTACTAGCAAGCTAAACCCTAAGTTCAACATACAAGCTCAGTATACGGCTAAACTGTTATTTTACAAGTGGAGTGCCAAAAGGACTATCCCCATCCCATGCATGTCGTCGTCCTTCACCTAAAAACAACGACAAAGCAAGGGTGAGTCCGAAGACTCAGCAAGCACACGATAAAAACAGTAACACCACTTTATCAAGTCAATCAATTTCACAAACTGTAAGCTGTAAATCCACTCTATGACTGTAAACTGTAAGCTAAATCTGTAACTGTATACTGTAAATCAATTCTATGTCTGTAAGCTGTAATTCAACTCTGTCTGTAAGCCGTGATTCAATTTTATGTCTGTAAACTGTAATTCAATGCGGTAACTGTAAACTATAATTCAATCCTATGTCTGTAAACTGTAATTCTACTCTGTAACTGTAAACTGTAAATAAACTCTATAACTGTAAATCATAACTGTAACTGTAAACTGTAAATCAACTGTAACTGTAAACTGTAAATCAACTGTAACTGTAAACTGTAATGCACAACTGTCTGTAAACTGTAAATCACAACTGTCTGTAACTGTATCACTTTCTGTCACTGTAATGCAATGCACTATCATGCAATGCATCTGTATGCTCTGTAACTGTAGCGTATACCGGTATAGCGGAGCGTCCACCCGTCGATGGACCACTCATTTGCCTACCTCTGTAGGTCTTATTCCAGAGCACTCCGGACTAGTCATATGACTTTCTCACCGACCTGGCTCTTATTCAAGAGCTCTCCGGACTAGTCATGACTTTCTCACCGACGTGGCTCTTATGCATTTTGCATGATGCAATATGCCTCAAATGTGAATGTCTAATCATAAACATTACTATCAAAGTATGATTAGCACATAATCACATGCATCATCTCATAAATACTGTAAACCATGGCATGGGAACACGAATAACATTCATCACAATTTACTGTCTACCATGCACTTGCCTGTTAACCTGGCGGACGGTGTGTGGACGGCACCAAACTCGAACCGCCACCTGAACAAGCATTAATTATTTCAATTTATCACTCATGCAATACATTAAATTATGAGTAAATAACATCGCTCAAACGTCCAATCGACATAACCCACTCCTGTCTCACCGGGCAACCTCTCATTGACCCGATGCTTAACCAGTCTATAAATTGAGCGATCACATTATTTATACTCGCCGATCAATTTCTACACGTTTAATCTCACTTTAATCAGTTATACTGTTTAACCTCAAATTATACTTTCCTTCTCCCCCTTCTGCCACAGATCGACCAAATCAACAGTGGCAGTACAAATTTCGTTGCCCAGGCATTCATATTAATAAATGATACCTAACTGATCACATGCATCAATTATAATGATCGGTATTAATAATGCCCGACTCGGCAAATAAACAGGGAGAAGGTTTCGTGGCGTTACCCTAGCCCCGAGCGACAGGATCAGGGTACTCTTGGCCGGATCTGACGAATCTGACGGCAGGTCACCCTTTTCCTTTTTTCCTCTCTCTTCTCCTTCTTCCTTTCCTCTTTTCTTCTCTTCCTTTTTTTTCATTTCTCAGCCGGCCAGCACTCCTGGCCTTCCTCTCTTCTTCTCACGCCGGCCCTCTCTCTCTTTTTCTTCCCACGCCGACGCCTCCCCCTTCCTTTTTCACTCGGCGGCAACTTCCCCCTCACTCCCTCACTCCCGCGCCTCCTTCCTCACACAGCCGTGCCCTCCCTCTCCTTCTCCCAGATGGCCGACGCGGCCTCCACCTCTCTCCTCTTTTCCCCGCCAGCGCCTGGTCCTCCCCTTCTCCCTTGCGCGGCACGCGGTCGGAGGAGCAGGGGGCAGCGACGGCGGCGACCGGTGGGCGGCGAGCGGAGGCAACGGCGTGCGCGTGTGGACACGGGAGAGCGGCGGCACCAGCGCTGGGCGACGGCAAGGCGTGCGGCAGCGGCGGCGCACGGGCGACAGCGACGCGTGCACGAGCGGCGGCGCTTGGGCTGGCGGGCGACGGCAGCGCGCGAGAGGGAGCAGCAGCTACAGCCAGGTGAGCACGGGGGATGGGGAGAGCAAATCGACCTTTGCCTCCCCCCACCTGTCTCTCCTCTTATACTCATTTACACGTTGCGCTGGCTTCTAGAGAGATGTCAAGCTGGCGGGTACTGTAGCAGCGAGAAGGAAATTAGGGTTTGGTCTCAGGTATTACAATGCTGGGCCTGGAGTGCTCAGCGTGGCTAATGCTGGACCAAACACCAACGGCAGCCAGTTTTTCATCTGCATTGTCAGGGTAATTGTCTGCTTCCTCAAATCAATCAAAGGCGAAATGATTTCCTTTTTACTGCTGCTTCCGTTTTGTCGATTTGAAGTTCAAATATGTTTGCTCATGTACTACTGTGAGAACTAATCCCAAACTGCTATGGCTGCTACCTTGGATGCAGACACCGTGGTTGGATGGGAGGCATGTTGTCTTTGGCCAGGTCCTTGAGAGAAAATTGCTATTATAGGACGCGAAACAATGGGCTTCGCTATTATAGGACTCCAATCGTTGACTTCGCTAAAACGACCTTTGAAGCGTTGGCACTTTGTTATACATGACATTTAGTCCTTTTAATCACTTTTCTTATCTAAAGTACATGTATGTTGCCATGGGATGACATTTTTGCCCTTGTGTGTTTGGAGGGCAGGTGCCGCGCGTGGGCACGTACAGCAGGTGCCCTGGGCAGGCAGGCTGGCTGCTACCGTCGCCGCCTGGGCAGGCTGGCTAGCAGGCTTGCCGCCGCCGCCGGGGCATGTAACACATTATTAAAATTCACAAAAAATACAGTAGGGCCATGCCTTGGTCGGCCATGCCTAGGGCAGCCTGGACATCGGTGGCCAGCCCTAGGGCGCCCGGCGTGTGCGCCGCCATGGCTGGCCGCCGTCTGGGCTTCGCCAGCCCGTGCGTCCAGGCCAGGGGAGGGCGCCGTCGGGGGATGGCCGGCCGCCGTCGGGGGATGGCCGGCCGGCGACGGTGGATCGCCGGGCTGGGGCTCCATGTCGGGGTTTTGGGCGGCGGAGACGAACAGTCGGAGTCGGACGAAGGAAACGAAATGTACGAAGGAAACGAAAGGTCGATCTCTTACGTGAATGAGGCAGAAGGGCAATACGGTCACATCATGGCAAAATACATGTATTTTAGTTGAAAAAAGAGATTAAAAAGACCAAATGTCATCTATAACAAAGTGCCAATGTTTCAAGAGTCGTTTTAGCGAAGTCGACGTTTGGAGTCCTATAATAACGAAGCCCATTGTTTCGCGTCCTATAATAGCAATTTTCTCGGTTCTTGAAGGCGTGGACATCGTCAGGATGATCGAGTCTCAGGAGACTGACAGAGGTGACCGTCCGACGAAGAAAGTAGTAATCAGCGAGTGCGGGGAGCTTCCGGTGGTCTAAGTGTCGAATGGCTACCATCTTCCTCAGATGAACATCAATATTTGCGCCTCTAGAGTTCGCAGTGAACTTATCGGGCTCGAGGTAATGCTGAGTTGAAGCCAAGATTTCTAATCTGAGGCATACGGCAACGGCATACCTATCTTGTTCGGCTGGAATAAATGTGTTTGCTTTCCTTACCTGTTAAGTGTTTCTAATCTGAGGTTTATGAAGTACCTTGTGGGTTTCTCGTGGATTGATGAAATGCCTGGATCTTACGCAGACCGAAGTTACTCCATGGTAAACCAGCATTCTCTTGTTCCCAGAGCACTAAACCAATATCTCAAACAACTTTTAGAATATTACAAACTTGGTCTACCAAGATAATGGAATCCAGAACAGCCCTTCACGTGTAGAGTGAATTGATGAAGTCGTGTAAAGCTTTACTAATCTGATTTATGTTAATACTTGAACGACATTAAAAACTTAGTTTCATTCCATAACAATCCTTGACATGTAAAGGGAATGGATGAGTCATGTCAAGCTCTAGTAATCCCATTTATCTTACCAACTTTAACAACATTACAAACTTAGTTTCACAAAAGAATGGAGTCTGGAACAACCCTTCACATGTAAAGCAAATTGATGAAATCATGGTAAAGCTTTACTAATCAGATTTGTCTCAACAGCTCACACATGATTACAAACTTAGTTTCACAAAAGCATGGAGTTCAGAACAATCCTTGACATGTAAAGTGAAAACTGATGAGTCATGACAAGCCATGCTAATCTGATTTATGTCAAACAGCTTATACAACATTACAAACTTAGTTTCACAAAAGGTTGTAATCCAGATCAATGTTTGATATGTAAAGCGAGGGATGAGTGAAGCTTTCCTAACCATCAGATCATATGTGCAGTGAAGTAACTTTGATGATTATCCAAGCACATTTGTAGAGCGCCACCTAATACAACAATCCGAATGATCAGTTTGTAAAACATACAAACACTTCAGCAGAGCGAATGCAAAACCAAAAGCAGCCCAGCAATTGAATGCAGAAACCTCGTGCCATGACAGCTATAAATAAGCCTTCACCATGAAGGTCCTCCTTATCCTTCACACAACATAAACATCACTCAAAGAAGAGCAGAGTAGTATCAATCATCCTGCATCATCATGAAGAGCTTCTTCATCCTCGCTCTCGAGCAACACCTGCAGCCAGGGCTACTAGCTATGGCAGAAACAGCAGGAGGAGGAGCAGCAGCAGTGGCAGCAACGGATGAACCCGTGTAGGGAGTTCCTGCAGCAGCAGCGCAGCACGGTGAGGCTGCCGTTCGTCCGTTCGCGCAGGTTATGCGGCAGCAGTGCTGCCAGCAGCTCCGGCAGATGGCGGCGCAGTCCCGGTGCCAGGCCATCTGCACCGTGGTGCAGGCGATCATGCAGCAGCTGCAAGGGGATCTAGTTTGGTGGTAGTTTCTATGAGCCTCAACAAGCTCAGATTCAGACGATCGATGGAGATGGCGCAGAAGCTGCCGTCCATGTGCAACGTGTACCCGACCTCCTGCAGCACTCGCTGCATTGCTACTTCCACTATTACTACTGTAGAATTGTTTGTGCTAGCTAGTATAGCAGCAGATGCATGCATCACCGTTTATATAGCGGTGACCAATAAATAAAGTGTCACACATCATCATGTGTGACCACTAGTTGCAACTTGGAATAGCATCCATCTGAACAAATAAAGCTTTGATCTCAATAACATCACCTGTCTGTCTTGCACATCTGAACATCATGCTTGCATGTCCTATGGATATTGTTGGAGCCACCATGCACCGTGCATGTATGTTCTTCAGAGATCGATCTCATCTGCACCATGCACAACACGATGGAAATGGTTATGCCTAGATTAAATGAAGGACTAACTGACTGCTCTTGATTAACTATGAGACTTGTGAGTTCTGACCTACTTGTCTCTGCATCCTTGTTCTAATTCTTTGTAGTTTTCAAGGAGGTCCACATCAAATTTCATTGTTGGTCGGAGAGAGAGAGAGAGAGAGAGAGAGAGAGTTGGTCGTCCTTTTTTCCCCTTTCTTCTTCTCTTTCCCAAATGTGTTCTTTATTTGCAATAACCACCTTGGCGAAAAATGAAATTAGTCCTGTCCAATTTGTCATCCACGCGCAATCTCAACCGCCCGTTTCTTATCAAGCGGACGATAGGTAGAGGCCAATCCATTTCGATCCATTTGTGCAGTATATAACCTCACATTCACAAGAAGGAAAGCCTAGCCATGCATACATCTATCTATGCTCTTGTCTCTGAAGAAATAGCTAGAGAGGGACTAATACTAGCTATAGCATAGTTAGCTAGTTTAGTCAGAAGAACAAGAGGCACACATAGATCGAAGACGACGACGACCAAGAAGAAGATGGACTGGGCTCCGGTGTTCATCTCTTTTGTGCTCTTCATCTTTTTGTCCCCGGGGCTGCTGTTCCAGGTGCCCGGCAAGTCGCGGGTGATCGAGTTCGGCAACTTCCAGACGAGCGCCGTCTCCATCCTCGTCCACACCATCCTCTTCTTCGTCCTTGACGCCGTCTTCCTCGTCGCCATCGGCGTCCGCATGGAGCTCGGCCCGCCCTAGCTTGCTGCGCATCTGCATGATCGAGATGAGCTCTTCGATCACTTACTTGTTCCTAATCAATCTGCTGCACCTGCACACCTGCCTCTGCTTGTAGATAAAAGATCGATCGACCTTTGCTTTTCTTGGAGAAGAGAAGTTTGTATGCACTGCACACATGATACGTACGAGAGATGTTCGTTCGATTAATTCTTGGCTCTTAGCTTTCTGTACGCACTTTCATGCATGTAGTTCACTGGAATTCGATAGGTATATATGTGAAATACTAAACACTTCATGTGAAAATTCTTCCTTGTACAGAAGCATGTTGATTTCTTCACTATATCATCATGTAAAAAATTATAGCATTTGAAATAACAACTCGATTTGTTGGCTAGCTCAGGTTGCTGGAAAATCATCCAGAGCTCTCAAGAAAGAAAATTAAGCGTTACTTTTCGTGGCAATAGAAGACAGCTGCTTGTTGTTATATCGCCATACATAGCGATCGACGTGGAAGTGCGAGAAGAAAACAAAGCAAAACATTATGTACACCGTACAACCAAGTGACCATCCATCCTTCAAGCTCGCAGGAGCAGATAGCTTTCGCTGTATTAATAATTTCTAGCTTTCGCTGTATTAATAATTACTTCTATCTTGTGGTTGGTGTTGATCGGGCCCGCTCGGTTGGGCCGAAAAATAGTGGTTTATGACTAAAATTGCACTGTAACTGACTGAAATTATATTGTAACTAAAAGTGGTTTATTTGACGTAATTAAATTTAAAAATTTAAAAATAGAAAAAATATGTTAACTCATCACGGACAACGCAAACGAATATAGGAAAAAACCGGCAAAACAGCTCAAAAAAGCCAAAAGTTCAGAAAAAGATGAAATTTATGAATAGTATAAAATAAGGTAGAAACTCAAGCCGGAATAAGAGGGACGTCAAACTTGGCATCTGACTAAAAACAATTACAGCCGAAACCACCAGCTGCATCGACCTTGACTGTTGTTTTAACTATATAAGCACCTAATCATTTCCACAAAACAAGCTTATGGGGTGCTTAAAATGGTTTTTTTGAGTGGTTTATAGCTGAAAAGCACTATAGCTGGCTGAAATTGTACTGTAACTGATGATGTCTTATTTGGCGTAATTAAATTAAAAATAGAAAAAACAGATTAGCCCATCACGAATAGTACAAACGAATGCGGAAAAAAAGAACCGACAAAAAAGCTCAAAAAATCCAAAAAATCAGAAAAAGACAAAATTATTGAATACTGAAAAATAAGTCAGAAACCTAAGCCGTTTTGAGCAGGGCCAAGTCATAACAGGAGGTCAAGGAGGCTATTCTTTCTAAAAGGGGTTGGGAATCGAACACGTGACTTTACACTCAGCATCCCGCACTCCACGAAACTCATCTAGGCCAACTTATCAAAATTGGTTTTGAATTTTTACCAGAGGTAGCACCGATTTTTTTAAATTTTAGTAGTTTTTGGGCTGAAAATTTCAAATAAAAATTGACTGAAATCGGTATAAATCAGAGTAAATCAGATGAACTTAGTGCAACTCAAAGTAAAACGAAATATTTGAAGCCAGTTTATACTCTAACCGGGGTGCTTGGTAGGACCAATTTTTTATCGATTTTTATAACATGGATCTAGGTAGCATGTACAATGTCATGTGAACAAAATGAACTCGACTGCTTGATCTATCTCTAATGATTAAAGCAAACTCAATTAGACAAAAGATACACAAAAGGTAGATAAAAATTGATATATTACTCCCTTAAGAATATTAGTTTTTTAGCCACTCCTTTCGGGAGAACAAAACTCTAAGCCTAGAGCCTACACCCACTCTCTAACCTAACTCCCATAGGAGGGAGGAGGAGCTAGCCACCAAAAAGTTTAGCCAAACTTCTTAAACCCTAGCTCTTGCCTCCCCTCCATTTTATAGGTTCACCAATGAACCCAAGACCTAATGAATCCTCCTATTAGGCCAAACCAAGGATAACCCGTTAACCACACCTAACACCAGGTTTTACTCACGCACGCTTCTCAAAGTGGCTTACAACCATTAACCCATTTGTGAACCAACACTTGATCCACTTCACATTTTCAGCACATACAATACTTAAACCATTTAAGTCAACGTCGTAATTTCACACACCGCCACTTTTCCCTATTAGGCAATTTACCAAAATGCCCCTCTATCGCCTTCCTTGAAGCTTCCTGCTTCCTTTGCTACAAAGCTTCATCCATACTTCAGCATTTTTCATGTGGTCCTAATAACTTGTCGTCAAGCCTCTCACACATCCGAATCCCATGAAACCGTCCTCGCTTGTAAACGACCCAAGTCACTTGGTTGCTTAATATTCAATTGTTGCACTATATTGTTTACCAGTTGTGTGTTGCTTGTAGAATTAATTAAATTCGAACGCGCTGGGCTAGTTAGTATTGTGTGCTGATAGCTGGTATAACGCTCAACTATAGAATTCATGCTTAGTTAAGAATTGAAATAAATGCTTAAATTATGGATAGGGTGACATATAAACATGTTCAAGTCTAAGGTTAACCACTAGTAATCTTTTAACATTGGGCAGCTTGTTTTGTCTTGTTTCTATGATTCTTTAACTGTTCATTATTTAATTGTGAGCCTTGGCTGATTTAGTTGTAGTATATTAATCTGACTAATAATCATTTATCACGTAATAAAATTGTATGATTGACAACCCTTGTGTGACTCTCTCTAGTATTCTCTTTAGGACAGGTTCTAGTACGCTATCAACATATCTTGTTCTCCATTGCTTGGTCTTGGTATCACAAATCATGACTCTCCATTCTCAATTATATCAAACCATTATCCTCATAATCTTACTTTAATTCACCTCGACCTTCTAATTACTTCATGGTTAATTCACTAAACAAAGAAATGACAGTTATCTGGCCTGGAATTACCCACATATAGGGGAGATTTCCACCCAACCTGGTAATGTACGGGAGCTGTACATTCTCGTTACACAGGATATTACACCCCGTTGGCGGTTATACAGTCAAAGATAAGGATGTGCCTGACTATTCTCGTATAACCGGGTATGTGGGATGAGATCGTCGATGTCTTTGCTATAACTTGCTATAACTTTTCAAATAACAATTATTTTTAATTACACAGTTTCTATGATACCTGTCTTCCATCTATATCAGTGTTTCCGGTATCCTGTGTTTGTTGCCTTTGTCCTGTATCCATTACTTGCTTATGATACTTGTCTCTTATTTCACTTGGTTGCATTATTTGTCTTTACTCATTGTGTTGCGACCGTTGTTGGGTACTTGCAAAGATTTTTAAATCTCAAGCTTGCTCTTTCCCTTCTAAGGTAAAATGTCAGTAGATTGATAGCAGCATGCATGAGTGGGAGCACTCAAGTTTCAACACTGTGGCTTGCCACTACTTTTGCCATTTAATTTATTTCTCATTTAATTAGAAGTGGACCGGTCTCATGTTTCAAACACTTGTTTTAGTTTCCGTTGATTATTTAAATAAAGTACTTTAAAGGTTTTAATTTGTTTATGATTTTTACTGTTGTCTTTTATATTTATTTTTTACTTTGGCGATGACGTTCCATAGTGGTATTCTAACTGTATGTGGGGTGCTAAAAATATATGCCATGTTTATCCATTCTTCTCACGCATCTAAACACTGAGCAAACGACAAGTTGAAGAAACTAGCGGCAAGCGACGAAAAGCGGCCGGATTAGCAACAGTGACACCACATCAGCGCACAGTTTGATTGTGTCACAGAGTTGCACACTTTCCATTATGATATTGATACGCATGTGCCATCTCTTACAAGTCTTAGAACAAATTAAACGAGTTAGAGCTTATTTTATTGTTGTGTTGAAGAGGGAAACCGATGGAGATAAGCTTGTGCTGCCTAGGTTCAAAGGGGGAAAAGATTCCTTGCTTTACTCTGACGATTTGGTCGGTTTGATCTTGCAGAGAAAGATTAAGCAAAGAATTGACAGGAAAGAAAATGATGATTAATTATTCTCGATATGAGAATTAACAATACTTTAGTTAATTCTCCAGCTAACAGTCTAACCGTTTGCTTGATATTGGCAATCTATGGTACTCTATATGATTTATATTGGTCTAACTGAATTTAGGCATCAGAGGAAGTGTTCAGACATAATAATGGTGCCTGTCTCAACACTTGGATCATACAAGAAAAAGCATTCGAATATATCATTGATTTTGCTTGCTGATCTATTATGCATTTTTTTTCCTTATTCTTGTTTATTATGGTCCCTATAAAAGTACAAATATATCCACTGTCTTTTTTGAATGGTTGCAGCATATCCAGGCATCAAATCAGTCGATTTGTGCTAGAAGAAGGGTGGCTTTAGGTTGCGTATGGTACGCTTTTCACATAGAATTTTTCCTTCGCCTATCCTCTACTTTTTTGCCTGATAGAAAGCGAAACATCAAACGCAAGCACAGCCAGAAACTTGAGATTGGTTGCCATCTTGCCGTAAGGCTCTAGTCCAACTAATACGATACCACCAGATTTTCCTAGTTGAATGTGGGTTCAATACCAGCTCCTGTTGCACTGGATTGTTCTCTACCTCCAACTAGAATATGCTGGATACTGGATTTCACCCATGCTGTTAATTGTTTCCATGGATTATTAAGGTAACTACTACTATAACAAAACTCTTACTTTTCCTCGTAAACTAGACCCGACTCTCTCTCTCTCTCTCTCTCTCAGTAAAAACTCTTACTTTAACTCAAGTATTTGGCTTGGATTGACTATGCCTTCAACAGTTACCATCGTTTTTCCTGAGATGCTAAATCAGAATTCAGAACAGTCTCCGTCGAAAAAAGAAAAGAGAAGAACAGTAACAGTTGGATGAGCCACGCAATGCACAGACAGCACACAGGTGAGGTGTCCAGACCTCACTCTCACTGTCTGTTAATTAAAACCAAGTGTGATGTTCTGGTAACTCATCTAGTCAGCAAAAGTGTGACTTTGACGACCAGTTGGATAAAAAAACAATTCAAGTATGTTTTCTTTTCGTCTTTTTTCAAACAAGCACTAGCTAGGTCGTAATCGGCATGGTGGAAAGGAAAGCGAAACGTCACCGACCGATGGACTGGAGTCTGGAGTGGCAATCAGAGCAGAGCAGCAGCAAACGCGCGAGACTGTCATCACCTCACCTTCCCTTTCTGCTGCTGGTACTGCTCTATTGGTATACTACTATTATTTGATTGTCTAGTGAGCCCCAAGAAACGGAGCTCGAGAAGATATCGTCGTCGCCGGAGAAGGAGATAGGATGGCTGACTGGGGCCCAGTGGTGATCGCGGTGGTGCTGTTCGTGCTTCTGTCGCCGGGGCTGCTGATCCAGCTGCCGGGGAAGCACCGCTTTGTGGAGTTCGGCAACATGCACACCAGCGCCGTGGCCATCCTCGTCCACGCCATCATCTACTTCGCCCTCATCACCCTCTTCGTCATCGTCATCGGAGTACACATCACCACCGCCTGACTGATTCATCATATATACCTACTAGTTACCTACACATGCAATTATTTAGCATCTTTGCTTTTTTTTTCTTCTTCTTCTTCTTCTTTTTTGCCTTGTTAATTACCTCCAACTAAGTTCTTGGAGACCCCGGCCCCTTGTTTCCATCTTCTGCGTCCTGCCCTGAATTACTGGGTGCTACTAGTATGTGATTGTGATGTCGATTGCCTTCTCTTCTTAATCACGTCGTGTCCTGCGCACGTAATTCCATGTAAAGCTGCTTCAAATTTAATAAAGATGTTCCATGGATCGGAGTAGCATGCATGCATGGTCCAAACTTAATCATCCAGTTGATGCGCCGGAGACAAACTCTAAATTCATTGCAAGAAGATTTCGTTTCAAGGGCATGTGAAGGCCGGTGTTGCCTTGCAAAGGAGCAACACCTTTTCAAGGCACCTCGCTTTTCAAGTACTACTCTGCAACTTTTCCTTTGTAATTGTTAAATGTATATTATTAGCTATTGTCAGCTCAAACTCCGGCAAGCACTCAAACTCACACGCACACAGAACCGGAATGGTAAACTGAATCTCTGAAGACAGTATTTTGTGCCGCAAGACTTACTCGGCTTTTCAGTTTTCAGACCTTTATTATAGCAAACAGTACATGACCAAGTAAACCGAAACAATCCAACTACTCGATACAATCGGATCACTCCGAAAATCTAGCTAACAAAAATGAAACTAATCCGTGTTGAAACGCTCGCGCAAGACCGAATCAACTGGGCGCTAGAAGTTGTCACAAAGATTGAAAAATGAACTGACGAAAACGAAATCTGACGGAAATCCGACAACAGCGACTTCTGACGGGAACCCGGCAAATTTCAGCTACGCAGGATTACTGAAGACTACAATCCTCCCCCAAATCCTGACGCTGCCCGCCAACATCAGCGACCCCGATCCGTGCTCGCAGGTCTTGAAACTTGATCTTCCCAAACGGTTTCGTCAGTAAGTCAGTGAACTGATCTTCCTTTCGCTACTCATGTTAGTCTCATCGTCTCCACTACTGCCTCCGCATCTATTGTATCCTCTATCACATCCTTTGCTCAGTGGCATCATCATTTGGGACATCTTTGCCGGTTGCGTCTATCGTCATTAGTTCATTGTGGTCTTTTAGGGTTTGTGTCCAGTGATGCTTCTCTAAATTGCCAGGGTTGTAAACTTGGCAAATAGTTTCAACTCCTGTATCCTTCCAGTGAGTCAGTGTCACAACGTCGTTTTGATCTTGTTCATTCTGATGTTTGACGTCCGGTTCCTTTCATTTCGATAGGAGGTCATCGACCACATCAAGATCGGTCAAACAATTCTGCTTCGGAGGTTTACAGCATCCACACCCTAGGGATTGGGAGCTATCAGCTACATCAGCTCGCCCATAGGCACCTGCGTGCTTACTGCTAGGGGACAAGGGGTGGGGCCAGGTTGGGCTAATTGTTCATGTCAGTTCACCCATCGGGACCTACGCGCTTGCTATCAAGGGAGTACTGTTGTAGGAGTAGCCCAACCCCCTGGCGGGGCCTTGTAACTGGCACAATATATAATATACCCAATAGTATAGGGACATGTGTATAAAGAAATGTACTAATATACCCCTATCTTTATAATTATTAATGCGGTAAGATAGGAATTTCCCATCCAATTCCACTCATGTATATAAGCCCAAGAGGGGTATGAGGGGCTAGATTCATTCATTTCATATACGAGCACTCTTTCTTGTCATTAGTTCTCTCTAGCAGGGGCGGATCCAGCGGTGGGGCGGGGGGGGGGGGGGCTCGAGCCCCCCCACCGCTACCGGACCCTTGGAGCCCCCCTGGAGCCCCCCCCATAAATTTTTAGCATGGATGTATAATGCAGCAGGGGCTGAGATCGAGCTGAAGGTACTTCAGCCCCTCCAAAAAATTTTCCTGGATCCGCCACTGCTCTCTAGTTAATTCCCTTCTTTACTGTTTGGTCTGTAGCCACAACAGTGGTAGAAAAGGTGAGCCAGAGCAGCTACCACCTTAGCGTTGTGTTTAGGCAGAAGCTTAACTGCATCTTGTTGTCCATGGCCAGCTGCCCATATGAGGGGAGTACCATCATCGCTTTCTGATTCGACATCAACTCCCTTGGAAAGAAACAGCTTCATAAGCTCTATGTTTCCTGTAGAAGGAAACGAAACGTTTCAACAGTTCAATTTCCCATTTGTAACATAAAGAGTGACAAGGAGGAGAGATGGATGATCTATATCATGAGTTGGTAACTGGCATTGCGAAAACATTGTGCGGGGCATGATTAATTGTTGTGACCTATTCCTGCAGCATGATGTAGCTAGGGCTGTGGCTCCGAGGCTAGTGGCGACAGAAGGATTGGCTCCATGGTCAAGCAGGTACTTCGCGGTTTGCAGATGGCCTTGCCGTGCGGCATGGATGAGTGGAGTTTCACCTGGTGGTGATGAGATGATTAGCAGAGCAGGTAGTAGGAAATGGATTCAGAATTTGAAGCCTGCCCACGCTTAAGAGACAGTAGATTGCATGCTTCAGAGACAGTATATTGCATCCTTAAGAAAGATGTTAGTTCGGTGAGAAACTGCAGCCGAAAAATTCATAGCTGTGTAGAAGTCTAGCCATTCTAAGTACACGGAATAAACCTGGCAGTATGTAAAAGCTTCACTCGCTGAACTCCTTGTCTGATCAACAAAACGATTCTCAACTACTCACTCGTCATCCACTCCTGTTTCCCTCACCTGCCCCTCTCTCTCTTTCTTCGTTTGCTTAAGTGAGCTCTACTGTAGCCGAACACCACAGCTAAGCCTCTCTCCATTCACGGTAAGTGTGGATTGTACGTGCAAGACCTCTCCGACTGCCATTAAGGTTGAGCCGAGTACTCCTACCACCAGGACGGCTAGGTGTGGCCAGCGAGAGAAGAGGACCTGTAGTTGTTGGCCTGTCGGAGGACTAACGATGCGACAGGCGACAAGGTGGAGGGCTGACATCGGCTAGTCAAATCTAAGCCCATTGAAGACAAGGCAACAAGCTCATGGTTTCTTTCTCCCTCGAGGAGCTTAGTCATCGCCGCTAATCGTATACTTTTACTCTGAGTAGGCTTTGTTGCGGACGTTCTCTTGATTTGTTACAACACTCTTTCTGAATTGTTACAAGATTTATTTTTGTTTGTTGCTATATCCTAGGCAAATTTTTGTTACGAGCGTTCTCCTGAATTATTACAACACCATTTATCTATTATTGCAAGTACTGTTTTTGTATGTTGCAATATATCTTTTCTCAACAAGCTATTTTTAATGGAAATTTGTTGCATTCTTTTTTTGTTGCAACACCCTTTTTTTTATTGTTGTTGGAATATTTTTTTGTTTGTTGCTACATCTCCGGATAGACTTTTGTTGCGGATGTTCTTCCAAATTACTGTAGTACTATTTTCCATTGTTGTAAGTACTATTTTTGTTTGTTGCAATATATCTTTTTTTAAATCATATAGCAGGTTGTTTTTTATGAAAATTCATTGCATATTGGGTTTTTTTGTTGCAAGAAGATAGTTTTTCGTTTCACTGTTGTTGTGAGGAGGTTAATGCAATTGAAACAGAATATAGCCCCGTCGAAACTCCTAATACACATAAGCCACGGTTATTGCTGGAGTTTACTCACTATGTGAGGTACCATCAAACTGGTTAAATTTGTTGACGATTTTATTATGACAATTCAAGGTAGAGACCTTGCAAAAAAGATGATTTGAAAGGCAATCCATCGTGATGGATTTTACGAAGACAATTCAACGGTTAATGACATACAAAGCTAACGCTCGGCACGTAAGTCCGGACGCCAGTCGGTCTTATTTTTTTTCTTCTTCTTTTTCTTACCTTTTTCTTTTTAACTGAAGCCTGCCAAATTTTCATAAGAGGCAGTGTGGCCTCACTAATCTAAACGAGATATCACAGATACAGTAGCAAGCAACCAAAGTCCAGGCGCCCGGCATATTCTCTAGTATACTATCTTCCATTGTGGTTCATGACACCACACACCCAATCTGCCATCACATTTACACGAGTTCTCTTCACGTCTTAATCATCATCCAGCCATGACTCATGTATGTTATGTGTCTCCCTCGCATAAATATAAGCAAATCTAAATTGCAAGTGCAAATCTTGACATAAAGGCCAAGATAGATATTCGTCTCTACAAAATCTGGCCTCTTCGAGAAAAGGGTATCCGAATTTGGTCATTCCTATGACTTCAGTACAACCTAACTCAAGCAAAAGTTTGGAGAGCTCCGCGTAGTGCCATCTTAACTTAAGCACCTCATCAACTCGCAGAACTCAGAAAGGAACCAAGTCCAGGTAACCTCAGCCCGCTAAATCGGCTTGAGCTTGCCTTGGGTGTGCGCATGCTTGCTTCAGTCGAGGACGAGCCTCCATTTGATGGCTCAGACGATCTTTCCGTTGCAGATGATGTTCGGCTGAGAAAACCCTTGTTCTCCTGAAAATGTCAGGCACAACTAATTAAAATCATCACCTCAAGGCAGTAGACAACACATCTAATACAATTAGACATGTAGAGTGCAACGTCAAACTGAAACCAAACCAGACCTGGGATGCCTCTACCCTAGGTGATGATTCAGCTACAGGTGAGACTGTTTGCGGAACTAGAGGAGGCAGCAGCGGCAGAGAAGTACACTGTAGTTAGAAACACAGGAACCATAGTCAACAAACGAGCATTCAGAGTTCAAACTATGGAAAAGCTGAAAAAGGAGTGCGTCTTCACCCTCCCCACAATTCGCTCTGAAGAAGATTCAATAGCTGGAGGAATGGATGATGTGACCTGAAATTCGAAGTAGCTTTTCAGAACAAGTATCTAGGAGGGCAATGGTTGAGGAGGAACTGGTAAAAAAAAATCATATAAGCAACATGCCATTAAGGAATCACATAGGATATGCTGACTTGCCTTGGCATTCTGGCCAGGTCCCATTTGATGGGTGAACTCAACCAACTCACGTATTCCATTCACCGTACGATCCTAACAGGATTCAAGTAGATAACATTAGGAACATGAAGAATTTGTTAGGTGGGGAAAGAAGCAGTGGCACTATGGACGTCTACTTACCTGAGTGTATTCAAGGTTCCCAAGCTTTAACTCCTGCGAGAAACAAGAAAGGTACATGAGTGCATCAGTGCATAATACTAATCTCCAAGAAATAAGGTAGAAATGTGCTCCAGTACTACCAGATTTCGAACTACAAGATTAACTGTCTGTAAATCCTCCTGGAAAGCACTTAGATCCCCATGGATGACCGCGACCTACAAGTCAATTAATTTTGTATCATTGCCTCACTTCAAAATGCATCAAAGCAAGAAAAGGAAAGATGGTATGTGGCAGCAATGTTCCAACCTCATCCCTTGTGCCTTCAATAATCTGTTGGGTTTCATCTAAGCTAGTATCCACAAGATCAATCCTTCCAGCAAGATGTTTCCTTGTAACCTGAACAGTGAAAACCAGAAATTGATACATATATGTTTTGGTTGGAACACAACACAGAAAAAGACGGAAGTATAACGTGGTTCTGGTATCTAGTTGGAAGCACAAAACTGTTCGCGTGCAGTAAGGAAAAACTTACAATGACACTATCTGAAACTTGATCCAATTGGCTGCCAACTACATTGCAAGCATCAGATAAGCCATGCTTTGTCACAAACATCATATCAGAAAGTTTCCAACCCTGTAAATTAATGCGCAAACTTTAGATACTAGCTATACTGGTAAAACATGAAACAGTAAGTAGATAGGATAGTCACAATTTGCAGCTATGGCCATGACCCTAGAATGGCACAATAAAAATTAGCTGCAACTAGAATAATCTAAGATGGTATATTTGTCCTCCGTGATTTGTACTCTTTCATCAAACTAAAAAGAATCAAGTTTTACCTTCCACTTTATGTATGCATAGCCAATAACCCCAGCAACAACAACTGCTGTTATAGTAAATGCACCACGTCCTACAAGAGAAGAAGGTAAGACTGATAATTATTCAAGGACTTTGATCAGAATTGTATAGACTAGAGAGGAATGAAATTTATGTAATCGTGTATGTTTAAAGGGCGTGATAAAAAGTATTACCAGCTCCAACATAGACGTTTGCAACAACCATGAAACATGTCACAAGTCCAAAAATTCTACCAAGGCAAACAACAGCATAATGATATTCATTGATCAATCTTTTTCTTGCGTGAAGATAAGTCAAGCAAATAACTATCACCATGCTGCTATTTGGTACACGAAACAACTTCAAAATAAATTAGGTTAGTGCATACTCCAGGCAATTTTTTTTTTGAAAGTACTATGGCAAAGAAAGAGAAAGGAACATGTGGACCTCAGATCAGAATTGCAAAAGACATAATACAAGAATTATGCTATGCAATTGTAATTTTGTGAAACATGTAGATATCAAAACACATCTAGGTAACCGATTTGATTCAGAATTGAGATAAGAAAACACCTCGAATCTGAAGCATCAAAAGGTAATAGAAAAGCCTAGGGCTCTAAAAGCACATGGAAATTTTGCAAGGCAGGTCAGGCTGTCAGCACTGTCAAATGTAACTTATAATCTAATACAAAAATTGTGCACCATGAAATTTATTTTTGTAAAAGCTCCGTTTTACTTGCAAGTCAAAACTAAAATATAGTACTCGATGCATATAGGAGATAGAAACTAGTCAGCAAGCACTGACCTGATGTAGCAGCACCTGACACAACTGTGACTGGTCTCGAGGCCAGGTACTTTATCTCCTCTCTAAGACAGTTGACCTAAAATATTTAAAAGCTCTTTAAGCATTCTGTGAGGTAGGCAAAATAATATATGCACGCACAAACCTGAGACATCAACTGAGCAGTGTGCGGATCGCTGGTGGTCGATGCACCTTTCCCTTCCTTTCCATGACTTTTCACAAACTAAGGGAAGAAAACGTATGTTGTGAAGGTGTAAGTATTGTGTCGTAGCATACACACACACACACACCAATAATACTGCTCAGTCGAGAGTTAAGACATGAAAATAGAAAAATAGTACCTTGGCAGCACCAGAAAAAACGTCCCCGACACTGGTAGCAACTTTCCCATCGTTACTTGTAAGAACAGATCCAACAATGCCTGCAAACAAAATTGCACTTGCCTGAAACTGGAACCACGGGCGGGGTTTCTTGACAAGTTATCTGTAAAGTTAGAGGTACATGCTGCTGCTGCTGCATACGGAACAATAGAGATGCAGCATGTAGCGTCCTCGGCAAAAGCCGCCTCCTAGGAGAGGATGATCATGAGCAGGAGCTCCAGACGCAAGAGTCTAGCCAAATCATGGGAAACTCCTCTTGATTCTACTACGAGATTCTATGGAGGGCGCTGGGAGCGATCAGATCCCTCGTGGATTTTGACTTGCATCATATCCTCTAGCGTATTTGCGCGATGCTATGGGGATTGCCCTGATCCATCCAAGCAAGCATCACGCTAAACTGTAAACAGAACCAATCCCGCCGCCGCCACAACGCTAAGATAAACCCGAGATTCCCCCATCGGCGGACACACCCGAGTCGCGAGACATTGCCAAAGGAAGTTGAGAAATCGCGGAGAGAAGATGGGGTTTCGAGGGGACTGACCGGAGCCGACGAGGATGGCGACGTTGCCGAGCACCATCTCCCTCCCTCCCTCCGTCAAGCTCCCCCGACGACACGAGCGGCGGCGGCGGCGGCGAGATCAAAACGAACGCCTCGTGCTTGGGTGGGAGCCGGAGGGGCTTCGTGGGTTTGTTATTATCAATGAGGGAACAAGCCGAGACTGGCATTGCATCCGCCGTTGGGTTCTGGATGGACGTACTGGATTTGATGGAGGAGTAAACCTTGCTGCTACCATACTCTAGTCGCCTTAACTATCGAGTCTGGTGATTAATAAGCTAAGCTAGCTGCCCACCACACGATGGTGATCTGATCTATCTGCTCAAGGAGGATCTATCTATCTATCTATCTATCTATCTATCTATCTATCTATCTATCTATCTATCTTGTCTTGATTAATTAGCACATCAAGACCTCCTCCTTGGAGATCGAGCAAGCAAGCAAGCATGACGTTAATTGATTGGAAGGCATTTTGAAGGCATCTTTGCAATTCAAGATGCAGATGAAATCAATCTATGAACAATTCAAGCCATCACCTTCTTACCGATTAAATAACGAGATAAAACACAGGCCGCTCCGGGATTCTCTCATGATCCGATGCCCCGGCTCCTTTCATTTGGTCTACTCCAACTAAACATCCCTTTTTCAAGAACACGTAGGAGATCTACGCATCATCATTTTGCATTAACAGGCGCGCAGTAAGCAACCGTCAATGCCTTGACAGCAAGTTACACCCAAAGGAGAAGACAGATTAGATTACAGCGCAATGCCTGCAACTCCAGTGGACATCAAGACATCCTACGGCTACAAGCAAAAACAGCATAGAACGATGCAACATGTTCCATTTGTGCATGGGGCATCCCCAAACTTTCTGGCTCATAACTCACCATGTCATATGATACTAGTATGAACTTTCGGAATTTTTCAACTATTCAAACATTGCAGCCACTATTCGGACAAAAGTAAAGCACAATCTGGTAGGTATCTAATACCACCCATTATTATTATTATACAAAAGCATGGAGGTACTATTCAAATTTAAAGCATGTTTTTTAGGATCCTGCAGTGGATGACTTTCCAGCGTCCTTTTTCTTCATCTCTTCAAACTTATCAATTGCGACCTGCAGCTCATCTGTGCCTCCCACCGCTCTCATGGTGTAGTAGTAGACTCCCAGGACGAAAGCAGACAGTCCGCCAGCCACCACGAGGTTCTTGGTCTTGGGTGCAAGGCTTCTGAATCCCACCATATTTAGACTACACTGAGTACTGCAGGAAGTGAAGACGTTGAATGTTACAAGAAGTGGAGCCATGCTGATATCGGTTGGATGCGCTACATGGTATACACAATTTTGAACTGGACATTAGGGGTAAAGCTAGATATGCCTATACAGATTTAGGCATGATTATTTCCAATGTTCTTCTCCAGCTTGACCCCACTGGAAGCTATACAATTTCGCAATTTAGTCATTTTACAGCAAAGCAAATGTAGATTTGTGTTACCCTGAGAAAAATAGGGGTTAATATGAAACAGCATATGATGCTGATGTACCCTTCGGGATCAAACAGTGCTGTTTGCAGAGTAAAAAATAGGAATTTATTGAGACATATTTCAACAATAGAAAACACTCTGGTCAGCACTAGAATATCGAACCTGAACACTAACCCATCCTGAGGAGGTGTGACTACTCGATAGCAATTTGAGAGTAGAACATAGTTTCCAGCCTTGTTTGCGACAAGGATCCAATAAGTCCATAGAGAAAGCTAGATGAGCTAATAGAAGTCCAATTGCTTTGTTCAGACATAGGAATAAAAATGTTGTTGCAACATAGTAATCTAAACTCCACTCCAGTCTAATTCCTTTGGATTTTTACCTAACCTACCTACAGAGAAGAGAGTTCCCTTTTAGTACAGCACATGTGACTAGAGAAGGAAACATATATACATCGCTCCAGATCGAAGCAGTGTTTTGAAGACACACTATGTGATTTATTATAGTATTGTCTGTTGGCACTCTGACATAGTGACATATATATAAAAAGAAAGATTAGTTATCTAGCCAAAAACTCCGCCTGTGTAGTTTTCTACATGGCTAGTCCCAAGCCAGGAAAAAGGAGGAGAGTTGTGTTAGGCTCGGCGAACCAGCGTAAAAAAAAGACACCTTTTCATAGAATAAAACCCAAAAGAATATTCCCTAAGTTTATTTTTACAGATCCCTGAGTTCGTAACTGCATCAAAGGTTCCCATGAAATGAACAATAATCACGATGCTTCACATTAGCTTCATAATGTTCAAGACCTCTAAATTGATATTCGATATAGTGATAATTTAAATGAAAAGATAACATGAGCCCAAAAAGCATACGCTCCAATAAGACCAGTTCCAGAACTCCCAACAAATCCTATTTGCCAATTCCTTTTTGCAGCACTCTTGGGTCTAACAAAAATCTGAATGATCACAGTGTTTATTTGGCCTTAGCTAGACAAGAAAAGCTAGCTAGAGAATCATGACAGTGTAACGATAAATGAAAACTAAGGTGATTAAAGAATATGCTTCACAGCCTGGAGATCTTAGTATAGCATGTTTCATTGGGACGGTGATCAGCGCTGAAGGATTGTCAAATAGTAATTACAGTATTGATATTTCATTCACTTAGGCTCATGTGCTAAATTGCATAGGAAAAGGGACAAGGACAGCAACTTATGAGCAAATTTCATAGCAACATGCAAATTCCAGTCACTCAAGAACTAAAAATAGAAGAGGAGATGCTAACTAACTCATATTACTCCCATAATATTTGCAAGAGTAGTGCTTCTCTGCTCTTCAAAAAAAAAACTAAATTGCACAAATCACATATCAGTTTTGTATTGAATCTTGAATTTGTAGAATTCAGAATAAGATTGGAAATTACTAGCAACACAAACTGTGTCAGTTGGATTACTGTGAGAGAAAGCAGGATTACATGGAGCTATAATGAGTAAACATTGACATGCAAGTATTAGGCAATAGGAGATTGTATATTAATAGCCTGGATATATTAGGCAATAGGAGATTGCATATATCAGGCAATAGGAGATTGCATATTGTATTTATAGATAGCCTGGACAATTAGGATCAGAGATTGACTCCTATCCTTGTATTCGTAAACTACCATATATAGCAGCAGCAGCTGCCCTATAAATACAGGCGCCCCTCTCCCATTGAGAGTGTGGTTAATTGCCCCCAATTCTATCTTCCTACATGGTATCAGAGCAATCTGATCTTGGCCCTCCCTCCCCTTCCCAACTTGCGCCGCTCTCTACCTGAGCGCCGCCCACCCTGCTGCGCCGCCCAACAGCCGCGCCACCATGGCCGCCACCTCTCCAGCCTTGGTCGACGCCACCAACCCGGCCGTCTGCCCCTACGCTCTGGTCAATGTGAAAACCCACATCCCCATGACCCTCGAGCTGCGACCCTCCAACTACACCAAATGGTCCACAGCCTTCCACGCCATGTGCGGCAAATTCGGGCTGCTCTCGCACCTCGCCGTCGCCTCCCCTACACCCACCGACAACGCATGGGTGCAGCCTGACTTCTGCATCCGCAGCTGGATCTTCGGCACCGTCTCCGACTCCGTTCTCAACCTCGCCATGACCGGCAACCAGCAGACCGCCGGCCAGCTCTGGACGGCCATCACCGCCCTGTACCAGGCCAACAAGGCGCCCCGCGCCATCTTCCTGAGTCACGAGTTCCACTCGATGACCCAGGGAGACTCCTCCATCGACGAGTACTGCGTGCGCATGAAGGAGGCCGCCGACAATCTTCACGACGTCGGGCAGACCATCACCGAGCCCAACCTCGTCCTCAACCTACTCCGCGGCCTCAACGAGAAGTACCAATCTGTCGCCGACAACATCGCCGCCCAGGAGCCTCTCACATTCACCGTTGCCAGGAACCAACTCCTCCTCAAGGAGCTGCGTCTCACGAACGAGGACAAGGTCCGCGCCGCCTCCGCCCTCTTCGCTGCCTTCAACAGCGCCCCCGGCGGTGCCCCACCAGCCGACGTCCAGCAGCAGCAGCGCGGCAACGGCGGCTGCCGCGACAACACTCGGCGCGACAGCAAGCGCCAGCCCTGGAGCTTTGATCCCTGGACCGGCGCACGCGTCAGCCCCGGCGAGCGTGTCGTACCCCCCCTGGGAGCGCGACCAGGGCGGTGGCAGCCACCCATGGCAGCCCCCACGCCAACAGGGGGTGCTCGGCGCCCCTCCTCAGGCGCACACGGTGTTCGCCCCCGTCCAGGCCTCCTCCACCAACACCGGAGGACCGACATGGGACTCGGCCGGCCTCATTGCTGCCCTGCAGAACATGGCTGTCCAGGGCAGCCCCTCGTGGGTCGTTGACTCCGGCGCTTCGTCCCACATGACGTCCTCCGACGGTATGCTCCTCCAGCGCCTACCTCCCTCCACCTCCTCCATAACAGTAGGCAATGGCACCAGCATTCCGGTCACGTCTAGAGGTCACTCCATCCTACCCACCACCACAGCAAACTTCTCCCTCAACAACATTCTCGTCGCCCCATCCCTCGTTCGCAATCTTTTATCCGTTCGTCAATTCACCCGTGAAAATCACTGCTCACTTGAATTTGACGCTCTTGGCTTTTCTGTTAAGGATACCCAGACGGGACGCGTGATTCATCGCTGCAATAGCACCAGTGACCTCTACACCATTCCTGCCATCCCCCCGACCGCCGGCGCCTCCTCACATGCTCTCCTGGCCGCCTCGTCGACCCTGTGGCACCAGCGTCTCGGCCATCCAGCCCCTGCCGCACTAGAACATCTACACAAAATACATGTTGTTTCCTGTAATAAAGTAGACCGCTCCCCTTGCCATTCATGTCAGTTAGGCAAGCACACGCGTCTACCCTTCAGTGCCTCTCAGTCTTGTACTCATGCACCATTTGAAATAATTCACTGTGATGTTTGGACCTCTCCCATCCCTAGTATATCTGGTCTCTCATATTATCTAGTCTGCTTGGATGATTACAGTCACTACTGTTGGGTCTTTCCTCTTCGACGCAAATCTGAGGTCCACCAACACCTAGTCCAATTCACAGCTCTTGCACAAACCCAATTCAACCTCCCCGTCAAATGCTTCCAAACCGACAACGGCACCGAATTTGTCAACACAGCCAACACCACCTTCTTCGCTGCCCGAGGAACACTTCTCCGTTTTTTTTGCCCATATACTTCCTCTCAAAACGGCAAGGCGGAACGCATCATCCGCACCCTCAACAACTCCATCCGCACCATGCTGCTCCACGCTTCCATGCCACCCACATACTGGGCCGAGGCCCTCGCTGCCGCCTGCTACTTACTCAACAGGCGCCCCTCCTCCTCCATAGCACATGAAGTTCCCTTCACTCGCCTTCACGGCCAGCCACCCACCTACAGCCACCTTCGCGTCTTTGGGTGCCTATGCTACCCAAACCTACAGGCTACCTCCCCACACAAGCTCGCACCTCGCTCCGCAGCATGCATCTTCCTCGGCTACCCATCCTCTCATAAGGGCTATCGGTGCCTTAACCCAACAACCCAACGCATCATCATCTCTCGCCACGTCGTGTTCGATGAGACTGTTTTTCCCTTTTCCACCACCTGCACACTCCCTCGCTCCCTGAATTTCCTCCTAGACCACGATTCGGTTTCGGTGCCTTGCTCTACTGTTCCTGCAGGTGGAGGCCCCTCCTCGACGACCGCGGCTGCCCCGTCCACCTCGGACGCTGCGCAGCCGCCCCCCGACGACGAGCCAGAGCCGGCCCCTCTACTACCTGGTGGGCGCGGCCCCGTGCCCCCCAGCTCGGCTCCTCCACCACCGGGCGGGCGTGGTCACGTGCCCCCGCCTGGCCCTCCTGTGGTTCCGTTCCCACGGTTCTACAGTCGACGACCCCCGCCAGCACCTGCGCCATCAGCTGACCCCGCAGCACCGGCGCCTCCGGCTGAGTCCGCGGCAGCACCCCCGTCTCCGCCACTCACGCGCACCAGGGCGGGCGCCCTCCCGCGCGTGAACTACGAGGGGCTCGCTGCCACCTCCTCGCCCTCACCATCGCCCCTACCAGCAAACTACCGCAGCGCCCTGGCCAACGCAAACTGGCGGGCTGCCATGATGGATGAATACCAGGCACTCCTCACCAACGCCACCTGGCGCCTGGTTCCACGCCCTCCTGGCACGTTGTGACGGGCAAGTGGACTTTCCGGCACAAGTTCCATGCCGATGGGTCCCTCGCTCGTCACAAGGCCCGCTGGGTGGTCCGCGGCTTCTCTCAACGGGACGGCATTGACTACGACGAGATCTTCAGTCCGGTGGTCAAACAGGCCACCATTCGGACCGTTCTCAGCATCGCCGCCTCCCGCGCCTGGCCAATCCACCAGCTGGACGTGAAGAACGCCTTTTTTCACGGCCACCTCAACGAGACGGTCTACTGCCAGCAGCCACAGGGCTTCGTCGACCCTGCCGCCGCAGATCACGTCTGCCTCCTGCAGAAGTCCCTGTACGGACTGAAGCAGGCGCCGCGAGCTTGGTACCAGCGGTTCGCGACCTTCCTTCGCCAGCTCGGCTTCGTCGCCTCCACCTCCGACACGTCCCTCTTTGTTCTCAAAGAGGGGACGAGTCTCGCCTACCTGCTACTCTACGTCGACGACATCATCCTCACCGCCTCGACTTCCACTCTTCTGCACCAACTCATGGCCCGACTCCAGTCCGAGTTCGCCATGACCGACCTGGGTGCTCTTCACCACTTCCTCGGCGTCGCCGTCACCCGCTCCTCCGACGGCCTCTTCCTGTCGCAGCGACAGTACGCTGTTGATCTCCTCCAACGGGCGGGCATGGCTGAGTGTCATCCTACGACAACACCTGTTGACACTCAGGCCAAGCTCTCCGCCCACGACGGCGACAAACTGTCAGACAAGGACAGCTCAGAGTACAGGAGCCTAGTAGGGGCTCTCCAGTACCTGACCCTGACGCGTCCTGATCTGGCCTACGCAGTTCAGCAGGTGTGCCTCTTCATGCACGCCCCGAGGGAGCCCCATCGCGCGCTTATCAAGCGCATTCTGCGCTATGTGAAGGGCACGCTGTCCTCTGGTCTTCACATCAGCGTCGGCCCCATTCAGACGCTGACAGCATACTCCGACGCCGACTGGGCCGGCTGCCCTGACTCCAGGCGATCCACCTCTGGGTTCTGCGTCTATCTCGGTGACAACCTGGTCTCCTGGTCCTCCAAACGCCAGGCCACGGTATCCCGCTCTAGCGCTGAGGCAGAATATCGTGCCGTGGCCCACGTTGTGGCCGAGTGCTGTTGGCTGCAGCAAGTCCTTCAGGAGCTCCATATTCAGCTGCCCCAGGCTACGGTGGTCTTCTGCGACAACGTCAGCGCCGTCTACATGACGGCCAATCCGGTCCACCACAAGCGCACGAAACACATCGAGATCGACATTCACTTCGTGCGTGAGAAGGTGGCCCTTGGCAAGATTCGGGTCCTTCATGTTCCTTCGTCCCACCAGTTTGCCGACATTATGACAAAAGGGCTCCCAACGCCACTGTTTACAGACTTCAGAACCAGCCTATGCGTCCGCGGACCTCCCGCTTCGGCTGCGGGCGGGTATTAGGCAATAGGAGATTGTATATTAATAGCCTGGATATATTAGGCAATAGGAGATTGCATATATCAGGCAATAGGAGATTGCATATTGTATTTATAGATAGCCTGGACAATTAGGATCAGAGATTGACTCCTATCCTTGTATTCGTAAACTACCATATATAGCAGCAGCAGCTGCCCTATAAATACAGGCGCCCCTCTCCCATTGAGAGTGTGGTTAATTGCCCCCAATTCTATCTTCCTACAGCAAGGAAGAAAAATATTATTGACTTTGCAAGTTTGCATAGTATTGACGGCATGAAATTGACAGGGGCAGATGGTGACAGTGACATATATATAAAAAGAAAGATTAGTTATCTAGCCAAAAACTAACTCCGCCTATGTAGCTTTCTACATAGCCTGTCCCAAGTCAGGAAAAAGGAGGAGAGTTGTGTTATGCTCGGCGAGTCAATGCAAAAAAGGCACTTTTTCATAGAATAAAACTAAAGATTTTCGTTAGGACGTAACTCTCTTAGCGACGTGCTATATCTTAACCCGGATGTAGTGATAAATGAGCAAGGACGGGACGTCACTCCGTTAGTGATGTGCTATGCTGACGCTTGGATATAGTGGAAAATGTGCAAGGATCTTCACACTTTACTCAATGAGTGCGAGGGGCAAGGAAGCTAACCAAGGAGAATAGGATCCGTCTGGGTAGTTGGAATGTAGGGTCCTTAACAGGCAAGTTAAGATAGTTGATGCGGCGAATCGGCGATTAGGAGACGTGTAAATATTTTGTCGTTCAAGAGACTAAATGGACGGGTCAGAAGGCGAAGGAGGTGGAGCATACTGGCTTCAAGTTGTGGTATACTGGAACAAAATGAAGTAGGAATGAAATGGGCATCTTAATCGATAAGTCTCAAGAACGAAGTTGTCGGCGTGAGGAGATAGGGGGTAGGATTATCCTAATCAAGCTAATTTTTAGCGACTTGGTTTTGAATGTTATTAGTGCATATGCTCCACAAGTAAGTCTAGGTGAGGCCACTAAGAGGTAATTTTGGAAATATCTAGATGACATGATTAGAAGTGTGTCTAATAGTAAGAAGTTTTTCTTAGCATGCGATTTCAACGGTCATGTTGGTACAACTAGTGGATGGCTTCATAGGGTGCTTGGGGGTTTTGGTTATAGTGATAGGAGCCAAGGAAAAGATATCTTAAACTTTGTGGTAGCCAATACCCTCATGATAGCTAACACCTTTTTTAGAAAGAGACATTCCCATTTAGTTACCTTTAGTAGTGGTCAGCATGCTAGCCAAATCGATTTTATCCATGGATGTTACGGGCGACGCCTAGGCGTCCAGGCGGGACCGTGCAGATGCCACAACAGTTCGCCTCGCATTGGTCTTCTAGGCCGTCCGCCCCTCTCCTCTCCGGCCGCGCCGCCTCCCTCCCTCCTGCCACGCCGCCTTCCTCCCTCCCGCCGTGCCGCCTCCCTCCCGCCACCGGCTTCCCTCTCTAGCTTGCTCCCGCCGCCGAGGGGAGGGGAGGCGACGGGGAGAGGCGTCGGGGAGGGGAGGCGCCAGGGGGAGGAGGTGGCGCGCGGGGGAGGACATGGCTGGGGGAGGGGAGGCAGCACGCGGGGGAGGAAGCGCTGGGGAGGGGAGGGAGGCGTCGGGGAGAGAGCGGGAGGCGACGGCGTACCTGGCGGGGAGGCGTTAGGGAGGAGCTTCGAGTCGGGAGAGAGAGAGAGTCGGGAGCCAGGATGAAGCGTCGCGGGGAGACTGCATCGCTAGCTGAAGCGTCGCGGGGAGACTGCATCGCTGTGCCTTCGCCTAGGCGTCGCCTTGCCCTCGCCTAGGCGTCCAGGCGCCCCTTACTCGCCGTGGTCGCCGACTCCGCCGTGACAACCATGATTTTATCCGTGTTAAGAGGGAGGACAAACGAGTCTATATAGATTGTAAGGTTATACCTGGAGAGTGTGTTGTCTATCAACATAAGTTGCTAGCTCCGACTTTCGTTTGAGGACACGGATTCAACAGTGAACAGTCTATGCTTAGGGTTCCCTGTTTCTATTGCTCCTTCTAGTACCAGGGACTGGCTGGATCATGAGGGGATCGATGTCAGAATGGGATCATCTCTATGCTTGTGTGGTCTTCCTTTTTTTACGAGATCTCATCTTTGTCTTTCACTGCTGTTCTCGAGTTCTTCGTGAAACAACCAAAACGAGCAAATATGGTTTGCCTTGATGGTTGTATGCTTACTTATTTACTGCTCCCATGGCTGCAACCACTATCAGAATCTAACCAATATAGCTTCATCATTACTATGAATATGATGAGCCAATTAGTCTAGTTAATTCCCATTCTTTATGTAGCAAAGCATCACTGGGAAACATGGTTGTCATGGGGCTCTAGCCAGTCGTGGCAACCCCATGGCGCCGGGACGTCTAGGTGCCTGCCTAGATGGAGATTAGACAATGAGGTATATTGGCTAAATCAGCACATATAACAAAGAAAATAGGAAGAATAGATGACGGATGGGCCACTACCCACTCAGCCCACAACCTCACTAAAGCCCAAAGGCCCATCTAAGTCATCCCCTCCCTCCTCTTGTGCCCTAATCATACCCAAGACGCCACCTCTAGTAGAAGCAGAGAGCAGTGGCCAGCGGAGTAGAGGAAAGAGTAGGGGAGACGGAGAAACAGAGAAGAAAGGAGAGGGAGAGGAGTAACCGTGAGGTGAACACGGAAGGTAGGGAGGCGACGATGTGCTCCAGGTGGCGGCGGCGGCGGATGCAAGCTAGAGGGGGTCAACAACGGGTGACAGTGGCGGCTCGGGTTCTGCCAGGCCTGATACATGTCTCCCCCTCTCTCTCAGGTAACCCAAGGGCCAGATCTGAGCCCCTCTCTCTCCCAGACCGCTGCCAGTCGAGGCGAGCAGCCTTGTTGTCCATTGCTGGCCGACTGGATGACATGTCATCGACTAGGCGACGCCATGACAACTATACTGGTGACTAAATGACTCTAGTACTTTTTGCATATGAGGTTCTCAAAGCATCAAACATGTGGGGAATTATATGAGGGTCAACACGTATTGTATTCGATAAAGAATGTTTTAGCTCCTAAAAGTTTTATCATGTCTACTTGTTCAAGTGGGCATTTGGGCAATTCCCAGCAGCCACTTGTTCAGCAAACAATTCACATACTATCCTAGTGTGTTCATCATTCCACTCAACATTGTCACCCATTTGCTACGTCAACATCACCCAACCATAAATTCATTGCATTAGCATAATACACAATACTAGTACATGTAGTTTGTTTGCTATCGAGGGAAATAAAAGAAGAAGAAATAGGACATGACACTCATGTACGTAACAAATGCCAACTCTTACGAGTTAGTACACACTCAAAGCTCTGGGTTAAAGCATCAAGCAAACACAAATCTTGGGATATGTCATGAAACTAAATAAAAGAGTGAAACATGTGTTTCTCAACAGAGGGACACAAACTGGGCCTAATTTTAAAACTAAAACTAAACCTAATTTCATAAATGGACAAAAAGTGGAATCATGAAGAATCTTCCCTGAGTTTTTTTTTTGACAGATCCTTGAGTTAGTAATTGCATCAAAGGTTCCCATGAAATGAACAATCATCACGACGCCTCACATTAGCTTCATAATGTTCAAGACCTCTAAATTGATATTTGATATAGCTATCAGGGGCGGACCTAACGTGGGACATGGGGGTTCAGTTGAACCCCAAAAATATGGAAAAGTAAACTGCTACTGGTACTCCACAACGCAGCAAGCAAATCCGCCACAAACTTCATGGACCGGACTGGACTATCCATCCCAGAAAGGAAGATTTGGATGAGATTGCTCACAGAAAAGAGAAGATCCTCAGGACAAAGGTCACTCTTAGAACAAGAATCCAAGCAAGCTAGGGCTTCCTTACCAGCGAAAGAAGATATCAATCCGGCAGAGCGGAGGACGACGAGGACGCCTAAGAGAGAAGAATTCCTTCGCTTCGAGGGTTAAATGACGTTGGCGTGAGACAAACGGCGAAGCAATAGCCGCCGCCGTCGCGAGGAGATATGGAGAAGAGTTCAGGGAGGAGAAGAGGATGGGCTGGAACTAGAGACGAGAGAGGTTTGGGATCCGGGGATTTGGGGGAGGATAGAAATCTTGACGATGGTTTGTGTTGTGCAGTTTTGCTGAAAATTGGGGATCCACTCTACTCTAAGGGCTCGTGTGGAAGACACATCGAAGGCCCACATTTCCTGTTCGTGCCAAGGGAGCAGCGAGCCGAGCAGTCTGGGGGAAAAAAAAATCAGTGTCAATCAAGACAAGAAAAAGAGAGTAGTAAAGGAGAAGATTTTAGGGAAAAAGGGTCAGAGGAGGAAAACATTGGACTACATCATGGTCTTTGTCGTTTCTCGCTTGGGTAATAATTTGGTTTTCTTCTATATTTGTTAATTTAATTAGAGATTAGAGTCGAGGTTATAGAGAAAGTAACAAGTATTCATAAGGAAAAAGGCTAATAGATCAGCTAATCTGCTATATTGCTCTCCTGTAATTTTGGATACTGTATAGGAGTAATTTAGGAATGTCATCTACTAGATAACTGTAGAGAAATCCAGTAGCTTTCTATAGAATATTTATTTATGTTGATCGGATAAATAGATTTTAAGCTATGAATTTTGTAAGACTATTGTCTGGTAAATTTATCGTCTTCTATTAGCATATATTAATATGTAGATTAAAATTACTAGATGGAATAATTTAGATGATTGATCTACATGAAAGATGTAGATAATTAAGGATTCTAAAGAGTCCATGAACATTATTTTTCCGCGAGTAGGACATAAGTTATGAATTTTGGAAGACTGCTATCTAGGACTGTTGCTGGTGAATGGTGGATGTGAATAAGTACATATGGTCGGGATTTGTGATAAGGATCAAAATGTTTTAAGATGTATCTCTCGAAATATACTCCTACTGGTTACAAATACATGCCATTTTAGACATTGATATAATCTCTAAAATGTAACTTTGACCGCTAATTTATATTCTAATATGTTTGTAAAATCCGGTAAAATTATAATATTATAAAAGTACATTTCAAGACAAATATATACATATGATTTTCTTGTATTCAATGTAAATTTATAAAAAAAATATTGATAGTTAAAGTTTTGAAAGTTTGACTACAAGCATCTCAAAATGACGTATATTTGTGAATGAAAGAAGTATTTGTTTAGTTAATACTTAATTTAGAAAAAATATGATTTATGAAAGTGCAATACTAGTTTACTTTATCAAGCACATGCACTCAACTACTTTATCATAGATGATAGAGATATTTTCCTCAAAAGGGTCCCATTAAAATATTTAAAAATCTTTCTAAAATCCAGCACTGTGCCCCCCCCCGCCCCGGCAGCGTCGAGGCGTCATCCTCCTCACTCTTCCCCTCCTCGTCATCGGCCTCCTCCTCCACACAAGACTCTAGCCCAGTACATCTCCAGCCGCTGTCGATCCTGCAGCCCCGCGCCCGAGCTCGTAATCCGTCACCCCCAAAACGAAGGCCACAACCTCCTCCGCCTAAGGCTGTCACAGAGCCCGAGACAGTGCACGTGTGGAACCCCTTCGTGGCCATGCCACCTCAAGCAGCTTCTCCCTCAAATGAGGACGACTCTGATGACAAGAACATGCGCAAGTCACGGCCTTTGCACTCGGACAAGCTAAAGCCAGGGTCTTTGCAGTAAGAATCGCATACGACTGAGCTGTTCTTTTCGTATTGGATTGGATTTGATTTCTGAGACTGCCTGCCTTGTGTTTTGTAGCATGAAGGATGAGATGATCCGGCTGTACCTGAAGAACTCGGCCGTGGTGGCAACACCAAGGGAAGTGTGTTTGCTCAGTGCTCTTGGGTGTCATGGTATTGGGATGGTGGTGGGGGTGTTTGTAACGCCCCCGTTTCCAGGGCGCGTACGGACACGACATTCCGCAACTATTCACGCATGAACAATTATGGAGTGTCGCGCAAGAGTATACCATTGCATGCTTACAACAAAAGTCCAGCATATATTTCACATAAGGATTAACATCCAGTTTTCAACAGCGGGGCGTGCAAGCCCAAAGTATATTTACATTACCAAAGCTCCAAGATCCGCTTGAGCGCGGCCAAGACCTAAAGCCACGGGTCCTCGTCGAAGAAGCAATCCTCAGGGGCGTCCTCGATGGGGAAACCTTCTCCTTCGTCTTATCCTCTAAAGAGGGGATTAAGCAAGCCGTGAGCCAAACAACCGGCTCAGCAAGCCCCAAAGGGACTCTATCTTACTACATGCACGGATTAACAAAGGAAGGGAGTATATTTGGTTTATTAACTTTGAGTGGATGCAGTTTTATTTGCAAACATTTTGATAAAACGGACCCAAAACTACTCCTTAAGATCTAAGGGGTTTTCATGAAAATTTAATTAACCAACTAATCAAGTTAAAGCATGTACAAAACTACTTAAGCTTCGCTGATGGAATCACCCAAGTGACACAGCTCCATTAACCGGGAGCACGGCGTATTCGAATACCATTATTTTGACTCTGCAGAGTTTGCTCAGCTTTACCCACACGATTTCTTAACTTCCGCGTCCGGGTTAAGAAAGCCAGGTCGTTTCACTGCTCAACCCTTTATATAGGCTCTACCCGGTAGAATCCACTTGGGTCTAGCACAAGAAAACAAACGTCCGCTTCGAGTGAACTTTACCGTTGTTAGGCACCCGCAGCACGACCTGTCTAACCTTGTTACTCAATCACCTACTTCTCAGCACCTGTAGAGTTTCAATCGAGTTGAGCAGCTACTAAACTAGTGTTGACAAGTCAACTCCTGTGGTTGAGCGGTCACCATGTCATTTGCTCAGCGTAAGGGTCTGGTCCTTACATTTTTCCCTCAGGGGCCCGCAACCCCTGCCAGGTCCGCGACCTTACAACCTAGGGTAAGAGGTGGGCGAAGACCGTCTCGCGGCTCCTTCCCCAACCCTTACCCTAATCTACACGCCGACAATCTCCGCCCTAGGGCACGGTGTCCCATACCACCCTACCCTAGAGTCGGGTTTTCCAATTTCTATTGGCCCGCAGTCACAACCTTATTAGTGTAAAGACTTTGAGTGATAATAATAACCTACGAGCATCTAGATTAATAGATAATTATTTCTAGGGTTAACAAAGGCACGGCTACAAGTTTAACATGGCATTTGTCGGTGGTAGGTTTAACTACATAAACATGTCATTCTAAACATTTTATTTTACTTTGAACTAACATTTCAGAACTAGCTTAATGCAAATAGCATAATAACATAATTAAATAACATGGGTTGCAACATGATCAAAGGATTTGGGACTTGCCGATAATCTGGACGATCTCGGCTAGCTCGGATGTAGAAGCACCTGGATCCTGAGACTGCACTTGAACTTCCGGGATCTCCGAAACTAACGCAAACACATAAAATAATTAAATCCAGCTTGAGACTAATCAAGCGAGGAAAAATAATCTATTAAAAAGGAGTAAAATGCATAAATCCTCAATTTGGAATTTTAGGAATTTTTCTGGGATGAAATTGGGAACAAGGAGGTCAAAAATGGGTTCAGGACATCAAATGGAGCAAGGTGGTCAAATTTGGGAATTTTTGGGATTTTCTGTGATTTTCTAGGATTTATTTGGATTTCTCTGGATTTTAGAAATTGATAAACTCGGGAAAATCATTTTGAACAGTAACCGGCCGGCTTGATGCTACAGTGCGGCCTGGCCCGAGGAACGGCCCGTGCGGCCGGGCGGTCAGCGCGGCCCAGATGCACGTGCGCGCGCGGGAGCGGAGTAGGCCGAGAGGCCGCGGCCCAACTGCGCGGCGCGCCCGCTCGATCGGGATGGCGGACACGCGGCCCACGCAGACGACGAGGATGCCGGGCGGACCGAGGGCCGGATGAGGCGGGCGGAGATCGGACGGCATCGGGGTGATGAAGGCGGGCGGAGCGGGGGTTTGATCGGGCGGCTGGGGAGGGACGACTTTAGTGGGATCGGACGGTCGAGGAGGGCAGCCATCCGATGGCTGCGGTTAGAAGGCACGGAAGGGGGGGACGGAGGAGATGCGGCCACGATGGTCGTCTTCCGCCTCCGGCTGCCACGGCGCCTTCGGGACAGGGCCACGGTGGCGATGGCGGTCCGGGCGCAAGGAGGGTTGTCGGCAGCAACCGAGGGCACCGGCGGATAGGTCTCCGAGAGGGGAATGCATTTTGGGCTCGGGGAGGCGTGAAGATCATCGGGGAGGGTAGGAGACCGAAGGGAAGGAATCGGTTTCTCGACGGTGAAGGGGGTCACCGGAGTCGAGGGGGCCAAATCGGCGGCGGCCACACATTAAGGGGGACCCGGGGCTCACGTTGGCGGCGCTGGTTCCGGTGGGGAAGCTCCGGAGTAGGCTGGCCACGGAGAGGGGATTTCGGTCGGCGGGGAGCGGCGGTGCTGGAGCTCCTCGGGGATCCACCTGGCCAAGGAAGTGAACCAAAGTGATCAGGGGGTAGTGGGGTTTCTTTTGGCGAATGGGATCAAAAAATGAGGAAGAGGGGAGGAAGGGAGGCTCACTGTCGTCGCCGTCGCAGGGGAAGAGAATGGCGGCGCTCGGAACGGAGGGACTTCAATTGGTTGCGCGAGGAGGTCTTCTGGGGTGGTAGGAAGTGAACGGGGTGGTGAGGGAACTTGGAAAGCAAAGGAGAGTGAGGGGAGCAGTGATGTGGGTTTTATACCTCCGGCGGAAAGGGGAGGGAGCCGTGGGTGAGAAGGCTCGAGCGCGTCCACCGCAGTCAACAGAGGACAAGGGGGTTGTTAGGGCGTCTCCTCCGCGCGTGGAGTGGCGTCCGGCCGTCTGAGCAGTAGTAATGGCGATGGACGGGGGAGGGGAGCAGTTGAGCTACGGCATGGGCGGGGGTGCGTCCGCGCGCGGGAGGGGGAGGAGGCGGGGAATGATGGGTAGGGTCGGGGAGAGCAGTCGCGGCACGTGGAGCAGGGGAGGACGAGCCTCCTTCGGACCGGTGGACGGCGGGGTGCGCGGGCGGTGGCGAATCCGCGGGCGCAGAGGCGGTGTGGGGAGCGAGCGCAGGCGCACGCGCGAGGGAGAAAGCGGGGCGCCAACGCAGGAGGAAGGGAGGGGCGCCAGCAAGGAAAGCGTGCGAGCGCCGGGGCGAGGTGAAGGCGAGATGGGGCGGGGCGCCAGCGGCAGAAGGAAGGGCGCGGGCGCCAGAGAGGGGAGGAGGCGGGAGGAGGGCGGGGCGCCAAAGGAGAAGGGGAGGCGCCCGGCCAGAAAAAGAAAGTGGGTCGGGGAGAACTTTCCCGAAAGGGAAAGTTTCCAAAATTCACTCAAAAATGTAGCAAAAATTAGGAAAAATTTTGGTTTGAAATTTTGGGGACTTTTCAGTGTTGTGTGTTTCCAAGGAGCATGTGCGTGATGCCCTCTTGGAAGGTAATAATATATGGCTTGTTCTTTTCTACATTAGGTGAACAATGTTGGGTTCTATCAGTAATTTCTACATTAGGCGAACAATGTTGGTCTTTCACTAATGTTGCCAAAGTTGTAATCTTTCATAGATGAAATGAAACTACTAATGCTTACTTGTTGTGGGGGCCTTGGAATTGATGGTTCCACTGGCCATATTTGCAGCAGTACATGGCGCATTATCAATGATGATTTATATGCATGATAACTCTTTGTGAACTTTTCCTTTTCAACAGTTACATAACATGCTTTTAGTTAAGCGTGTATTCTGTTTTTCACCGGAGGTTCCCGAGCTTGGGGCGGTGGAGTTTAACGGTCTGTAGAGTGTGGGGCTCACAATGGCGGTGCCGGATTTGGAAGGGGATCTTCGAGGAAGGCTGGCCACGAGAGCGTGGTTCGGTCGACGGTGATCATCGGCGTTAAGGCTCCATAGAGATTCTCCTGCTCAAAGAAGTGCACCAAGACAATCAGGGGGCAGTGGCGAAGCTCTGGTTAGAAGGAATCGACGAATGGGGGAGGAGGGAAGGAGAACCGCTTACGGGGGTCACCAGCGCAGGGGACGATGGCGACGGCGCTGGGGCGGCGGGGCTTCAATTGGTCGCTCAGAGAGGTACTCGGGAGTGGCAGTAAGTGAGGGGAGGGGTGGATGATGCTTGGGGAGTAAGGGCACCGAGGGAGGGGAGAAATGAGCTCGGCGGAGGGGAGAAAAAAAGGGAAACAGCATGGGCGGTGGTGCGGGAGTAGGCAGCCGAATGACGGGGAGTGGGTGGCGGAGTGACTGTGACAAGACCGTACGCCGGAGTCAAACGCGCACTCGCGAGAGAGAGGGGGAAGAGCAGGTGAGTTGCCGGGGCTGCGGTGGCGCGCTGCGCGGAGGAGGGAGACGGTTGCTGCTGCTGCCAGGTGGGGCCAAGGGGAAGAGTCGGGCGACGCGTGCCACCCGTGGTGTTGTCGGTTTTCCGACTGGGCGTGGACGATTGGGGCGGCGGCAAACAGTGGGAGCGGCGCTGCGCGGGCGTGGGCGCAAGCGGAGGGAAGAGGCGGAAAGGGAGGGTAGCGTCCGGGAGAAAGGAAGGCGGGAAGAGGAAAGGCGCCACCGGACGGGGAAAGCGTAGAGACAGAAAGGGAAAGCGGGTTTTCTGGGGACTTGCCGAATTGGGAAAGGGCTCGGAAAATTCACCAAAAATCAGGGAAAAATTCATAAAAAATTCATTTGAAAATTTGGGGTCTTTCAAAAGGCAGGCAAAACCCATGAAGCAATACCGCCCATCTGCATCTTCCTGTCCATGCATCAATGGAAAGGAACCCACTTACCGATCCTAATGCTTATCCAGCATGTCTGTAAGCGTGCAGCGTACAAGGGGGAACCACCTCTTCTTTGGGTGGTGAAAAAGCGCGGATTTGTTCCTGGTCTCTGCATTGCATTTCGAGATGTGTGCTAGGTTTTTTGGGCTGATAGTTCATAGCTTATGGTTTAAATATTTAAATTCTGGTTGTTTATGAGAGGCAGTACGCAGAGGGAAGTAGTCGCATGTGATTTTGGCCGGTGCAGATGAACTCAGTATATTTTTTACTAGAATTATTTTTTTATTAATCTTGTCTTAAAAAACGTATCATTTAAAAATTAGTTACAGTAGATAATATAAACATAAATTATTTTAAATCTAAAAGAACTCGGCTGTAATCCCGGGGAAAACAGAGGGAGGGCAGCGTAAAATATCTGGCTTAGTGAGCGGTCGCTGCCGGACAGACCTCGCATGAGCGAGCTAGCTAGCATGTATCTTTGCCGCCCACTAGCTAGGCCAATCATAGTGGCGCCTTGGTGCTCCGAACTTGCAGCTCCATCAGCTCAAGGTGCCCCCAGGCAGACACACAAACAAATCCAGCAGCTCGATCCATTCTAGTCTAGGGCAAGATGCGCGCCTTCTTCCTCGTCCTCCTGCTCGCCTCCGCCGCGACGGCGAACCAATGCCACGACGACGACAAGGCGGCGCTGCTCGCCATCAACTCCGCCTTCGGCAACCCCTACCACTTCGCCTCCTGGACGCCCGACACGCCCTGCTGCGACTGGAACGACGTCGACTGCGACGACGGCCGCGTCGTCGGCCTGAGCGTCTTCCAGGACGACGACATCACCGGCACCATCCCCGACGCCATCGCCAACCTCACCCACCTCCAAACCCTCGTGCTTCACCACCTCCCAGCGCTCTCCGGCACCATCCCCGACTCGCTCGCCGCGCTCTCCAACCTCTCGCAGCTCACCATCTCCGACACCGGCGTGTCGGGCCCCGTGCCGTCCTTCTTGGGTGAAATCACCGCGCTCACCTGGCTCGACCTCTCCTCCAACTCGCTCACCGGCACCATCCCCGCGTCGCTCGCCGACCTCCCCAGCCTGTCCGTCATCAACCTCAGATTGAACCGCCTCGCGGGCACGGTGCCGCCGTTGCTCCTGAGCAAGTCCCCCGACCTGGCCTACCTCTTTCTGTCGAACAACAACCTGTCGGGGAGCATCCCGGCCGAGTTCGCCGTGGTGAACTTCGCGTTAGTCGACCTGTCGCGCAACGCCTTCACCGGCGACGCCTCGGGTCTCTTCGGCCGGGGGAAGGTACTGCGGTACATCGACCTTTCCCGCAACGCCTTGAGCTTCAACCTGTCCGGCGTGGAGTTCCCCGAGCAGCTCCTCTACATGGACGTGAGCCACAACGCGATCCGCGGCGGCATCCCGGCGCAGGTGGCGAACCTGGCCTACCTGGTACGCTTCAACGTCAGCTACAACAAGATGTGCGGCGCGGTGCCGAGCGGCGGGAACATGGCGAGGTTCAATCAGTACTGCTTCCAGCACAACGAGTGCCTCTGCGGTGCTCCCCTTGCTGCCTGCCATCAACGTTCCAAGCTAAACTAATTAATTACCACTTTGCTTCCAACAAGATAACTCTCTCTCTCTCTCTCTCTCTCTCTCTCTCTCTCTATATATATATATATATATATATATATATATATATATATATATATATATATATATATATATATATATATGTATGTACTGTACTGTACGTACTACGAGCGGTAATTAAATAAGCCGGTAACGAATGGCCTAGATATGAGTATGTATAATTAAGTCGAGCAATATATTACATTGGTGGTGTAATCGATATCTTGGAATTAACCAATGTGCTTCCAGGTGTAAAACGGAATTATTAACCAGTCAACAAGCCACGCGGTTGCATGCAAGCGCACCGAAGCAAAATATGCAACCACGGTTAGAGCTAGCAACTAACTATAAGACTTCCACATCATCTATATAGTACACACTAAAATTAGCATTTTAAAGAACTATCTATAAAGATAGCTATTTGATGCTTACATGCACACACAGAATTTATGGAGGCTGCCTCGTTTGGCGCTATAGACTATCTCTAGAGCTGTAGAGAGCTGCGTTCTCTTTCTTCATTTAATATCTTCCACGTAGGACAGTTGATGACATGGACTCTCTTGTAGATAGCTGCTATAGACCCATTGGAGATGCTCTTAGCTCTAAGTGTTATTAATTAGTACTAATCATAATTAATTAGAGTTTTAATTAAAGCACTAAATTAATAGTGTTTTATTTAGTACTATTTGTATTAAATTAGTACTAAACTTAATTAATTAGCTCTAATCATGTAGTGCTAATTAAGTGTGCACAATATTTTAGTACACTCATACTTAACTAGCATTAATCATATTTAATTAGTGATAATTAAAATTAAAAGTCTTTTATGGGATAAAATTCAGGATCAACTCTTCTTGCTACCGTCTCGCTTTATAGATAAGGCAAGAAGTCACTGGCAGGGTTCTCATTACTAGTATTCATATTTTACCGAAGGGGTCCGGTAAGCCCGGTAGAAGCGAAAATCGATTTTTTTCGAAACTTTTTGAGCCGAAATATTCGAACCAAATTTGAAATTTAAATTTCAGAATTAAGGATAAATATGCTATGACATCACAGATGGCCACAAAGTTGTTGATAGCCCAGTGGCTAAGGCGCATGCGCGCGTACTGGCCACTAGGTGGTCATCTGTTAGGGTAATTAGCAACTGGAATAATACGAATATCAATTAGAAAGTCCAAGAACAAGCCTCCAAGGTGCTTTCCAGGATTCCCTACTGCTTATGTTGCACAAGGTCCTTTCCAAGCATGTACTAGCTAGACCAGTTTGTCTAAAAAATGTTGGAACTTGGGAGTATAATAATTGAAGCACATTTAGCTCATATAATACGTAATCTAGCACAAAGAGGACAAAATCAACCTAGAAAGTGCATTATGTAGTCATAAATTTAAATTTAAATTTGAAAATTTTGGACGAATTTTTCCTGGCTCCAACCGGTTTTCTTGGTAACCGCCAATTACCGGCCGATAATCACCTTTTTTCCCTGATCACGCCTCCCTGGAGCAAGAGGAGTGGATCTTGAATTCATCCCATGAAAGACTTTTAATTTTAATTAGCACTAATTAAATATAACTAGTACTAATTAATTGTGAGTGCAATAAAATATTGTCATTAACATTAATTAATTGCACTTAGAGATAATTAAAGAGCTAACAGTGGCTGCACAATGCGCTTGCATGCAACCGTGCATAGGTGGCTCGGCAGGAGTCGCCCTGGCGCGCCTGTGTCTCATGCCGCGCCTGCTCCATCTTGCCAAGCAAGGGGGGCACAATAGGTGCCACGTGTTGCATATCACACCCTCCGAGCTCAAGGAGGGGTAGGGGTGCAAACGATACGGGTTAGTTCCGACCGATCCAGTACTGAATACGGGAAGGTAATTTAGTATCCGGTATCAAATCTGGTCAGTACCGGATAGTTGCTGCCCGGTATGGTAGGAAATGGGAGAGCTAAAATTAGACCGAATAGTGTCAGTAAACGATAAACTAAATACTATCCGACCAGATATCTGACAAGCAAGTTAGTACCCCAACAGACCCAGCCCATTAGCCATCATTGACACCAACTGGCCTAGATTTTACCCAAGTCATAATCTAGCTCCAGAGTTCAGCCACTCTAGTCAGTCACCACCAATCCCCGATTATGTTGTACTTGCATATGAATTTATTGGTTTTTCGAATTAAGTATGAATTTATTGGTTTTTGAATTTATGTATGAATTTATCCCTTATGTTGAACTTGTGTTGTGTTGCTATTGTACTTAAGTAATCTAAATGAATTTATTGCTAGTCGAAGGCTTAAGTAATGGTGGTATGGAAGTCGAAGCCTTGTGGATGCTCATGCAGATGGTTCTCAACAATGAGGAAGAACTTAAACTGGAATATTTCAAGGATGATTTACCTACCAAGCTCTGCGCAATTGAAGCTTTTCTGAAGGCACTGCTGGATGTGCCATTCGCATTCAAGAGAGTGGAAGCTATGCTCTACGTTGCTGTAACAACCCGCATCGTTAATTAACCCTAATTAGCGAATTAGGATATTAAGTAGGATTAATTACATAAATGATAATATAAAAATACGAGGGAATTTAAACTTTTCTTTGCAGACGTTTAAATTGAACTTAGCAAGCGATAAACTAATACGTTGTTTTCACAATTTCATCGACGAGGGTGAATATCAAGCGGTGTAGACTAAGTGAGAAATAAAATTCAATGGCACAAGTAAAAGTTTCCAACTCAATTAAAATAGATATAACAGTCCGTAATACAATTGTGTAATTATTACAATTCTTGTACAACCAATCAAGTCACATTCCTTGAGTTACAACTAAACTGGCTTAAATTAAATAAAGATATTACAACTCTTTTTACATTAATAACGACAATACAAATTACTGTAAGTTATAAGTTTCGGTCTTAATCAAAGGACCGTCTCGCAAACTTAGATAATTGCAAACTTAGAAACTACATTCGAGTAACATACAATATTCTGTATACAACAATATTAAGAGAAAGCCAGATTACATTTAGATCATCTCATACATTAGAGACTATCGTCGAACGGCCACCACACCGTTATTTCATTTGTGAGCGAACTAGTAACTGTAATACCGAAAAAGACCAAACAAAAGAAAATAATTAAAAGAAGAAATAGCCGTCAGAGCCCGAGAGGTTAAATTCGGGCGGGGTAATCCGTTCACGGAGATACCTGACCGTCCGGGGGCCAGTCGACACCTCTCACAACCGTAGGATCATCATTCGGCATAAAACAAACCTGAGTTGATTTAGGGACAAACCAATGCAAAGCAAAAAGCCATAATTCCATTTTCCAAGCCCAAACCGCAGCAAGGAAGCACATGCCCCAGTAATGACCAAGCATCACTGTTTTCACTGAGATAGCACCCGGCCAGATCAGTTCCCCCGAGAGAGCACAGCCAGTCCAGAAATATCTCACGGCCGCATGAAGGCACAGCCAACCAGAGAGAAGTGAGCAGCGAGAAGGCACGGCAGCACACATTCACTTCCCCAAATCTCCCAACCATTCCAAAGCCACAGAGAGGCCATCCACCGAGAAGAGGCGGCAGCAAGGAGACGGCCCAGGCGAGCCAATCCGGAGCCAGGCGACGGCGACGGCAAGAGGCAGACCACAAGCCCCGCATCATCAACCCTAGAGGGCCACCCCAAGCAACCAACAGCACCACGCCGAAGAAGAAGATGGCCGTGACCATCATCAACCATCAACCGCAGGAGGAGAAGACCACCAGCAAGGCAACAGGACCATAGCCAACCGGGGACAACCACAGCCGAACACAAGTGTAGGAGCCCAGATATTAACATCCGGATTCCTCTGTGATTACTGCACTATTCCCTGGATCAGTAGATAGTGCTCACAGTTACAGTAATGAATATCAAAATACATATCATGCGGAAGTGTAAAATTCAATAGTAGACTTACTCATGGGCCGATTAGGCCGAAATCAATAAATTGCAGCAGCGGAAGAACGAAGCACACAGGTGGGACCTTCAGGACATGCCCACAGGCAGCCAACTGGAGGTTCGCGACCTAGCCCTTGACATCTTCATCTTCTTGGCCAGCTTATCCACTCTTGTTGCTGAGGCGAGGTGATTTGATTTCCTGATTCTGAATTTTTGTCGCAAAAGCGAGCATGAGCACTCCGACCCCGTGCTCCGCGAGCCAATACACAGAATGCAAATAAATAGTATGCATGGCTTAACAAAGGAGAGGCTCGGGCTATTTTATTTTGCGTAGAGTGCTTTTGAATACAATTAATTAAAAAGTCCTATGACTTAGCAATTTTGGAACAAATCATAATGTACAAGGAAATGCATTATTAATATCGATTCAGATTCCATCCACCGTTACATGGCATCTGCACCATATAGCAATTTCTTCAGCGTTATAGCCGCTTAACTTACCACTGGGACGACGCCCAGGACAATTCCAAACCAGGGCAGTCCTTCGCCCTTCAAGTTTCCATTCCCATTTTCCAAACATTTTTAAATAGAACTATATCCAGTTGAGTTCCCATGTCCGCCCTTGACCGTGGGCACGGCTATTCGAATAGTTTTAACTCTGCAGAGTTTGTACACTTTCACCACAAGAGATAAACTATCCTTTTTGCCAACATGCTTCCTAGGGCATGAGACCCAGATAATTTATCACAAAGCCTTTACCTTACTCCGATCTAGCTAGACACCACCCACGCTGAGGTTTCACCGCTGAAGGGTTACACCACCACAGTCAGAAGCCCCCTCTTGCGCCGTGCGAGTACAGTACACCCTGTGCCTCACTGTGAGTAAACCAGTACACCCTGGCACCCACTTTCCTCGGTGATATCTGAACTAAACCCTTGCAAGTTATTCAGCTAGGTCGTACCCATTATAGACTTGTGGTTGTACTGTTTTACATCAGGAGGTCATCACAAGATTCAGTCCTTAGTATTATCTGAGCGGTTCTACCACACTCCATAATTTGTGCTCCCACCGCACCACATACCAGCCCCCAAACCATCCGCTCAGATATGTAAGCAATTTAAGAGTTTTGGGAGCAGAAAATAACCCTGTCAAAATATACCAGTCATTCCCACCATGACCGCCCAAATCAATTTCTCATGATTAAAGTGATGCTTGGGCGCCTTCGCGCCCATGAGTACCTAAACATTACTAAGCATGGCATATAATTACGGACTTATTTTTGAAAGGGTATTATTATAAGTTTTGCTAGGGCGACAAGGTTCTCGACTTCAAATATTCCAACGGAGGGATAATATTAATTCAAGGCACACAATGGAATATAACTAGAGTCTAAAATTAACATGTATTTGCATATAAATAACCGCATGCAATTTGATAATTTAAAGCAAAGTAATTTGCAGAAATGTAGGTTCAACATGATCAAAGTATTGACTCGCCTGCGCGCGGTTTACCGCGGTCTTGAGTTCACTCAAAGCTTTCTCCTACGATGGTCTTGAGCTTCCGATCCTTATCTTCACCTTGCTCTTGATCACACTCGATCCATTGATTCTTCGGGGCTCCAGTTTTCTAACTATGCGATAAGCGACTGAATCCAAATAAACACAAATAACTCAAGAGATCCAAATAAATCCAAATATTTTAAATGCCTGATTTCATTTAATTTATACACTTATTACGATTTGAGAATAGAAGGATGATTCAGTTTAATGTGTTGCCAACACGGTGGTAGCTGGATCTGAGCAAGAGAACGAGTTATTTGAATAGCTTTACCGTGAGGGAAAATTTAGGATAATAAGAGGTCACAAGTGAGGAAGTATCTACGGGAATAATTTGCTTTGGGAAACAAGTGGCCAAACATAGCCGATTGGAGAAAGACGAGGTTCGATCTTTTTATTAATAACCTCTTTTATTATTTTCGTATTTATCAAGTAAGTTCCATGAGTTAGGGTAGACCTATGGACAGACGTACGGGTTTAGTTTATTAAATTATTCTTTAGCGTCCATCTTTCTAGAAATTTAAGCGGTGGTATTTTATGGTGTTTTAATTATCAGTGAGTTGAATTTATTAGTTTGAATGGCCCGCCCCATATTCTATTTAGGCATAGGATTATTTATCCAATTATTACCATTTACTCTTGACCCGCAACTCCTGAACCTTTCTAAGATTTGGGCACATCTTAAAAGTGCAATTCTTTGTTATGCCTATGTCTTACTAATCTGTAAATTACTATCTATTGATGCATCAGCGGATTATCTTCACTATGACCCTATCCAATTACCTTGGTATTATTTTGTTCATTAACGTGTAGGTTAGCAAGGCTTTTGGGATAATTAGATCTTCAAACCGATCTATATGCCGAGGGTATCTTTTGTTAGTATTGGAGTTCAAACTACCTTTTTAATGGCCTACTAATTATATTTAGTGTCTTAGTCAATCATAGGCAACACAACTTCTAATTTAATTTGAGCATTATGGTCGAAAAAGGATCCTCACCATTTATTAGTCAAAATAATTCTCCTAATTGCTAGAGCATAAAGACAATGGGTTAAGGTTTAAACTTTACAAAGGTTAATTTTATAACACTTGCTAATATGCGAGGTTCTATGCTCTATTGTTTAGTATTCGCATACACCTAACAATATCTCAAAGAAGCCTTTTAATAGTTAAGATTTAAAATAAATGCGCAAGGCATATTATTCACTAACGCATGATAATTAATCCATGGTTAAATATTTACTAAGCTCATTTATACCCTGGATAAATTTTAGCATCTTTTCTGGACCACTTCTGATTTTTCCAAATTTTTCTTCACTGTGTGAACTCTGCAAAAAGATTAAACCTAATGCTAATTACTGCGCGGGAGGGGGATCGAACGCAGGCGGCCGTAACGAGCGCTAGCGCTGCTCGCCAACCGAGCACCGGGTATTACCTGATGTAGGCGGGGGACATATTGCAGAAGAGCAAAGCAGCAGCGGGGGCCCGAAGCAGAGGAAGCCGAGGGCAGCGCACGGCGGCGGTGTGGCCGGCGAGGGGCGGCGCAAGGGGCGTTAGCGACTGCCAAAATGGGGCGTATAGCGGGCGGGAAAGCTAGAGGCGGCGGAGATTTGGCCGGAGCGCCGGCGAAATGGGCTGGCGATGGGGTTCAACGGCCGGAGGCGGAGGCGGAACGGGGCGGCGGCGGCCGGAGGGAAAAAGGTCAAAGGCGAGGCGCGCACGAGCTACCAGAGGTCAGGGGGATACTTACCACGCGCTGGGCCGAGCCGGGGAAGCACCAGGGCGAGCCGGCACCGGGAGCCTACGGCGGCGCGAGGGGGTCGTCGTCGCCGGCTCGTTGGGGGTGTTGAGCAACTGCGGCGCTGCTTGGGGATGGTGGAGTACACCTCGGGGATGCCTCTGAAGGAAGGAATCGGACCGGGATTCGCCAAGGAAGAAGCGGCGCTGATGGCGGTGGTTTCGGCCGGAGTTGGGGGAGGTGGCCGTGCGGCGAGAGTCGGCGCGACGTTTTCCAATTAAACCCAAGAGGGAGTAGCTGGGGTGTGGGGCACAGTTTGACGCAGAAGCTTTGGCACGGGAAGCACCGGGCCGGTCGGGACGGCGAGTGGGCACGGCGGCGGTTGCACGGGCTGGTGCGCTCGGCTTGGGGAGGGACTGAGGAAATGGAGGGGGAATGGCGCGGGGAGCTGTGGGAGGAGGCAGCTCGGGGCTTCTTAAGGCGAGCACGCGCGCGGGAAAATGAGGCCGGGCGCAGCGGCATGGGCGGGGGAGTGATGGCTGAGCGACGGGAGCAGGTCGGCACAGAGAGGGGGAGTGCAGGTGCGGCGCTGCGCATGGCTGCCACGGGGCGGAAGAGAGCTGCGCGACAGAGGAGGTGGCGTGAGTGCGCACTGCGGAGGGCGACGTGGGCTCACGGCAACCACGCAAGGAAGAAGAAGGAGCAGGCTGCAGGGGAGAAAGAAAAAGGGGAGCCATGCCCAGCTCGGTCGGCAGGGGAGAGAGAGATGGATGGCCCCCCACATGTAATAGAGAGAGGGTAGGGAGAAGGGAGAACAAGAAAAAAAGAAATGCTCAAGCCAAGTTTTGTAATTTTGGACTTTTCATTTAGATTTAAAATTTTATATATACGGATTTTGAGCTTTGCAAGATTCTAAAATTTGAATCTTTAATTTAAATTCTATTTTAGGCTTAAGGTTATTGATTGAAATTTTTGAACTTTTAATTCCAATCTTGGTTGCATTTTACTATTTTATTGTCCTCCACGAATTTTTGAATTAAATTTAAATTGGACTTTTTGGCTTGATCTGGTTGTAACCGGATTTATAAAATTTACTTGTTCATTATTTGCACTTGGGATTATTCCTGATTATTAACTTGCATGCCACAAAGCTCAAAATTTTCAAAACAATTATTCAGAAGAAATTTGAATGCCAGCAAAATGTAGGAAAATTTTTAAAACCCCCACATTTTTGAACACTTGAAATTTCAGGATGTTACAAACCTACCCCCCTTAAATGAATCTCGACCCCGAGATTCCGGTAGAATAGAAAGAACGGAGGTGGGTTATAATGGTTTTCGAGGTGTTGCTTGACGTATAGTTCTTTAGCTCCACCGAGAGATAAGATCTGCACAATAGGGTTTAGCACTTGGAGAAATCAAAAGGGAAGAGAGAAACTTTGTTCTTCTGGATAAATCGTAGACTTCCAAATACTTGCTCCTTGACGTTGTTGTCTTCATGTCGTCGTGGAATGGAGTAGTTGCATCGTCTATTGGACATATGGTTGTAGAATTTCCTTACTAATAGGTGGGTAGCAATGGTCTGTGTCGTAGGGGTAAACAGAAGGGGAGAGGACCTGCACTTAAAGGAGGCAAAAAGGGAGGGGGGGATCTTTATTCTTTTGGAGAGGTCGTCGTCTTCAGGGTGCTTGCTCTTTGATTTTGCCGACATCATATCTCGTAGTGCTACCCCCCTTAAATAAATGACAATTGTCATTATTCATCTATTGTGCTCTTAGCTGTCTTATTCAGCAACAGATTTGAGAAGCAATTCATGGGCAAGGGTCGTGTCCTTCGCAGAAATAGATGACCTTGCTCTGTGTCTCCCTCCTGGCGGGTGATCTTCTTCATAGTGATGTTGTTTTCCTTAAATACTGGGAGGTTGAAAAGTCTTCACCTCTTCTTGATTGCACTGGTTTTGGGTTACTTGTTATTTCGTTCCTTTGGATCCGATGGGGTTTTCAGAAAAGGTGAGAGGGAATAGCATGAGATGAGGATTAAATCGCGGAGTTAAGATGTTCTAACCCATTTAACTTTAAAGGAAAATACCCCAGAAGCTGGGGTGATACAGAACCACACAAATTTTTAAAAGCAAACTTTTTCTGTGACTGCGAAATAGGATGCCCAAGGGCAAGAAGACAGTACACAGAGCCAAATAAAATCTTGCAACCATACAACGTCTACTCGGGGAACACACATAGGAGGGTGCAGGGTTCATATGCACAGTTCGACTAAAACGAGACCATCTTATCTTCATGATCATCTTCGACGTTCCTAACCTTAATATTTGGAGTAGGAGTACGAGAAAAGGATCAAAATTTTCCTTTTGTAATTAATAGAAAGAAGTGGAAAGTATTTGGGGTAGTTTCGCTGGTTTTAGTACTCACTCCCTTTTTTTTTGTATCCTAATCTCTTCCAACATTCAACTATCCATCACTGAATCAAGTCACTCCCATATGATTTTTTTTTGTACGTAAGGCTTAGAATCCAATGGCCTTTATAATTTAACTTCCACTTTTGCAAACTACACTTAGGTTATCTTTCTTCGTTAATTGTTCATAGTATTACTGCCATCTAAGACTCCAAACAGCGAAGGAGATTATTTATTGTATTCGATCCACCAATCATACTCTTCCTATTGTATCATCCATCATTTCATTAACCTAGTCATGGTTATCTAAGTCTCGCATAAATCTTTGACTTTCAATCATATTCAATCCTTTTTGTTATTGATTCAAAAACCATAAATTCATTCTTCTAATAATTAATCTCATTTTCCATTATCTATCACTAACTAATTCACTAGTATACCTCCACCGAGAATACACTTATCAAGATTATAATCCACTACTTATCATGATTCCTCCAATATTCTCAGAAATTCAATTCATCCATCTAGAAATTGTTCAAATCGTATTAATCTCAATATTGTCAACATCTCCCAATAATTTTAAATTATCAGTGTCATAATCCAGCAAATACCTTTGCACTCCCTAATTCTCCAAAAATCATTTAAATCATCTATCTAGCCTGTATATTCAATTACGCTCCACCAATTTATTTCTCCTAGACTTCACACTATCATTATCCCTCTTATGATCAATCATGAATCCACCAACTTCTTTATGTGGTTACCATAAACAGCCATCTTCCATTTAAAATTCTTATTAATCGAATCGAAGTTACCAAATTCCAATATGTGCCTGAATTTCCACCACATCTTTATAAATCCAATCTTAGGTTCATCAATTGCCAATTTTATCAGCTTTCCAATCCTATGAAGATCTAGCTTTCTTTATTTAGATCCACTGATGACTTTCATATCGTGAACTCCTAATAATTCAGTCTGGTGTCACTGATCCAAATCTATAGTTTGCTTCTCTAATGATCAACCTGAATCTTTATTGTATATCTACTCCTCAATTATCCATCATTATTACTTTTAAATCCACCAGTGTCATGTGTATCAGGACTTCCTAATAATCCGAGATTGTATTCAAAATCATAATTACTCATTTAGTAACCATCCTAAATCTTTATTATCAACCTTCGAATTTATTCATTATTGTAAGCATCCTCCAGGAATAACATAATTTAATCCAGTTTGTACTCCGATAGCTGTTATCCAACTTCTCACAATTTTAGTGAGTCCTTCCTGTTGTTGATCATATCCTATTATTCCATTGTTGCAAACATCTTCCAGGAATGATACAATTTATCAGTGTGCAATCCTTTAGTCAGTTTCACACTTTCTAGTTCTCCCAGAATTACTTAATTCATCTGTCTGGTCAATCTATTCAATTAAACTCCACCGATACATTTACCCAAAATTCGCACTATTATTTCACCCCAGAATAAAACAATTAGGTCTCAAGGGTAAGCTTCATAATTCATGGCCTAAGGCGTATTTTCATAGAGTGGTTACAAGAGAAGTATTGGATTTTCATCACTTTGAATTTGGGTAAGAGAGCTTCAGAAGTAAAATGGCTAGGGTAGCATATAGGTAAGGGGGAATCATCTAAGAGAGTTGAGATTGAGCAATACCACCTAGTTTTGTGAAAATAGATACTGAGAAAATAATTCTAGTCATGGACTAACGACCAGGCTAACTAGGCCACGACCTGCAGTCGATATGCTCTGATACCATCGTCTGTAGGAGCCCAGATATTAACATCCGGATTCCTCTGTGATTACTGCACTATTCCCTGGATCAGTAGATAGTGCTCACAGTTACAGTAATGAATATCAAAATACATATCATGCGGAAGTGTAAAATTCAATAGTAGACTTACTCATGGGCCGATTAGGCCGAAATCAATAAATTGCAGCAGCGGAAGAACGAAGCACACAGGTGGGACCTTCAGGACATGCCCACAGGCAGCCAACTGGAGGTTCGCGACCTAGCCCTTGACATCTTCATCTTCTTGGCCAGCTTATCCACTCTTGTTGCTGAGGCGAGGTGATTTGATTTCCTGATTCTGAATTTTTGTCGCAAAAGCGAGCATGAGCACTCCGACCCCGTGCTCCGCGAGCCAATACACAGAATGCAAATAAATAGTATGCATGGCTTAACAAAGGAGAGGCTCGGGCTATTTTATTTTGCGTAGAGTGCTTTTGAATACAATTAATTAAAAAGTCCTATGACTTAGCAATTTTGGAACAAATCATAATGTACAAGGAAATGCATTATTAATATCGATTCAGATTCCATCCACCGTTACATGGCATCTGCACCATATAGCAATTTCTTCAGCGTTATAGCCGCTTAACTTACCACTGGGACGACGCCCAGGACAATTCCAAACCAGGGCAGTCCTTCGCCCTTCAAGTTTCCATTCCCATTTTCCAAACATTTTTAAATAGAACTATATCCAGTTGAGTTCCCATGTCCGCCCTTGACCGTGGGCACGGCTATTCGAATAGTTTTAACTCTGCAGAGTTTGTACACTTTCACCACAAGAGATGAACTATCCTTTTTGCCAACATGCTTCCTAGGGCATGAGACCCAGATAATTTATCACAAAGCCTTTACCTTACTCCGATCTAGCTAGACACCACCCACGCTGAGGTTTCACCGCTGAAGGGTTACACCACCACAGTCAGAAGCCCCCTCTTGCGCCGTGCGAGTACAGTACACCCTGTGCCTCACTGTGAGTAAACCAGTACACCCTGGCACCCACTTTCCTCGGTGATATCTGAACTAAACCCTTGCAAGTTATTCAGCTAGGTCGTACCCATTATAGACTTGTGGTTGTACTGTTTTACATCAGGAGGTCATCACAAGATTCAGTCCTTAGTATTATCTGAGCGGTTCTACCACACTCCATAATTTGTGCTCCCACCGCACCACATACCAGCCCCCAAACCATCCGCTCAGATATGTAAGCAATTTAAGAGTTTTGGGAGCAGAAAATAACCCTGTCAAAATATACCAGTCATTCCCACCATGACCGCCCAAATCAATTTCTCATGATTAAAGTGATGCTTGGGCGCCTTCGCGCCCATGAGTACCTAAACATTACTAAGCATGGCATATAATTACGGACTTATTTTTGAAAGGGTATTATTATAAGTTTTGCTAGGGCGACAAGGTTCTCGACTTCAAATATTCCAACGGAGGGATAATATTAATTCAAGGCACACAATGGAATATAACTAGAGTCTAAAATTAACATGTATTTGCATATAAATAACCGCATGCAATTTGATAATTTAAAGCAAAGTAATTTGCAGAAATGTAGGTTCAACATGATCAAAGTATTGACTCGCCTGCGCGCGGTTTACCGCGGTCTTGAGTTCACTCAAAGCTTTCTCCTACGATGGTCTTGAGCTTCCGGTCCTTATCTTCACCTTGCTCTTGATCACACTCGATCCATTGATTCTTCGGGGCTCCAGTTTTCTAACTATGCGATAAGCGACTGAATCCAAATAAACACAAATAACTCAAGAGATCCAAATAAATCCAAATATTTTAAATGCCTGATTTCATTTAATTTATACACTTATTACGATTTGAGAATAGAAGGATGATTCAGTTTAATGTGTTGCCAACACGGTGGTAGCTGGATCTGAGCAAGAGAACGAGTTATTTGAATAGCTTTACCGTGAGGGAAAATTTAGGATAATAAGAGGTCACAAGTGAGGAAGTATCTACGGGAATAATTTGCTTTGGGAAACAAGTGGCCAAACATAGCCGATTGGAGAAAGACGAGGTTCGATCTTTTTATTAATAACCTCTTTTATTATTTTCGTATTTATCAAGTAAGTTCCATGAGTTAGGGTAGACCTATGGACAGACGTACGGGTTTAGTTTATTAAATTATTCTTTAGCGTCTATCTTTCTAGAAATTTAAGCGGTGGTATTTTATGGTGTTTTAATTATCAGTGAGTTGAATTTATTAGTTTGAATGGCCCGCCCCATATTCTATTTAGGCATAGGATTATTTATCCAATTATTACCATTTACTCTTGACCCGCAACTCCTGAACCTTTCTAAGATTTGGGCACATCTTAAAAGTGCAATTCTTTGTTATGCCTATGTCTTACTAATCTGTAAATTACTATCTATTGATGCATCAGCGGATTATCTTCACTATGACCCTATCCAATTACCTTGGTATTATTTTGTTCATTAACGTGTAGGTTAGCAAGGCTTTTGGGATAATTAGATCTTCAAACCGATCTATATGCCGAGGGTATCTTTTGTTAGTATTGGAGTTCAAACTACCTTTTTAATGGCCTACTAATTATATTTAGTGTCTTAGTCAATCATAGGCAACACAACTTCTAATTTAATTTGAGCATTATGGTCGAAAAAGGATCCTCACCATTTATTAGTCAAAATAATTCTCCTAATTGCTAGAGCATAAAGACAATGGGTTAAGGTTTAAACTTTACAAAGGTTAATTTTATAACACTTGCTAATATGCGAGGTTCTATGCTCTATTGTTTAGTATTCGCATACACCTAACAATATCTCAAAGAAGCCTTTTAATAGTTAAGATTTAAAATAAATGCGCAAGGCATATTATTCACTAACGCATGATAATTAATCCATGGTTAAATATTTACTAAGCTCATTTATACCCTGGATAAATTTTAGCATCTTTTCTGGACCACTTCTGATTTTTCCAAATTTTTCTTCACTGTGTGAACTCTGCAAAAAGATTAAACCTAATGCTAATTACTGCGCGGGAGGGGGATCGAACGCAGGCGGCCGTAACGAGCGCTAGCGCTGCTCGCCAACCGAGCACCGGGTATTACCTGATGTAGGCGGGGGACATATTGCAGAAGAGCAAAGCAGCAGCGGGGGCCCGAAGCAGAGGAAGCCGAGGGCAGCGCACGGCGGCGGTGTGGCCGGCGAGGGGCGGCGCAAGGGGCGTTAGCGACTGCCAAAATGGGGCGTATAGCGGGCGGGAAAGCTAGAGGCGGCGGAGATTTGGCCGGAGCGCCGGCGAAATGGGCTGGCGATGGGGTTCAACGGCCGGAGGCGGAGGCGGAACGGGGCGGCGGCGGCCGGAGGGAAAAAGGTCAAAGGCGAGGCGCGCACGAGCTACCAGAGGTCAGGGGGATACTTACCACGCGCTGGGCCGAGCCGGGGAAGCACCAGGGCGAGCCGGCACCGGGAGCCTACGGCGGCGCGAGGGGGTCGTCGTCGCCGGCTCGTTGGGGGTGTTGAGCAACTGCGGCGCTGCTTGGGGATGGTGGAGTACACCTCGGGGATGCCTCTGAAGGAAGGAATCGGACCGGGATTCGCCAAGGAAGAAGCGGCGCCGATGGCGGTGGTTTCGGCCGGAGTTGGGGGAGGTGGCCGTGCGGCGAGAGTCGGCGCGACGTTTTCCAATTAAACCCAAGAGGGAGTAGCTGGGGTGTGGGGCACAGTTTGACGCAGAAGCTTTGGCACGGGAAGCACCGGGCCGGTCGGGACGGCGAGTGGGCACGGCGGCGGTTGCACGGGCTGGTGCGCTCGGCTTGGGGAGGGACTGAGGAAATGGAGGGGGAATGGCGCGGGGAGCTGTGGGAGGAGGCAGCTCGGGGCTTCTTAAGGCGAGCACGCGCGCGGGAAAATGAGGCCGGGCGCAGCGGCATGGGCGGGGGAGTGATGGCTGAGCGACGGGAGCAGGTCGGCACAGAGAGGGGGAGTGCAGGTGCGGCGCTGCGCATGGCTGCCACGGGGCGGAAGAGAGCTGCGCGACAGAGGAGGTGGCGTGAGTGCGCACTGCGGAGGGCGACGTGGGCTCACGGCAACCACGCAAGGAAGAAGAAGGAGCAGGCTGCAGGGGAGAAAGAAAAAGGGGAGCCATGCCCAGCTCGGTCGGCAGGGGAGAGAGAGATGGATGGCCCCCCACATGTAATAGAGAGAGGGTAGGGAGAAGGGCGAACAAGAAAAAAAGAAATGCTCAAGCCAAGTTTTGTAATTTTGGACTTTTCATTTAGATTTAAAATTTTATATATACGGATTTTGAGCTTTGCAAGATTCTAAAATTTGAATCTTTAATTTAAATTCTATTTTAGGCTTAAGGTTATTGATTGAAATTTTTGAACTTTTAATTCCAATCTTGGTTGCATTTTACTATTTTATTGTCCTCCACGAATTTTTGAATTAAATTTAAATTGGACTTTTTGGCTTGATCTGGTTGTAACCGGATTTATAAAATTTACTTGTTCATTATTTGCACTTGGGATTATTCCTGATTATTAACTTGCATGCCACAAAGCTCAAAATTTTCAAAACAATTATTCAGAAGAAATTTGAATGCCAGCAAAATGTAGGAAAATTTTTAAAACCCCCACATTTTTGAACACTTGAAATTTCAGGATGTTACAACAAGTCACCATCCAACCCCAAAACAGTCAACCAATCACAGGCAAAGGTAATACTACACACATGAACTTAGTGTTCATTCCAATGCTAAACCTAACTCACCGCATATGACAAATCATTAGTAACAACCGAGTAGCATCACTGTCCACTATGAACCAGCACATAAGAGTAGTCACTGGAGGTAGAAGAGGAGTAGAGGATGAGTAACAAGAGGCTTACCTTAGAGGGCGGCGGCTGCGTGTTACCACCGGCCGAGTTAATTGTTAGTAGTCAATTATAAACTGTAGGATCCACTAATAAGTAGTCTGAATTGTAATTCATAGCCATCCGAAGATTTAAAACTGTCTGCGACGATTAGAATAGCACACGATGATTTACAATAGTACGTGTCGAATTAAGATTACACGTAGCGATGAAAATTATGCGCGACGATTTAAATAGCAATTAAGCTGTAAAAATATGCTAATGACTAAAGTAAAATTTAGGAATCCCATAAGGACACCTAAGTATAGTTTAATTAAAGAATTAAGTAATTGATTAATTAAGAACATTTCTTTTGGATTTATAATTTCACCAGTCACGCGTACTAGTACGAGAAAATATATTTGAGTAACCTTGAGATCTAAAACAAATTAGAGAGGTGAATAAATATATACGTAGCTATGAGAAACTAAATAGGCCTAATTGCTTACGCGATATTGGTTAGATTAATATTCGTTGTTATAATTGTACACGTATTTAGTTAATCCCGTATAATCGGAAAATTGCTAGGAATTAATAAAACGCCGGGCGTACCTAATAAATCAACCAGATCTTATGACATTAGTGCGATGATGTCGAACGACAAGCACAAGCGCAAGCACCTAATAAATGGAGGGACGTCTTACCTTAGGAGCACAATCACGTCAACACATCATATGTCATTATATTTTCGTAAAGTAAGTCGTAGGCGTAATTAATTGCAGGCAACCACCAAGCTACGGGGACAACTTCACCTGATTCTACTTGAATCCGAATTTATGGTTGAAATCCAGGCAAGCATTCCTTTGATCAAAGCTTCTGAATATATTCCGTAAAATAAGTATTTTGTATTAATCTAGTATTACCCTGCATGAAAGAAATAAAAGAAGATTTAAATCGAGAAATGGCTATAAGTGAAAAGAGATAAATGGCAACTGATGGAGCAGTTGGCCCTATTATGTAAGAGGGTGGGCAGAGGTTGCCAAGGCCGGCGTGAGTGGGAGGTGTGGGACCTCTGCATAAGAATAGAATATAAGGAATTCACCAACTTCGTCCGTGTGAACAGACCGTACCACACCGTATCAACCAACATCCCGTATTGACGGATAGACTAGTAGCTTTATCAAAGGATTATATTCTCCACAGGGTTGATTTTAATTATGGGATGAGCCCCAAAAGAACCGGTAAGAGACCGGAGCGTGAGAACCCACAGGCGGGTTACGCAAAGGCGTTATATTACGCAGGAAGGGGGCTGGGTGAGGGTCGGAAACCCTACCAACCAACAGTTATTGTCGCTTTCGGTGGGTCTGCGTGAGGGTTTTGACACCGCTCCAGGCTGCCGCTTGTGAGTAACTGGGTGGAGATATAGTTATTGAGATAGATGCAAACGTACTGTACTCTGATCTGGGCGCCGCATCTAAGGAATTGCGGAGTTCCGGGAAGCCAACAGGATCAGAGTGGTGATGGGTAAAGTGATACAAGCTTGCGCAATGCTATCCAAATCATGAATTCATGCCTGTCTCCGGGAAAGGAGAATTACGGAAACTTATGGGGGTTTTTGCTGTTCATGCGTATGTTCAGTAGTTTTCTAAATTAATAAATCAGACTTCTTTCAAAACCAACAAACCTTATTTTCTATAAGTCATGGAATGACATGGTTGATGAAAAGAGTGTTAAGAATGAACACGAGACTGAAGAGAGGAATTGAGATTCCTACAAAGTGTAAATGATGGGCATTTTATGCATTTTGTATTATAACGCTTGCTGAGTACTTCTGTACTCACCCTTGCTATTATCTCCCCCTTTGCTTAGGAGCATGTCAGTTCAGAGGATAGCTAAGGTCATGAGGAAGCTACCTGGATGGACTACCATGGACTCGGAACACAGTGGGTACAAGGTGGACACTCCGTGTAGAATTGTTTTTAAATAGAAAGTAGTTAGATTATTTGTTGTTCTAGGTTTGTATTATTCAAGCCTTTCAGGCATTGTAATCAACTGTAGCCCTGCGTGGCGATATTTTTATAATATTGTGATTTTGTCTCTAATTATTGTTCTGCTGCAATACTCTGATAGGCTTATTATTCGTTAGAGCGATGTTTTATCGGCTAAAACGAATAATAATCCGTTGACTAGCGTTATTACCCCATGGTAATAATGCGGGTCGTCACAGGTGGTATCAGAGCAATGGTTCGAGAGCCACGCAAATAATTAGAGACTGTTTTTTACTTAAGGATGTCATTCTTGCTATATGGCAAATATGTATTCTATAATTACTTCTCATCTTTACATAATTTTGTATTTAGTTAGCTCTAGGCTTCGGCATCGTTACTTTTAGATCACTGCATATTTTAGAGCCAGAATTGGGTAGCGAGGATGGGAACGGTAATAATAATAGTTATGACGATCTAAATTATGGTACTGGGTTCTTTTCATCTGTAACAGTTAGTCTGTACAAAATTCTAATAACAGTTGGTAAGCAATATAATTTTAATTATGAGCTTAACATTTAATTTTGCTGCAATTAGATATTCTGCATTTAAATTATTGCATTTCAGTCAAATATGATTGCTACTTTATTGTTTCAACCGTAGCGACATAGACTCAACTGTAGCGACATAGGACAATTTAGGACAATTATTAGCAGTTATAGTGGTTTTAGAAGTGAACCAAACTCTGAGACCCTTATCTTTTTCACTCTGACAACTAAATGAACACATCCGCCATCACAAAATTTAGTAGAGTCAATCAAAGAAAGGAAATACTATAACTATTCATGATGGCAGATGAACCGAAATAAAATTGACTTCTCTCATTTCTGCATTTGAGATTTCCCGGACGAGTGGTCCGTGGCGCTCCCGAACGCGTAAGTTTCGGGCGTACTCAGGAACGAAGTCCTGGGCGTACTCAGGGATGAGCCTTGAGCGTGGTTCCAAACGCGAAAGTTTTGGGCGATCCTGAGAGCGGGTTCTCAGGCGTGCCTGGGCACGGAGATCCAGGGTAGTGTAGGTTCGCACTCAGAGGCAAGCTCTGAGCGTGGTCCCAAACGCGAAAGATTTGGGCGGTCTCGAGAGCGAGTTCTCGAGCGTAGCTGGGCACGTAGTCCCAGAGTAGTGTAGGAGTTGATTCTTTTTGCATCTCCATGTTTCTTGGGTTTTATTTGCCTAATGTGTATGCTGTGATGTGAAGACCAATAACAGAGAGGGAGTAATGCGGCTTTCTACTACTTAAACATAAATAATTTCTCATCTATTTGTATGCTGAGCAGTGTAAAAAAAACCTGTCTACAAGATGAATAAAATTCTGTTCGTACCTCTTGTAACAACTTGCTGCAGGAAATTTGATAATGTCATGATAAGCAGGTATTTTCAAAAATATAATTTCCTAAATCTAATTACAACTTAAAGTGATATGCCTAAGTGTATAATGAACAATCGAATTAAAACAAGTGAAAATTTAGAGCCTAGTCCATAATATAGGAAAAACGCTCGAATTCCTTATTATTTCTAAAAGCCAGTCGTATAGAATTACTCGGACTACTAGATTTAGACGAGTTCTTACGAGACCGACTGTTGGTAATGTATCCACCACCAGCTAAGTTTTACGGGGCACGTAACTTAGAGTGAAACGTTCCTATAATGTAATCGGATTAAAATGAGCTACTTATTCTTCATCTTTCGAATAATAGACAACCCAACCTTATAGACGTAAATCAGACGAATCTTTTTCCATAGTAGTCTACCTATAACTTTCCCGAGAAACGTTTCCTTGCCAAGTCCCCACTTATTTTGGAGAGCATAATTAAGCCTTAATCAACTCTGGTATTAAATCAAGGGAATGAGTCCATAATTATCTGGGCCTCATTGTTTTAATTCAGACTAAACTGTCAATCTTTAGGCTTCTAAGCCCAACATTATTGCAATATTAGTCACCTCGACATCCATAGACTGTCATAAAGCATCCACCGAAATATTGTTAATTATGTCTGATGCATTTCCCCAAGTTCATGAATATATGACTTTTGGAACCTTTGTCATAGTCTCCGGAGCATAACATTGACCATGAATTTATAAAATGAAATTCTGCAAACGAAAATGTTTCAGCATGACTTTAGGAATAAGTATTTTCACAAAACCCTTGCATCATTTTATATAAATATTTCTTGCACCATAGTGTTTAAAGTTTTCGGAAAAACTTGTTTCATGCATTCCATGAGGACATATATTATGAATAGTGGGAAATGTCCACACTTTCAATGTCAGTGATTTGTCAGCAACAGAACCCAAAACCGTATGGCAATACCATATCCCTGAATGTAACAAATAAATCTCCCGGCCTACCTATTAATTTAGAGACATCTGTTCAATCCCGAAGAGCGAAACCATGACCAAAAGGCTAGTATCCCAGACGAAGACTTTCAAGTCCAGCAATTTCACACACCCTAATACCATTCCCTGAATAGTTACCCAATAGATTTATGCCAAGTCCACTTTAACATCCCATAAGTATCAATATAAATCAATAGAGCCATCTGAACCATTGTCAAAAGGAGTGCAACAACCCAAACAAGCTCGATAAGGCCATCCTAATAGGAAGTAACAATATTAATCAAACAAGAAATACCCAACCCTTAAATAGCTCAAGTACAATGCCTAGTTTATAATCTAATCCCAAATCTCCGTACCATGAGATTTCTGTCCAACCCAATTGCTTTAAGCAATACCATCCTCTTTGAACCACCCTAATAAACTATCAACCATAGTACATCCGTAGACCCGCTAAAGCAATCAAGGGGTAGCTAAAGAATTTAAGGAGGGAAGGGGCATTGGTTAAAAAAAAAGGGAAAAATAATAATTGGTGCAATATAGAATAATTGAACGATTTTCCCAACCTTAATATGAATCAAGATTTCGACCTTAATGCTACCAAACCCCTAGTGACGTTAATCGACAACCTTAAGCTTGAAATGGAATTATAACGTTGATGTGTGAGGGTCAATGAGCGATACAAGCATAGGAGGTGTATCTACCAAAAGGCGGAATAAATAAGAATATCTAAAAGCACATTTCGTAGAGGATCGATAAGAGACCTACCACAACCTTCTTAAGCCATTTCCGATTTCGAGGACGAAATCATTTTAAGGAGGGAAGGATGTAACAACCCGCATCGTTAATTAACCCTAATTAGCGAATTAGGATGTTAAGTAGGATTAATTACATAAATGATAATATAAAAATACGAGGGAATTTAAACTTTTCTTTGCAGACGTTTAAATTGAACTTAGCAAGCGATAAACTAATACGTTGTTTTCACAATTTCATCGACGAGGGTGAATATCAAGCGGTGTAGACTAAGTGAGAAATAAAATTCAATGGCACAAGTAAAAGTTTCCAACTCAATTAAAATAGATATAACAGTCCGTAATACAATTGTGTAATTATTACAATTCTTGTACAACCAATCAAGTCACATTCCTTGAGTTACAACTAAACTGGCTTAAATTAAATAAAGATATTACAACTCTTTTTACATTAATAACGACAATACAAATTACTGTAAGTTATAAGTTTCGGTCTTAATCAAAGGACCGTCTCGCAAACTTAGATAATTGCAAACTTAGAAACTACATTCGAGTAACATACAATATTCTGTATACAACAATATTAAGAGAAAGCCAGATTACATTTAGATCATCTCATACATTAGAGACTATCGTCGAACGGCCACCACACCGTTATTTCATTTGTGAGCGAACTAGTAACTGTAATACCGAAAAAGACCAAACAAAAGAAAATAATTAAAAGAAGAAATAGCCGTCAGAGCCCGAGAGGTTAAATTCGGGCGGGGTAATCCGTTCACGGAGATACCTGACCGTCCAGGGGCCAGTCGGCACCTCTCACAACCGTAGGATCATCATTCGGCATAAAACAAACCTGAGTTGATTTAGGGACAAACCAATGCAAAGCAAAAAGCCATAATTCCATTTTCCAAGCCCAAACCGCAGCAAGGAAGCACATGCCCCAGTAATGACCAAGCATCACTGTTTTCACTGAGATAGCACCCGGCCAGATCAGTTCCCCCGAGAGAGCACAGCCAGTCCAGAAATATCTCACGGCCGCACGAAGGCACAGCCAACCAGAGAGAAGTGAGCAGCGAGAAGGCACGGCAGCACACATTCACTTCCCCAAATCTCCCAACCATTCCAAAGCCACAGAGAGGCCATCCACCGAGAAGAGGCGGCAGCAAGGAGACGGCCCAGGCGAGCCAATCCGGAGCCAGGCGACGGCGACGGCAAGAGGCAGACCACAAGCCCCGCATCATCAACCCTAGAGGGCCACCCCAAGCAACCAGCAGCACCACGCCGAAGAAGAAGATGGCCGTGACCATCATCAACCATCAACCGCAGGAGGAGAAGACCACCAGCAAGGCAACAGGACCATAGCCAACCGGGGACAACCACAGCCGAACACAAGTCACCATCCAACCCCAAAACAGTCAACCAATCACAGGCAAAGGTAATACTACACACATGAACTTAGTATTCATTCCAATGCTAAACCTAACTCACCGCATATGACAAATCATTAGTAACAACCGAGTAGCATCACTGTCCACTATGAACCAGCACATAAGAGTAGTCACTGGAGGTAGAAGAGGAGTAGAGGATGAGTAACAAGAGGCTTACCTTAGAGGGCGGCGGCTGCGTGTTACCACCGGCCGAGCCACACCTCTAGCCCCCACCGGGTACTCCCCCGGCGTACGGGCGGCGGCTAGCCGGCCGTGGCTAGCCGGGGCAACCCACCTCCCAGCCTAGCACCTCAAGCAACCGTGACAGCAAACCAAAAATAGCAACCAAAACAAGTAGATCGGGTCCGATTTGGGGAAGGAGACGCCAGATCCAGGCCTTAGGCCACGGATCTGGCCGTGGCTCACGGCGCGTCGGCGGGGCGGCGCGAGGGGAAGGCGTGTCGGCGGAGGAGGTCGAGGATCAGCCGCGCGTGCAGCTAGGCGAGGGGGAGGAGGCGCGTAGGAGAGAGGGAGCCGGTAGGGGAGCGCGGAGGCCGGGGAGAGGAAGGCGCGTCGGTGGCGCGGCGCGGAGGAGCCGAGGCGCGGCGCCGGGGCGGGGAAATAGGAAGAGGGGAGAGGGTGCTGAGAGAAGGGGAAGAGGCGGCGTCGGCAGGAGACGCCAGGAAGAGGAGCGGGCGGAAAGAAAGGAAGGAAAAGAAAAAAAAAGAAAAGAAGAAAAAGAAAGATAAGGAAAAGGAGAGAAGAAAATAGATTAGGTAAAATAATAGAATATAGGCTAGATTTAGCTAAATTTAGAGATACTCATAAATGTGCTTCATAGAAACTTATCATAAAAGAGTTGTAGCAATTAAATAAATTAATATAGGACTAAAATATGAGCCGCAACAATGTGCTAGAAACCCCTTTTTGAATCGAGCAGAGAATTAATATGATCTTCGCTGTCAGTGTAATATTCTTAGACCTTTACGCATCTAATTAACGTCAGTCAAATGAAGTCAATTGTCAGTTGCCGAATTAAAATAAATATGAAACCCTAAGCAGAGTGAAAAGCTAGAAACCGTGCAAGTGCACTTTAGCAAAATTGGCTCGATTAACTAAGCCATGTTATCGCCTCAACGCTATAGATTAAGCCATAGAAGCCCAGAATATTTCTCAAGCACTTATAATAAATGTAATACCGTCAATGAATTATAACTGGTACGCATAATGATTAAATTAAGGGACTGTAGCCTTAGACCCTGTGGTTATGGACTTAAATACCAAGGTAGTTTGGTTAATTGTATCTAAACAGTAGAAAACTATTAGTCAGTAGTTACAGTGATTAGAATAAATGAATTGCCATCTGTAGAATAAAAACGTAGCGTGTAGCGATTTAACGAATACATTGCTAGTTAAATCATTCGGAATTGTAACTAGAATACCTAATTAACTTAGATAGTGTTAAGTCATATAACTGTCTTAGTAAATATTCTTGGTTAGGAAAGAATAAATCAAATGATGCCATAGGCTGGAATTTGTACGCGTGCGACGTATATTATCATAGTATCCTTTAGATCACTTTATTACGCAATTAAATGCCCAGTTAATTGTTAGTAGTCAATTATAAACTGTAGGATCCACTAATAAGTAGTCTGAATTGTAATTCATAGCCATCCGAAGATTTAAAACTGTCTGCGACGATTAGAATAGCACACGATGATTTACAATAGTACGTGTCGAATTAAGATTACACGTAGCGATGAAAATTATGCGCGACGATTTAAATAGCAATTAAGCTGTAAAAATATGCTAATGACTAAAGTAAAATTTAGGAATCCCATAAGGACACCTAAGTATAGTTTAATTAAAGAATTAAGTAATTGATTAATTAAGAACATTTCTTTTGGATTTATAATTTCACCAGTCACGCGTACTAGTACGAGAAAATATATTTGAGTAACCTTGAGATCTAAAACAAATTAGAGAGGTGAATAAATATATACGTAGCTATGAGAAACTAAATAGGCCTAATTGCTTACGCGATATTGGTTAGATTAATATTCGTTGTTATAATTGTACACGTATTTAGTTAATCCCGTATAATCGGAAAATTGCTAGGAATTAATAAAACGCCGGGCGTACCTAATAAATCAACCAGATCTTATGACATTAGTGCGATGATGTCGAACGACAAGCACAAGCGCAAGCACCTAATAAATGGAGGGACGTCTTACCTTAGGAGCACAATCACGTCAACACATCATATGTCATTATATTTTCGTAAAGTAAGTCGTAGGCGTAATTAATTGCAGGCAACCACCAAGCTACGGGGACAACTTCACCTGATTCTACTTGAATCCGAATTTATGGTTGAAATCCAGGCAAGCATTCCTTTGATCAAAGCTTCTGAATATATTCCGTAAAATAAGTATTTTGTATTAATCTAGTATTACCCTGCATGAAAGAAATAAAAGAAGATTTAAATCGAGAAATGGCTATAAGTGAAAAGAGATAAATGGCAACTGATGGAGCAGTTGGCCCTATTATGTAAGAGGGTGGGCAGAGGTTGCCAAGGCCGGCGTGAGTGGGAGGTGTGGGACCTCTGCATAAGAATAGAATATAAGGAATTCACCAACTTCGTCCGTGTGAACAGACCGTACCACACCGTATCAACCAACATCCCGTATTGACGGATAGACTAGTAGCTTTATCAAAGGATTATATTCTCCACAGGGTTGATTTTAATTATGGGATGAGCCCCAAAAGAACCGGTAAGAGACCGGAGCGTGAGAACCCACAGGCGGGTTACGCAAAGGCGTTATATTACGCAGGAAGGGGGCTGGGTGAGGGTCGGAAACCCTACCAGCCAACAGTTATTGTCGCTTTCGGTGGGTCTGCGTGAGGGTTTTGACACCGCTCCAGGCTGCCGCTTGTGAGTAACTGGGTGGAGATATAGTTATTGAGATAGATGCAAACGTACTGTACTCTGATCTGGGCGCCGCATCTAAGGAATTGCGGAGTTCCGGGAAGCCAACAGGATCAGAGTGGTGATGGGTAAAGTGATACAAGCTTGCGCAATGCTATCCAAATCATGAATTCATGCCTGTCTCCGGGAAAGGAGAATTACGGAAACTTATGGGGGTTTTTGCTGTTCATGCGTATGTTCAGTAGTTTTCTAAATTAATAAATCAGACTTCTTTCAAAACCAACAAACCTTATTTTCTATAAGTCATGGAATGACATGGTTGATGAAAAGAGTGTTAAGAATGAACACGAGACTGAAGAGAGGAATTGAGATTCCTACAAAGTGTAAATGATGGGCATTTTATGCATTTTGTATTATAACGCTTGCTGAGTACTTCTGTACTCACCCTTGCTATTATCTCCCCCTTTGCTTAGGAGCATGTCAGTTCAGAGGATAGCTAAGGTCATGAGGAAGCTACCTGGATGGACTACCATGGACTCGGAACACAGTGGGTACAAGGTGGACACTCCGTGTAGAATTGTTTTTAAATAGAAAGTAGTTAGATTATTTGTTGTTCTAGGTTTGTATTATTCAAGCCTTTCAGGCATTGTAATCAACTGTAGCCCTGCGTGGCGATATTTTTATAATATTGTGATTTTGTCTCTAATTATTGTTCTGCTGCAATACTCTGATAGGCTTATTATTCGTTAGAGCGATGTTTTATCGGCTAAAACGAATAATAATCCGTTGACTAGCGTTATTACCCCATGGTAATAATGCGGGTCGTCACAGTTGCTAACTTTTATTTGGAGGTCAATCAGCTGAGGATGTCATATGCTACTTTTGAGGTACAGTTTGAGCACTTGGGGTTGAATATTTTTTTGCTTGTTAAAAAAATGCTTCACAATCTTATTGGCTACCTATTTGACTTCAGAACCGGAAGGGCATAATGCTTGTATAGATTCTGTTGCATGGGTAGGCATATTAGTAGTTCAATGTTATCTCTTTTACACAATTGTTTAAATCATTGTTACCATTACTGTTTCCTTCCTTTTATTATCATGTCTAAAGGTTTTAGCCATTTTATTTGTGCAGGCAGCTTGTCAGGAGCTGAGAAGCAGCAGGCTATTCCACAAAGTTCTTGAGGCTGTTCTAAAATTTGGCAACTTGATGAGTATCGATACAGGTTCACCAAATTCACGTGTGTTGGAGCCAAACATTCCTGAAGATAGTTGATGTCAAGGGAGCTGATGGCAAGGCTACACTCCTACAATTTGTTGTCCAGGAAATTGTGAAACCTGAAGGATATATATGCACTCTGGGTCAGCGACATGCAAAACGAATGAAAGCGCGCTACAGTACGGCGTCGAATGTAGAGCAAATCAAAGATCCGTGATATAGTGAATCTTAGAAGGAACATATCGGAGATTGAAGTAGGGCTTGGAAAGATCCGTGATGTTTAAAAATGTTTACAAATAAAACTGCATCCACATATCATAATGAAACAACTATATTCCCATCACTTGAGAATCCTGGTAAGTAGCTATACAGCATTTCTCTATGTGATTTGCTGAGTACGGTTGATTGTACTCAGTCTTGCAATATTTCCACCACAATAGATACTAGAAGAAAAGAGGATTTTGCAAGTTTTCATGTTAGAGTTACGACCGCACTCAAGCACATTCCTATGGAGTTTTCTTTAGTTCTTCTGAATGTAAGTTAAATTTTGGACTTGAATGCCCGTATCGTTATTTAAATTGACCGTTTGGTTATATTTTAATCAAATTAATTCCTTTCAAACTTTTGTAAGCAGACATGATACTCCTTCTGTCCGCAACTAAACTTCTGGGCTCTAGCGGATTGTTCGACGTTCTTGTTCCTAAAAATAGGGGTGTTACATAGATGGTCGAGAACAATGTTAAGCCTATCTCTCTCTCTCTCTCTCTCTCTCTCTCTATATATATATATATATATATATATATATATATATATACTTGTATGTTGGACACTTGTGGCTTGTATAGAGTATACTTGTACGTATATCAGGTTAGTTTGTATGGTCTGTAACACCCCCATTTATGGGGCTGTTAGATTATCCTCGCAACTGCTCAGGATTGTTCAGCTGCGAGTACTGTAGACGAGTGTACATCATTGCCAAAGCAAACTTAAACGTGAAAATCAAACTTTATTGCAAAAATAAGGCTTAGCATCCAAGTTTTACATAAAGGGGCGTACAACCCAAAGTTACATTACCAAAAGAAATTCCATGGGCAGGCCTGAGTGTAGAATAAACCCTAACACTCGGCGTCATCTACATCGTAGAACTCGACGTCGTCTTGATCAGCTCCTTCATTTTCTTGACAAACATCCTCTGTTTATGATTTTAGCAAGTATGAGTAAAATCAACCGTACTCAACAAGTCACATGGGAAATGCTATTTAACTATATGCAAGAGATTGCCATGGAAAAGGATAAAGTAGTTCATTACTTTATGTGGATGCAATTTTGTTTGTAAACACTTTGCTTTTTAACATAAAATATTAAATCATAAACTTAAGATATTTGGGGGGTTTCCAAACTTGATTAACACACTTTCACCTTTCCAAATCCATTCCAAACCTACTTATGCTTCGTTGCTGGAATCACCCATTAAACACAACTTCATTTACCAGAAGCACGACGTATTCGAATACCATTAGTCATGACTTTGCAGAGCTTCCCTGCTTTACCCACAAGATCCCTCAACCCTCATGACTGAGTTGAGAAAACAAGGCCTCTCACTACTCATATCTTTGTATAGCCTCTACCCGGTAGGGACAGGGCAACACATGCAGTCGGCATTCCGCTGGCCAACGCAGAAAGCGCACCCCGATTCCCGTGTAATCCTACCGTTGTTAAATATGGTTTTATTGTTTTCATACTACCTTTGTATACGCGGGATGTTCCTTATTTGGATTCCCCAATAAGTTGTAGATATTCAATCGATTTGAGCAGCTACTAAACCAGGTTTGACGAATCAACGCTTGTGGTTGGGTGATCACTATGTTCTTTACTTCGCATAAGGTTTTAGTCCTTGCTTTTTACTGAAACTACTTTTCAATTACAACCAACAACTTTTCGGCAAAGCCGAACCACTTTGTAATATGAGATATCTGAACATCTAATCTACTTTGATTAATTAAATAGCATACTTAGTTTTACTAGGGTCTGTCAAAGTGAATATGGCCATCAAATTAAATTGGACTTTCTCGGGTGGTAGGACATAACTAATATCATGTCATTCTAAACATTCATGACACATAAAATAACATTGCACAAATAACATAATGAAAATACTGATAAATAAATAATTAAAGGAATATAGGCTCAATATGATCAATAGCATGTGACTTGCCTTGCGGATTTATAAATTCAACACTTTTGTATTCTTCTATCTGTTGGTCTTGAGCTTGGTCCTAAGTCTCTTCTTCTTGAATTGGTTGACTTTCGACATCGTGTGCTAGCGCAAAGCAAAGAAATAATTTAATTCCACGCTCGAAGAAAATGAGCTAGGAATAAAGAAAGAAAATCCGAGAAGATTCAAATAAAATAGGTTTTGGGCTTTTAGGATGTTCAAATGGTGAAATGGGCCTGAGAAATGGGTTGGCGGGCTCGAAACGGTTCAAATGAGTACATTTTGTATTTTAGGGCTTTAAAAAGGCTTAACGGGTCTGGTTACTATTCACCACGGATATTTACTATTCAAACCGGGCAGGTTACTATTCACAGCGGGCCGGGTACTGTTCAAGCGGGTGTTCACTGTTTAAGCGGATCGAGTTATTGCGCTAACGGGCCGAGTTACTATTGCTTACGGGTTTGGATGCTCGGCTTAACGGGTCGAATAAACAGTGCCACACGGCACTGTTCTTCTTCTCCACGCTCACGCGACTAGAAAACAAAGCATTCGAGTGGCAGCGGTCGGCTATGCCACAAGGCCTTGCGACGCAAATCGAGGCCATGGTTGGACTCACGGGACTACCAGGAACCCATTTTTGGGGTTGGTATGGCCAGGGGAAGCGGCGTTCGCCAGCAGCGAGCTCAAAAGCTCGGGATGGCTTTTGATGGCTTGGGAACTTTAGGGATGGCTATTTCTAAATCGGCGGGTGTTTAACCATCTAGGGGCACTCAGGAAGGTCCTAGTGGTGGTGGCTCACGCTGGGAAAGCTCACAGCGAGCTGGCCACGGCGAGGTGGTTGCGGCTAGCGACGGTCTTCGACGGCAGGGAAGGGAAAGGCTTGGCGAGCTAGGGCAACAGTTCGAACAAGTTTCTAGGGACTTGAGGAAGCTGTGGGCGAAAGCAATTGGAATTCTATTGGGTATATTGAAGAAATTGGTTTAGGGCTCACCGTGGGAAATTTTAGTGGTCGCGAGTGATGGGAGTGACGATGGATCAATTGGGGGCGTGGGCAACTTCACTAGGCTTCGGTGCATCTTCACGGAGGGGCTCGGGGCTTTTTGTAGGCGAGTTAGGGCGGTCGGCAGGGACGACGCATATTCGAGCTTGCTCGGGAGGTTTTGGGGAGCCTCAACTTGGGTGGCAGGGAGGTCGGCAAGGCGAGCTGGTGCCTCGGGTGATGAGTTGTGGCGGTCAAGGGGCGCGGCTGGTGTACGAGTGCTGACACTGCTCTAAGAGTTAGTAGGGGAAGAGGAACGCGAGAGAGGGTGGGAGGGCGCGAGAGGGTTCGGGCGGCGAAGAAAAATAGGGAAAGCAGCAAAACAGGGGACAGCGATGACAAACAAGAGCGGCGACGGTTGTTTTCGAACATGAACAGTGATGACGCCAATATCCTCCATTGGGGCAATGCCGACAACAATAGATGACGTGGTTGGCTTGAATTTAAGCTGGATTAGGCAAGGGATCAAGAGGAATTCAAATCAAAATGAAATTCCAACTCGTTTTGAAAATCCAGTTTGTTTCAACCTACCCCCTTAAAAAGAATCTCGTCCTCGAGAGTCAGGGACGGGTTGGAAAATTTCGCTGCATATCCAATTCTTTCTCCCAAGCTGTTCTATCCACTGTGTTACTTTACCTTCGAATTTTGTGAAGCCTCGGCAATCCTGTTTCTCTTTGTCATGCCCAAGGTTAATATGCTCAAGGCGAACTTCTTACCATTTTCAGGTCTAAGACTTTCTGTATGTAGAGATGGCAATGGGTACCTGGAACCCGATACCCGGTGAGTTTTTACTCTATTAGAGCATGGGTCTGAGTCAATTTCCTAACTCATGGGTCTCTTAATGGGCAAAAAGCCCAACCCATCGGGTCTGCCGGGTTCGGGTACGTTCCTATAGTACCCAAACCCTTAAACCCATGGGTAATATAAACCCGATCCGTAGGAGTTATAAATTCAGGCTGATATGCTATGCCAGTGAACTATGAACTGAGAATTGATGGAGTGAACTAGTGATGTGCATTGTGGATTTGTTATTGCTTGTTTCATGCATAGTAGCATATAAATTGAACTTATTGTTGACTTGCTAAGCACTGCACTGTCTGCAATTTGCACAGCTGTTGTCGGGCACGGGCGACCCGTGGGTACCCGTTACCCAAGTGGGCATGGGTCTGAGCAAAATTCTGCACCCGTCACGGGCATGGGTTTTTTAGCGGGCACGTCCAACTTTCATGGGCACGGGTTTAGGATAGCAAAACCCAGTGGGTTTGTGCCTGTTGCCATGACTATCTGTATGGCAGCTTTTTCCAATAAAGGCTAAAGAAACAAATGCATAACTCCAATTTAATTAAAACTGGTGGGGGCCTCAAGTGAACATACCCATGACGACATGGTGGTCCCTGCTTCTCCTGTGTTCGAGATATGATTTATTTTTTCTTGAAGTGGCTTCGGTCTTCTTGCTAAGTATCTTTTTGATGTTCCGGTCAGTGGTGGTGCATGTGTAGTTTGCTAAGGATTAGTCGATTGAGCTTGAATCTTAACCTGAGCTTTTGCCACTTCAGAAAGCAGTCCTCTTTTAGGGCATTGATATTTGAGATGACCGGCTTGTCCGCAATGGAAACATGTGCTTGAGATGACCGGCTTGTCCGCAATGGAAACATGCGCTTCCTCTACTTGGGTAATTTCGGTAGTAGTGGTTTCTTCCAAAAAAATATAACACTGTATTGCTGTAGGTTGGAGAATATTATATTGCGGGTTTGGAGTAGTAATGGACTGAGGTCTTGGTGTGAGTATCACTTGTCGATTCTGTCGATTCTTAGTTTGTGGTGGTTGTACCATTCTCCTTTTGGGTGCTTTTGATGCTAATGCTTCTACAACTCCAGTGGGAATGTGGGCTTGGTGGAATGACTATTCAAATTCTCCCCATGATATTTCTTGGTTTCCACGCATGATTCAGTAGTTCATCCACCATGCAGCGGCTTGTCCTTGTAATTGATGGGAGGCATATAAAGTCTTTTTTGTATCCGTACATTGCACGGTCTTCAATTTCCTTTCGATGTCCCTATTCCAATTATCGGCTGCTATTGGGTCTGGAGGGGATGAGAAAGTCGGAGGTCTTGTCTTCTGAAAGTCTGACCACTTGGACGTGATTTGTGTTCCTCCATGATTGGTAGTAAATCCTGATGCGATTCTTGTCATTGCTTCCGCTATTGCTGCTCCTTGCATTGCTATTTGTTCCAAAAGAAAAGAGGATCTTGCAAATTTTCGTGTAAGAGTTACGACCGCACTCAAGTATTTCTATGGAGTTTTCTTTGGTTCTTCTGAATGTAAGTTAAATTTTGGGCTTGAATGCCCGTATTGTTATTTAAATTGACAGTTAGGTTATATTTTAATCAAATTAACTCCTTTCAAACTTTTGTAAGCAGGCATGATACTCCTTCTGTTCGCAACTGAATTCCTGAGCTGTCGCGGATTGTTCGACGTTCTTGTTCATAAAAATAGGGGCGTTACATAGATGATCAAGAACAATGTTAAACCCCCCCCTCTCTCTGTGTGTGTGTGTGTGTGTGTTGTGTGTGTGTGTGTGTGTATGGAGCATATCTACATATCTAGTGCTAATGACTATTTCAGTGGTAAGGTGCTAATGGTGACGTGGACCATTTGATCTAGATTGCGTGGCTCAGATGGAGGTGGGTGGGAACTTCATCCCACTTAAACACTTTACAGAAAACCCCCTGCACTAGGCATTTAAGTGAAAACGCTACAATATACAACAACAATGGTGGACTGATGTGTTTTTGTTAAAAGCGTAGGGGTTTTCTGTAAAAGCGTTTAAGTAGGATGGGGTTTCCACACACCTCCATCTGAACCACACAATCTAGATCGGACGGTCTACATCGTCATTAGCACCTTAGCACTGAAATAGTCATTAGCACTATATATATCTGTCTCTCGATCACATGATTCAAATTTCCAATTACAATTAACTCTTTAACCACAAGTAGTATGGCCATGTATTTCTGGAATCCAACACTCGAGAGGCCTAGAGATATCTCTCCCGTTGTATGGAGGGGTAAATCCTATCTTGATCGACCAAATGCACAAGCTGGATTGTTTTGCTATTAGCTTCTTTGCATGAAAGCTTGACTTGGTTGGTGGTCACCCAAATGCACAAGCTGGATTGGTCTCCGAAATGCATTGTAGATGAATCCGTTCATATGAAAACAGTTTGCAGTGTCCATCATATGATTGACTTGGCTGTGTTTAGCAATATGTGTATTGGACATCTGTGGGTTTACTTGGTTGCTCAGTTGCCCTTTTAATAACCAGCTGGAACTGTTTGAGCTAGCTAGTCTGTTGTTTCGCGGCTGTTTTTTGTCAAAAATAAGAGACCAGCACTAAGATGAAGCATATATTTGACTTGATATCACTATTATTTGCAGTGCTACCGAAACCAAGGTGATTCTGCATCAGGGACGTTCTAGGGAAACGAAGCAGCTGGCTCGTCAGTAGATAGCAAAGCAAGACCGGTGAAACTTAGCAGACGTCTTCCCGTCATTGATATGCATCACCGGAGGCCATGAGGTTTAATTTGGCGAAACCCCCTTGCATTTGAAGGGAACATTGTGCGGCAATTGATCTCAAACGTAACTCCCCAAACGCATAGCATTCATTTTTGTCCATAGTAGTGTTTTTTCCCCTTCTCTCGACAAAAAAATGGGATGTAACTCGTAGCTTGTTAGTCGTGTACACTGTAATTAAAAAGACAAGATAGATGAGCATGCATCCTGCAGGTAAATGGAAACTGTAATTGCTGAGATCGGCAATCTGCAGGAATGGATAGACAATGAGGACGGACAAAGATATATGAATCATGAACACAATCTTGCCTGTCTGTGCATTTGGATGCATGCTTAACTAGGTTGAATGGTTAAGATGCATAGAGGAAGCATGCGTTGTGGACTGTCTTGAATCTGAGCAGTAACATTGACCTATCTGTTCATTCGGGCGTGGATTTTTTGGTAGGTGCGCTTCGACCTGAAGACTGGCTCAAGTGCGCATGAAGACGGGTCAGATTTGTGGGCATGTGATGTGAGCAGCAGACAATTCATTCTTCAATGGATTGTAGTGGAAAGGCAGGCAAAACCCATCAAGCAATATATACCGCCCATCTGCATCAATGGAAAGGAACCCACTCGCCTACCCTAATGCTTATCTACCATGCCTCTGAGAGTGCACCTCTTGTCTTGGGTGGTGAAAAAGCGCGGATTTGTTCCTGGCCTCTGCATTGCATTCCTAATGTGTGCTAGATTTTTTTGGGCTGATGGTTTATAACCTATCTTTACTATTATAAAAGTGTGAGTTGGTGGTTGGTTCATTCTCTCTCCTCTCTTTTCAGCCATCCGATTTGATTCAGACCATTCGTCTCTTTCCTCCTCCTCTCTCTCTCAGGATACAACCGCCCACCCCTCCACTTTTCCCATCTCCTCGCGCATTCTGGCCACCCTTCTCTCTCTGTCGCTTGCTCTCCAATGTTTGATGTGTGAAGTTGGCCAGGCAGTAAGTTCTGTCTCATTATATTTATGACTCTGTTGCAACGTACGGATCTCTAACTAGTAGTTTCAATATTTGAATTCTGGCTGTTCGCGAGAGGAAGTAGTCGTAAAATATCTGACCAAGTGACCAGTCGCTGCCGGACTGAGCTCACCAACGCATGTATCTTTGCCGCCCACTAGACCAATGTTTAATCGAAAGTACACATAGTGGCTGGCGCCTTGGTGCAGGTGCTCCGAACTTGCACTTTGCGAGTGTATATATATAGAGTGTGTGTGTGTGTGATGAACACCATGCAAATTCAGCAGCTCATCCATCAGTAAGTGCCCCCAGGCAGACACACAAACCAAATTCAGCAGCTCAATCCATTCTAGTCTAGGACAAGAAAGACAAGATGCGCGCCTTCTTCCTCGTCCTCCTGCTCGCCTCCGCCGCGACGGCGAACCAATGCCACGACGACGACAAGGCGGCGCTGCTCGCCATCAACTCCGCCTTGGGCAGCCCCTACCACTTCGCCTCCTGGACGCCCGACACGCCCTGCTGCGACTGGTACGACGTCGACTGCGACGTCTCCACGGGCCGCGTCGTCGGCCTGAGCGTCTTCCAGGACGCCAACCTCACCGGCACCATCCCCGACGCCATCGCCAACCTCACCCACCTCCAAACCCTCGTGCTTCACCACCTCCCTGCGCTCTCCGGCACCATCCCCGACTCGCTTGCCGCGCTCTCCAACCTCTCGCAGCTCACCATCTCCTACACCGGCGTGTCGGGCCCCGTGCCGTCCTTCTTGGGCGAACTCACCGCGCTCACCCTGCTCGACCTCTCCTTCAACTCGCTCACCGGCACCATCCCCGCGTCGCTCGCCGACCTCCCCAGCCTGTCCGGCATCAACCTCAGCCGCAACCGCCTCGCGGGCACGCTGCCGCCGTTGCTCCTGAGCAAGTCCCCCGACCAGGCCTACCTCTGGCTGTCGCACAACAACCTGTCGGGGAGCATCCCGGCCGAGTTCGCCGCGGTGAACTTCGCGCACGTCGACCTGTCGCGCAACGCCTTCACCGGCGACGCCTCGGGCCTCTTCGGCCGGGGGAAGGCGCTGCAGTACATCGACCTTTCCCGCAACGCCTTGAGCTTCAACCTGTCCGGCGTGGAGTTCCCGGAGCAGCTCTACTTCATGGACGTGAGCCACAACGCGATCCGCGGCGGCATCCCGGCGCAGGTGGCGAACCTGACCAACCTGCAGTTCTTCAACGTCAGCTACAACAAGATGTGCGGCGCGGTGCCGACCGGCGGGAACATGGCGAGGTTCGATCAGTACAGCTTCCAGCACAACAAGTGCCTCTGCGGTGCTCCCCTTGCTGCCTGCCATCAGCGTTCCAAGCTAAACTAATTAAACCGCGAGCCATGCATGGACAAACCGCGAGCTCTCTCTATTTATATATGTGTACTGTTTGTACTACGAGCGGTAATTAATTAAGCCGGTAACGAATGGCCTAGGTATGAGTATGTATAATTAAGTCGATCAATATATTATATTGGTGGTGTAATCGATATCTTGGAATTAACCAATGTGCTTCCAGGTGTAAAACGGAATTATATATGCATAATGCATGTGTAATCGAGTTTCTAGTCCACTTTTAATTTCTAGAGCATGCACTAGCTAGTTTGATGCAAGTATACATGTGAGTGGAACTGTGGATTGACGATAAATCACACAGCTAGTACTGACAACTGGGAGATTAGTCAACTATGTATAGGCTCCCTTAAAATCTTTCTCTCTGCTTGGTTTCAGAAAATATCCTTTTCTCTGCCAAGGAATGAAACCACAAAGTTATATCTTTTCGCAGCTGGTAACTGTATGCACTAGAACAAACTTTGTCTTTCGAGCAACGATGAACATGTATCTTGCTGGCTGTCCCTGCGTACTCGCCGCTACTTGTTCATGCATCGTCTAATAATGGCTACCAAACTTTGGTCAGATTCAAAAATGTAGCAGACTATATTTGACCAGTCACTGCCAGGCACATATATGTATATTGTGTACCTTGTTTGTTCTTGCTTTGACTAGGATTTGCATTGCATTGCACCCTAGCTTCAAATCCTTGGTCCAAGAACATACACTTACACTGTGGAGCCAAACTGTAAATGCACATGCTCCAAATTCACTTTATAGTCAGATAGAGCCAGCCCACTGAAAGCCTGTCCAAAGCCTTGTGCTGCATCAGTGCCGGTCACACTCACACGAGCTAGTACAGAGCATTACAGCAAGATGCACTCCCTGCTTGTTATAAACCACACGATAAAAATAAATGAGTAAAGAAATAGGAGACACAGATTTAGCGTAGAAAATTCTTACGGAAAAAACTACAAATGTATGAAAGCAGAAATCACTTTACGAGGAGAGACTATAAGCACGAAAAACTTCAATGTATCTAAAGTAGCTGCTGTGTCAGGCTGGCAGAGAAAGAGTAGAAAGGGCTGAGAGCGGAAAAACAGTGGGCGGCGGTGGCGATCGTGGCCGGCGGTGCCTGACATGGGTGCAGAGGCATTTATGGGAGGGGTATGGCTGCTGAGCTGACAAGTGGTGCAGGGTTGGCAGTGGCGAGCAGGTGCGAGAAGGCACGGGAGAGCGCTGGAGAGAGCTCAGGCGGTGGAAATATCGATGCGGCGACGGGATTTTTTGGTTGGTGAACAGTAGCAGCGCTAATTCCCTCCGTTGAAGCGATGTCGGCGGGGTTTAGGGGTGGGATTAGGTTAAGATTCGTGCGGGATAGGCTACGGATTCAAGAGATCAAAACCAAATCGCAAATTCAAATCCGTGCATTATATATGCATAATGCATGTGTAATTGAGTTTCTAGTCCACGTGCGGTTGCACGCAAGCGCACTGGAGCAAAATATGCATCCACGGTTAGCTCTTTAATTAGCTCTAAGCATAATTAATTAGTACTAATTATAATTAATTAGAGTTTTAATTAAAGCACTAAATTAATATTATTTTATTTAGTGCTAATCATATTTAATTAGTACTAATCTTAATTAATTAGCTCTAATCATGCAGTGCTACTCAAGTGTGCACAATATTCTAGTACACTCACAATTAACTAGCACTAATCATATTTAATTAGTGCTAATTAGAATTAAAAGTCTTTTGCGTGATAAAATTCAGGATCCACTCTTCTTGCTACTGTCTCGCTCTGGAGATAATTAAGGCAAGGGGTCACAGGCAAGGTTCTCAGTACCGGTATTCATATTTGATCGGAGGGGTCCGGTAAGCACGGTAGAAGCGAAAATTAGTTTTTTTCAGAACTTTTCGAGCCAAAAAAATTCAAACCAAATTTAAAATTTAAATTTTAGAATTAAGGACAAATAGGCTATGACGTCACAGATGGAAACAAAGTAGCTGATAGCCCAGTGGCTAAGCGCACGCGCACATACTGGTTGGTCACTAGGCTATACAATGTAGCTTGCTCGGATGGGATCTTTTTTCATCTTTAAGGCTATCTAAATTTGAACTAAAACGAATTTTTTTAACCGAAATCAAATTTTACCGGAGGGGGCCGATATTTTCGATTTTCTGAAAAATCGGCTAATTTCGGAAACCATGGTCATGGGTGCATCATGCACAGGAATACAAATCTCGAAACCAGATAAATACCCGCCTAGTGGCCAATAACGGTAACCGGCCGGTAACCAAAAAATAAAAAGGTTGAAATTAGAATATTAAAATTTGAATTTAGGCTATTTTAAAACCGGTAACTGGAACGGTTACCATGCAAAAATCGGTAGAAAAACCAGAAAACCGCTATCAAAACCAGCAAAAGCAAGAGAAAACCAGTTAGGGTAATTAGCAATTGGAATAATACAAATATCAATTAGAAAGTCCAAGTACAATCCTCCAAGGTGCTTTGCAGGATTCCCTACTGCTTATGCTGCCCAAGGTCCTTTCCAAGATTCTAATTAGCATGTATTAGCTAGACTAGTTTGTCTAAAAAATGTTGGAACTTGGGAGTACAATAATTAAAGCACATTTAATTTAGCTTATATGATACATAATCTAGCACAAAGAGGACTAAACCAACCTGGAGGGAGGGGGGATATGATTGAGAATTCTGTGGCTTGATTGGCCGCTTCTGGTGTCCGTGTACGAGGACAAATGATTCGATCTTATCGGTTACCGCCAGCCATCGCAGCTTGAACCGACTTGGCAAGCATTGACAATGAGTTGACGACTTGTTCATGCATCGTCTAACAATGGTAATGGCTACCAATCTTTGGTCAGATTCAAAAATGTAGCAGACTATATTTGACCAGTCACTGCCAGGCACATATATGTATATTGTGTACCTTGTTTGTTCTTGCTTTGACTAGGATTTGCATTGCATTGCACCCTAGCTTCAAATCCTTGGTCCAAGAACATACACTTACACTGTGGAGCCAAACTGTAAATGCACATGCTCCAAATTCACTTTATAGTCAGATAGGGCCAGCCCCACTGAAAGCCTGTCCAAAGCCTTGTGCTGCATCAGTAACAGTCACACTCACCGGAGCTAGTACAGAGCATTACAGCAAGATGCACGCCCTGCTTGTCATAAAATTAAATGAGTAAAGAAATGAGAGACAAAGATTTAGCGTACAAAACTTTTACGAAAATAACTACGGACATACGAAAGTAAAAATCACTTTATGAGGAAAGATTATAAGCACGAAGAACTTCGGTACATCTAAACCGTGCAACTACAAAGATACATATATAGAGTAGGAAACAATAGTCCCTAACAGAGAAGGAAATGGAATTAGGTCAGATATACCTACCGTTGTCATGTTTGACACAGTTCAGTGCATGCACCGTTCAGTGCCACGTCTGGCGCAGTGTCCAGCACGGACACGATGAGGAATTCATATCACACTTTAACAATGTCCACCTTGAGACGAATTCACTCCTATAGCCGAATATCAAATCTCCTCAAAATAACTCTTCATCACCAGATCTTGTGCTCGAAAGTCTATCGGACTAATCTTCAACAAGAAAGACTGAAACAATTTTATCTAAACACTTCTCGTGAAGCGAAATTAAGCAAATTACCAGCAGTTCAAACACACAACTATCAACAAAATAGACGAACAGATATGGGTCTTCAATAATTCATTATCTTAGCAAAGTCTAAGTCTGCGCAACTGACTTCATAAAACAAATGCTAAATACAAAACAATATAAGCTAAAACATCACCTACAGCGCTGGATAGATAGCGAATAACTTATATCATGGAATCTGATATGCTTTACCTAAAACACAAAACTTGGCAAACGACGCTCATTGAAAGAGTACCTTGCACGTGTGGCCATCACGTACATCAAGATGCCGGCTTCGAAAGTAAATGAATTATATGATATAGTTGAAACTGCTCCTGTAAAATTGTCCAAATGAAAGGAACTCATATGACGTCAATGGAGCATAAATTTTAGTAGAACACTCGTATCGAGCTGCGACAACTGGATGAACATTGTAGTATCCATGCAAAAGACAAAGGGGGTGTTTGGTTGCCAGCCACAGTTTACCACGCCTAAGGTTAGGCAAGTTCGACCAACTTTGGGAGCTGTTTGGTTGCAGCCACAGTTGTGGCAAGATTCCCTTAGGTCCCACGTGTCAATGGCTCAAAAAAGTGTGGCAAGATTCCCTTAGCCTTGCTAAGGTGTGGCAAAGAATTTGAGCACTCAACTTAGGCAAGTGTGGTAATTTTTGTTGGTAAAGTATGGCTAGCAACCAAACAGCCCTAAATTCCTTGCACCTGATCCTTCATCTCAAACTTAAATTGAAGCAAAATCTTCACTTTCAAACAGCAAAACTCCGGAGAGCATCATGCACCTAGCCAAATCGTCGAAACCAGCATAAGAGAAACCAAATCCTGAATGGGCCAACAATTTCTGATCGTGTTTAATGCTAGTCGGCTACAACTTGCGATCACTCTCTCTCTCTCTCTCTGTTTTTTTAAGAACTGCGACTGGCCTGCGCCCTTTATATCTGACACGAACAGGCTGCTGCTGCGTAGACTGGCCATCGGATGGTTGCGTGGATGAGTTGGTTTGTTTGCCGCTCCTTAGTGTCGTTGCTTGACTTGGTGGTGATCATTTGAACTTATTTTTAATGTTTTATGGCTGAAAAATATTGTAGCTAGTTAAAAAAATACACTGTAGCTGACAGATGCTTATTTAGCATAATTAAATTTAAAAAATATAAAAAAATATGTTAGCCCATTACATATAATACAAACAAATACGAGAAAGAAAGAACCGGCAAAAAAGCTCAACAAAAAGTCAAAAGTTCAGAAAAAGACGAAATTTATGAATAGTGAAAAATAAGCCAGAAGCTAAAAGCTGAAGCCCAACCGATCACCCGTGCCTTGTGCGGATGCCATCTTGATCATGCCGTGCGATGGCCGGAGACTGCCCCCAATGGTAAGATAACTCTTCCTTGGCTAGCGAATTGGAATCGAAAACCACACTTCTGATATCACTCTGTTACCACTTATTATAAGATACATAACAAAAAATAGATGATAAAAAAAGACATAAATTTAACATGGGAAACCTTTATAGGAGAAAAACCACAAACATACAAAAGCAGAAATTACTTTATGAGGAGAGATTATAAGCATAGGGAACTTCAGTATATCTAAACTGTGCGACTCCAGAAGTATATATATAGGTTAAAAAACAAGAGTCCATAATAGAGAACGAAACCAAATTAGAGTTAGATACATCTGCCGTTGCCATGTTTGACACAGTTCAACGCATGCACGATTTGGTGCTACGTTTGACATAGTATCCAACACAGGCACGATAACAAATTCGGATCACACTTTAACACTGCTCGTGACCTGCTCTCCTCTCTCCTCGCCGTGGCTGCCACCTCCAACGGATGCCATGCCAAATGACAAGGCAGCGCTGCTCGTCGTGAGTGCTGCCTTGGGCAACAAGTTCCCATCGTGGATGCCCCCACGCTGTGCTGCGTGTTGGTTATACTCTTGACGTATAAATAGTTTAGCAGTGTGTGTTCGAGTACTCGTGGCAGTTGTGTGTTTAAGTACTCATGTGGTAGTCATGGGTTCGAGTACTTGTGGCAGTTGTGTGTTTGAGTTCCCATGTAGTAGTCGTAAGTTTGTATGTGGCCGACAGTAGTGTGGCCGTACTCGATCGATTACTGTAGTAGTCGGAAGGTCTGAATACTGTAGCAGTCAAAGTCGAGTAGTAGTCTTAGAAGTAGTTGAGTAGCGGTTGTAGTCGGAATCGTGTAACAGTCGGAGATGAGTAGCAGTCGTCGAGTAGCAGTAGAAGTCGAAGAAGCAGTCGGAGCCTGAGTCAATAAGTGGTTAGAGGACCGAGTCATGTGGATCGTAGAGAAATTTTAGGAAGTCAGTGCATGACCATTAATAGTGGGTGAGTAGCCTGTATGTATGGTCCGATTGTATCTATTTAAACACTTTATCAAATAAAATAAATTAGTCATGTGCAGTGAGTCATTTGTCTCTCGTGGATAGGATAGAAAATATATGAAGAGCAAGTTTGCATTTGTTTTTCGTGAGAGATAGAAAATATATATGAGAGCGAGAAATCTGAGAGATTTTCACACTGCTATTGGGCCGGCATCCATAGCGACGCCTCCACGAGGCGCGTCGACGAGCTGGCCGTCAACCAGGACGACAACCTCACAGGCACCGTGCCGGCCGCCATCGCCGGGCTCACCCACCTCCGCTCGCTCCGCCTCCGCCACCTCCTAGTCCTGTCCGGCCCCATCCTGCCGACGCTCGCCAAGCTCTCCGACCTCTTCGATCTCACCATCTCCTGGATGGACCGGCGTGCCCGGCCCGGTTCCTTCCTTCCTCGGCGCGCTCCCCGCACTCGGCATCCTCGACCTCTCCTTCAACGCCCTCACCGGCGCCATGCCGCCGTCGCTCGCTGCTTTGCCGAACCTCTACGGCACCGACCTCAGCCGCAACCGCCTCACCGGCACCATCCCGCCGTTGCTCTTCAGCAGCTGGCTGCACAGCAGGAGGCATACCGCACGCTGTCGAACAACAACCTGTCCGGGAGCATCCCGGCCGAGTTCGTCGCAGTGCAGTCGACCTGTCGCGCAACAAGCTTACCGGCGATGCCTCGGTGCTGTTCGGGCGGGCGAAGCCGACGCAGTCCATCGACCTGTCGCGCAACGGCTTGGAGTTCGACCTGTCCGGCGTGGAGCTCCCGGAGCAGCTGTTCTCGGCCGACGTCAGCCACAACATGATCTACGGCGGCATGCCAGCGGTGGTGGCGAACCTGAGCAACCTGCAGTACTTCAACGTCAGCTACAACGGGCTGTGCGGCGAGGTGCCGAGCGGCCAGCAAAACAAATGCCTCTGCGGTGCTCCGCTTGCTCCCTGCCACTGGACGGCCTCAACTAGTCGTCGAAAATGTACGTGATTGGCCTTCTAGCGGAGTAGGTGGACAAGAAATGTCTTCTTATACTCCTCTTATACTGTCTTCAACTCTTGATTATAATGGAGATCAGATCAATCATTCAATAATCAGCACGAACGAGCTATAGCATTTTAGCATGTGACAACAGTTTCCTCAACCAGCGAGTTCAGATTACACATTTAAACTATAGTAGAACCAACAGGCGCAGACACAATTTACCAGAGCTCGGAATCCACTCCTGCTATTGTTTTGGATCCATAGGCTGTAGACTGATAAATTGGTTTCACAACTCTTGCAGAAATAGCACACAAGCCTAGAATTATGTCAACCACAAGTGCAGGATATGATCGAGTGCCTCTGTTCATTACTCGTATTTCAGGTAGTTGTTCCTCTAGCTCAAAAGTAAACCAAGAATATCGACGCTACCAACACCGCTTCTAGGCGAAACAAAGCATTACAAACAGCATTCGGCTAGAAGCAAAATACTAATCCAACAGAAAGGTCTCGGCCTCCGTCAGTACTAACATTAGGATCTCAAACATGATGAGTTCTTTTCTTTAGACCTCCAATAACAAGTGCAAAAATGCATATTCTGCCAACATATTCTCATCTTTCATTCCGGCTAATGAAAACCCAACACAAATAGCATGAAGTCAGCCACCCAGATGGTATATGCAAATTATAAAACTTGAGCAGCGGTGTTCAGCTTCTCGGCTATGCTGATTTGTGTTCTTGTGATGCTTGACAGGTATACCAGTGCAACATTATCCTGCAGCGTGAAAGGATTATTATTATTATTATTAATGATTAGAAAATGAATCAAGGTAGCCATTTAATACTACTTGGAGGCATCAACAGGCAAAAGTATTTACCTGAATCCTGTCATTGAAAAGCTTATCAAAAGCAGCTGGAGACAATTTCGGCATTGAAGCAACAGTGTCCACAATGAACCTCCCAATCTTGTTGTCTGGTGCCACACGTCCTTCCTATAAATGATGCAAGAAAAGCCATTTAACATCAAGATTCAAAGAAAATGGGGGAGATTTGAGAGAGAGATTCTTACCACAACATCATCAACATATTTGTAGATATCGTCAATAAGAGCATATAGCTTTTCCATTGACAACTCCATCCCTTCCAAATCATTGGGGAGCTTCTCCACGATTGTAGATTTCAGGATGTCAACTGTTACAAAAGCAATAATAATGACAACAGTTAAAAAAGTTTTGCTTGTAGAACAAAAAAAAATAACTTAAGACGCCTAGAGATTATTTACTGCTGATACTATTTTTACAATAAGCATTCCACATACTCATGGAACAACTAACTAATACGACTGCAAAAAATGAATTATTTTCCTACAACAGCAGGGAAATCTTTCATAAATTTGCTAGTCTCCATTTATTTGACACAGACAAATAGAACATAGAAGAATTCAACAGTGTTAAGTATCTTCGAAGTAACTGAAAGTAGAGTTATTGAACTTCTCTTCAGGTTTTTTTTGGGTTATAGACGTTTCTAGCAATAGAATAACTGCTTTAATTCAACATAATCTATTAGTCATGCTAAGCAGTTTATATCTTACTGTAAAGAATTTCAGTTATGTAAAGTTAAACTACCAGATCAACAGGAATAATTCACGAACAGTACATGATGGATTAACTATCGTAAATGTGAAACATACATCCAACTTTTTCTGCCTCAAGCATCCTTAGATCCAGAGGAATTTCCTGAAATTGTGCAGCAAGGTGCCTATCTCCAAGAGACAGGTTGGATGAGATATAGGCTTTGATGGAGGCCTCCCCCTTGGTGAACCCAGTATCGACAGTGAGATGAATAGGGTTTTGTACTTCCCTTGAATAAAATTCATGGATAAGCGTACTCCCTCCTGAAACACCAAAGCCAGTCGAGAACCTGCATACAGACACAAGGTATCAATCACCAGTTCACCACACAAGCAAGGTGGAGTCGTGGAGAAGCTTGGAAAGGACATTTTGTAGAACTTAGCTAATGGTGCTGATTTCATAGCGATTGTTCTTTCAAAAAGACATATTTGCTCTCAAGAAATCAAGGTCTAATGGCCCTGCTAGATGTGCGTTCAGTGCTAACATTAATTGCCGCATAGAGTGATTCTGTTGATCCACAGCACTAGATAAAAAAGGGTTGTATCATGAAACCTTCAAATAAACAAATTATTATAGTTCTGGCTGGTGTCAAATAGAACCATAACATTAAGATGTGCTGTGTATCTGATATGATTTGACAGCTTCATCTACTCACACTACTTCGTGTTCAACAATCTATGCACCACGAATATACAATACAACCCAGCTGTTGTCAATTTGTTAAAAGAATTCTAACATTGCACAAGCATATAACCAGCATCTGAAGTAGCAACAACAGAAGCAAACTTACAATGATACAGCCAAGAAGAAGAATGAATGAATGAATGGTGCTTACTTACCATCCGACAATCGCTTCCTTGGGGTTCACCTTCTGGTGGGACGCGTACATGTTATGGTGGTACTCGATATCCAGAGCAACCTACATATCCCACACAAAACCAACCAATGTCAGAACAACGAGTTCAACAAACTAACCCTAGATCTCGGGTTAAAATTCGGCAGACGTAACGAATCCTATATGCTCAAAAGGGATTTGTAAAAATTGCATCTTGCGGAGAATTTAACACTAGCCCGAACTCGAAGTAAAGGGGGCGAGGGAGGATTTTAACCTGATCGGGGGACTCGCTGTGGGGGACAACGTACGAGTTGCGGACGTGGACGGTGCCATCGGGGAGGACGGAGCCGAGGAGGGTGCCGATGACGCGCTCCGCCTGATCCGGCCGCCGCACGTAGCTGTCGCAGATGTTGAACACGACCACGGCCTCCACCCGCGCGGACGACGGTGAGGATGAGGACGACGGGAAGAGGAGCACGGGGCCCGCGGCACGGGAGCTCTCCGGCACGGCCATCGCCTAGACGGAGTTGGGGAGCGGCGGCGGCGCGCGGTACTAGTGGAAGGAAGGAAGGAAGGCGTGGGCTTCTCCGTTTATTTCGTTAGGGTTTTGCTGTCTTCGTCGACTCGAATCGAATCCCTTGTTTTATTTATAGACTCCCCCCTGGCAAATCTTACGTGCTACCGAGGGCTTAATTGCAACGCAGAAATTCGAGACGGTTTAATTTTTGCGCAAGAATTTGTTAGATTAGGGACCCCATGTGTTCTAAATGGGCTCTTTATAGTAGGGTGAAAATAGATCATATAGTTTTTTATTAGTTCAGACAATTTTGTAGTACAAATTATATCGGTTTGGATATTTATTAGATAATATTGAGTCGAAAATGAATACATATTTTCTCTATCGGATACAAATACGGATTCGATATCTTACTTTCTGTCGAATATGAATACATGTCCGGATTATCCAAATATTCAGAGGCTGGATATCCGCACCCTACATCCTTTATTTCAGTCTAGCCCATTTACAAAATACTTTAATAGCCCATCATACATTAACATATACATTAATACATGAAGTTAGAGAATGAAACTTAGCCTATATGAAGAATTCACAAATATTTAGATCAAATAAACTAGTTATGTGTTTTGTTCATTTTATGCGTACAATTTAAAAGGTTTTCATGTTCCGAGAAATATCCGTGATCGTATTCGATTCATATTCACTCCATATTTGTATTCAATATTATTCGTATTTGTATTTGTATCTGGGGTATCCATATTCATAACTGCATCTGGAGAAAAATATAAAAACAAATATGGCAGAGCCATTATCTGTCCATATTCGATCCGTTTTCACCCCTACCGTGTAAGGGTGAAAAATGGATACGAATTATATATATTATCTGGTTATCATATTCGATATGATGAGAATATGGTATAGATTTTTCTATCCAATTAATAATTTCTATCTTATTCGTATTCACATTCGAATTTACATAAAACTATGGATGCGAATATAGTATGGATTTTTACCATTCGAAATGTTATTTTATCCAGACTATCCGTATTCGTATTCGACGAAGCAATATGCATATTTTATTACAATACGGCTAATTAGTTAGACAAGTTTTTTTAATTAAAAGTGAACTCGTGTTTTTTTAGGTGAAGCAAATGAATTAGAATAATTAAGTATGATTGTATAAGGATAAAATATCACTAATGTCTTTGTACTTTTTAAGTTATGAGGATATCCGGATCAGATCGAATTGAATAGATATTTGATTCGAATTTATATTTGGTACAATATTCAATTTGTATTCGTATTTGAGAATATTTAGATTTGTATTCATACTTGTTTATAAATACAAATACAAATATGTATATGGTCTAGATATTATAAGATCCGCTTTCACCTCTACTCCCGCGTTCCTCATATGCTACTCATTGACTGATTGACTGATGTGCGAGCGCCGTTTGGTTTGATCAAGAAATGAACGCTTAATAATATTCCTTTGCTTAATGATACCAACAATTTCCTCAGTAAAAAAGTATGGCATCAACGCTTCATGGTGAATAGACCAGTTCACAGGAAAGGAACCTCCCAATTCATCTAGAAGCAAACATACATACGCAGCAGGCTACCGCTTGTTGCTTGCAAGCAAGTTTCTATGCATGTTGAACCGTTAAACGAAATAGCGTAAAATGGTGTTACCACTGAAACTAGAGTGAACGAACGAACGAACGAACGAACGGTCGATCGTTAGCATCGTATACATCATCGCATACAGCCAAAAAATTCCCCTCATCCAAAGACAAATTGGACTCTGAAAATGGCTAGACGAACTGCTACGCAGAACCCCAGGTCAAAGCTGCTCTAGCTTCCATTGCGTCGTTTATGTACAATTGTCAAGCGTTTGTTAGCAGCAGTTATCCAGGAATCAATCGGCCGGCTCATCACAAAAGCAAAGAACCCCCCTTGGCGACTAGACTTTTTATCAGCACATGCTGTTAGCACTTCGCAAACAACAAAACAGCATCAGTTCAACTTGTAGGCCCAACTGTGCTCTTTGAGGTAGGCTTGGACTGCTTCCTTGATGGCCAGGTTTGGAACCAACTGATGCTCTTTCAAAGGCTCTCGTGTCACCGGGTCGAAACTCCCCACCTAGAAGGAAGGAGGAGGATACAGTGAGTTATACAATATTCTAATTTAGAGCAAATTTGTTGCTCTTGTGTAGAAACTCGGCCCTACCACATATCCAATTATAGGTAAGGGGATTTCTAGATTTGAATTTGACCATCACCACATAATCCACAAATGATATGGAGCATTCATACTTAAAGACCATACATATTCCAATATTGCACTAGTTCAATTTACTTACATCAGCTACTGTTCATAAGTTTCTGTGGGGTTTCCTGTAATATCAGTTTTTTCAATTATGCAGTATTTGACTTGATGCAACAACAGTATATGGAATCAACTAAATCTAGGGCATTGTAGAATTAGGCTATTAGCATTTCAATGAAATATGAGCAAACTGTACGTAAAGAAATAAAATCAAAATCTTTCTAAAAACAGATACCAGACTAGCAAAGTGGGGGCACCTTGCGAAGATGTTCAAGTAGTATGGCCCTCTCATATGTTACACCACTGGGTGTGATCACTGGATCTCTAAAAATCTCAAAAGTTATTTGACAGCAAAGGTAGTTGGGCACCTAGGTTTTCAGGATGGCAACAGCTTAAGAACACAGAGGGAAAAAAGGTTAACATTTAACGAAAAGAAGTTGATTATAAGGTATCGTAAATACTGCTTTTACATCTGTTGGTGTATCGGCAAGTATAGCTTTAGTGAAGACTTCTGATAGTAATTTGCATTGTTCTGAATACTCATTGGTTGTCCCGTCAGAGTCTTCCACAAGTGTGCCACTAATAAAGTGATGCTCCTGCAGAGCATTTTCACATGCTTCCCTACATGTCCATGTGACACAGTAGTGTTAGAAAATTTGAAGTGTCATGTATTTAAGGCACCACAGTGAATGCTAAAGCTTTTACAATTTGATCATCAATATCAAATATGCGCACTTCATTTGATCTACAGCACACTGATGGCAATTATCTTATTGTACTGTCAATATGTCAATATATAACGTACTTTAAACTTTGCATCTTCCAAACTTGTAGAGTGGAGTGTTTTTCCCAGTCTAGGTATTTCGCCTTAGCAAGCACCTGCCAAATGTCCTCCGCCATTTTGTCCCTTGAATTTGAAGGCTTCAAAAGATCCAAAGCCTGTTCTCCATAATAAGATGAGCAAGACCTTAGCGGTAGTGTGGCGGGACATCAACATGCCGAGTCAAAATGCAGATATTACAAAGGGAGGTGGATATAACATGAGCATAGCAATATAACCATCAATACCATTAGCTGAGTTCACTTACAATACAAAGCTACAATTGCAGTGGCATGCAGATGAAGTAAGAAGACATAGCCTTAGCATGGCACTAGTGAATAGGTCATTTCAACTCCAAAATTAGTAGCAGACCTTTGTGAAAGGCACCGAGGTAGTTATTACTTATTACATATTTACATCACCATATTTCTCAAAAAGTCAGCAAGCAGAATGATCAGTTAGGTGTAGTCACAAAATCACAATTTCATCTGATGATGGTTACTAATACCAAAGAAAAGGACAAGGCATTCAGTTCGGATTCCACCAAGACATATGTAAGAAACACACAGACAATATCGTCCAATGTGTTGGACTATTCACCCCAGCTCTTGAAAAGTTTGAAAGAAAGAAAAACAGGACAGCAAGGGCCGAACAGGGGAATTACATTATACATGTGAAGAAAACAATTTAAGCTTCGAGAAGAATTAGGAGGTATGACTTAGATGCATGTAAAATGAAAGTTTAGTTTGTGCTATCTAGACCATCTTAAAATTTATAGTCAGATTGGTGCCTCATCTGCTACATCTATTTCTCCCATATTAATAATTATTACTCGGAGGTGTCTCTAGATGTCTCAAATAGCAATATGTATATGCATGTCTTCTGAAAACATGGCAATGCATATAAAATCAACATGATAGTTTTTAATGTTTTCTTCATCAGACATGGGAGCTAGTGCATATAGCAATGCAAGTAACTTCCAAGTGGAGATATAACATCACGCACAGCCAAAGATATAGATCATGGCAAGAAATGCACATACATGTACGGTGTGGATTAGATGACTTGCCAAAAAAAAAAATCCAGTCTGTCACAATATAACAGACTCAAGATATGATTTGACAAAAGAAAAGGTCAGAAACAATGTAATGAACTCAGTATATTTAGAACCTGGTTCAGAGTTTACAAATGACAAACCTTCTCGAATTCCTTGACAGCAAGAGCGCATTCATCCTTCTCAAGCAGCGCACATCCGAGCAAATAGTGGCCCTAGATCACACAGGGAATACAAAGCTCTAACAATCGCATGGTATGTATATTATACGCAGTACGTTAACACGCTCAATTGCAGTTCAGGATGAAAACAACAACTGAAGTTGGGACATTGGTATGATGTCACCTTGACCAAACTGTCATCAAGCGCAAGAGCCCTCCTGCTATCCTCTTCGACCTTGGCCCAGTCCCTACGTATGAAATTTCATTTTGCAGAGTATGTAGTGAAGATTGCTTAGTGATAGTACCGAAATGGGCAAGAAGGGGAGGGAGGAGAAGAGGCAGAGGACGCGCTTACTTGCGCCTGAAATGGCACAGGCCCCGATTAATCCAGTACACTGCAACATCGGGGCAAAGCGCAATTGCCTGGCATCCGTCGCGTAGGAGCATCGATTAGTCGAATTATTCGCTTCCAAAATTAAAGGATGGCATGTTTGCGCGAATGTGTCAAGCATATCTCGCATAAGGATCGAAGTGGCGAGTATTCATGGAAGTCATTTGGAACTGGATAAATAAGAGTCGCAAGCAGCAGCAGCAGCAGAAGGGGGAAATCGGGAAGGAGGAAGGGTTGGTTTCGGTTGTGCTTGCCTCGGTGTAGCAGTCGATGGCGGCACCGAGGCGGGCCTTGTTGAAGCACGCGTTGCCCTCGATCCGCCGGAGCTCCGCCTGCCTCGCCACGCCATCCGCCGCCGCCATAGAAGCTTTTCTCGCTCAAATTATTTGAGTTCTGTTTGGTTTGGGATTTCGATTACGTGAGGAACACTATTACAGGGTAGGGCAGCGTAGGGAGGAGGCGAAGAAAGAAGATGGAATTGAGAACACTAGCTGCATAAGCGCGGCGCACGCCGCGCTAGCTACCGTGTGGATCGAAGTAAAAGAGACGATAATTCGCAGGGAGTTTCATAAAAAAAATCAAGGACAAATGCGTAATTTCGGAAAAAGCAAAGGGTTTTTTTTGAAAAAAACTGAGGACTTGTAAGGACCTGTACGTAAGTAAATAAGGACCTATACGTAATTTTGGAAACCCGCGGGGCGCCATTCAAAAAAAAATTTTAAAGAAAAAACTTGCATGGACATATTCGCGAGAAAAAAAGACATTTACATAATTTTCAGAAAATATGAGGAAAGTGGCTCGGCCAGCCGTACGCAAATTCCCTTGGCACGCGCCGGCCGGCCGAGCGCTGGGGGCGACGTGGCCTCGCGTGCTGCCCGGAATCCTTCCGGGTATATGGCTGTTATGATGCCACACCTTTCATTGCCATTTGATAATATGTCAAAAAGTTTCTAAAAATTGATTATTTGTCCTATATCTTTGGAGTAGGGAGGAAGCTTCCCTATTCCCTTCTGTAGTCCCCTCCCTGTTCACGGCACTATATCTTTGGAGTATGGACTTCAAAATTCATGAAAATTTTTGGAGAGGCATTTTAGAATATGAAGAGCTCAGATAAATTATTTTCAAGCTTTGATCAGGTTTCCAAAAATGCAAAAAAAATTTTAAAAATGCTGAAAAAAAATCTGGGAAAATAAATCCAAAAATGCATCAGTGATGATTTAAAAATAATTATATAGGTTTTGGGAAATCTGGGTTGTTACACATCTTCTGGACAGCTAAGGAAACATGCCAATACATTCTTCAGAATAGAAGCCAATTGCCAATAATAGATTTACATCAGACATTTCATTATGTTACTCCTTTATAAAAATAAAAGTTTTCAAACAGGCAAACAATGGATAGAGTGGCTACATCCCTTCCGGTTTTCGTTTCCACGATGATGGAAGCACTGAACCCTAGTTGCCATTCATCTGAGCCGCCTTGCCTCCCAGAACCAACTCCCTGAACCGAGTTATGCAGTCCAATGCCCGCTCGAACTCGCCGCTCTCCAGAGCAAAGCTGAACCGACAGTAGTCCGGTATTCCGGTCCATGAGCTACTGTTTATACACAGGCCAGTCGATCTGAGAATGGCTTCCCTGATGCTGCAGCCGTCGAGCTTGCCTTCAAAACCATCGACCTTGAATGATTTGCCAATGTAGGCGGTTGGTTTCGCCAGCATCGAGATACCACCACGACTGCCAGCAACATCCCAGCCACAGCTCTGAAGTGTCTGTTCATTGCAGAAAAACAAAACAAGAGGGAAAAATATGTCAAACATGCCTGGAAAACTCGGCAATGTTCAATTCGAAGTCATTGCTGCTGTGCAAAATATGTCTAGCTACTTGCAGCTATATCATTTTTATGTGATAACACTGATCGAACTAATTTTGGATGCACCAACTGCCAAGGAAAACTCATGTTACTGAAATTAGCCTGAGGTTCTGCCAGTCTTTCTCAATGAACTGAGGTTACTTGGAAGTTGGAAGGGACCAGAACTGATAAATGAAAGAAAATTGAGAGGACAGCTCAGAACGTTACAAAATTCTAACCTTCATCAAGCGGTTGGCACGATTCTTCAGTGTCTTCTTTTGCTCCACAATTAGTTTGGAGAAATGCTGATCCTTCTGGTTCTTAAGACCCAGCAGTTCTCTGAAAGTGTACTTCAATGTGCCATGTGGCCGACTCAAGCTTGGGAAACTATAAAATGTGTCAACCAAGGATGAGTCATACAAAATTAGAAACCCAAAGTCAAGCCCTGCCGTGGCCAGCTCAAAGGACAGCTCTCCAAGCAGAACTACAGAGAATGAGGGATTTGAACAATTCACAGCAGAAAGACATCTTTCCAAATTCCACTGACTCCAACCATCGGTTTGGAACTCCAGACCAGAGAAGGAAGTATCTATCACTACCCTAGCTCCATATTTAGCACAGACAGAAAGCAACTCTTGAATATCATTGTCACTGTACAGGAAACCAGTAGGGTTGATTGTGGGGCCTGAGATATACACCCATGGCCGAGATACTTCCTCAAGTGTGTCAGCTAGAACCCTTGGTTCAATCTTGAAACTTGAATCTAAAGTTGTTGGAATAGTCAAGGTGCTTGCGTTCACAAACTTTGCTGCCGAGACGTAATGCCCATTGGTGCCCAAGGGGAAAAGCAAGGTGCCTTGTTCTTGCATGCAACAAAGCACAAGCTTGTTGAAGAGTGCAAGACAGGTGTTGCCATAAATAATTTCAGAATAACCATCTGCTGGGAAACCATAGCTATCTTTCACCAGTTGCTGAATGCTGGAACGAACATCGGTTTCAGAATCAGTGATGTTCTGTCTAACAAAACTTTTAAAAATGGAGGTGTTCACTGCAGAAGGTACTGGCAACAAGCTGCGATCTAAATCCATATGAATGATACCAGATTCCTTGGAATCAGGAATGAAAAATTCAGCTTCTTTCAGGGTAGACATTGCTGAATTAGAAAATTCAATCATCTTCTGAGGTATCTCTTCTGCAGGTTGTCTCTGAAAAAGAGCAATGGAAAAAAAATAGAAGGCAAGAAAGCAAAAAGGATTAACATTTAGGTCACAAAATATTCCATGGGTCCCTGGCAGCATTATTATTTGGAACTAGACATGAAATAATTGAAAAATATAATCAAACATTCTACTAATACATTTAGCTGTTCATTTTCAGTACGTGTTATCCAACTAAGGGAGAACTATTCCAATTTCCAAGATTTAAGGACTAGCTGACTTATGCTAACGGGAATGTTCACTAAGAAGAAAAGCCATTAGGCATCGAAGGTTGTGGTGAAGTCTAGAAATGGAGGAGGTGAGTCCTATTTACCTCTTGTTGTGCATGCCGGTCAGCAATTTGAAACGCCAGCAGCTCATGGAAAAGACAACCATAGTAGTGCTGGCTGATCAGAGAAGTATGCCCTTCCAATAGCTCAATAGTTTGTGATAATGCCTTGTAGACAGCTGCATTTTCAGAAATGGCAAAAGCAACTTCCAGATCAGGATAAACCTGCAAGTTTTAATCCAAAATCAGATAAAGCAAATGCAAATGAAACATTACAGTGTTTCTAATGTACACGTAACAATGCAGAATAGAGTTCAAACACAGTTGCAGGCTAATTGATATAGCGTGGTGCATAAGTCCACTCAATGAAAATCAATGGCTGCAGTCAAGTCATAGGCACCTGATTCTTTACTAAACCGCACAATATAGCTGCATGGGAAGGTAGGGTATTTCCAGCAAGATATTTCAATACACCATTAGAGCTTGGCAGACTAGACAACTCCAGATGCTCTGAAATATCTAGGAATAACCGGGAACCAACATCTTTCGTGATGCTTAGTAAGTTCTCAAAAGCAACACTGGTGATAGCCTCAAATTGAGCCATGCCAGTAACAACAACCTGAGGCTTCAGTTTCCTGATCAACTCAATCATCAAATCTGATTGGCGTGGTGCTTCAATTACAGTGACTGTGTCTTCAGCATGGTTACAATCTGCTCCTCCCTGAAATTTAAAAAAGAGGCAGTAGCATCAACATTCTTGTATTATATGGAATTAATGTCTTGTCTATCCTTTTTTTCACAGAACTGATGTGTCTTTTCCACTGTTCCCTTTGAATAAGATTTTTTGGGGGAAAAAAGCAAAGACATGACACTATTAAGTAGTAGAGATCATATGTTGCCCAAAGAAAAGGTGCCGCACAACACACACAAGCCCCAGATGCATGCCTGCGTACCTGCCTGTGTTTGTTGGGGAAAGTGCAAACCCATGCTCACACACAGAGAGAGAAATCAAGGTACCTCAACTGCTAAAGATGTTAACCATTGCTTGTCCAAGTGTCTGGTCAGATGTTCATCAACAATTGCAAGCGCCGGTGAGAACAATCGAAGAGCATTTTCTATTGCCACAGCACGGGAAGGGAATACAACAACATTCTAGTGCACCAGAAAAGAAAAATGAGCATCCTATGAAGCATAAGTAAGAAGCATAGAATGGCTAGATCTTATGAATTTCTAGTAAGTGAACATAATTGTAAAGGCAATAGACACCAAGTCTTACATCAGGAGTTAATGGGATGTGGTGGTAGCTCTTCATAAATCCAGCAACAAGATTCCGGAAGTTTATACATCCGGCTGGTGGTTCACAAGGATTGGACTTATTCTCTTTCAAAAAACTAGCTAGGTATGCTAGGAAGGGAATTTTCTCATCAGCAACAGAATCGTCATCGAAGGACAAATCGAGGGAGCTGCTGACTTCATGGAATCCATCTTTAAGAAACTCAAATATTTTCTTCACCTGAAAGTTCTCTGAATGAATACCATTCCTGTCGTTATATTATTATTTTTAGAAATCTAAAGAGAACACAGAGGAACCTGGTTGGGCTGCCGAAGTTGACAGCTATACACAGACAAAGCATGTGAAATGTGGCCACCAGATTTCATGTAAGCCCAGGCTGTGCGTGCACAGAGAGGCTGATCCCCAACAAGATCCATGAAGAACTCAAAGCGATGCCGGCTATTTTTCTCAATTTCAACTAAAGCTGAAATATCTGTGTCTGCAGCCTGCAAAGAACCCAACTAGTTTGTAATGATGCCGAACAAAAATGGCGTTGCAATATAAAAGCATAAAGTAGTATATGAAAATTCTAGGTCATACTAAATGCTGTTGTGCTACTCAAAAGTATATATTGATGACCAAACCAGCACATAATGCTGGCATGCAAAATAGTTAAATAGACTTCCTGATTAATTAACATCCGGTCTTCAAAGTAGTATAGCACATAATGCTGGCTCTTTTTGGTTCGGAGTGCATGTGCCTTTTGGGCTCATGTTTTCTGTAAGTTTGTTTGGGTTTCTTTAACCCTGGTTCCACTTCTTCTTAATATAATGATACGCAGTTCTCCTGCGTGTTCGAGAAAAAAAAAGAAAAAAATTTAACATCCGGTCTGTCACAGGGTCACAGCATCACTACCTGCATAACTTTTGTTTGCCAGAGCTTTGTGATGCGTAATCCACGGCGTCGAAATAGGTGTTCACAGACACCTTGTCCTGGTCGACCTCCCATGTTGAATATCATAATACCCATAGGCTTTATAACAGCTATCCCTTCTTCAACTGCCCGAGCAATCAACCCAAGGCCAAATTGGTCCTCAACAAAACCCTGGATGCAGTAAGAGTAAGGTATGCACTAAGTTCACAAACATAACAAATGAACAAAAGGAAATCGGAATAGTACAATTAGCCATTGACCATTGTAAGAAACATTAACTTGAGTAACATTTTATCTAACACCATAGCATAAAGATTATCAAATGCTTAGCGACTGATCAAAACTTTTGTACTCCAGCAGCTAAGCATTTGAATACCACTGCTAATACTTCCATATTGCAGCTGTCCTTTGTTACAGGCAAGAGTAATGTACTAATCACATTTGTCCTTATGATTTGTAACACAACAAAGTCATGCAATATGTGGAGGTTGAGGTGAAGAATTTCATATATGGATTACTGCCCAAACACCTTGCCCCTATCAATACAGACTGTCAATGCTGTCCTTCCTAACTATCTGGAATTTAATTGATTACTGATGGAACCAAGTTGTCAGCAGAGGTCATACATTATTTACATATAAAAAAGATGCATTTCTTGCTTAATATTTGATTTGTATATCTGTAAGTCTATAACATGGGAATGGATTTTATTTTTATTATCTCAGGGGTTGGAACATGTGCCTACAAGGAGATAACATATGTTCCAAATTTTTTCTTTCTTCTAAGCAGTTTAGAAAAAAAATGCTAATTAGTATTAAGTAAATTGAATAGCTTAAGTTTCACGCATATCAATCCATTTTCATTAAGAGATGAACACATAGAAGACGTCTTACAACTTACCTGAAGAGCACAGTAGTTACTCAAGGAATACAAGAACTCCTCACTTGAATTTTCAGTTATAATCTTTGACATTGCCTCTGGATTTGGGTTAAGAATCTGAAAAGCAGATTTTGAGAGTAAGCGCTTTCCTCCAGCTCTGATATAATATAATTTCCTTTCACAAAAAATGGTAACAACTGACTGTACCTGTGGTATGCATCCAACAATGCGATCAAGTTCTATCTTGTTGTCTCTACAGTAAGAAAGAAGATCAGATTCATAGAATTCAACTCTATCAAGCAATGTCTTCCCTTCCCCGTCATAGATTGGGAGACCATCATCATCTAGTGCATTCAAGTAAAGGTTTATCCATGCAATCTTGACAGCTCTTGGGTTTATATCCAGACCATAGACCTTCAAAGAAAGGAACAATGCTCAGCTTGCATTCTGACAAAAATAAATGGCTGAACTACTTAGGTAATGTCGAGCTGAGTGCAAACAAATTTGATCCACTGATATGTGCAATTCAAACTACTAAGGCACATGTTATTTCCCCTTTTTGTCCTTCTCAAAGGACACCTACTGTTCAGCACGGTGGGAACAATTATGTCGTATTGGATGAGTGGCTTGCTCAAACTTTGGAAGCAATATGCTCAATGGATGTTGCTTTCTCATATGTGACAAGCAAGTAACTTGCTGCAAGTTAGACTGTCAGTGGATTACCGAAAGTCCAAAAGTGTTATATCTTGTAACCAGAGTAAATGTCTTAAGTGCTGCAGCTCCCACTTCTGTAACAGTGACGATAAAACAAAGAAAATGTACAGAGGACAAGAGATGCCAACCTTCGAAGGGGACCACTTTTCCGCAAGCGCGATGGATATCCAACCATTGCCACATCCCAGCTCTGCTACTGTCTTATCCCTGAAAATGGAATCTGGAAGCCGATTGAGGCCCTCATAGAAAGTGAAGGACCAATCTTCAGGAATGAAAATGCTAGGTATCTCCATCATTCTAAGCTTCTTTCTTTGTTGGAATCCTAGAAGCAGTTGATAAATTTGTCAAGCTACAAGAACCAAATAATAGATGCTTGAACAAGACAAAGTTCATGTATTAGTGGACTGGCAAGCTTTTACCATTGCGCCAACTAAAGACAGAAGCTTTCACTTTATACACCCAAACAATAACATAGAACTCATGTCAGGCACAGATTCCAGATAACGTAAGAATTTTGTAAATTACAGCTGTTCCAATACAAAGACTACATCTATATCCAATATTAACTGAAGATATGGTTCACGCCTTTCCTATTTTTGTTGTTATGACGATAAGTTTGCCAGGCTCCTCGTGTCATGTTCTTGTTCTTACGATGATAAGCTGGGGCAGGATTGTTCTGCCAAAGAAGCAAGTGTGAGGAATCAGCTCGCAAAGCATGCCACACACAAGGAGGCGCATTATATAGTGCTGAATTATGAAGCAAGCCTAAATGATAACGCCATCAAGTAAACAACGCACCAAAATAAGTCAGATCAAGAAAGGCATGCCCTTTTTTTTCATATAAAAGCCAAACAGGGAGTCTAAATTATTCAGCAACCCAGACAAATAATTGTTCCCTTGAAAAGGACCATTGGAATCAAAATTTTCCACAAAGACACACACATATCTTTCCAGGGACAACTAATGCTTGCAACAGCATCATGCATTAGCCCATGGTCGGCACGCTGGCACAATCACAGTCAACTGGGCAACCCTGATTCCGAAAGATCCGACGGAAGTCACAACCAACAAGATCATTGTCATAGGGGGGACCTTGGAGGTGGGGGTCGAGGGCGACGTCTGTTGCGATAAGTCAAAGCATACATCGTGGTCAGAAGAGCACACAATATGGTCAGAAGACTTCAACCGTGAGTACTCGAAAACTTCGACTGTGAGTACTTGAAAGCTTCGACTGTGAGTACTCGGATGAACAGTACTCATTTTTTTTAGATAAAGGATATAATATCCGGCCTCTATATCCACTTTGGATATACACAGCCAAAAGAAACACGAGCTCTTAGACTCAAAGCCTAGAACAACGCTATGCTACAGTACTTGTAGAACATCGCCCTGCTGCAGTACTCGTAGAACAATGCTCTGCTACAGTACTCGATAAACAGTAATCTTACGATTACGAAGTAACTCATACTCAAAGTTGGTTATAACCACGAAGGAACGTACTTGAAACGAGTTATGATCACGAAGGAACGAGTTACGACCACGAAATAACATACTTGAAGTGAACCACGACCACAAAGGAACGTATTCGAAATGAGCCATGACTACGAAGGAACGTACTCGAAGTGAGCCACGACCACGAAGGAATGTACTCGAAGCGAGTGACAATCACAAAGACTCGACACTCGTGGGTGGCCAGACTCGCTAGGGAACAGTGAACTCATGAGACAATAGTGTTTTTGTGCCTCCCGGAATTGGTTTGCGGTATTTTCTTTGTTGATCTTTTATACTAGGAAAAAGAAATAATTGACCTAACATACCTACCACGTCCAGCTCTTCATGACGCGCCATCCCACGTCCGAGCTATCTATGACATTCATGAAGTTACAAAACACACAAGCTAATACTCTTAATGCACGCACTAACTCACTTAACGACACACTAATGCAGTACGACTAAGACTACTGTAACGTCTGTAGGTGCGACGTCGTTAAGTCCAACAACGTCGTGGATGCGGAAGTGGAAGGTGCGGAAGCATTCCTCTCCGGAGGCGGGGTTGGCGAAGCGGCACCGAGGAGGCGTCGGGCTGTGGCGCAGGAGGCGAGGGCCTTCCTAGCGGCACCGTACGCAGCGTTGCCAGACGTCGCGCAGGCCCCAGGAAGGCCTCCACCTCTTTGTCCCCGCCCACCAATGCTGCCATTCCTTTCACCGGATTAGGTCAGATGGTTCTCAAGGAGGTGAGAGGAGAGGGGAGGAGAGGAGAGGCAAGGTGGCTGGGCGATGCCGTGCCCGACAAGGAAGGGGCCAATTGTAAATTCTGCTTTATATATATATATATATGTGTGTGTGTGTGTGTGTGTTTTATATATGCGTGTGTATGGGAATTCTGTTACAGCAGCATGGGGATTTTAATCTCGTTATCTTTTATTCATTTCAGAAATTTGAGTCTGTAGATAATGTTTTTTAAAAAAGTTTATTTTTTAGTACATAAATAATTGCACATAATCTTCCTTTAATTTATGGTGAAAAAAAAGCGTATGCAAAGTGCAGAAATTCCGCATATATACGTGTACTTTTGGCTACTCTCATGAAATACACCGTAGTTTTGAGGTTAAACTTTTCCGGTCGGTTGTCGCACGCTTAGGTCGGTAACATTTTAATGTCAACTTGGCAAGCCTCTAAACAAGCATGCATCGACCACTGTCTCTCACTTATTTCCCACGTGTGAAAATTGTAGCTAGCATATAATATAGCAGCTCATGCATGCATGGTCCTGTATGTTGATGCTTATATATACAATGCAAGACAGGGATCGATCGATAATTTTGACTCTGGCTGGTTCTGCTGAGTTGACTTGGAAATTGAACTAGTTTATTACCTGAGGAGGAGGAGGTGGTGGTGGTGTAGGGGCCGCCGTGGAGGAGCAGGTCGTGGATGCGGAAGTTGTACCGCCGGAAGCACCCATCCTCCTGGCCGTGGGAGCTGAACCGCCGCCGGAGCTCGCCGAGGAACACCCGCGCGCCGCGCCGCGTGGCCGGGTCGTGGAGGCGGGCGAGCACGGCCTTGAGCTCCGCGTAGGCGGCGTCCCCCGACGCCGCGCACCGCTCCAGGAACGCGTCCTCCACGCCGACGGCGACGCTGCCCATAGCAATATATATATGCGCCTGGCCTCCTCCTCGATCTCCTCTCCTCCCTAGCTCTGCGATGTGCTGCAGGAAATGGCGCGCGGCGTTTCGTTTATATATACACTTGTTTTCTCTTCTAGCTTTACTCTTGCTGACGTGCAAGGTCATGTGCAAAATATGCGCAAATGAGAGGAGAGGTGGTTCACAAGTCCACTCCACTGTCCAAATCCACTAAACGCCTGCCAACAGCTGAAACGGCACGGCCGGCGATCCTTCCATATATATGCTACTCGTTGGACCTTTTTATCTATTTCGTTAGCATGTACTATATGTATATGTGTGTTCAATTAACAAGTACATCCACTCTAGAAAACAAGTTAAACGTGCCTGCATTTTGTAACGCCTCCGTAGCGCTTGCAACCCCCTAATTGTGCAGAATTGTTCAGTTACGGAATACTGTATATGAGTAAGCATCAAACCAACACATACTTATCAAGTAATAAGCAAGTAATAAGTACAACCATACACAGCAAGTTACAAGAGTAAACCCTAGCTAATTTATCTATTTGCCATTATTGTCAAAGGATAGGGATACAAGAGGGTTTCCATAACTGATTGCTCAAGTTAAAACATAATGAAATCTATTTATGCCTTACTGTTGGAATCACACATTAAACACAGCTTCATTCACCGGAAGTATGCCGTATTTGAATACCATTTATTATACTCTGCAGAGTTATCTAACTTTACCCACAAGATTTCTCAAACTCTCAATATCATGTAATAGACACGCTTCATCTAGTGTGTGACTAAGTTGAGAAAACAAAGTTTTTTACTGCTCAATTCTTTATATAGCCTCTACCCAGTAGGTTATGCACCACACAAACTTGGGTATCCACTAGCCAATTCGAAACACACCCGCCCAATTTGAGTGGGCCTACTATTGCTATGTATGGTTTTACTGTTCTCATACCACGCCCCTTCACTCCCACTTCCTGTAGATATTCAATTGAGGTGAGCAGCTACTAGACTAGGTTTGTCAAGACAACACTTGTGGTTGAGCGATTTCTATGCCCTTTACTCACCATCCATCATCAATAACCAGGTCATCCACAAACACAATTTTCATCGCTATCCAAAACTCAACCTCAAACAACATATACGACCACTAGCTCAACGAGTACTCGAAAACCACAAGTACTCGAAAATTCCCATCGCTCCACTCAAAATACTCGAAAATAACAGCCATCACTATCGACTACCAAGAACCATCGAGTGTCAACTACCGAGTACCAATCACTACGACTGTCAAGTACCGAGTCCTTCTGACTACGAGTACTGTTTCTCCGAACTCTGTTTACCGATTACCACCAGCTAGTCCTACTGCTGGCCTACCACGAGTACTCGAAGTACTCGAAGATAGCAAGAGTTAAAACACTCGTATACAACCGGTTCACTTTTTGAGGTCAAAATCTACGATTACCTACCGTTGTCATTTTGCTATAGTCGAAGTAGGACGTAGACAAAGTCGAACAAGGTCAAAGTCTACCATTCGATCTTCTGATGGCACTCAAATGTCATCTGATCCTCCAATACCACTCGGACGCCGTCCAATACTTAGTTGCTACTCGATAGCCGTCCGATGCCACTTACCCGATCAGACTGGTCCAAACCTCCTTGAAGCAGAGCGTCGTCCGATACTCCTTCGCTACTCGACAACTACCCGATGTCACTTAGCCGATCGAACTGGTCAGAACATCCTTGAAGCAGAGAGTCATTCGATATTTTGTTGCTGCTCGATAGCCGTCCGATGTCACTTAGCTGATCAGACTGGTCCGAACATCCTTGAAGCAGATTAAAACCATTCAAACGTGATTGAAACCACTCAAAGTAGACCAAAACCACTTGGAGTCACTCAGAACTGATTGAAACCACTTGGATTCAAAATATTTGACTACAATCGACCGAAACTTTCACAAACGCAAATCTTAAATCAATCCAAATGTCAATTATTCATCATTATTTTATTCACACCATCCACATGGTCTAACACATGGAAAATGGCCCCATGGGCCAACTAATCCAGCCTGTGCACACAATCGCACAGCCCAAAATGCGCGGTAGCTCCAGCCCAAAACGCTTGAGCACACGGACTGCCGATGGGTAACATGTGGACAGCCGATATCGTGCCATGACGCCGCCTGACTCCTTGTGCATGCAGGCGAGGTGGCGAGGGGAAGTACTACGGCCTCTGATGAAGCTTGCGCAGGCTAACAAGGATGAGTACAGTGGACGCGCGCATCAGGCAAGAGGTGCGGAGAATTGCAGTGGGGAGTTTGCGGGTTAGCTCTACGCGAGGAACGAGGCGGGAAGGATGGCATGGCGAAGGCAGGGATGACGCAAGGGGCTTGAATGCACGAGATGAGCTGGCAAAGCTGGGAGCTCGGTGTGAACACCGAGAGGAGGGGCAGTGCAAGGGCCAGGTGGCTGGGCGACACAGGAGAAAGGCAGGGGAGGGAAAGGAGGGCGCCGACCAAGGGTGAAGGTGGCTTTGTCGAAAAGGGAAAGCGGATTTTGACTGGGGTTTTCCGGAAAAAGAAAATTTGTTTTGGATTTTTGAGGTGCTTCACATTTCTACTCAAGTTTTGGTCAAGTAAACTGCTCCCTCCTCTCTTTTTTACTTAACATTTTTTTACTTTTTATAGTGTTCAAGATACAATTTTGATAGTTACTTTTTATAACTTTACAATAAGATATACTAATAATATTATAAAATTATTTTCAATGATAAATCAAATGGTATAATTTTTATATAACCAATCTATATAGTTTTAAATTCTAGAATGTCAAGTAAAAAAGAAAAGAGGAGTAGCAGGTAAATGTACACATCAATGTACGTTGAAAGTTGGCTCTATTAAATTTATCTTGACCGATGAATCAGCTAGCCTATCTGCATATATTACTCGGTGATCGATCGCAAAATATTTTTAACCAAGTGCATGGGTCACCGATGTCGGGTTGGGGCATCATGCATGTGACTTGGTTATATTCTTCTTCTACTTCTCGTTGATACAACATAAATAACATAACCCGTTTTTTCTAAGACAACGAATCGTTGTAGGTTAGCAGGGGATGTAGGTTCCTGCTCCTGCAAGCATGCAATTTTATATAACCGGATCATCTGTAAAAGGAAAGGGAAAGATTGGAAGAAAAAGATACATAAGTACAACATGGATCACGAGTGGCTTGTTAAACCAATCAGCAAAATTAAATACAGACCACGTAGCCCGATTATTAACTAGTTGTTCTGGACTGAACTATGGCTACAAGGCGGGGGTTCCTCTAAACAAATTCCATGGAAAATCGAATCAGCAAACAGCTCAATTTGCGGAATTCAGTAAGTGGACAGTACAATCATCATACCACTCTCTGCCATGGTTACAGTGAACAGCATGCAGCATGCTTGTGCGAACCAAACCAACGGATCCTGATCCCAGCAAGTTGCTGCTCTATTTCCCTTTTTCTTTTCTTCATTTTCTTCAGGGAAGAGTCGCACATCTGATCGAACAAGTTGATCCTGCTGCTCCAGTTGCATCAGGAGTGGCGTCACAAATTTGGTGTTGATTTGTTTTATGGCCGTGTTCTGGTGTATGCATTGCATACAAATGGATCCGTTCGAAATCAGTCTCGGTCGATCGCCCTAGGCAGCACCATGGCAGAGGAGGTGCTTCCATTCCATGCTCTACTCGCTACAAGAGTGTTGGTTGTGTTTTGTATCTATGTAATTAACGTTAGGATTTCTTGCCCTCTTGCTTTCGATTCTCTTCTTTCTCAAAGGCCCCTTTCGCTTTCGGTTGAGGTTACATCGCAACCACAAAGATTATTAGTACTAGTCTTGGGATATTTCTATATACAATTACCAAAACGCCCTCGTGGGTTTGGAGTCCAACGAGGATTAAATAATCCATTAAATACAATTTTAATACTCAATTCAAGCCCTAAGACCCATGTGGTTGTAAGCTTCCAAAGTCAACAGCCACTCGGAGATATCATGAACAGATATAAGAGTCTGCCTCCAGGCAATTCTCTCCTGTGCAAAGGATAAAGCACATGCTTTATCCGCTTCCAACCTCACGATGAATCGGTCTTATGTCTCTGACAACAGCTGCTCTGCAGCTACCTCTGTGATTCTCTCTCACTAATAATAATAACCGAAGAGATCGCTCTCGCTGACAACAATCACCTGCTCGACCAGACGGGACGATTTAACAACGTGCCTACTCACGTGGATAACTGACACCCCTTCGATGCTATTTAAGTGTTGACGAGAGAAAACAACCAAAATGAGAAGACAACCAGAACTGGAAGAACACCAAACAAGACAATCATAATCTTTCGACCAGTGAGAAGATTATAGAGATTAGGACTAGTCACATCCCTTTGTAATATCTTAGTGGAGTATCTTGTAGCCAGTTTATAGCAATAATGACATCCCTATTCTCCTCCTAAATCCTTTTATGAGATTTAGTCTTTTCTATCACAATTCGTAAGATCAGCGACTTGATCATCGACAACTAACGCCGTCCATGGGGAAGAAGACGCTAAATCCTTGAAGGTTCTCATCAACAACACCATTCTCACCTGTTTTTGTCAATGTCGCCATACGATCATGGTAGGAACCTGGGATGAGGAGAATTGGTTCGATCTAGCAGACTATGCTTATCTCGATATGGATGCATGCATCCATGCCATGGAACATGACGCCTCTTCGCCATCATCCTCCATCCCAGACTCGCTCGTCTTTGAGACTAGCAAAGTCAATCGGATGGAAGAAGACACACCGTCTTTTGTTCTCTTTTCCTCATCTACTTTCGATTTATGTAATGAGCTATGTGTTAAGTTTTGGCCTTGTCAGCTTAGTGGTAACACCTATTGTTTGTATGGATTATTTGTAAGTTGTTCTGTATCTTTTGTGTTTGTCATATGATGTATATGTATGGTTCAGCAATATATCTGTGTGTACCATCTACTGATTCAAAAAATAGTGCAATAGAGCATAGAGGATTTAGATTGCAAATCTGGGGTCCGACAACAAGTCCATGAAATATGTATGGGGGTGCAACAACAGTCGAAGGGTCACCATTGAACTTCTTCAAGAAGGAGATATGGAACACATTGTGTTTGTGAGTCCAATTCATTCCAGCACCTTGTAAGGCCCAAAAACCATGGTGGCAGCTTGGAATGTGTCAGCACCGCCAAGGAGGCTGCTTGTCGATGTTGGAGCCGAAGCCACACCCACTACCCAACTTGAAACTCGAGATCATGGCGCTGGCCATCATAGTACTACTTCATCGTGGACTAATGGACTGAACCTCAACCCGGCGCCTGGTTTTGCCAACCCATTCAAAATTGAGTTTGAACAACCTTAGTTTGAACCGTCAAATTGTGAGGTCATTTGTAAGGAAAAGAATGAACATAATCATTCAAAATTATGTGAACCACCTCTTGGTTGGGTGCTAGAGTTGTGGGTGTATTACTCAACTCACCAGATTTTAAATTCTGATGCCTACATTTACATGCATGCGAGTACATTTCAGTAGGAACTTTGTGAGGCGGTGTATTTATCCATGACCTCTGTATTTATAGGTTTGTGTCAAGGGTGATGCACTTGCTTGTGCATGCATGTGGTGTACATGCATGATAATGTTTGTACGTATGTGTCTACCTTGTAATCGAAAAAATAATTAACTATTTTGAAGCCCACTCGAGATGAGCCTAGCCTAGTTGGAAATCAAGCTCTATACATTGGTCTTGGTGGCTGGGCTTGCAAGCCTCTATCTTGTCCCCATTATCCATACATTACATAAACATGAGTAGTGCATTAGAAGTGTCTAAGGGTGTGTGTGGATTGGTGAATGAGGTGGTACCTAGATTGGATGGTTTGGGATATGCCCTTGTTCAAGCATTTGGTTGGATGAATGGAATGAAGCCGTCCAGGGTGAACTAGTTTAGGTTGAGGGAATATTCCACGTTGATCCTGAACCAATTCATTTAGTAAAAATGGTCGAACCACGTGGTAAAGGACACCCTCATCCACTCACGCTGTGTGCGCTCACCCTCTCAGCGTTCGACTCCCCCTCCTCTCATACAAAAGGGCGCCGCCTCCAATCCTCTCACACAAAGTGTCAACGATGCCTCTCCCCTCGATGTTGCTGCCCGCCTCTCCTCTCCACATCATCAGCTTTGAAGATTTGCAAGGTGCCGCCTCTCCTTTCCTATTCCTTCCCTGCTTTCCTTCTCTCCCTCAATCTAATTTGACACTGCTCTTGACGCAGGGAAGGGCGATGTCACCTCCCCTATCACCGCCATCGACTCACCTCATGCAGGTGCTCCTCTCCCTTTCCCTTTCTTCCGCTCTGTGCCTTCTCCCTCTGTTTTGTGCCGGATCTACTGCATGCTAAGGCACAGTGGTCACCGGATCTAGGCTAGCGGTGACTCGACGTCGGTAGAGACCGGATCCGAGGTGCTACATCCCATTCAGAAGCCGATGGTGACTGGATCTGTCGGGCCCCCGGATTACCAAACCCGGACCCTCTGTGTATTACAGCACTAGTCCCAGATCAAAGCTAGTGCACACAGTCAAACAGAATGGAAAACATCACCATCAACGATTTATTACAATAATTAAGAGTACTGACCACAGGGTCTCATTATTACATTTGAGGTTTAAGACCCCGCACACAAGAAATAAAGCGGAAGCCAAGATAACTCGAGGACGACCCATCAATTTGCCACAGGCAATTGACTGGGGAAGCGCGACCTAGTCCTCCGGGAAGAATCCGTCGCAGCCACAAGCGAAGCAGTAGTCGTAGTCACCTTCTTGAGCTTCAACTTCCTCTGAGATTTATTTTTAAGTGTAGCATGTGAGTACATAAAGTACTCCGCAAGTCTTGGGAAAAATGCATAGATGCAAGGCTTAACAAAGGAAGGCCATATGGTTCTTTTGCACAAAGCAATATTTGAAATCTCAATTACTACTAATTATTTTCGAAGGCATCAATTTAATGAAGTAAATGTTTTAACAGAATTAACTTTCTAGTGAAGGTTCCAACTACCAACACTAGCTAACCAATTACCATTGGTCAAGCTTTTAAACTGCGGGTTCCATCCACCGTCTCTGGCTCCATCCGCCAGGATTCCCTTCCGAGAGTTCCCTCCACCCTCGGAATACAAAACTTTTGATTTTAAAACCAAAACCAGAAATCTACCATGTGAATGCATTCCTTGCCCGCCCTTGACCGTGGGCACGGCTATTCGAATAGTTTTACACTCTGCAGAGGTTGTACAACTTTACCCACAAGAGATAAATTATCCTAAAAGTCACACGCTTCCTTTGGCATGAGACCCAGATAAAATATCACAAAGCATTTACCTTACTCTATTCTAGCTAGATACCACCCGCTGAGGTTTCACCGCAGGTAGGCTAACCGCCCGAACCGAAGCCCCCTCTTGCGCCATATGAGTACAGTAAATCCCTGTCCCTCACTGTGAATAACCAGTCCATCCCTGGCCTCCACTTTCCACTGGTGGCACCTAAACTAGACTATCATAAGTTAGTTAGCTAGGTCGTACCCATATAGACTTGTGGTTGTACGGTTAATGCTCAGTTTGAACAAACACAAGCGTCGGTCCTTAATTGACTAGGGTGGAACATACACTTAACAAGTTCTCGTGCTTACTGCACCAACCCAAACAGCCATCCACCCTAATCTAAACCAACTTTCACATTTTTATTTTATTTTGAAAGATCAGTGGCAACTCCAATTACCACTACACTCATAAACACAAGGGTTCAATAATAAACCATAATTTCCCATTTTCAAGATTTTCCAAAGTTATTAGATAGCATGACTAAGCATTATCCTACCATTCTACTATTCACAAAGATTAATATTAATCTCATTATTGAGACAAAGGGAGTTCTAGGGTGACAAGGTACATGGCAATCAATGTCAAATGAGGGCATAACAAAGTTGGAATAACTAATTCCTAAAGATTTGAACTAGAGATTTTATGTAAATAGCAATGCATATAATTTAAAATAATTAAAATATTTTCAAAAGCATAGGTTCAAGATGATCAAAGGAGACTTGCCTTCTTGCAGGGTTTCTGGGTCTTCTTGTTGTTGTGAAGAGGGATCGTCGACAACGTTGGAATCTACACGAGGAAAGACGAAGCAAACAAAGCAAATAAATACAAACGAAAATTCAAATAAAATCCAAAAATTCAACAGAGGCCATAGTTGGATAGATTATGATTTTAGATGAATTTAGAAATTTGAATGACTGGATTTGGAGTTAAAATGAGAAAGTTATGTTCATTTGAAAATCTCAGATTTGAATAAATCTAGAAATTCCCAAATTTCTGACAGGTGGGGCCCACTGGAATATTAGATTTTAATTTCTATTTTTATTTTGAGAGACTGACAGGTGGGGTCCACTGAACAGTAACCACTGGCGGTCACTGACATGTGGGACCCACTGGACAGTGAGCCCACTGACTCGACCTCTGACACATGGGACCCACTGGACTCCGGGCCCACTTGTCAGAGACCAGCACAGAGGGGTGGGGCCCAGGCGGCAGTGGCCAGCGCAGACCGATGGCCGCTGACGTGTGGGGACCACTTGTCAGTCGCGGATAAATAACGAAAACTCAACCTCAGCGTGCGGAGCCGAGGGCTCGAACGCGCGCCGAGGGAGTCGGGGGAGGGGAGAGCGAGCGGTGATAGCCAAGTGAGCGGGGAGGCGTTGCCTACCCCTAATGGGTAGGTAATCCCTTTGAGGGTTACCTGCTGGAGTGGTCCGGCAGCCGTGGACGGAGGCAAGGTCGTCGGCGGCGAGGGAGGGTCGGAGGGGTGCGGTTGACGCGTGAAATGCAATCCTTGAGCGAAGGGGGTTCGGTTGGAGGGTTCGACGAGGTGCGGCGACGAGCGGAGAAGGCCGGCGGCGAGGGGGTGGCGGAGCTGGCTCGGGTTCTCCGGTGCGACGGCGCTCCGGCGGCGGGGAGGGGCGGTTGAGGTGTCGGGGAGGTTCGCCCGGGCGCGAGGAAGCTCGAGGTGGCGACGGCGGGCTCCGGGGATGACCGAGGCGGCGGCGAAGGCTCGCCGGAGTACTTACCGTGGGCGCACGGGGAACTCGCGGTGCGACGGCGCTCGGGGCTTAGGGAGAGAGGTGGAGCGCTCTGGGAGGTGGTGCGGGAGGAGGCGAAGCCGAGGGAGGTATTTATAGGGGCGGAGGAGGGGACACGGGCGCGGGATTGCTCGCCGGTGTGTTGGCCGGAAAAAGGAAGGAAAGGGGGAGAAAATGGAAAGAGGGGGCGCCGATGGAAGGGGAGCACGGGAGATCGGGGATTCGGTCGCGGTGTCGTCCGGGGCTTCCAAAACCGGGGAGAAGACGGAGGGAAAGGCCGGATTCGGCTCGGGTACGGTCGGCCGGCACAAAAAAGAAAGAGGGGAGGAAGAAAGGAAGGAGGCGGCTCCGCGGGGACGACGGGCCTGACAAGCGGGGCCGGGCGTCAGCGGAAGCGGGGGCGGGGCAGCCGACATGCGGGGCCTGGATGGCAGCGGGAGTGGGCGCGGCGACTGACATGCGGGGCCCGCAGGTCAGAGAGAAGAGGGGAAAAGTGAGAGCGGGCGGCTTGATGGCCTGCGCGGAGACTCGGCTCATCCGAGCCGTCCACGCGTCGGGCGCGGAGGAGGGGAAGGCGGGGCCGCCGGCTGACGGGCCGGGCCCGCTGGACAGCGAGGGAGAGGGAGGTGCGGCCTGGATTGTCCGAGCGGCGACGTGGGCGGATCTGGGCCGTCCACGCGTCGGCCGGAGGAAAGGATTTGGATTTTTAATGATTTTTAATTTCAGAAAAGGCTAGGAATTTATTTAGGCCTCAGAAAAAAATGAAAATACCTCCAAAAATTCCAGAAAAATTCACAGAAGCTCCTGGAGATATTTTGGACTTAATAAAAGTATTTCCAACTATTGTTGATATTTAATTTTCATATTTTGAATTACTTTTTAAATTCTAAAAATAGTTTTTAAATTCCAGAAAATCCAAAAAGGCAAATAAAAGCCAAGCAAAAATCCAATTACCTTAAAATAATTAATTTGAATTTAATTTTTTTTCAAAAAGCCAAATTTTGGGATGTGACAGGATCCAAGCTGTCGCCTCCCTCCTTGCCATCTCGACGCTCATGTTGACCGGATCTGCCACCCCGTCACGTTCTTCTTCCTCCCCTCCCTCACCTTGGGTGGAACTTTCAATGGGAACCGAAGGTATGGATGTTATTCAATGTTGGGTTTGTTGTCAGCTATAGAGTTAATTTTTGATGACCAATTGTTGAATTGTGAATGTATGGATATATTACTGTCGAAGTGAAACATTCATGTCAAGTGAAAAATTTTTGTTATCATGCATTGATTATATAAGGCATGTTCCAAATTGTGAGAATTTGATCATCTACTTATTAATCTCCACTTGATGGATAGCATACTATTTTGGATAGCATTTTCGCTTATATAAGATTTGCATATACATATTACATGTGCTTAGTCGGTAATCTCAACTCGATGGATAGCATACTATTGTGAGCATTTGAGGTCATGGAAATTGGCTCTTGCCTTTTTCACTTGAGCATACTATTCTGGATAACATTTTCACTTAGGTAAGATTTGCATATACATGTTACATGTGCCTATCATATTTTCATATGTTCATCATATATTATATTAATACATCACCTGAAACCAATATCATTTGTACTTTACATACTGCACTGATAGATCACCACTTTGCTCATAAGCAATATGACTAAAACAACCAAAAAGTTATGCCAATGAGTATTCTTTTTCCAGAACTGTAGATAGTTTTCAGAGTCTATATGGCATTAAAAATGACCATGCGGAATGGTAAAGGCAGAAAAGACAAGACCAAAAATAATGTAGAAAGGACTATACACAAAAGTTTATTGAGATTCATCATGAATTGTTGTGTCCATAGAGGCTGTAGTATTTGAGTCCAGAAAAACTGGATGCCCAGATGAGTAGAAGTCCATCATTGCAGCTAAAATCTTAGGCTTAAGATAATCTCCCATGAAGTTTCTTCTGATTTTGTTACGGTTAGAAGTTCAAATGAAAAGAATACTCTGGTAACTCCTGCATAGAAATTGTAACTAGTCAACATCATGTTAAAATTTAACAGCCATGTTCTTTTCAGCTTTTAAAAGCTACTTTTCGACTTTTCTACAGTAACTAGGTTTCAAACGGAATGTCTTTTCAAAACGAGGTCTACAAGTTGGTTGTAGTATACAGTGTAGCGACGTCATTTATATCGGCCAAAACCACATACGAGTTTCTGTTATTCTGTGTTTTCTCTCACAAACAGCCCAAAAGCTATAAACCACAGCTATAAGCCATAAGTCGCAGCCAAAAAGAACATGCCCAACATTTACTTACAACTTGTATAAGATTTGCATATACATACTATTCAATGTTGGATAAATTATAACTTACATAAGATTTAGCATGTTCACTTGTCCGATAGGGACATTGCAGGTAGCTATTCAATGTTGGATAAATTAGTGACATTGTGGATATATAGCTAGTCATACCTGTCAGTAGTGCTTGAAAAATTAGTGACATTGTGTATACCAATCAACAAATATGAGCAGCCATTAGTAGCAGTCTCTTTCTGTGAGTTGACATTGTGGATGCCAATTGTTGATTGCTATCAGTTTTCCTGTTTGTACTAGGAGTGAAGTAGAAATTGATGACCTGAACTGAAATTAGTTTGTAATTGTTTGATTGTGTACGCATCAATAAGTGTGATTTTACTTAGATTCTTACATGTGTGTTCCTTCGCACTGTTCCACTAATGATTTGTAGATGGACAAGAGGATGCTACATCGCCGAAAGATGTTGATTATTGGTGTTGCCGCATATGTAGCTGTTTGCATGATGTTTATGTTTGCAAGGTCCAGATTTAGGAATAGGAGAGAGCGTATTATGTACGGGCCAATCAAGCAAAGGGATAGGGCTAGAATTGACGATCTCAATAATAAAATTTGGAAGATGAAACAACCTATACGAACATGGTAAGGCTTAGGAGAGCCCTTTTCTTTCGGTTGTATGATGTCTTGAGATAACGCAGTTTGCTTCGTGACACTATGTATGTATGTGTTGAGGAGCAACTTGCCATGCATATTCTTGAACACAATTGGACATAATCTAAGAAACAGCTAGTTGGTAACAACTTCACTAGTTCCGGTGAAATGGTTAGCCAATATTTCAGACTTGTCCTACATGCCATAGGTAAGCTACAAAATGAGCTTATTAGGCCACCCAAGTCGGAGACCCCTTTGAAAATTACAGGGAACCTAAGATGGGATTCATACTGTAAGGTATGAGAACTAACAAAGATAATTTATAGATAGGGTGTACCAATGTTGGTGGGGCTGTTTGGACAAATGCAATATCTGCATTTGTGCTCAACTACTAGGCTACTCTTGTTGCAAGCGGTACTAAAACCACCTGCTCTAGCTTAAAAAAAGTACACCTTAACAATTGTTCAAGGGCCTTGAATGAGTACTTGAAGGTGAATGTGACTGGAGATTAGGTTTAAAACCACCTGAGGAAGTGGAGGAAACATTGGGCAAGGATACGCAAGCTCCAAAAATTTAGTGGCACTCTTTGGGATGAACAAACCTGCACTATCACGCTTGGACATGATTATTACACTGGTCATGTCAAGGTATTTCCCGAACTTGAGTTGACATCCAATTTCTTTACACTTGAAGGCATTCCATACATAGCTAATATTTTGTGAATTGTCTTTATGTATTTTTTGTTCCAATCGGCATGATGTTGACTACCTGAACACTCCACTTGAGCACTGCCATGACATGGCCATTATCTTTGGTTTAGCATGGCTACAGGTAAGTATGCAACGGGATCAAACGAGCCTCTTGGTGCAGACATCACGGAAGACGATGAAACAACAACAGCCCAAGCGAGATCTTCAGGAGTAGGAAAGGAAAATGAGGGTATTGAACATGTCACAGAGTCAGTACATTATGGAGGTACATTGGCAGGTCAACCACCACTAAAGAGGGCAAAGGTATGCACTGATGATGACATGTTCTCTTTCATGACCACCGGGCTTGACAAACTAGCTAAAGCTATAGAAAAGGTCGGTATTGCACATAGTGATGTTCCTGAGGACCTGTGGAACAATTTGGTGGATCTCCTTAGATTCGAGGAAGCACAACTGAGCCACTACTATGCTCATTTATGTGACAACCATGCTGTTGCATGGGCGTTCAATAGGTTTAGCATCTCAAATAAGATTGTTTGGGTCACTAGGTACATCACCAATAATAATCTCTGAAACTATGTGGTCCTGGCTGTCTTTTGAGTAGGTGCTATTACAAACTAAGGAGGTTTAGGTCCCTGAAACTATGTGGTAATGGCTATCTTTCGAGTAGGTTACAAAGTAAGCAGGTTGAGGTCTCTGAAACTATGTTGTACTGGCTGTCTTTTGAGTAGGTTGTATTACAAAGTAAGCTGGCTGGCAGATCCTTTCCGAATGTGTAGACTTGTAGGCAGCTCTGTGTTGATAATCAATATTTGGCAGCTTCCATGTGATTGAGAAATGCAAAGTCAGAGTGAGAGTACTAATATGTTATCTTGCATATCTAATTCGCAATACTTGTTAGTTGGCTACTTTAGAGTGCAACACCTTTGGCTATTGCACTCAATTTTACCCAGGTGATTGCTTTTTGAACATCTCATACAATTCCTTGGATCTTATCAGTCCCATTATGTGAAATTTCAGAGGTAAATATTTGTTTGCGGCCGGTTGGAGTTTCCCTTGTAAAGGGATTGCGAGTGTGTACATGGGTTCTTGTACTAATATGATATGATGATCTTACTATATAGTACAACTGGAGATTATTTTGTTGTTTCGAAAAAAGCTCTTCTTTGTGGATTGAGATTGTTTTCATGAAGATTTTGTGTCACCGCTGTACTGTTGTCGTATTGACATACCTGTAGGATATATAGTTCTTGCCTTGATTAGTTTGTGTCTGTACTTGCAGATTGGTTTGGATGTGCAGTTGCAAAAGAGGACTCTTGTACATTATTTTAGTTTGTTCAATTGATTTTCTTAAGATGATGAATGTGATAGGGTTTATATTGGGGGCTAGCACACTGCTTTCAAAAGTTCTGATAACTTATTCGCAGCAGATATCATGCATCCAATTTTCGTAATTCGTGTTGCTGTATGTTTGTAATCAAAGCAGACGTTACGAAAACATCTTGTTTCACATGTCCATTCTTGCATGCTTTTGTGTTACAACGATTTATTCATGTTGCTTCATGAATTATGATTATTCCTTTGCTGTAATTTGTGACATGCAGATTGGTTTATTGTGGTTGATCTCTACATGTGAAACTATGAATTTCACTGTGATTCAGGAGATTAGCTATGGAGTTGTGCTGACTGGTTATTGGCAATATTTACATATTATGAATTCATTTCTTTTTGGCCATTTACCTGGCTACGATTTACATTTTATGAGGATGGATACTGAGAGCTGACGATTGGAGTGTCAAATGGATGAAACGTTGTGCTATCGTTTGTCACAGGCTGCTAGTAATTTTGATTTTCGATGGCATTGGACTATCGTTGATGTGATCTTTTCATATGCTCAAACATTTCAACGGCATCAGCAATGACTATCCGTTGCTACAATTAGTGCAGTATATGTTCTCAAATCTGGATTGATGCATCTCTCAAGCATTTCTCTTGCGAAGCTTTTGCACAGATCTAATCTTCCAAGCCTCCGCATGCAGCTTATCACTGTATTATATGTTACAATGTCAGGAGAATGGCCAAGTTCGTCCATTAGCTTCACCTTATGAAGCATTTGATCCACCCGAGCAGCTTTTCGTGCCATGTCCAGAACATGTTGAGGTCAAACTATTGCAAACGGGAGGTACTCTTCAGCATTCAATTACGAAAGGTTACCACGACCACTCTTATTCACCCTTATTTCTCCAACCAAACACAAACTTGAACCATCCCGTCCACTCTTATCCCACCAATCAAACAATAACTCGTACCATCATATTCACCCTATCAAATAACAAACCGTATCATCTCGTTCAAGACCATCCTATCCAAATTAAATAGAATCATTCCATTTACTCTTATCCCACGAACCAAACATGCACCCTCTAAGTCTTTGTCTTGTCCTTGTTATACAAACGTTACATAAGCATGAGCAGTGCATTAGAAGTGTATAAGTGGCGGGAAGGAGACAAGTAGGACTGACCCTGATATTTCTTTGACGGTCAATTTCATAGATAATGTTCGTTTCTTTTAATTTTACTGTACGTGAGTTATGCGTGGATTGCTAGCAAATTGTCCTGCTCTCAATGTACTAATATGCGTGCTCAGTGAGGAAGATAAGAGCTTACTCTCCTTTTTACATTAAAACACAAACTTGAACAATCCCATCTACTCTTATTTCATCAATCAAACAGCAACAACGATATATGCTAACAGTCCAAACCATCGATTCATTACATTAGGTAATTTGACATGCATGGCGAAGTCTAGTTCTGTTCTTTTAGCTTATGACTTATTCTCTCAAATAAACAAATAGTTAGTTTATGACTTCTCTTAAACAAACAAACGAGACAATTTCCCTGCCACCGTTTCAAAATAGCTTTTTGGGATAGCTTTTTTAAAAGCGACTTATCGGATTTCAATTCGTTTGCATGAGCGCTTGCACTAGGGTCATAAGCCGTAAGTCACAACAAAAAAGAACACAACAAAGTATCTACTGCTCCCAATATCATATATATCCAAATTGCACGGCACCGCAATAGATGCGGTGAATAAATTAACCTCTTGTGTAAATGTACAATAGATGAACACCCCTCAGTTTATCAAATACGGACAATACTATAATTACACAAAGTAATTAACAAGACCCCTAATTGAGCAAAGGATAATCACAGACAGACGGCACAAATTAACCAACAAGCAGTAGCCATACATATGATCACCAGTGTTGGACATGGACATGCAAGATGGAGATCGCACGGCTAATAACTTTAGGAAAAGCTCAATAGCTTATTAATAATGATCCTGCTGCTGACTGCATCTACATCTTGACTGGTTAGTTAATCAGCTAGCCTAGCTGCTGTGCATATATTACTTAGTGATCGATCGTTGCGCTCCCACAAAATATTTTAACCTATATGTGCATGGGTTGGGGGCATGTGATTATTCTTCATCTTCTTGATACAACATAAATAATATAGAGAGTGTCTATACAACATTCGACTTTTTTTGAGAATAACAACAGTCAGATTTTGAGCCGTTAGATGGAGATCCAATGCCCTAGATCATTTTTTTTAGGGGTCATTTTTTTTGGAGGGGGGCTTGTATGAGTGGATCCGTTGGATGGAGATTTAACGTCCTAGATCAATCTAACTGTTTTTATCCTCAAAAATAGTCAAATGTTGTATAGACATTCCTAATGATATAACCAGATCGACCAAACCCCTTTTCTCTTAGACAAATGAATCGTAGGCTAGTAGGGGATGGAGGTTCCTGCTCCTGCAAGCATGCAATTTTATATAACCGGATCATCTGTAAAAGGAAAGGGAAAGATTGGAAGAAAAAGGTATACAAGTGAACATGGATCACGAGTGGCTTGTTAAACAAATCAGCAAAAACATGGATCACGAGTGGCTTGTTAAACAAACCAGCAATTAAAATTAAACACAGACCACGTAGCCAGATTATTATGTGTCTAGCGAGCATGGGTGGGTTGGTTCGATAACAATAAGCCCTCTTTTCATCGTATCTTCTTACCTAGAGAATCCTCCAGTTGCATCAGGAGTGGCGTCAGAAATTTGGTGTTGATGGCCAAACCGGCAGCCTTGCCGGCCGGCCGGCCGGCCACCCACCAATAATGCATAGTATATAGCAGCCGTAACAGTGGACCTGTTATTGTCCAAGTACATTGATACGAAAATATCAATGAACATCTTAGACACTTGAATAACACCATACATACAGCAAAAAAAAAATACCGACTGACAAGTCCCACTGTCGCACAAAGTTAATAACCTTACAACTTATGCGGTGAGATCGATTAAAGCACCCTAACAAGCCGCATAAAGCTCCAACCAACATAAGATATCATGCATAGTAAATTAGATTCGATAAGCCTTTTTCCGCGGACACACAAAAAGACTTGCATACACGGTCTCATTCTTTTCAACTTTTTAGTCAGTTTTTGACTTTACGTTCTTTCAGCAATTACTATTTATCAGACTAACCAGCCGTGGTAAGAAAATAGGGTCTACCTTTTATATTAAAGTACACTTGATAAGATTTTCAACAGTACATAAGGTGTATACCGGAAAAGACTAGGTTGAGAAGAAATTGGCTCCGGAAATAACAGACGGGAAAAGAAATGGCCATAGCTAGCGCCTGGGCATTTGATCCGGGCACTAGCATTGGACAGTACGCTACAATATTTGATGTCCATATATGTAACATTTATCGGTTATTTATGCAGCAAAAAAATGGTTGTTTTTGTTGCAACATTTTTTGTTACATGAATGCAGCAATCGGCAATGGCAGTGTAACATTGAGATTTTTATCAAATATTTTTGTTGCATATATAGCCAATAAATATTGCATATATAGCCGATAAATGTTGTATCGGAGTGTACGATGAGAGTACTTTTATCGTTCTTTGTTTTTTTTTTGTTGATATATAGCGAAGAAATGTTACATACATGGGCAAGAAATATTGTATCGAAGCGTACGATGGGAGTACTCTTATTGTTCTTGTTGATGTTTTAATATCGATCTTACGTATGATTTGTTTGGATTTGAAAAAACTCTAGAAGACTCGATGTATGAACATGCAATGACACAGGAATTTTTATACAGGTTCGGGTCTTCTCCTAGGAGAATAATAACCCTACGTCCTGTGTGGTTATTGCTCAAAGAAATTGATTACAGCTGAGAGTAATGCGAAATGCCTAACACTATCTCTTGATCCAATGTGATCAGATCCCATCTTCTCTTCGACATCAACCTTTATATAGTCGGCGAAGTGGTGGCCATTGTCCTGCGCCAAAAGATGTCTCAATACTTCGGGTGATAACCGTCTGCCAAAAGTTACTGTCAAAGAGACGTAATGGCCCATTTGCCGCGCGACGGTTGTTATCAGAGAGAGATTGTGTGCGGTTATTAGGAACAAGCGCACATTATAACCGCCTTGTCAGCCGATCCACGATGAAGTAGGTCGTTGTAAACAAACTAGTCGGGGATATGCTGGTTGCAAAAAGATCCACAACCACGAGATGGTCATAGGAAATCTTACGACTAAATGGTCGTAGAAAGACTTACGAACAAGAGGTAGTCGTAATAAGACTTACGACTATATGGTCATAGGAAGACTTACGACCAAGGGGTGGTCATAGGAAGATTTATAACTATGTGGTCGTAGGAAGACTTACGACTATGTGGTTATAGAAGAATTTACAACTATATGATCGTAGAAGAACTTACGACTATGTGATAGCCATTGAAGGGCTAATGACTAAGTGCTCATAAAAAAACCTTACGAGTACTCTATGAAATCTATCCCTTAACGATAAAATATATACTCGGAGAACATACTGACATAATAATTAGAGGATTTTTATATCCTCATCAGTTCTTTTTTCTGTTGTATATATATCCAAGAAATATTGTATACATGGATGAGAAATATAGCAACCATTCGCTTTTTATCTGTTCCTCCGTACGTATAAATAGTAGCATTTCCTCCGGACGTAATAGTGAGGAACGTCACGAATATGGACAATACAAGTTGACTAATTGATGTTCCCCGACTATTTGTACAGTACTTATACATCATCGAGTCCCCTGCACGATCCATTGCCGATGGTGCTGGTCCTCTTACCCGCGTGGCTCCGTGCGTCCCGCTGCGCATGTCATGTCATCATCACCACCGCCGGCAACCACCGCGCACCGTCGAGCACTCGGGGATGCTGTTCTTATCCCCCCCCCCCCCAAATATATAGCAAAACCATGAGCATCCGCACTACATAGGTGTTAGATACAGGTAGATTACACTAGCGTAGATCATCTTCTGGCCAACCATCTCCTCCTCGCGATCATCCCAATTAGCACCGCAGTAGCAGCAACGCCTCTACTGAAGTCCACACGTCCAAAGACGAAACACCGTGCTTGACGTGCTAGCACCAGTGTGCATGACAGGGGTTATGAGAGGTGGCAGCTAGGGATTTGACGAGTGTGTTTCGGGATGCCTCCCTCAGCCCCCGCACCTCTCCTTATATATCCTCTAATCGGATGCTTATTCGATACGAATAGAGATCGTATCCCACTCGGAGACTATCATCTGAACCCTTATCGTTTCAACCCATTAAGTGTGTGACCCTGTATATTCATGTATATTTTGCCATAGCCAAAAACTCTTTTCTGGTCCATAAGTCCATAGCGGTCCCTAGCAGAATATAATGACTCCCATACATACATAAAGATCATGTTGGACGAACCTATAGAGTGCTTATGTACTGATCTCTTTACCTCATGATACTAGATCGAACTCAAGGATAGAAGTGTGCCATCCTATGATAGCTCGATCCCTCATTCGATCCTGTAGTGAATTACTTAATTGTGATTGACTCTTCAATCACATTTGGTATTGCCATGCACTTTCTTAATCCAACAATATCGAGTGGCCAAGAGATATCTCTCTTGTTATATAGAAGGGACAAGTCTTCTAGATGACCGGCGAACACAGGTTCTGATACAACTTGTCGCAGCGGGCACCCACACCGTCAAACGACCACGGAGTCGTTTACGACCATGACTCATCACAGCAAGTCGAACGACCACGAAGTTGTTTATAACCACGTCTTATCACAGCAAGTCGATAGTCAGAAGTCTCAGTTACGACTTATGACTTACGACAGACTATCTCTGACTTATGACTTACGACTTCCGATCTCTGACCTTCGACTTATGACTTCCGACTACCTCAAACACTCGGGGATACGCACGCGGTGCTGAGGGGAAACACAAAGGTTTATGCTACTTGACTTACTGCAACTTTTCTAAGGACTCTTATTTAAGCATCAACGAGTACAGATCGTGGCCAACATGACCCCTCCTAAAAGCACGCCACGACTACACGAGTCGTGCCATCCCACGACCAGCCATGATGCACGATCACTAACTGAAATCCAAAAAGAAGCAAACGTTCCCGCATGAACGAGCATACATCGAACGTCTTGACGCATATGACCAAAGGGCCATGCCCAACTACTGAACCAATTATTGGCAACTTGATTGAACATCCTACCAGCAGCTAGCAGCGCAAGCTCAATGAGTCATCAGGTGGCAAGGAATGGGTAATCCGTGTAGCCGACGACCGGATCGCCAGTGTAGAAGGTCACCCTGTCATACTTGTTGAGCGGTGCGTTGAGCTCTAACCTCCTGGGAAGGTCCGGGTTGGCCAGGAAGTGTCGGCCGAAGGCGACGAGGTCGGTGTACCCCTCGGCGACCACCTTGTTTCCTTCCTCCCGGTCATACCCGCCGTTGGCGATGAAGGTGCCCTTGAAGGTGAACAAACTTGATTATATTGCTACGTGAGAATGAAGATTTTGTGGCCACTCTACGAGGGGGGACAAGAGAGCATAGAACAACACTCAGTCTTCTCTCTCAAACCCTAACTTTAAAATGGTTGGAATGATTAACATGCAAGCCTCCACCCTATCCACTAAATAGACGATGCAACCAGCCCATATCTAACTCTAATGGATACCATCCACTAGCACAATTGTTTAACTCACACAATACAGGTTTTATACATACACTTAACACATGGACGCTTTTCAAAGCACATAACCCCGAACTCGCTAAGTCTTTAACATTTGATCCTTTCAGCATCTCTTTAACCTAAACCGCTTTTTCAAGTATCGCGGTTTTGATCCAACAAAGTTTATGGTATTTGGCAAACTACCAAAATACGCTCGCCTTGACCCGTTCTTCATCGCCCCTTGCAAGCAATCGCCATACTTAACACGTGTAGATGCACCAATGGCTTGCTACATATCGGCAAGTCTCTCCTATTCCGGTTCCACTGGGTCACGCCTCACTTAGACCGACCAAATCACTTAGTGCAACCCATCGCTCGAATCTTTTCTCCAACATTCCGTACCTTCCTTGTGCCATGTTTGAGCTTAACCATCTTATACAGCATTCTTGACCGTTCCGGACCTTGACTCCTTTATGAGTATAGTCTCGGTCCTCGCCATTGATCATAGTTGACTCAAAGTCTCCCTGACATCCAAAGACAAAGAAATCTTTTTCGGGCACAAGTTCTTCACAACTTGACTCACATTAGCTCAAACATGATTCATGCAACGTAAATGCACTGACCTAGGTCCAAAATACCCAAACCACAACCAAATTCCTAAATCTCAGAACTACTGTTGAAAACCACAACTAACCTGGTCTGACAATTGAGCATTGCCAGCCTGATCGATTCCACCGATCTGATTGCTCAGCCGAGCCAGTCAGACCACTGGGACTGAAACCTGATAGGAAATTCTAAATCTTTCACAAATTTAAAATTCAACTTCATAAACATTGACAATAGTTTATCACAAATACTTTGAAATTTAGGAATAAATGGACCATAGGCCCAATTCTAATAGGAGATAATGGGGCGCAGTGGCTTCGGGTCTTGAAAACCCTTCACAGTAGGTTTTTATTGGAGGCGAGCTAGCTAATGATCGAGCATCATAGAGTGATCGATCGATCATGATTTATGATTGTGAAAAGACACGGCACGACAAACAAATTGACCCAAGACAACCGGGAAGCGTAGCAGCTAGCTAGCAGAGCAAGCTCGATCGATCGTCAGGTTGAAAGGAATGGGTAATCCGTGTAGCCGACGACCGGATCGGAGGTGTAGAAGGTCATCCTGTCGTACTTGTTGAGCGGCGCGTTGAGCTCCAGCCTCCTGGGCAGGTCCGGGTTGGCCAGGAAGTGCCGGCCGAAGGCGACGAGATCGGTGTACCCCTCGGCGACCACCTTGTTCCCCTCCTCCCGGTCGTACCCGCCGTTGGCGATGAAGGTGCCCTTGAAGGCCTCCCTAAATGGCAGCAGCCGGTGCGGGATCTGCCGCCGGCCGTCAACGAGCGCCATCCTGGGCTCGATCATGTGGCAGTAGAGGATGCCGTAGTCGTTGAGCTTGGTTGCCATGTGAAGCGCGAGCGCGTGCGGGTCGGAGTCGTAGCAGTCCATGTAGTCGGTGAAGGGGGAGAGCCGCATGCCGACGCGGTGCGCGCCCACCTCCCTCGCGACGGCGTCCACCACCTCCAGCGCGAAGCGGCAGCGCTTCTCGACGCTGCCGCCGTACTCGTCGGTGCGGTCGTTGGCGCTGTCTTTCAAGAACTGCTCAATGATGTACCCATTGCCGCCGTGGATCTCGACGCCGTCGAAGCCTGGCAGGCAGAGAGCAGATCGAGTATCTTTTTTAATGGCGATCTACCATCTTTTTCAATGAACTAGCTAGTATCTTTTTAGTGGGTCCTCCTACGACATGCAGCAGGGGACGACGTGCATACCAGCTTGGACGGCGTTCCTGGCGGCTTTCCTGAAGTCGTCGACGATGTGGGGTATCTCCTCCTTGGTCAGCCTTCTCGGCGGCGAGAACTCCTCGAGACGGCCGTCGAAGCTCATCTGCGGGCTCACCTTCCTGTCCGTGCTCGACACCGGCGCCTGCCCATTCGGCTGGAACTCTGCGCGCGCATGCAGCAGCGTAAGTTACTGCATGATGAGATTTGTTTCTCGATCGATCGGCCAAGATACGTCGTACCGTAGGTGGAGACTCGTCCGACGTGCCAGAGCTGGCAGAAGAAGAGAGCGCCCTTGGCGTGCACGGCGTCGACGATGGGCTTCCAGGCCTCGACGTGCTCGGGGGTCCAGACGCCGGGGGTGTCCCTGTAGCCCTGCGCCGTGTCGGAGACCCCCGTCGCCTCCGTGATGAGGAGCCCGCCGTTGGTGGCCCGCTGCGAGTAGTAGACGGCGGCGTGCGGCTGCGGCACGTTGCCGTAGGAGCGCTGCCTCGTCAGCGGCGCGAGCACAACCCTGTGCGAGAGCTCCAACCGCCCCATCGTGTACGGCGTAAGCAGAGCAATCGCCTCCGCCTCCATCGTTGCCTGCAGATCGACACAAGCGAAGCGAAGCGAGCACTGGCTGGAGGTGAGGTGAGCTCCACGAACGACTATTGCCATTTATAGACGGTGAGGGGTTGCTGCGGACCGAAACAGTCGAATAAATGGCGGCTAGCTGAGGCGGACCGGCGCCGGTGGTGGCTGGAGCAGACACACACAGCGCACATGTGAATACGATGCATCACCAGCAAGCAAAGATACAATGCACTTACTTGATTGATTTCACAGACCAACAAAAATAATAAATGGCGATCAGTTGAGGCGGACTGCATGTACTGACTGACTTTTAGTTATGGTTTTTTTTTATATGTAGTTTTGGACCCTAAAAGCAGTCTAAAGATGCTTGGTTTTGTTTTGATTTTTAGAAAAATGGAAAGTTAAAAACTAAAAGTCAAAAGAACTTGATAGGTCATCTCACTTCACTCCTGGTGTGTGCATTGCATACAAATGGATCTATGCAAAATCAGTCTCGATCGATTGCCCTAGCACCATGGTAGTGGCAGAGGAGGTGCTTCCATGCTCTCCTCGGTACAAGAGTCCATGGTTGTGTTTCAAGTGTGTGCATGTATGTACTCCCTCCATACCCGAAATTCCTCACGTTTAGGACATGATTGTGGTAACCAAGGAGTGATTAATTAGGGGTTAGTTTTCCATCTCTGCCCCTAATAAATATGGTTGCGGGTGCTCTTTGTACGAGAAAGTAAACCGGCTCAACTGGCTAGCGCGCGGAGGCCTCAGTCCTGTGGTGCGCGTTCGATACCTCGTGGACGCAGGCTTTTTTGCTGGTTTATTCATTTTTGCATGGCACTATTTAGGCAACGCACGTCGCGCGCGCTTAGCCGCTGCGGGCGTTAGTTTTCGAGTGGATTTCGGCCTGGCGCGCGGAGGAGGTTGCATGGCTGCCCGAAAATTTCGTTGCACGCACTGGATTTTCAAATTTTTGTCCTCGCGCTGTGGAGGCTCGTTTGAGGCCGCGTTTTTTTCAACTGGCGCGCTGGAAGGCCGACGCTTGGACTGCTCGTTGCTTGTTCTATTTAAACGCCTGGAACCTTGCTTGTTGTCTTCCTATGCCGGACTCCTGTACTATGGCTGACCCAATAGATTCTGGCTTCGATCTGAACGTTCGGTTAGAAGAAGATGATGACGGCAATCTTCCCTTTGATCTCAACGAGCCAATATTGGAAGATCACAACAATGGTAAGCAAAAACGTCAAATTAGTTTCTCAGTTTCTCGTTTCCTTTTCTTTACTGAGCTTGTCGTTTCCTTTTTCGATAGGAATTGATTTGAACTTGCCACTAGATGAGTTTGGTGCCGTCGACTTCGACTATGTACAAAACCTCGCTGGTAAGCATGGCTAGTATTATGAATTCGCTTGTTTTTTATTTCCTTTTGCTAGAACATGCCGTGAATAATAGTATTATGAACTCGCTTGTTTTTTATTTCCTTTTGCTAGAACAAGATGTTGAGGCTCCCGTTCAAGTACACCCTCCGAAGCATGACTATCCTAAACATGTTAGAAAACAAGTGTACCAAGCATTGTTGATGAGAAGCAAGAATGGGAAACTAGGCAAGCATGATACAACAATTGTTTCCAGTCAATTTGGAGTAAAGATTCGACCAGTTCAGCGCATATGGAAGCAAGGTAAAAACCAACTTGCTCAAAACATTCCGGTCGTGGTTGCTAATCTAAAGAAAGGTAGAAGTGGCCGTAAAGCAACCCCTCTTGATTTGGAACAATTGCGCAACATTCCTCTCAAGCAAAGAATGACCATAGAAGATGTGTCTAGTAGACTTGGTATTAGCAAATCTAGGATACAAAGGTATTTGAAAAAGGGTTTGCTTAGGCGCCACTCTAGTAGCATAAAACCTTACCTCACTGATGCTAACAAGAAGACTAGGTTGAAGTGGTGCATTGACATGATTGAGCAAGGTTTGGTTGATGATCCAAAGTTTAGGGAGTTGTTTGACTTTGTGTTTATTGATGAGAAGTGGTTCTACCTCTCTCAAAAATCCGAGAGATACTACTTGCTACCCGACGAAGATGAACCACATCGCACTTGCAAGAACAAGAATTACATCCCTAGGATCATGTTTTTGTGTGTTTGTGCTCGGCCTAGATTTAGAAATGGAGAATGTGTGTTTGATGGCAAAATAGGTTGTTTTCCACTAGTCACTTTTGAACAAGCTATTAGAGGAAGCCAAAACCGTCTTCGTGGAGAACAAGTAATCAAGCCAATTCAATCAATCAATAGGGAAGTGATAAGAGATTTCATGATAAATAGAGTGTTGCCTGCAATTAGAGCAAAGTGGCCAAGAGAAGATGTACACAAGCCAATTTTCATACAACAAGATGATGCTCCATCTCATTTAAAGGTGGATGATCCTCAGTTTTGTGAGGTTGCTAAGCAAGATGGGTTTGACATTAGGCTCATATGTCAACCACCCAATTCTCCAGATTTTAACATTATAGATTTGGGGGTTTTTTCGAGCTATTCAAGCAATTCAATACAAGAAAGATGCTAAGACATTGAAAGATCTAATTCCAGCAGTCCAACAGGTAAATGATCATCCATTACAGTGTTTAAATTGATCTTGAACAACTAATATACTCACTGATCTTGAACATGTTTTGTAGGCATTTTTGGAGTACTCTCCATGGAAAGCAAATAGGATATTTGTGACACTACAAACTGTTTTGAAGGAAGCAATGAAGATAAAAGGTTGCAACAAAATCAAGATTCCTCACATACAGAAACAAAGACTTGAGAGAGAGGATAGGCTGCCATTGCAAATCCCTTGTGAAGCTTCCTTGCTAGCCGAAGCACTTGCAAGCCGTCCTGCAGCTAATTAGAAGATGCAAGCATGTTACTCTTTTGCAGCAGCAAGCATGTAAGAAGATGCAAGCATGTTAGTAGCAAACTATGAACAAACTAGTTTATGCATGTAGTAGTATGTTAGCTTGTGCACCTTAGTCATCTCGTCCCAACCGCTTGATAACATGCTCAGGAAGAAGTATTGTGTCACCATCCATTTCAAGTTTCTCCACATCAGGAATGTAGACCTCACAATCAAACTTTTCCATGTCATCGAGCCACTTCGCTGTCATGTCGTAGTCTTCATGTAAAAGGCCACAACGGGCACACCTGCGAGCTTCGCGACGAGCTTGGTAGCAGGCTTCTCCGAAGACGCCGCCGGCGTGGAACGTGCCACAGCGAGGACACAGAGACTCGACGGAGTCGGGATCGACGGTGTCGGGCACCATCTCGAGGGAGTCTGCAACCATGTCGACGGAGTCCGGCAGCTCCTCGACGGAGTCCGGCACCATGTCGACGGTGTTCGGCAGCTCCTCGACGGAGTCTGGCACCTCCTGCGGCGCCATGTCCACGGTGTCCAGCGACGCAATGGAGCCCCGACGAGATGTCCTGCACGGCGACGTCCAGCGCCGCAACGGACTCCGTCGTTTCCATCTGATCCGACGAGGCATCGACGTCCTGCGACGAGCGTGGCGGCGAGAGCGCGGCGAGCACGCGGCCAGCGGCGAGCGCGCGTGCAGGCGAGCGGGCAGGCGAGTGAGCCATTCGTGGCGGCGAGGAACGACCAGGAACTGCAGGAAACCCTAGACTATGGCGGCAAGGGAGGCGAGCATGCAGAGGGAGATCAGGCGAAGGGAGCAGCGGGAGGCGCACACGCGAGCGATGAATGCGAGCTGCTGTACCAGGCGCGCACGCGCGCGATCAATGCGGGCGAGTAACGATGCGAGCACGCGCGGCGGAAGCGCAACAGACGGGCCGCAGCGCATGGCCAGGGGCAAACGCGTCAAAAGAAGACCACGCGAGGCCACAACGTCAGCTTTTGCGCAAACGGGCACTTCGCCTAGAACGTCAGGAATTTCGGGTATGGAGGGAGTATATATTTAACATAATGATTTTTTGCCCTCTTACTTTTGCTTCGTTTCTATTTCAAAGATCCTTTTCGCTTTTGGTTGAGATTATATCACAACCACAAATATTACTAGTACTAGTCTTGGGGCATTTCTGTTGTATTTTGTGATCTGAATTTGATCGCATCCGATTACTTCTAGATGGGTTCAACCATTACTAGTCTTTCTAACCACTTGAAGAGTTCGATCAGGAAGCAATACGAACTAATCGGAGGTTGCAATTACCATCATCTTCTGTGAGACTATGTGAATTTCACTCCATAATTATGATAAGTAACTGACTTTTGGTTCAGGATGTTTACAGATTTTAAGTTTGATTTTTGAGAGTTTGTATTTTTTTAGTTGCTTTTTGTTGCCGATGGTATGACCGGCATTGCGGCCGCGATCATACCGGCCAAGAGCGGTCAGACCGATGGTGAAGCAGTAGTCAGATTGGCTTGAGAGTTGTGGTCTAACCGGTCAAGTGTGATAGTACCAGACTTGAATGGTGGTCGAAACCGAGGTTGCAGTACGACCGAATTGTAGTTGGCAGTTGCTATTTTCCAAAGAGTGCATTTTTGGGTGTCGTGCTTGGGGAGACGGCAGTATGACCAACCTTGGGTTGTCGGTCATACTGGCCAGGTCCCGACGGTCTGACTGGCATGGATGTCACGATTAGACCGCGCCCTTATTCCTAGGGTGAGCAGGGGCGGTCAGACCGGTTGTAGCCGGCGGTTTGACCAGTGTGGGAGAGGTAGTCTAACCTGCATGGTGGATGCGGTTTGACCAGTGTGGGAGAGGCGGACTGACCGGCAATTCTTTCGATCTTTCTAGAAATGCCATATTAATACTTGAAGAGTTCCACATCTGCTGGAATCCCCAATTAAGTGAGATTGATCTATTAACAAACGATAAGACCCAAGCTACTAGAGAAGATCTCTCTTAATAGTTCGATAATCTATACTAGCAAGGCAGTGATCAATTCGGCTTGAGCTTCGGGCTTCTGGCTTATTTTTCACTATTCATAAATTTCGTCTTTTTCTGAACTTTTGGCTTTTTGTTGAGCTTTTTTGCCGGTTCTTTTTTTTCTCGTGTTCGTTTGTATTATACGTAATGGACTAACATATTTTTTATATTTTTAAATTTTTTTAAATTTAATTATGCTAAATAAGCCTCTGTCAGCTACAGTGCTTTTTTCAGCCAGCTACAGTGTTTTCAGCCATAAGCCACGAGCTTTTAAGCCGAACTGATCACCACCTTAATCTCCCAATCAAATATCAAGACTAGTAAAAGACTAGAAAGATACTATTAATCAATGCTAGTTATACATTTGCTGATCCTGATCCTGTTCCCAACAAGTTGCTGCTCTATTTCCCTTTTTCTTTTCTTTATTTTCTTCAGGTAAGAGTCGCACATCTGATCGAACTAGTTGATCATGCTGCTGACTCCAACGATGAATAACGACCACCAATTCGGGAAATGGTTCCAAAAGGCTGTAGAATATTGTAGCATTCATATCCCTATCCTCTTACCTAGAGAATCCCCCAGTTGCGTCCTGCGTGGCGTCACTTATTGGCTGGCTGCATTCCTGTTCATGGTCAAACCGGCAATAATGCATAGTATATAGCAGCCGTAACAGTTGCTGCTGCACCCGTTATTCTCGAAGTACAATGGCACGAAGACGACTCGGTACTTAGCAAAGTCAATGGGTGGGTTTTTTAAATTGTAATTTTTAGTTTAAATTTAAAATTTTTAAATTCTGACTGTTCATAAAGTCTGAGCGGTTGGTCACGCCAAGCTTATCAGGTTGCACTAGTTATCCTCGATCCTACATCGAGAAAATCGAATACCTTGAATCATCGAGTGAATCTATCTCTTCTTGTCTCGTACGAACTGCATGACATGATGATGTTGTTTTAGGAAGGGCGTGGCAGCAGAGGCAAGGGAGGCAATATTGGAAATATAGATAATATTTTAATTTTAAATTTTACTAGGCGACAAATACAATAAAAGATTAATGACGTGTAGGTGCACTAATAGCTTGTCACGCGTTGGCAAGTTTCTTCCATTCTGTTTCTACTTACCATGCCTCATTTAGACCAATTAAGCCACTTGGTGTAACCCGTCACTTGAACTTTACCTTCAATATTCCTCACTTTCCCTGTGCCATTTTTTAGCTCAACCATCCCATCAATATTCTTGATCGTTCTGGACATCGGCTCCTCTATAAGTGTAGTCCTAGTTCTCGTTGTTGACCATAGTTAACTCGAAGTCTCTTTGCACATCTAAGGACAAAGAAAATATTTCCACACACAAGTTCTTCACAACTTGACCCACGTTAGGTCAAACACGATTGATGCAGTATAAATGCACTGACCTAGGTCTAAAATACCCAAACCATAATCAAATTTCTAAATCTCAGAACTACTATTGAAAACCACAACTAACCTGGTCAGATCACTGAGCATGGCCGGTTTGACCGGTTCCACCGATCTGAATGCTCAACCGAACCAGTTAGATCGCTAGGATTGAAATAGGAAAATCTAAATCTTTCACAAATTTGAAATTCAACTTCACAAACATTGAAAATGGTTCATCACAAGTAATCATAAACCTTCTTATATGGTCCTTTCACATGCTTTGAAATTTAGGAATAAATGGATCTTTGTCTCATAGGTCCAATTCTAATAGGCGATACGTGGGCCGCAATGGCAGAGCAGAAGGTGTTGAATACAACAGTGAAGGCGTCAACATGTGACAGTGAGGAGATTGGCTGAGTACTGCGACAGAACTGAGAACATGGCGTAGACCGAGCCTATTGATAGTGACTTGATATGCTGAGTTAATATCATTTTCTTAGTCCGTAGCAAAGCACAAACTAGACTAGTACAAAGAAATCAAGAAGAAGAAGAAAAAATTAGGGTAGGATTCATGCGTGTTTCCGCTCACTAAAGCTTTAGCTTCTGGCTTCTAGTTTTTTATTTTTAATCTTTTTTTGTATTTCTTTTTTCTCCTTATTCATTTGCATTGTCTATGATGTATAACCTTTTTTCAATTTTTAAATTTAATTATGTTGAAAAGCTAACAGCAGTTACAGTAAAAAAACTGCTACAATGCAGAAAAAGGCAGAGACTTGGGCTTAAAAGCCCAAATGAACATCACCTAAACAAGTTGCTTATACAATAATTAATTTGGGCAGATTGAAATGCACACTTTCGCTTGAGGCGGCGTAGTGATGGCTTTTCTGTCAACAGATCCATCATTTTGAAAGAAAAATCCCTAGCTAAGTTAAGCTACCCTTTTCCTTGTATCGATATCTAGGCCATGTTCTTTTTATCTTATAGTTTATGTCTTTTTCAAATAAACAAATAGGATCGTCGTCTTTTTGAAGTGGCTTATCAGGACAGTCTTTTTGAAGCGACTTATCGATATTCAGTCTATTTGCATAAACACTCACACTAAGATAAAAAAAACCATGATCACCGCTGTAAACCATCACCGTAGCTAAAAAGTACACAGCTCTAGGCTTGTAGACCATCTAAGTACTTTTTTTAAGACGGTGGAAACAACTAATTTGATTAGTGCAATTTAGAAGTTAGGATGGCAATTTATTAAAAATACAAATGATAACTTAAGATGTAACTGATGATAACTTCAGCGTAACTGATAGTAAGTTTTAATATGTTTAGACTTATAGAAATGGTGGTAATTTTGAACTTATAGTGATAACTTCTTAAAACTATAATGATAACTTAGAGTTCAAATGAGGGTAATGTCTAAACTTTTCTTAAATTCATAAATTGATGGTAATTTTAAAACTTATGTTAATTATTTGTTAAGATATCTATGGTAACTTAGGATTTAATGGATGATAGTTTATGTGATTTTCGTCTGATAATTTATTAAAAATCTAGATGATAACTTTTATTTTTACTTGTAATTTGAATTTCTTGAGTTATTTAACATAATTTAGTGATAATTGTTATGAGTAGTAGACCAAATCCCATAATAGAATACACCACCGCTGCCAAGGCAAGCGGATTATGTAACTCTCTGCATATTCTCCTCTCTCCTAATAAAAAAACAGGTAGCTCTTTTGCGCATTCTCTTCTCTCTGCAGCAGAAAAAAGAGTTGGAGGTATCTAGAAAGCAACTGAGTATACTTTCTTTCTTTGCTAAAAAGGAATCGATGGATGCGAGGTTTGTCGAATCCTTATATCAAACTATGTGCAGTTGAATAAAACACAAATAGTTTTCTGAATGTGATGCCCAAGTATGTGTAGAATTGTAAAATGTATACTTGATTCACGGGTGAGGCTCGGGGCGAGCTGTCGCTTCTTCCGTCCGTCCGTCTCTTGCAGCGGTTGCCGAGGGTGGCGCACCTCCCCCTCCAACCACCGCTGTTTGTCTCTCCGTCGCCTGCTGAGAGGGAGCTGTATCGACTCTGTATGACGCGAGAGCGAGAGCGAGCGAGAGGGAGCTGAGCTGAGCTGCTGCCTGCTGAGCGAGCAAGCTGCAAAGCAATCTCCCACTCCTACTGACACACACACACACGCATGAGCCTTGCGTGATTGCGTCAGCCAGTACACACGGACACCCACGCAGCAGCTTAGAGAGAGGGGATTATTAGCCAAAGGGAGCAGCAGCAGACGCAGCTAGCTAGGCTAGGAGGAGGAATGGCCGGCACGCGGAGGGCTGAAGAGGAGTACGACTACCTATTCAAGGTGGTGCTGATCGGCGACTCCGGCGTCGGCAAGTCCAACCTTCTCTCCCGCTTCACCCGCAACGAGTTCTGCCTCGACTCCAAGTCCACCATCGGCGTCGAGTTCGCCACCAGGACGCTCCATGTAAGCAATTCTCTCTGCTCTCCTCTCCTCTTCTTCCATCTCCTTGCTCACTTGTTACCAACTAGCTAGATCGGCCGGATGGGTCTCCATTTCCTTTCCCTTCCTCTTCTCTTCTGATCTGCAATCCGTGCGCTCCAGATCTACTCACTCATCAATTATATTTGCTGTCACTCCTGTCAACTACTGACTTCGGATCAGAGATGCTAGCTAGCTAGCTAGCTAGTTACTTAGGCTATCAGCTGGTTTCTTGCTAATTCGCAACCGGTTGTCAGTTCACAATTTCACTGTGCCTGGCTAGCTAGATCTACCTACCCCCTCCATCAATGGCTCAATGCCCGGAGGGGTATACAGTTCGATGAGACCTCAAATCCATTACCCCTTGTCTTTAATTTTCAGGCTGCTTCTGAACAATGCTCAAACTGTAAGCCAGCTCAACACTACACTACCTATAGCTATTTAGTTGCTGTTAGTTTGTTACAACAGACAATGAGGGCAGCAAACCACTAGAAAGAGGAAAATGAGAAGAAGCTGATAACTAATCAAAGCTCCTGCTGCTGTCTTCTTTCCTGTCAAGCAAAGGAACACTTGAGTGACCTTCAAATAATCCTCGTGCTTTTCGGATCGAAATCATCCAACATGTATGATCAGTCGTGCTAATCCGCATGCATGTCGGATGGATGCCAGCTCGTCCGATTGGAATGGGCTTTGCTTGTGGTAGGGCGTGTTCCACCTGCACCACCATTAGCATTAGTATCGTAAACTTCAATGTCACGCTCAATTCCGTAGCTGGCTTAGCAACTGGAAAATTCCGTCCATGGTTTAACTCACCCCTCTCAAGTCTGACTAACAAGCTGCCTACCATAGAGGTCTAGCATGATAACCAAATTTGTTTCTTGTTTGCTGTGTACTTGCTAGGCTTGACAGTTTCAACCTTTGAGGGTTTGCACAGCTCATGACAAGCGAAATACTTTATCTATCTCGACTGCACCTTTGATGAACTTGTCTACTAGTAGTTGTCTTCCCTGAATGTATAAATTCTCAAGAGGCTTCTACTGATGGTTTATCTTATTTTGACTCGATGTAGGTGGAGGGCAAGATAATCAAGGCGCAGATCTGGGACACGGCAGGGCAAGAGCGATACAGGGCGATCACGAGCGCCTACTACCGTGGGGCCCTTGGAGCAGTCCTAGTCTACGATGTGAGCAAGCCCACAACCTTCGAGAACATCAGCCGGTGGCTGAAGGAGCTGCGCGACCACGCCGACGCGAACATCAGAATCATGCTCGTCGGCAACAAGACTGATCTGAAGCACCTCCGGGCTGTCGCCACAGAGGACGCCCAGAGCTTTGCCGAGGCAGAAGGCCTGTCCTACATCGAGACGTCGGCGCTTGAGGCCACAAACGTGGAGGAGGCGTTCCAGCTGATTCTCGGCGACATACACCGGACCATCAGCAAGAAGGCAGTGGCATCAGATGACGCCGTGGCAGGGGCTGCCGGAGTCAAGGAAGGTAAAACGATCGATGTGGCGGCTGGTGATGCCAATGGCGAAAAGAAGCAATGTTGCTCAGCTTAGATCGGATGATGCTTGTTTTTGAGTTTAAAGCTTCGTTGATTCATTTTGTCAGATATCTACCGTGTTAGACCTGACATTCACATATTCTCTAAAGCAGTTACTATATCATATCAAGTTGGTTGGTCTATATATCTGCTAATGTTTCTGGTTTCATGTCCATTCTGAGAGTTACATCAGTCAACATCCCGCAGACAAGCACACAACTGAGAAGCTTCCAAGAAAGAAGCCGAAAGACAAACTCCAGCTAACGACAAGACGATCGACAAGCTTGCATCAACCAGAATGTGAAATTCCCATACCATATAATATCATGTAGTGTCACCTTCAGGCTCATCCAATGTGTCTGATAGATACACCGATGAAGAAAAACGAACTGATGATATCGCATCACAAACTGTGGCAAAGTAACAGTAAGTAGTAACACAAACTCTGCTGTATACACACACGGTGGCCAGTATGCACTGCTGTATACACGGTGGCCAGTATCCACTGCATCTAACGCTAAAGGAATACCATTTGTATCCAGTATCCACTGCCTTCTCCAGTGTTTTGATGAATCTTCAAACATCCAACCGCTCAGCCAGTAGCTGTATCATGATAGGAATTGAGTGCTGTTGAGCTTATGACGAGCAGCAGCTACTCTTCTGTTGTGGTATGGGCTGCCCTTTCATGTGAACATGGACGGTTGGTTTCCTCTCCACGGCAGGCTGGGTTGCCATCCTGCAGCAGTAGCACGGCAAATAAATTCATCAGCCAGGTGTATCTCTGTAATCTGATAGACAACTCACAGTAGCACATAAAGAAGATCACATGGGAGGCATGCACACTCGGTAAGACTTGAAAGGCACGGAAAGCATCCATGGATAGATTTAGAGAAACTGTACAATCTGCATTTAGCACTTAGGAAAACTATTTTTTTTTAGGGAACGCGCAAAAGGATTGCACGCCTTTGTGTTAAGAAGAAAAGAAAAAAAACAGTACAAAGTACACAATACCGAGCGGAAAAAGTACAAACTAAAGAAAGAACAGGAGGAAAACAAGTTGAAGGAAAAACAAGAAAGGAGGCCGAGCGCCTGACCCACAACGCTCTAGCGGGGTTGGAAGGCTCCCTCAGGTAGAGATCCTACACCAGCTCGGCGCCAACACGAAACCTCATCAAGGATCATGGTCGAAAAAGCGGCGATGTCCCTTTCGGAGGCGTTGAAGACACGGGCATTTCGTTCTTTCCAGATCGCCCAAGAGAAGAGGACTAATGAATCAAAACCTTTTCTGAGAGACTTTGGGAGACTCTGGCGGACGGCAAATGAATTTTGCATTTGAAGCAGCATGCGCTACCTGGAAGTTGAAAAAGGTCAAAAGATGTGTCCAAGCCTGTTTCACCCAAAGGCAGTCCTTGAGAAGGTGTTCAATGGTTTCAGGCTGTTGCTTGCAAAGGCTGCATATTGGATTGGCCGGCAACCCGCAGCGCAAGAGACGGTCGGCCATCCAACAGCGATTGTTTAAAGCTAGCCACATGAAGAGTTTACATTTCAACGGTGCCGTATTCTTCCAAATCGGGCTATGAGCAGGGAAATGGGTTCCCCCTGATGAAAAATGCGTTGTATGCAGATTTGGTTGAGTATTGTTCTGAAGAATGGAATTTCCAAACCACCTTGTCAACATTGCCCGGTTGCAAGGTTATGGATCGCACATGGACCCAAAGTTGAAAGAATTCTGAGAGGATCCGGGCTGTCAGCGCCCCCTGAATGTCGGTGACCCACGTGTTGTGGATGACCGCCTGGGCCACAGTGAGAGACTTCCTGGCTTTCGGCCTGATTATATTGACGAGCGAAGGCCACCGAGTTTGAATGGAGCTCCCCTCTAACCAATTGTCTACCTAGAAAAGAAAAACAAACAGTACAAAGTACACAGTAGTGAGTGGAAAGGGTACAAACTAAAGAAAGAATAGGAGGAAAAGTTGAGAGAAAAACAAGAAAGGAGGCCGAGCGCCTGACCCACAACGCTCTAGCGGGGTTGGAAGGCTCCCTCAGGCCGATTGGTGTGACCGAACTCTTGTGGTGATTGGCGCGGAGGCCGGATGCCTCTCCGAAAACGGTGAAGATGTATTTGAACACCCGGAGATCTTGCAAGGATGGAGCAACGAAACAGATAACATCATCGACGTAAAGGGATACATGTTCTTGAAGGCCCGAGATGTCAAGGGGGTAAGGATTTGAGCACTTCCATGACCAATATGAATAGCAGGGGGGCAACGGGTCTCCTTGATGCAAACCCCTTCGCAAGGCAATGGTGCTGCCCGACTTTCCGTTAAGAAGGATTCGAGAAGAAGCAGTGGACAGCAACAAGGAGATCCATTCGCGCCATTTTGGACCAAACCCCATGTGCGAAAGAATTTGCAATAAGAACGGCCAGGAAACCGAATCGAAAGCCTTCGAGATGTCCACTTTAAGCAGCAGGGCGGGTTTGCGCTTTGCACATAGATTTTTGGCCGCTAGGTGAACGAACCGGAAATTGTCATGGATGCTTCAGCCGGCCACAAATGCACTTTGGTTTGGTCTCACCAGGAGCGGCAGCTTCGGCATGAGCCTATTTGCCAAAACTTTGGAAAGAAGCTTAGCAAAACTATGGACCAAACTGATCGACCTATAATCCAAGACGTGCGCCTTGACCAAAGAGTTGACACGTCTGGAGTAGGTAACAGTGACTTCCTTTCAGCCTGTGACGGGACCCTCTTTCGGTGCCAGGAGTAGCAAAGGTTGTGTTGTTTCCAAAATTGGGTCTGAGGGCTCCGGCGAAGACGCAGGATTCTGGGTCTGCAGCCCGACGTGTCACCCAAGCAGTGGCGTGTGCAGGTGCGCTTGGGGTTGTCCAAGGACGATTTTTGCTCATGGTGGGTCCAGTTCAGGGACCGCGGGGCCCACTGGAAGCAGAGCTTTCACCGAAATAGAAAGCATAGTCATGTGGTCCGGCTGATCTCGCCGACTCTCCGACCTGAGGGCCCCTAGGAAAACTATTATGAATATCTAAAAAAATGCATGCAACTATTAACCTTGGAAAGCATTTGAGTGAAATTATTCTCGAAGGTTGGAAAGGTCCATGAGAAATATTTGAGAAATGTTAATCATTGGACCCTTGTGTAACTATAAGATCAGAAGAAAAGGTGAGCATTCTGTTACCATATTTTTAATAAAAAAAGTAATGAAATCTACTGATAGAATTTACCGAGCTTTCTATACTGCAGGCATGCAACAAATTTCATAATCTTGCTGTGCCGAATATAGCAGAGACATTGGGAACAAAAGGGCCTCTAAAAATGTGCATTTCTTGGTTTACCTCTTCTTGATTTCTGATGACATGGTTAAGAAAGCTTCCTCCACATTGACAGATTCCTTTGCACTTGTCTCGAGAAAAGGAATTCCTAATGATTCTGCAAAAGCCTGCAATTAAACATAGATATTTTACTCATTTCATTACCATATATAGAGTCGTTAGTCCTGAAGAGCGAAGACTGAAACCACATTAGGAAGAAGTATATCAAGAAGAACATAGAAAAATGTTTATTTATCAGGAATGAAACATGTTCATAGTGGTTATTGGACTTTTAGTGACAACCAGAGATGCAATGTTCCTTCCACTGTGAATATTCCTTGTCAGTTACGTTCAAAAGATAATCGCAATTAGATGTTAGCCAACAACAAGGGAAACGACATTAGTTTCTAAATGTTAACAAAGACATTCTAGACTAAGTTGATAACAGCAATCAGTGAAATTGACATTAGAACTGTAGCATTGTCACAGGAATCGGTTGTTTGGACTATGGCTAAAATTGTCTGTGATAGTAAAAAAAAAAGATATTTACCTTGGCCTGCTCTGTATCAACAACCTTACTATCAACCAGATCACACTTGTTCCCAACTAGAAGCTTGCATACACTGTCACTGGCATACCTATCAATCTCACTCAACCACTGCTTGACATTATTGAAGCTTTCCATATCTGTCACGTCATATACGATCTGAAATGTATTGTAAGAAATATTAACTCCATGCCAATTCTATGGAAATCTAGAGCCTGAAAGATAAAACACAGTATATAATGCAAAAAGGAAGATCAATGTGTTCAGTTCAATAATGACCAGAGTAAAACGTAAAACTATTCCAACCAAATCTAAATAGTTGTAAGTGTGTAAAATAACACAGCCAAAAGAAATGATTCTAAGTGTGTAAATGTTAGCATAAACTGCAAAATATAAGTGTTCAAGAGGAATTACAATGATTCCATGAGCTCCCCGATAGTAACTGCTTGTTATTGTCCTGAACCTTTCCTGGCCTGCTGTGTCCCACTGAACAAGAAATACAAACATCATTATAACAGCTGGAGGGTTGAATGAACACAGGTAGATTTTGTAAAGCAATGCATGACCTAACACATCAAGTCTCACCTAACAATTAATCCTCAACACCCTAGCTTCCGATTGTTTATATTTTATCTGCTTGGCAAGCATGTGCAATCTAAGTTATCTGATGTAAACTGTTACAGCAATTAGCTACTTGCCAAGTACATTGGCCCAACCTAAGTTATCTGATGAAAATTATTGCATGCAAGTACATCCTGAAGACCTCTCTTTATCATCTAAATCAATTCCTCTCCAAAAATAAAGCAGTCGGATGGTCCAGTTCCTCAAATCAGGTTAAGGGGTTTTAGTTGGTGCAAGGGTATCACGTATCACAGATAATACAGGACCAGCCATGGCCGCTTTCCTTTTCTGGCCAGTATCCCCCCAATTAAAAATCGGGGGGAAATGGTTGGCCAACAACTTGAGGGCATAAACAACACTTGTTGAATTCAAGACACTGCACAGGCGGCAAAATTCTAAGATTTCAGACCCATCAGGCCATCACCGTCCTGCAGTCACTGCATTCCTCCACATTATAATACTGAAACTATTCCTACTTCCCTGGTTAAGAACCAAAAACAACAACTAATGCCTCAGGTTTTGTCAGGACGGTGTATTGAGTACACAAACCAAGCACCCTAATTTCTAGAGTTCCAGCCTACCATTTTGGATCAAATAATCCATCTTGCAAACATCAAGATCTAGGACGATGTATTGTTTGGTTGTATGAAGTATGAAGTCATGCACAATATCTCAAACATTAATGGACAATATAATTACTAAATAAATGAACAATACTAGTGAATACACATTAGGAAATTCCCTCAGTGAACTTACAATCTGTAGCTTCACCGTCTTTCCATCGAGCTCGACAGTCCGGATTTTCTGAAAGGTGGCACATTTGTGGAAAAAAAAGCTTATCAAATTGCAGTTAGATGATTGCAGTTGCATAAGCTACTTCATGATTCATCAATAACAACAAAAGAGGAGATCATTTGTACTGACAAAATCAACACCGATGGTACTGATGTAAGTGTCGACGTACGAATCGTCCTGCATGAATCAAACCAACAGGCTCTTATCAGGACCCATACTTAATCACCGCATCGAACGTACTAAATTTTCTTTAGAAAGAAAAAGAAGTTTCCGAATAAAAGATGGAAGCTTTCTTACAGCAAATCGGAGGAGGAGGCAGGACTTGCCGACGGAGGAGTCGCCGATGAGAAGCAGCTTGAAGAGGTAATCGCTGCAGCAGACGACGCAAAATCTTTGATCACACACCCCCAAAAAGAAAACCGCACAAATAAGGGGAAAAAAATGGGAGGCGACGGCGGCGTGTAGAAATTGGGACTTACTACTCGATGCTCATGGCTTCCCTTGGGTTTCGGAGGATTTGGAGAAAGAAAAGTATAGGAGAAGTTTATTGGAGATTAAAAAGGCAAGGTTTTTAGAGGAGCGAAGCGAAGGGGAGACGCAAAGGAAAGTCTCCTCCTTTTCTTCCTCTGCTCTGAACCTGCTCCTCCTCTGATTATATCGAGTCATAACCGACCGACGGGTCAGAAGGGTTGGCAAAGTTAGGGTGGTTTGGACTTTGGCGGCTAATGAAGAGGTTGTTGTGCAAAAGATACAAAGCTATTCCTTTTCTCTCTCTGAGAGCAACTCCAAGAGAAGAGCTAAATCATTTTCTAAAGGTAAATTTGGCTATTATTGGAGAAAAAACGTCTCCAATAGACTCTGTAAATGACTCTCCAAATTTAGTAGCTCTCCATCCCTCCTCCTTCGCTCTCTATTTTTGGATAGCCTACCTCGCTCACCATCCAGCCTCTTGGCGCGGTCGGCGTTTCCTTCCCGCACGCTGCGCCCCATTCCCGCGCGTACGCGACCCACCGCGCGCCCTCTAGTTTAGATAGCCTGTTGGAGTAGTCTTGTTTTTTGGGTGAGATTCATTTTAGAGAATAGCTAAATCACTAAATTTAGATACTTCTTTTGGCTAATCTCTTGGAGTTGCTCTGAGAGTCCAAAGTTACTATGTTTTGATGGTAATGCTTTACGGAATTTTTTAAGTAAGCAATTTTTAATTCTGAATTATATTAATATACCTGTATTTTTTTTATTTTGTAGAAATGGTCATCTATCGCCGTACGGTTGGTCGACTTGCTCATGTCTTAAATTAGGAGCCTTCGACAATGGCTCGTGGTTGTACGTCAGAAGTCAACGACCATCGTTCGTGGTCGTAAGTCGGAAACCATCAAGGACACCTCGTGGTCGTAAGTTCAAACACATCGACCAACGCCCGTGGTCGTAAGTCGGAAGACATCGACCACACCTTGTGATCGTAAATCGGAACACATCAACCAATGCTCGTGGTTGTAAATCAGAAGCCGTCGATCACACCTCATGGTCGTAAGTTAAAAACTGCCGACCATCACGTGTGATCGTAGGTTGGGAGTGTCGACCATCACTGGTGGCCGTACGTTGGCAAGCCTTTGGTGCATTTGTGCCCTGTCGCCCGACTATCGGCGCCAGCCTGCTCGGAACGCCCGACCTGTTCGGCCCCGACTTCGACCACGGCCCTTCGACGTCGACCACGGCACCCTTCGACCATGGCCCCGACTTCGACCACGGCCCTGACTTTAACCACTGCCCCTTTCAACTACTATCCCCTTTGACCATGACCCTTCGACGACGACTACTTCCCCCTTTGACCACGGCTTCGACTTCAACCAACACTTGTGGTCATAAGTCGGAAGACATCGACCACACCTCGTGGTCATAAGTCAAAACACATCAACCAGCACTCGTGGTTGTAAATCAGAAGCCGTCGATCACACCTTATGGCCAAAAGCATGTTACAATCCATGAAGAGTACGAGACCTTGTGGGTCTTGCCGTCGAGGCTAGGGAGCTCGATCTCGAGGGTGGCCTGTGGGTAGTCGACGGGGATGTCCAACTGGAGGGGGAACTCATAACGGCGGAGGTTATGGACGAACCATCAGGTACCCTCCGGGTTGGCGCTACGACTATGACCATGGCTGCTATGACCACGTCCACAGGCGCTACAACTACGACCATGACCGCGACTTCGACCACTGCCCCCTTCAACCACTGTCTCCTTTGACCACGACCCTTCGACGTCGACCACTTCCCTCTTCATCAATGGCTTTGATTACACCATGGATCTTCGACTTCGACCACTACCCCCTCGACCACTGTGCCCTTCGACAATCACGACCCTTCGATGCTGACCACTTCCTCTTTTGACCACGCCCCCTTTGACCATAACTTTAACTTCGACCAAGGATCTTTGATTTTGACCATGGATTTTCGACTTCAACCACAGTCCCCCTCGACCATGGCCTTTTGATGCCGACCACTTCCCCCTTCGACCACGGCTTCGACTTCGACCATCGATCTTCGACTTCAACCATGGATCTGTGACTTCGACAACTGCCCCCTTCGACCACTATCCCCTTCGACCACGACCTTTCGATGACCACGGCCCTTTGACTTCGACTACTTCCCCCTTCGACCACTGCCCTCTTCGTCCACTGTCCCCTTCGATCACGGCCCTTCGACGTCGACCACTTCCCCTTTCGACTGCGGCCCCCTTCGACCATGGCTTCAACTTTGACAACGGATTTTCGATTTCGACCATGGCCCTTTGACAATCACAACCCTTCAACATCGGCCACTTCCCCCTTCAAACACCGTCCCCTTCGACCACTGTCCTTTTCGACCACAGCCTTTCGACTTCAACCACTGTCCCCTTCGACTATGACCCTTTGACGTCGACTATGGCTTCGACTTCAACTACTATCCCTTTCGACCATGGACCTTTGATTAATAGATTTACTTAGGTGGTACAGAATTGTCAATGCAGATTTGCTGAACCGAAGGCCTTTCATGGTATTGAAGATAAGCCAACTTCAAGGACATCAGGCCCGCAAAAGATGGCTTCTGGGCTTATAAGTAATGGTCTTGAATAAACTGGATATTATATGGTTAATTGGTTAGCATGAAAGAACTGAAATATTTTCTACCTTGCATGCAGTTATCACTTTGAAATGTTTGGGGCCATCTGTGGGTGAAAAGCAACCGTTGACAAAGAAACTGCCTCCTACAACTACTGTAAGTACTTGTTGGTACTACTTAGCTATGGTTGTTCTTTGGTTCCCTTTAGCTTCCTGGTCGTTGTTTGAGCTGCCTTGCATCAATATTTGTAAATTAGACTGCTGAGAAATAACAAGTTGTGGTGACAATCTATGTTTGCTGCTCGTCTTTTCACGCTGACTGCTAGATGCAGCAGCATTTTGTCTCGTCCAATGTTTAAACTGCTGAAGTTTGGGTGTTACAGATTGGAAAGTATGCAAGGGCTTCTTTAAATTGAAGGACATCAAACTGAGACTGTTTCTTGAGAAAGAGGTATGAATTCTATCGTGTATGATCATTGCTTCCACCATAATCAATTTTGCCCTGATGCTACACTCACTAATGTTGCTTTCAGATAATCAATCCTCTTCATTGTTTCGTACATCTATCAGAGCAAATGTGAACTTCATTGTGTATTCAGTAGAAAAACTCATCAACGTTGTAATCGGATAATTTTGTTCCATGGCACACCGGATCATGTCTCAAATGGAGATTGATTTTGCAATGTATAGCAGTTGATAAAAAAAAAATTGGAGAAGAAAGTCTCAACAAAGTATTCGTGATGTATATTCTGAACTTATATGTGTCTTCATCGTGTAAACAAAATCAATGTATTACTTTTACCTTTTTCCAGTGGGTTGCCATGATACGCAATACAGGTGCGGTTATGCGGATATGGTGATATGACATACAGAGTGTTCTTTTAGCTACGGCGGATAGCTTTTGATTCTAGCACGAGTGTTTGTATAAACGAATCAAATATTAAAAAAATTATTTCATTAAGTTGCTTCAAAATGATGATAAAAATCGTCTTATTTATTTATTTAAACAAAATTATAAGCTGAAAGGAACTGGCTATAAAATGAAGCGCCGGAGGCAAGTAGATAAAAAATTGGCTAATTTGTTACCAGAATAAAGGAGTGGGTCAAAATAACTCAATGATACAAGGGCCTAACACGTATAGGCCCCCATTTAATTCCCAATCCCATTTCCCACCTCAGGTTGAGACACGAAACAAGTGAGATTGGTTGGTTCCTTGCAGATCTTCGTGTGCTCGAAATTTGTCAGTTCGTCCCAACAACCAGGCCAGCTATTTCCTTGGTCTCCTCCGATCTTAGGAGCTCTCGGACTCGGAGGGAGCAAAAGGTTGGTCCTGTGGAAGCATTCTTCCCAAAGGTTGCAGCTTTCTTCCGATTAAACCCCATTCTGTTTGTCTTCCCTTTCCGATCCAATCCCGCATTCACCTCCTGTAAGCTGGGATTGGATCCTTCCCGTTTCTTGTCTTGTCCAAGATTTGATGCTATAAGGCGGGGAGGAGGCGAGGAATCGGTGAAAGATTTGTAGGTTCCGCCTGATTTGATCCTAGAAGAAAATTGCAGGGGATTTCTTGGCCCGGGATTGTAGGCAGGAGGTGAAACAATCCGTCTGCGGAAAGAAAATGTCATTTCTGACGAGGATTGGTGTTTTGCCCTGGCTCAACGTCAAGGTTGTTGATCCCCTGCTGCAAGTAATCAAAAGGTACCCTTTATATTGGCCATTACGCTTCTGCGTGCGAGATCTGATCCACTTCTTTGCGAAATGGTTGACCACTTGCTTCAGTTATACCAGTTATTGTGGATGGAACAGCTATATAATGCCTGTTCTTGCATCTTTTTCATTCATTCAGCTTTAGTTTAAGAAGGTAGTTACTGTTAAATCCTAGAATTTAGTTGGAATCGCGTGTAGCATTGTTCTTCTTATTACCCCCCTTCATGTATGTCTTGCCCATTCTATATTTGTCCATCTGGTGCTTGTAGCACTCATTCTGGAGGATGTTGAGAAGCTTCTGTTGTAATGTTGCGCAGGGGAGCAGAACCAAAGCAACTGGCCTTCTCTGCTGCTCTTGGTGTGACTCTTGGTATCTTTCCTATATGCGGTAAGGAATTTATTGAGGTGCATTCTTCTGCCTTTTTTTTTTTTTGGTCATAGAACTAAAGAAGCTGCGGACCACTTTAACTGAGTTAAGACACCAATCTAGGAGAACAGGATTCACTATGCCTGTCAGCACAAGAAATTATACATCAGTATGCTCTAAGCTGTTTATTTACATGTACGTCTCTGATGGCTTCTGATAAGTTGGAGGTCCTGTCCCACACAACTTTAGTCTTTCGATTATTGTTGATTGCTGCATCTTGCCTCCTTGGTAACTCAAAAGAAGCAAAGTTTTGTATTGCCATGTCAGAAAATGCTTTGATGAATTACACGTAGCTTTTCCCTAAAAAAATTGCATGCAAAGGGAGTTATCTTGAAAGTTAAGGTTCTGTGTTGGTGTTCTGGGAACGTCATGTTCTTGAGTGATCATAACTAAGCATGTGTTTTTCTCCAACACCTATGAGTATGATGCGACATAACTGTTTAAGTGCAAAAATTTCTTGACTTTCAATGGTAATGATGCTTAATCATGCCTGCACTTATGCTGCAATTGAAACTTGTGAAGTGTATGTATAATATCTCTTCAGCGCTTCTCACTTTGTGACACAGTTATAGACATTATATTTGTAGATAATCCTGTCATATGTTCCTCAAAGCAACGTGATGTATCTTAGATCTTTCGTGATTGCAGGGACCACTGTAATTCTTTGTGGAGTTGCTATAGCAACGTTAGGAGCTCGCTGCAATGCTGCTACTGTTATGGTTCTAAATTTCGTTGTTACTCCTCTTGAGTTAAGGTAAACACACACTCAGTTCATTAATGCACAAATTGGGAACCTGCATTCATGGTGTCTGATTCTTTTACAAGATCTCCACATAGGCCAAACTTTGTTTAGTTTGTTTATAATAGTAGGCTAGTGTGTTGCATCTGGAAACAATGTCACATAACTGTAATGGATTCTTTCCAAGATCTTCGCATAGCTCAAGCTTTGTTCATAGATCATGACGGGACATGTTTGTGGATTCAGTTACGTCTTCAGTGCCACATTTTACAGAGCTCCCCAGTATTTGTGGGCTATTTTGAGTTTGGCTCGCTGAGTTTCCCTGTTTGTTAGTATCTTCCTTAGAGCCTGCACTGTTACATATTGTAATCATAGCGTGGATATGTCCCAAATCCATTTTGTTCATACGCTTCTTAGCAAGTGCATGGCTGATGTAAATGAATTTGCTGTTGCTAGTTAGCAGATGGGGAGAATCTAGTTTCCATGCGATTGGGGCTGCTAATTCCTGATTACATTTTTCTCAGCTTGATCATCCCGTTCTTGCGTTTGGGAGAAGTAGTCATGGGCGGTCAGCACTTCCCATTGACGTCGGACGCATTTATGAAGGTTATCACCGGCCATGCCTCAAAGGATGTGCTGCTCAGCATCGTCCATGCGGTTAGTAAACATCTTCAGCCAGACTGCCAGAGTCTAGCTTATACATAATCTCATAGGATAGGAGCATTGCTTTGTCTTTCTTTTAGAAACACTGACATGAGTGCCACTGCCATTGTGGATCATAGATGCTGGGTTGGCTGATCGCTGCACCATTCGTGCTGGCTGCCCTGTACGCCATCTCCATCCCTTGTTTCAAGCTTCTGATCGACAGGTTTGGCAGCATTCCTTCAAGCCCCAGGACACCGATCAAAGCGGTGTAGTCATAGTATGGCTCTCCTTGAAAGTAACCTGTTCAATGCTTCTGAAGCTGCGTATATACTTTGTGATGTCGTCAGATTGAGATGGCTCTGGCAACATTTTGCTCTGCCATCCTAGACATGGTGAATAAAATGGACTTCCAGGGGCATATGATTCGCGTATAGTTGTTTGTCATCTCCGTTTTATTGACATTTATTATATTTCTGAATTTGCGGAGTCGGAGTGGGTCCACCCACCTAGGGGTGCTGTGGGCTCTAGCGTTGACCTCGCGACTCATCGTTCCTTTTGTGACCACCATGGCAAACGTCAGCTGACTCTGACTCTCCTGCATTTCGCACATGGCTCTCCGCAGGTTTGCCAACTCTCGCTGCAGTGTACCCCAAATCGCCTCAACGGCTCCTCAACCAGTCTGGGGGAGGGGGGCGTTGCCGGCAGAGACCATTTCTTAGGCGGTACGAGATGAAATAGTTCTATCCACCGAACCAAACGCCTCCTAAGAAGATATGTGGGTATTGCCGCTACTTCAATAACAGCAACAGCTACTTCAATAACAGCAACAACGACGTGAAGCTAGGCATCCCCAATACTACGTATATACAATACAAAGTTTTGTTTCCAACTACATGTCGGTCATATTATTACTTCCTCTATTTTGTTATAGTTGTTCATGGTCTTAGGAGTATTTATTGTAATATATTTATCTATTAAGAAAATCTAGAGTGTAGTTATTGTAATTTTTTTCATTTGCTATCTCTACGTAAATACTTTAAAAGATGTTAAATAGTTATAGCATAGTATTTAATAAAAATATATATAATTATTTTTTATCAACTATTTCTCAGATTTATCAGTAATACTTCGTAGCAAATGGTCACGCCATAGCTCGACCACGTCATCGCGTCCGCGCACCGTCGGATGGAGGGAGAGACGTAGACCGCGTGGACCGACTAATGGTAACATGTATGACGTCGGCATGTAATGGTAGGATAAAAAATAGGAGTGTGTACTTGTCCATCACTTTTCTTTCAATGACCATAACTCTTGAATCCATTGTCCGATTTATCTTCTATTTGAACTATTATGGTCTATATAACAAGCTATAAGATCACATGATGTTAAGCTCATAAAAATGATAAGTATTTGATATTATTTTTGCCTTATTTTTATTCTTTGAGTTTAATTTTGAGGAATTGCAGCTTGAGTTGCTGTTATTTAGAGCTAGCAGTTGTATCGACGTTGTAATCACGGTATGATCAACAAACGATAGTAACGACGTTAAAATCACGGTACGACTGAAGAGCGGTATGACCGATATGGGTGCCGCAGTTATACGGGGCCTTGTCTTGAGTGATTTTGAGTGTTGGTTTGGCAGTGCTAGTCACGGTGGGAGTCCGTGCAAATGTTAGTCATGGCGGACTCCGTGTAAATGCTAGTCATGGGGATTCCATAAATGTGTAAGTCATGGTGTGTCAATACATATGGTTTACTAATTGAGAGTAAAGTATATGTCATTTGTGCTTAGATCGATTGTTTTGTTCTTTGGTGTGCAGATGTTTTGATAATAGTTGCGGCCAGTGGCAATATAGAGGCTACGGAAGGAGTCCTGAGGCCATGGCGTGTCGCATAAGCCCGGGTGTAGCAACATCTCAAGTCGAGAAGCACAGGAGAAAGACGAGGGTCGTGAAGAGGTAATGCTTACATGTGGTGTGCCAATTGAACTTGTGCGTTTCAAATGGTGAAGTTTCTCGGAGCAAGCGTACGATCTTAACGACAAGGCATTAGGCATCACGGACTATGAAGTAATGTTGGTGTGCCATGAGACTTGGACGCTTCAAGTTGTGATGGCCTCGGGCAAGCGTATGATCTTGGCGATAGGTCATGGGCATCACATCGTCGTGAAGAACGGCGGGTGGCAAGTTGGAAAATTATCCAAAACCGGGTGGAGTGGTAGTTTGTAAAACCATGGCGTTAACCGAAGTAGATTAGGTCACGTCTTTGTGATTGGAGTATCTTATAGGGCTTATGGAGCCTTTAGAAGTCATGCTTTGAAAAGCATGCAAGTGTATATGTAAAACTCGTTTGTGTGTGGGTTACCAGGTTTCTCCATATGTAAGTGGTGTGATCCACTGAGTGGCTAGTTGGTGTGAGGTGGTGCCTTCACTATTAAGCCTTGTGTTGAGTTGAGTCTTTTAAGAGACTTGACATATTACTGTTAGGGTTTTCTTGTGTTGAAACCTTGTGTTTATGCTCTAGGCTTGAGCTTTGCTATCCTGAGAGATTAGCTGTAAAATATACCTCTTCAAGTGATATGAACATCCAAATTTTTACCTAAGTGAGTTGTGCCATGAATCTCTCATGTGCTTTTGATTTTCTTGTCTTCTATGTTTGGATTTTTCTTCTCTTGAGCTTTTCTGGTGCGAAAGACATATACGAGGTAGAGATATCTCTTAAAAACAAGATCCTATCTATCTAGGCATAATCTAGAGTAATTTCTTGAGTTTGCTTGGTTTTTCTCAAGAGAGATGTGATTTTCGGGTTTTACTCTTATGGGTGTTTTGAGTTAAATTTGTTATGTGTTATAGCTCGCTATAACATGTGAGAACCCATCCCGAGTCACTTTAACCATCTAGAACTCATGAACAAAAAAGATCGAAATTTTCCTCTTTTGCACGGTTTTAATGCACCCTTCCTTCCTTGATAAATAGAAAATAATAAAAAAAATCATTAAGTTAGATTCGAGCAATAGTATCCTCTGGTGAGCTATATCTAACAACCTTCAAATCCAGAGTAGAATATTCCAATGAATATTCATTCATCCTCCTTGATCCCGCATTGATATTCTTCTCGGCAGATTTCCTCCATGCCATTTCCCATTCGCTCAAACTTCGTTTGACCCTGTCTGCATCTCACACTCTCTAAAACTCTCTCCTATCACCAAAATTAACCGTGATAAATTTTAATTAAGTTTATTTAGATTTAGCTAGCTTTTGATGTTCATTTTGAGTTGATTCGAATTATTTTGGATTTGTGTGGTTGTCTTTGGATTTATGTAGATTCGATTGTTTTTCACGTAATTAGAATTTGGAATTATTTTTCGCATAATTGGAATTCAGAGTTTCAAAAAAGCAATTGTTTGAATGAGATCAAGATCCAGATAAAGATGAATAGCAAGAGCAAGACTTTAAGCAAGAAGAAGACCCATAGTAAATTGAGCAAAGTAAGCCATGACTTTGATAATATTTCTCCTACCTTTTTTTAATGCAAAGTATATTATTTCAAATTATCAAATTGCATGCTTTACTTTACTACACAACTTATATTACGTAGCTAATGCCTTATTAATAGTTGTGCTAGTAAATTTCATTCCTTGACTTTGGACATAATCTCTTGCCATCCTAAAATTAATGGTATGCATAACTAGCTGATAAGTCCATATCTAAATACTATGCTTAGTTTTGCTTAGATACATTTGGGCATTAATTTGTCCTGATATCATTTTCAAAACATTGAAACATGTTTTAAACAGCTATTGGAGAAAAATGGCTGGTATGCAAACTAGAAAGGAAAGTTTGGACTCTAAAACTGTAAATTTGCTTTGTACGGGGTAGATGGTAAGTGAGGCTGGTGCGGTTGGAGCATGAGAGTGTGGTATGTAGCAGAATAGCCTAGGTAACTTTAATGACTAAATCTTGTGATGGCCTTCCAAGGCAAAACAATGCAACTACAAGTCTATAATGGCTACTATCTGGTAAATTAATTTGCGTCGACCCAGTGCTGGATGCACCATCTAGTGGAACATGACAAGAGTGCCGAACAGAGGTGACGTGCGGCGCAAGAGGGGCTTTCGGAGCGAGCAGATAGAACTCCACGGCGGTGAAAACCTTAGCGGATATAACCACGTTAGGAAGATATATTGTAAAGCCTTTGTGGTAACCATCTGAGCCTCACGCCAATGATAGCGTGATGGTGGAACAAATTGGGAATCTCTTATGAGTAAAGTATGCGACTTCTGTAGAGCGAAAACTATTCAAATAACCATGCTGACGGTCAAGAATGAACATAAGAATTTACCTGAATTAATGTCTATTTTATAAAAGAATCTTTGTGGTTGAGATAAAAATAGGAGGGGTGGTTAGAACTCTAACTTTGATTTACTCTGGACGGATAGAACCCAATAAGTATAAATAAGTGGATAGAACCCTAGAAATAAAAAATATCATATGGTGGATGGAATGATACTCTGTAAAAGGTGGATGGAACATTTATTGTAATTATTATTGTATACTGTTACACCTTTTAAAAATATGGTATAGTTAAAATGCTACGGCTCAAACTTTCTACTTATTATATTTTAATTGTGGTTTTCTGTAAATAAAAGAATCTCAAGTCTCTCTTTGTCAGCCTTGTATCTATTATAATTGCATTCTGTGCGGTGGCTTACTGAGTATCTTCATACTCACTATTGCTCAATAACTATCATTCCGTAAGAAAGGAGAAAGAAAAGCTCTGCGGTCGTCCAAAGACGTTGACAAGACTAGAAGATGAAAATGCTAAAAATTAGATTGCGAGCCCCAGTTAAATGCTTGTGGACATATCTTGATAGTCGCACTTGTGTGTTGTTTCCGTTTTGTTGTTGCTCTTTAAAAGTTTTGGTCTGATGGAACCATGTGTAAGTAAAGGACCGCTAGGTCTATTTATGTATTATCCACTATTATATATACACACACACTATTTACTGATGTAGCACATTGTTTCGTGACTGTAAATGCAGGTCCCACCTAGAGATGGCAATGGGTACCCGATACCCGAATACCCGACGGGTTTTACCCGATAAAGAGACGGGTATGAAAAATTTTATGTACCCATGGGTACGTTATTGGGCGAAATCCTCTACCCGCCGGGTAGGCGGGTGCGGGTGTGGGTATATACTACCCATACCCGCCTACCCGCGGGTAATGAATACCCGCATTAGACAACTAGATATCCCACTCAAATGTTAATTTTATTATCTACTTGTTGTTGATTGTTTATTTGTTTGTCATATGTTGATATGGTCATGTCAAGTATGTTTATGTGATGTACTAATTTTGATCATTAGACGCTTTTGTGCTTGGCATGTATGATTAATGAATGTCTAAATTGATGATATTCTTATGTGTTGAACCGGGTATGCTTGCGGGTACAGGTTACCCGTCGGGTAGTAATACCCGCGCGGGTACGGGTATGGGTAAATTTTCCTACCCGCGTGCGGATACGGGTAACCCGACGGGTAAATTTACACCTAACAGGTACGAGTATAGAATGGTAATACTCATTGGGTATTTACCCGTTGCCATCTCTAGTCCCACCGGGTCCAATTCATTGTCGGCCGACGAGAGAGGAGGCGGGTCCAATTCAATCTCCATCGAAATCGTCACGTCCAAGTCCATGTCCAATCTCATCGATGCGTACGTTCTTTGATCCAATCTTTTCTCTCTTTTGAGATAATGAAACATCCAATCCAATCCCATCTGAATATCCGATACCAGCACGTCTCGCGGGCCAACCACATCCAATCAATACATGACACAGGCCGCCACCGCCGCAGATTACAAGATTCAACCGGCGATGGCCAACAAGACCGGCCGCTCCCCGTCGGTCTCCTCCTCCTCCCGCTCCCCATCCTCCTTCTCCTCCTCCCCTTCTCGCAGCCCCTCCCCTCCCCACCGCAGGGGCAGGCGCAGGAGCTCATCCGCCGCGGGGAGAGGCCGCTCGCCGCCGCCCAAGAAAGCCGCGACTCCTCCTCCTCCTCCTCCTCCTCCTCCTCCTCCTCGGTAATATATATGTGCATACGCATGCCTCTGGGGGGAAAAATCAAAACTTTTGCTGCTGCTACTGATTAATCTGGTGCAGGAAAGCGTCTCCGGTCCCTGATGAGTCGGTCGTACTCCACGTCGACCATCTATCCAGGAACGTCAATGAGGCTCACCTCAAGGAGATTTTCGGTCGGACCCCAAAATCCTTTATTTTTCTCCTCTCTCTCTCTCTCTCTCCCCGTGTGTGTGTGTGTGGTTCGATTCCTGTTTAAAGTTAGCTCAGTGCTTTGTAGATGAAGTACGTTGCTGTTAGTTTTCATCTTCTGAATTCATCGCTGTTAATGTTCTAGTGTTCCTTCCATAATAGGATCAACGCTCGTCTGCACTAGAGTGGACTAAATTGCAGGGAAGAATTGATGATTTGTCCCATCTTTCATGGAAATGGCAAGTGATGTCTCACTCACATGCGACATATCAGTGAGATATCACAGAGCATTTTATCAAGTGGCAAAGAAATATGGGGCAAATCATCAAATCTCCCAAATTGCAGTAAAAAAATGCCATGTTGCTGCTCCTTTAGTTAATTACCACCATTGTTTTACAGAAAACTATGGTGAAGTCGTCAATGTGGAGCTCTCCATGGATCGGGTGGTAAGTGCATGGGTTTGGGGGGCACGACCAACCTGTCATCGTTGTTATCACATATTGGTTTCATTTGCTTTGATTCAGGTCAATCTTCCTCGTGGGTATGGATATGTTGAATTCAACAACAGAGCTGATGCCGAGAAGGCGCTTCTTTACATGGATGGTGTATGAACTGAATTCTGCCCTGCCCTGCCTCATTTCCTTTGGAACTTTACAAAGTAGACAGCATTAAAAATTCAAACTTGCAAATCTGCACAGGGTCAAATTGATGGAAATGTTGTTAAAGTGAGATTCGCACCTGCACCACGGCAAGGAGCTGCTGCTTCGCCGAAGGCTCTTCCCCCTCCTCCAAAAAGAGATGTGCCTGAAAATGGTAAAGTTGGTCATAGTGCTGAAAAGGCTACTCAACAGTGGCTTAGAGAATTAGAGGTGCAAATGGTAGTATGGGTTAATCCCAACAGATGCAGTACCGAATACGAAAAGGTGATTTGTATTTGGTACCGAATCCGGTTGGTACCGGATAGTTGTTGCTGGATACGGTAGCGAAAACAGGAGAGCTAAAATTCAACCGAATAGCGTCGGTAAATAGTAAACCAGATACTATCCAACAAACACGTTAGTACCCCAATCGGCTCAGCCCATCAACCATCATTAACATCAACCGCCCTAGATTTTACCTAAGTCCTAACCTAACTCAGAGTCCAGCCACTCTAGCCAGTCGTTATCAATTCTTCTCGCTTATGTTGAACTTGCGTATGAATTTATCGGTTTTCGAACTTATGTATGAATTTATCGCTTATGTTGAACTCATGGTTGTCACGGCGTCGCCTAAGCGATGCCAAGTTGTCATGGCGGCCGAAGGGGGATGCCAAGGCTCGTCGCCCAGGGCTGAGGTGTTAGGCGGCCACCTCCAGGCCAGATCCGGCCGCCTCTGGCTCTCCCCGCAAAGATATGGCCACCGCCAGGCCGCAGCCGCCAGGCCGTTGGCTCCCACCGGCTCAGATCTGGAGTCGACCGTCTCTTCCCGTGCTGTCATTGCCTCGTTCGACGCTCTTCCCGAGCCGTACCGCGTCGACCCCCATGCTGGGCTCCATCTCCGCGTTGGCCCTCTCCATTGCAGGCCTCTTCACCACAGGATCTGCCATCCTTGAACCTTGCCACCACTGGATCTAGCCTACGCCGCCCAGATTCGACCGGCGCCTTCTCCGCCTTCTTCGGTTGGCTTCCCCTCCTCTGGTCATGATGAAAGAGGGAGAGGTGCAGAGAGGGAGCTTCCCCTTCTCTGGAGAGAGGGAGAGACGGGAGTGGAGTGGATGAGAGAGGGAGGGGTGGAGAGAGGGAGAGATGGGAGTGGAATGGATAAGGGCGATGACGGCTACTGTTTGATGGTGGGGGCAAGGGTGGGAGTTGGGGTTAGGGTTAGGATAGGTTTATATGGAATGAGGGAAATGATCTGGATGATTGGATCTAGATCTAAGGGTTAGGATGGTTTTATATGGAATAAGGGAAATGATTTGGATGGTTGAATCTAGATCTAAGGGTTAGAATGGGTTTATATGGATCTAGATCTAGATCTAAGGACTAAGAAAATTGACTAAAAGTTAAGAAATTTTAAGGCAACTGTCGTCTAACTACTATCGTCTAACTGTCGCCATGGCGAGCGTCTAGTTGACTAGGCGTCCAGGCGCCCTGGTCTCACCGCAACTTGCCGGAACGCCGTGACAACCTTGGTTAAACTTGTGTTTTGTCGGCTATCGTACTTAAGTAATCTAGATAAATTTATTACTAGTTGAAGGTTTAAAGTGATGATGATATGGTTCAGTATATATTCCTTTATGTCTGTACATACTATTCGCCTATATTATCCGTTTCCAACCCGAAACCATCATGTATCCGCCCCGATGGTACCGTATCCGGAACTCTGAATTCGTATTCGTATCTGGTCTTACCGTATCCGACTCCAAATTCGACAAAAATATGAGTTAGATACGGTATGAACAATATCCATTCGAATCCGACTCGATTGCACCACTGTAGAGAATGTAAGCTTTTATACCTTCTGATGTATCAATTTTTTGTTCTTTGTTAGAGTCACCTTGCCCTCCCATCTAGCTAGCTACTTTGCTTTTGGTCCCCAAATTGGGCTGTATATTTGTTTTGAGTGGTAATATAGATAGCGTTTGAAGCTGAATTACTTTCCTATGAGCAGCATCTCCTCAAAGAAAGCCACTTCCATCTCCACGAAGGCGATCTCCTCCAAGTCGAAGAGTTGATTCACCTAGGCGGCGGCCTGATTCACCTCCAATTCGTCGTCGACCAGATCCCTTTCCAGTTAGGCGTGGTGAAACACCTCCTAGCCGGAGACCAGGATCTCCAGTTAGAAAACGTTCTCCCTCTCCACTGCCTCGAAGGCTTAGATCACCAAGGCGGTGAGTAATGACTATAAGCGGTCTCTGTTTCGTCGGCATTGTGATTGTAAGTGCTGAAATATTTCATCTAATGACAGCCTTTCACCCAGAAGAGGTCGTAGCAGTCCAATCCGCAGACGCGCTCCATTGCCTCGTAGAAGGCTGTAAGTCATTTTAAGCTTGTCTCTGTTGATCTTTTTTCTTTAATCTTTCGTATGTTATCTAAAATATGCACTTAGAAGAAGGTGGGGGCGTATTAGCTTTTCATATATTTTGTAGATCTATTACGAAAAAAGCTAAAGTTATGCAGCTCTAGTTGCAAATAAGGAGCTGAAGCCTGCTGAATATTCTTGGATGGTTGCTCTAGCTTACCATGAGTAGCAATTCTGATCAGTTTTATGCAACTTTTAAGGCAAGTTTTTTTCCTAGCTTTAATAGCATTTCAAGCACGAAAAGTTCCAAAGAAGCCACATGGTGGTACTCAGTCAGATAGCATCAATTCCATTTTAGAAGCTAGCGCTGGAGTGTGGCTAAATAGGGCCTTCCTTCGTTCTTGGTTATTGAACTTCCCGTCTTACACATGTAGTGCAAAGAATGAAGAATTGCAATTGAATTATCATGTCTATGTGGTGAAGATACATGTTAATGATGTTGGCTTTGTTTTTTTTTTCTATGGATAGTTCTTCCAGGTTTCCAGTTATCTTTTCCATGTTAAGTTCCATTCTCTCTTAAATCCTTATGGAGCCTTTTCTACTTATTATGTCTAGTTTTGTAAACTAATCTTGGCATTTATTTTTTTGTTAACTATTCTTTCTCTCTGCAGGACACCTCCAAGGCGGATGAGGAGTCCTCCAAGAAGGCTGCCACCTGCTCGCCGTCGTAGTAGATCTCCCATTCACCGACCAATTCGCTCTCCTTCGAGATCAACTTCTCCACGCAGGTAATGGTTGTATTGATCTCTCCTGTCTCATTTTGGATCAGTGGATTGTGCATCTTCTACCATATAAAAACATACAATCGACCCTTCTCACTTCAGTACTCTCTGCTGAGCAGTGTAAAGAAATATTTCCTTGTGTTAATAATTCTCTTTATGGGACCAGGGGTCAAGGACCTCCTGTGAGGCGTGGCAGGTCCTCATCATATTCTGATTCACCTACTCCTCCAAGAAGGGTAAACTCATAATTATTATGGCCATTGTTTTTTGAGGAAGAAAAGGGAAACAGTTTTTTTTTTGTGGAGTTCTTGTTACAAAACCTATTGTTGTTCCAAAACAAACATTTTCCTCTTGTGCAGGGAGTGGGAAGGGTACCCAGAAGTCGCAGCCCTAGAAGGTAATAACCACTTTTTTGCTTTTCCCTTTCCAAGTCATATGTAGTAGTATTTTTCTTTGGTACGCAAGCAGCTTATCATAATAGTTACTAGCTATATGTTTTTGTAATAAGATGTATACACCTCCCCGAAATCTATATGTTTTGGAAATAAGAAGGTGTTCTTTTTTTCACCGGCGCAGGCCTTTTAGAGGAAGAAGTGTTTCTAGCTACAGCCGTAGTAGCAGGTCAGCCTCCTCCCCTAGCAGCAGTTAGAACTCCCGGCATGGCGATCCTGGTAGGTATTCTGTCTCGTTACTCTTTATCTCTGATCATCTCGTTTGCCTGTGCTGCTGCTGTCTTTGCTGCCAAGCCTTGGTACTTCTGTGTGAGTGGACGATGGTGCGTAACGAACGATCGATCAAGCTGCCAATGGATCGGATATTGCCGGGAAAAAACATGCGCTCCTTGGAGAGTGTCTGTCTGAGATCTTCTTGCTGTAGTCAATAATGTGCATTGGTGTTAAAAAGCAAACAAGCTTAGTCGATGTTGTTACGAATTACGATTATTTGCTGGTGAATTGAATTTGCCAAACTTGTCGAGCCTGGAAATGAGATTGACAGTTAACTCCTACGTATACTTGTTGTCTACATGAGATGAGATTAGCGAGCAAAGCCAGCTCTCATCTATCATCTTCTGACCCTGTTTCCATTGTCGTCGCCGACGGCACCCATACCCGTCTGCAACCAAGCAAGCTTTCATTCATGCTCGCAAATCGCCACTCTTTGGAGAAACGCTTTTGGCTTTAAGGAGGAGAAGCGTGTCCTGATGCAAGGAAGCTGGGTGCAACAATTACAGCAATTCGAGCATCAGAGCCACAAGTTGAGAGATGAGCGTCTGAAGATCCACCGTTTCACACGAGGAGACGTCGTAGCAATGCCGGACGGTGTCGCGCACTGGCTGTGCAATGACGGCGACGCACCAGCTGTAGCTGTCTATGTTTTCGGCACAAACAACAACATTAACCAGCTCGAACCTACAATGAGTGTAAACCATGGGAGGTGAGGCTAAACATGGAGTGTCCTGATGGTCACGCTGACGTCTACAACCCGCGTGCTAGAAGGATCATGCATCTCAGTAGCCAAAATTCCCCCATCCTGAACCTTGTACAAATGAGCGCTGCGCGAGTCAATTTATACCAGGTAATTGGCGATAACATAGAGCTCACTTTACGTCTTGTTTGATGCTGAACTGTGATGTTCTTTAAGCAATTCTAACAACAACAGTATAGCCTTTTGTCCCAACCAAATTAAGATATGTTAAAAATAAAACCTCTTAAGAGTCAGAGACGGGAGCCTTCAAAAAACCTATAAAAATTAAAAACTTAAGTCGTACCTCCTATCATCTGAAACTAATTCTTCTTATGGTTCTAAAACAATGGAATGCTAACTTCTTATGGTTCTAGTACGTGGAACGTTAACTTCCATGTATTTCTATCCAAAACTAATTGTTTAGATATAGCCCTCAAGATTCTTTTAACTGCTTTCTCCTACGTTAGTCTTGGTCGACCTCTGCCTCTTCTTACGTTTTCAGTACATCTTAAAATTTCACTACGTACTGGTGCCTCAAGAGACTTCCGTTGGAGATGTGCAAACTATCTCAAGCGATGTTGGACAAGCTTCTTTTCAATTGGTGCTACCCTCACCCTATCACGTATATCATCATTACGGATGCGATCCCGCCTTGTGTGACCATAGATCCACCGTAGCATCCTCATCTCCGTTACACTCATCTTCTATATATGTTGTCTTTTAGTTGCCCAACATTTTGCTCCATATAGCATCGTGGGTCTGATTGCCGTCCTATAGAACTTACTCTTTAACTTGAGGGACTTTTTTGTCACATAGGACACCAGATGCTTGGCACTATTTCACCCATCTCTCTTTTATCATGTGGTTCACGCCTTTATTAATCTTATCGTCTCGTTGTAGCATCGATCCCAAATAACGAAACGTATCTTTCCTATGGCTCACGTCTTTATCAATCGCAACGATGAACTGTGAGAGGTTCGTATTTATGGCCGAGCGAAATGTGAACGTGGTGCACTCACCCCATATATTGAGGACCCATTATCACGAGCAATGCTTTGGGTGAGGGGGCAGCATCATAACACTGACAAATGTGCAAACGAGGGAGCGAGTGTGGGGGAAGACACGAACATAATGACGTTAGTGCGAGCAAGAGAGCGCGCGAGGGGGGCATGACACACAGAGAGTGACAATTGTGCGAACCAGATAGCAGAAAATAAAATATAGCACGATTTACCGACACATGCCACTTCAAAAGATACCTGAACATCGTTAAATTTATGATTAAATTAATTCGAATAAACGTGGCAAATTTAGACTACATAAAATTTTTTTACAAAATTACACAATAACTATGACTATGTCAGAAGGTTTCACATAAAATTACGTAATTTTTGAACCTCATTTGTTATATGTAAAAACTCATAACAATATCAAAATTGTATGAATTTTTTAGCAACATTCACAATAGATAAAATTACCCAAAAATTACACTGCTAAGTACGTTATGTCAAGAGACTACATAAATTTTTTACTTTTTTGAGCTCATTTGGTGTATTTAAAATTCAAAAAACACTAAACGCAAAAGAATTAGGGCAGTTAATTAAGCCGGCTAATTAGCTGGCTTAATCACTGTCGCCTCCTCACCAGATGGCATGCTTGCCTACCGTCCCCCCACCGAACAGCAGGTTACCTACCGTCTGGTAACGAGACGGCAGGCGCCTGCCGCCGGCGGCCTCGCTATTATCGCCTCACCGGCGCTACTGTCTACTCACCGGACGGCAGAAATACCACTTTTGCAAAATATCATTTTTATAAATACAATATGTAACAGTATCAAATTTTGCTTTACCCCGATATTTTTGCTCCAACCAACTCAAAGTCGTATGCAAGCGAGGACATACTGCCACAAACAAATCATCCCGAGTGCACGAATCGCGAAGCAAGGACACCACAACACCCCTTCCTCTTGCTCCCGTCCGTCGCCTCGCCGCCGCCGGGATGCAAGCCGCCGCACGGATGGGCGCCTCGGCGGCCTTCCACTCCACGGCCGCAGCGCTCTCCAAATCCACGGTCCACCCTAAACCCACCTCCCCTCCAACATCTCTTTCCTTCCTTCTTTCTTTTGTCAAATCAAATCACGCCTCCAGTTCTTGGTTCTTGACGCGAAATCTTGGCACGATTTGGCTCCTTTAAGCAGGCAAATGAAACTAGCTAGTCTATAAAATAAGAATCAATCTTTACGACATATAGCACGGCAAGATGATAACAGAAAGGGCATCGCAATGATAAATAAGCACTAACCAGTGATGATGCATCTCTTCTGTATCTGCGCATCCATGCTGCAATTTCAATATTGAGCCAGTGAACTCTTCTGTGCAATGCATTCATCAGTTGGTGCGCAGTTGCTTCCTGACCCATGTCTTCATTATGCTAGTTCCTGCCATTGGGATTAGGGTTAGAGTTGTAATAGTTTGCTGTACCTTTTCAGGTTTAGTATACATTTCTTATATACAAATTTGTTGCTGTGGAAGATGTAACTCAGAACTATCAGCATGAATGCTGAAGCGCTTGCTAAGCACTATACCATTTGTGTTTCTTCAATTATTTGGGATTTGGGTTTAACAGTTACGGAACTGTTCTTGGGCAGCCTCATATCCGATTCGCCGTCCGTGAAAAGCGTGGTGATGCAAAGAGCGCTCTTAAGAAGATTCTACTTAATGGCAGCCCCTATCAGGTATCTGTAACCAATTTCTTAAATTTTATTTACTTCCTAATTTGTGAACTTGTCTGTAAATGACAGCACTGTACAGATTTACAATGTTTTATCCTGGTATAAGTGGGCTACGCTCATCTCCTTGACTAATGACTACAATTATTTTATACCAAATGTTTGCTGTTTCACCATGCTGATGGGCAAATTATATATGCCTCAACAACTGTGAAACATGAAGCGAACACTTCTTTATTTAATTTCTTTGAAAGCATTGCCTCCCTGTTGAAAAAGGATTAGACTTTGAAATAATTTTGAACATGGTCAATAGGAAAGCAGTAATAGACAAACGAGGCAGCAGAAAGTTAGTGGCGTTTCAAAGGTCCGACGCTCTGGTTCCGGAAAAAATCCACATAGAAAAAGCAACTGTAAGTTTACTTTCAAACCTTTTACATTCCAAATGCTCTTACATCGAGTAACTTGTTTGTACTTAAGACCATTTGTATTTTCTGATTCTCAATTAACTAGACAGAAGGAATGCATATGGAAATGTGCGAATGTGAGCCTACTTCTAAACTTCTTGATGTGTGCGTTGGTTGTATTTGTTCTTCATTAACATTGCCATGAGGCCTTGATTACCTTCTCACAATTTCTGTTTCATTCTTTAATTAAATTGTGCTGTTATGTGCTTCAATAGTACAATTGCACTGACTTAATGCACATGAACCATTATTCCTAGCATCTTCATTGTGTAACTATTTTTGGGGCATAGTTTATATTTCTCTACCCTAAAAGCGTAAATAAGCAGTTATTTCACAATTATTTTCAGTATATTTGGATGCTAAAAAGTGCACCAATGTTTTATATAGTTGGTCAAAACTGGAGAAACTTTGATGAAGATGAATCCAGTGATACCCCTTACGGGAACTTTGGTGGTAAGAGATCTTTTACCTGGTACTGGCCTGGGGAGAATGATGTCCTTGGCAGTTCTCCTAGTGGATTTCAATGGAGGGATGATACTCAATCGACCAAATCAAGGGAAAGAGTTTGGAACGAAAGTGATGTGGATGAGGAAGAAGAGTCTTGTCGTGATGATTTGAGAAGCCATAGAATCTCTCTTGGTTTGCCGCCTTTAGGTCCCTTAAAACTTGATCATATTAAATCTGCGTAAGTCTTATGAGCATTCTCTACAGCACTGTATCACATTTGCATGGTTTCAATATCATAGGGCTGATAATTGGTCTTCTTTCTCAATGTAATGTTTCTGCAGTTTTCGCGCATCGGCTCTCAAGTGGCACCCAGACAAGCATCAGGGATCTTCACAGGTCAGTGTGGGTTGTCCTTGCAATTTCTGTCACACCTTAGTGGTAGTCTTGCATGCTCTTCAGCAAGGATTATTTGTGTGGCACTGGTAATTGGTCGGTACAACTGTACATCAGCCACACTGGGTCACTGTTTATTTTAGAAACTATCGGTTCTTGAGCCCGTAGGGATACCGCATTCTGGTTGAATTGCCAGCAGTGGTACTAGGAAAAGGCATCATGATGACTCCATATCACCACGCTTGTCACTGTCATATTAAACATAATTGAATCGAAGTGCATACATGCAACATAGGTGACATAGAGCTCTTAATGATATAGGGATTGAGCGTATAAACAGAACTCATCTTTTTTTTCTTTGAGTTGTTGGCCTATAACCTGTGTAAAGGTCTCGACTCTGAATACAACTGTATTGCAGGCTGAAGCAGAGGAAAAGTTTAAACGCTGCGTAGAAGCATACAAGACGTTGGCTGGTGCTTTCAAATCGAGTGGTTCATGACAGCATGCAAGAGCAAGGGAATTTTTTGGAGAACTTGTAGTGCTGAGGGAACTGGAGTTCCAACGCACCAAGAAAACAAATATTTGCTGTTAGAAGAAAGTGTAGTAATCCAGAGTTTAGACTTCATATTCTTAACGAATTCAGAAGATGAATATATGTCAGAACAGAGAATGGATGAATCCTGTCAAATCAGTTGAGGCAAAGGAAATTCCAGGGGTTATTTGTAAATTTTGCTTCCACATTGCAGTAAATACTGTTCCGTACTTCCATGGTTCCATCCATGACAACCTTGTTCCATCATGTAGTCTACCAATAATTACCAAGGAGAGTTTGTTGCTATGATGCTTTCATGTAGTAAAAATCCATTTGGAGAACATCTTGTAATTTTTAAATTGGTGTCCAAATTATTTCTGTGTTAGCCAATGTCCGCTGTTTCCCCTAAAATAAAGGCAAAGACTACTGTCGTTATTCAATATACGCATTTTTTGTATTCATTACATTCTTGTTTACAACAGGTAAGCCTTTAAAATTTTCGTCAGGCAATTGAACCTGAATATGACAGCAATGGAACCCTGTCCGGTCGGAGTGTGTTATCCTCTTAATGCAAATACACCGTCAGATAATCTCATCACGACACAGTACCAAGGTGCCAGCAGTTGACGATTCCATGGAAGCAGTACATACTTCTTCCATGGATGTTCACTGTAAAACGCTTTCAGATCTAACGCCATATGACCCAGAAACAAATCCAAAATTTAGCACAATCCTTCCCTTAGAGCAATTTATAGAACTATCATCTATTACAACCAATCAAGCCAATCAAGTTTGACAACTGATCTCACAAACAAGGTGAGACGATACAAAGATAGTGTACTCGCACATGGAGCCACCACGTATAGAAGTGGCATATCCGGAGAACAGTCATGTCTGGGGGAAAAACATAGCCTGCAAAATCTGCAATACATATCTAGAAAAATGAACCAAACATAAACTCAAGACTAGATGACAACAACGTGAGGACTTGACGAAAATCAGAAGCACTTCCTGTGGACAATCGCAGGGCCAGATTCATCATACTCGTCCTTCGATATCCACATCTGCTACACCAAAGTCACAATAACAGAATTCAGACGTTGGTTTGATTTAAGCCTGATAAGTTTTTGAAAGTAAAGTTGAACAATTGTCCTAGCAATTGCAATTGAACGAGACGAACCTGTTGGAAAGTGCTGAGCGAGGCTAGGATCGACCCTCCGATCCAGACACTGTACTTCCGCTCAGGTGGAGCAACGACCTTGATCTTCATGCTGCTCGGAGCAAGGGCAGTGATCTCCTTGCTCATACGATCAGCGATGCCTGGGAACATAGTTGTACCCCCACTGAGCACAATGTTGCCATAGAGGTCCTTCCTGATATCGACGTCACACTTCATGATGGAATTGTAGGTCGTCTCATGGATTCCAGCAGCCTCCATACCAATCATGGATGGCTGGAAGAGGACCTCAGGGCACCTGAACCTCTCTGCACCAATTGTGATTACTTGACCGTCAGGTAGCTCGTAGCTCTTTTCAACTGAGGAGCTGTCCTTGGCAGTTTCCAACTCTTGCTCATAATCAAGGGCAACATATGCAAGCTTCTCCTTGATGTCTCTTACAATTTCCCGCTCGGCAGAGGTTGTGAAGGAGTAACCCCTCTCAGTGAGAATCTTCATAAGGGAATCTGTGAGATCCCGACCAGCAAGATCCAAGCGAAGAATGGCATGAGGAAGCGCATATCCTTCATAAATGGGAACAGTGTGGCTCACACCATCACCAGAGTCGAGAACAATACCTGTGGATGGGGAGAAAAACTTCAGCCAGGAAATACTCCACTAAATTGAACTTCTATTGCTTCTCAATATCTTAGCTACAATTATTTTCCTAAATGCAAAGGGGAGTGAGCAGTAATCATGATTACAGCATATCCAAATTATGCAAGCAAACCAGCATTTGGAGGAATTAATTATGGAAGCTTGACAATAATTTTAAGCAATTAGTGGAGGGCAGCATAACTGCATCATATAGGTACATTATCGAGCAAACCATCACTGAACTAAAAGTTGGAAACAGTTCATAATCATACCAGTAGTACGCCCACTAGCATAGAGGGAAAGCACCGCCTGAATGGCAACGTACATGGCAGGAACATTGAAAGTCTCAAACATAATCTGGGTCATCTTCTCCCTGTTGGCTTTTGGGTTCAAAGGTGCTTCAGTGAGCAAAACAGGGTGCTCCTCAGGTGCCACACGAAGCTCATTGTAGAAAGTGTGATGCCAGATTTTCTCCATGTCATCCCAATTGCTTACAATACCATGCTCAATTGGGTACTTCAGTGTGAGGATACCTCTCTTGGACTGTGCCTCGTCACCAACATATGCATCCTTCTGTCCCATCCCTACCATAACACCTGTGTGCCGAGGACGGCCAACTATGCTAGGGAAAACAGCCCTTGGAGCATCATCTCCAGCAAAACCAGCCTACACGATAAAACATTAGAAATGGCATTGAGAAGTGCAGGAGACGACATAATGTAACAGTTGAGGAAAACTTCTGACCTTGACCATTCCAGTGCCATTGTCACAGACAAGAGGCTGGACATCCTCACCATCAGCCATTTCCTACAGGATAGCTGCAAGTAGCATAGGAAGGATATCAAATAATAAGTGATCTTGTCAGTCTATAATACACAGAAACACTGGACTTGTGAAAATGTCTTCATTGAAATGAACCAATGCCCTTCTTAAGCGAAAAGTCAAACAAAACAAATGCATTTTATGTATTACCTCCAACACTAAAGAGGGTTAAGATCTAGTTTGTAGGCAATACTTTATGACTAAAAACATCTGCATTCTGCAACAACATATTGCACCAAGTCAACATGCTTGGTGGCGTGCTTTCTACCATAAAAGACTTCAATTTTCTTTCCTGGAAATGCTCCACGTGTTGAAGTCGTGTACAAATGATCAAAAATTTCACCATTTTGCAGGAGTCTAATTAATCGCCTAAAAAAACCAACAGCAATCGCCCACTAGCAATCTACCTACCGTTTGCCTCAACCACGGATCGATGCACTACACGGAATACGCGGCTATCCATGCCAATGCAGGGTGATTTCCAAGAAAATCTATGTAGGAGCGCACAAGCACAAGAACCGATCGAGTTGCAAGAAACAAACAGCAGCCAGTGGCAGATCACAGAATCAGGCAGGCATCGTCCAGATCAGACACTAAAATACACGAGTTTTCACCGGATCTTCATCCAGGCTGCTCAAATCCGGGATCGCAAAGTCGCAAGACCGAATCTTGGACTGCAAGTGAAAGGAGAGCAAGATCTAGCTAGCTAGACCAACATGCTGAGAGGGGGAGGGGGGTGTGGGGAGGGCATTACCGTGGAGGTGGAGCTGGAGCGCTGCTACGGCGGAAAGCGATGCGATCGGAGGACGATACTGGTGCTGGTGGGTGGCTGCTGCTGCCGGCCTGCCTGCCGCTGTATGGACGGGCGCGGGTACTCTTCCACTCAGTTTATGTTTGTATAGAGTATAGTAACTAACTTATTTTTTAAAAATATAATGAATAAAAAGATTATAATAAAAAATATATTAGTTTTAGTTATACTAATTAAAATTACATACGACTATTATATATATACTACCTTTTACGAATAATCAGAATTTAAATATTTAAGTCATAAGCTACTCGGAACACTGCTGCTGCTCCGGTTGACCTAAGAGAAGAAAGCATTTCCTTTTTCTTTCTATTTTCTTTTCAATTCATTTCTCAAACTTTCTACCCGCACTTGAATTGGATTTGACAGTACAATCTCATTCTTATCCCATCATATATATGCTTCCATGTGGATTCAATCCGGCCCATTGATCTTGTTATACTCCAAAGCCTTCTCTTTTTACCAAACGAAAAATCCTTAAAAATCTTTCTGACCAACACCACTACAAAGCTAAGTTTTTGGCATTTATAGCGTATTTAGAGTCTGTATTTATAAAAAATATTAGTATGCACACGACAATGGCAGAAATACCCGTTTTGGCGTCCGGTTATCGGGCGGCAGAGCTATAGAGCTGATACGTGGTCAGCGGTGCCCCGTAGCTGTGTGGCAGGGGCCTACAGCCGGCCATCATGCGACCACGCGAAGGCCGCACGGCCACCGTGCAGCTCCTTCTATGCCATGCTGCCACCAGACGGTAGGTAATTAAGCCGACTTAATTACCTACCTTAATTATTAGTTTATATTTACTGCTTGTTTGAATTTTTAAATATAGCAAATGAGGTCAAAAAATTACAAAATTTTATATGTAGTCTTCTGACACAATGTACTTGATTATAATTTTTTATAATTTTATCCATTTTGAATGTTATTTAAAAATTCATACGATTATGCTATTTGTAAGAGTTATTACATATAGCAAACGAGCTTCAAAAATTATAAAATTTTATGTCCAATCTTCCAACATAGTTGACCTAATTGTCTAATTTTTGGAAATTTTATGTGCTATGAATTTACTTTGTTAGTTCATGTTAATTTAATCACAATTAGCAATATGTGATACTCATTTAATTCGTAGTTTAAATCATAGGCAGCACCGCCACCATGCGGTGGCCACCCTCCTTCGCACATACGTCACCCCCTTGCTACTATCCCCCTCCCTCCTTCACACATATGTTGGCTCATCCATAGGCCGCACGGCCACTATACGGTGACCATCTTTTACATTATGTGACCTCCCTCCTTTGCACATACGTCACCCCTTGCTACTATCCCCCTCCCTCCTTCACACATATGTTGGTCCCCCCTTGCCCGTTTCCTCGTCCGCAAATATGTCACACTGTCCATGTCGTCCACCCTCGCTCACTCCCTCGTCCATACATATGTCATTCTTACCATGTCGTCCCCCCTCGCCTGTGGTGCTGCGTGTCGACAACGAGTCCATAATTTCCACTGGCAATGCACTGGGTTCCCTTTTCGTTAGGCCATAAATATGGAGCTCTAGCAGTAGCTCATCGCTCGTCTCAATATCATTTAAGTAATCATTTGATTAATTGACAATTACCACCATATAAAATACCACATCTTGAATTACCACCACATAAACAATTAGCACTGCTACGATCGTGACGACTGTTTTGATATTTACTCTCCAAAAAATCTTAATTATGCTACGCACTCTTAATTCTCAGTGACGAGCGTGAGAACGAGAAGCGAAATACAGTTGAGATGAGCGATGAGTAACCGCGAATTAAATGAGCATCATATATTACTAATTATGATTAAAGTAATATGAATTAACATGGCAAATTTAGAGTATATAAAATTTCTAAAAAAATTAGATAATTAAATCGACTGTGTTAGAAGACTGCACATAAAATTTTATAACGTCTCATGTCAACCCCAACTACGTAATTCAATGTTCATTGATCACATAACGGGCCTGGGCGCTCTATGTTTTCATACAAATCTTGTGTTACGTTGGATCACCTTAAATGCGTCGAGGACATACGTACGTGCACATGTACCGATCCATGTACAATCGTGCATACACTCGCTATTAAAAAATTGTAAGGTTCTTCTTTCTTAATTTGCTTTCTACAGGAGTACTAGCTGCTAGTAGATCTAAGTGACCATTTTGGACATTACTTGTACTTAGACCAAAAAAAAAAAGGAAACATGCACGCTAGTACTTAGTACAAAAAAGAATAAAAATCAAACTTATCCTTGCAATCATTCTCTTGCTTGTATACAGGAGACAGCTCATCACTGGCTCCGAGAAAAGGAGTTTGTAGGAAGCAATTAGAGCGGAAAGTTGGGTCAGGCTTATCCGTATCAGTCTGAGGTCCGGCAAGATCCAACACGGCACGGGCACGTCATGTGGTAGTCTGTGTCGGTATGGTCCGAACAGTGGGCTGGGCTAGACCTGAAAATTTGACCCATCGGCATGGCATGGCATATCGTGCTGTGCTCGGGCCGGCTCGGCCCAGTGAGCACGCTAGCGTCCACTGCCGTCTCGACCTCAGCCTCGCCTCCCACCTCCCGTCACCCTCCCATCGCCATCTTATGGATTCCCTACAACCACAAGCCAACACAAAGTAGAGAGGGGAGTAGAGGGGACAAGGGAAGGAGTATACTCGATGGCAAGTGAGGTAGAGGGTGTTCTGGAGGTCATCCCCACCGGCTGGCGGCTGCTGGCTTGGCCTCGGCGAGGAAGGCAAGCATGTCGTCGATCCCGCGACCACCTCGCTGGCTCCCGCCCATCTTGCCTACGGAGGCGCTTGACCGCCACGCCTGCGTCTGTGGCACCGGCTGTCGCGCTTCAGCCCTGCGGTCACTGGCTGAGAGCGTTGACGACCTCATTGCCGACCTACGGCTCCTCATTGTGGGATGCAGTTAGGGGAGGGGAGGGAGGCGGCCAAGGGAGGGGCGTTGGGGGTAGGGGAGGGGAGGAGGGGGCGCCAGGGTAGGAAGAGGGGCCGAGGGGAGGAGAGGGAGGCTAGGGGAGGAGGGGGCTAGTGTGGAGGGTGGGAGGCAGCCGAGGGGAGGGGAGGGTGGCCGGGGGAGGAGGGGGCACCAGGGTGGGTGAAGGAGACGGCCGGGGAGGGGACTGGAAGAAGGAGAGGGGCACCGAGGTAGGGGAGGGGCGGAGGGTGGCGGCGGGGAGGGAACTAGAGGGAGGAGACGGGCACCGGGGTGGGGGTGGCGATGGGGAGGGAGGTGGCCTGGGGAGGAGTGGCACTGGGGGTAGGAGGGGAGGCTGCCTGGGGAGGAGGGGCGTAGGGGTGGGGGGAGGGAGGCGGCCGGTGGGGGAGGAAGGCCGAGGGAGGTGGGGTGCTGGGTTGGGGGAGGGGAGGGAGGTCGAGAGAGGAGGGACGCTAGGGTGGGGGGAGGGAGGTGGCCGGGGAGGGGATTGGAGGGAGGAGAGGGGTGCCGGGTGGGGTGGCGACAGGGAGGGAGGCGGCCAGGGGAGGAGGTGGCACCGAGAGGAGGGGAGGGAGGTTGCCAGGGGAGAAGGGGGTGCCGGGGTGGAGGGAGGAAGGTAGCCAGTAGGGGGGAGGCTGGGGAAGAAGGGGCGTTGGGGGTGTAAGGGAGGGGCCGAGGGGGAGGGGAGGGAGGTAGGGGGAGGAGGGGCGCATGGGTGGGGGAGGAAGGCGACCGGGGAGGAGAGGGAGGCCGGGGGAGGAGAGGGGCGCTGAGGTGGGGGATGGAGGCGGTCGGGTGGGAGGGGACTGGAGGGAGGAGAGGGGCTTCGGGGTAGGGGAAGTGTGGCCGCCGGGAGGGGATTGGAGGGAGGAGAGCGGAGAGATGAGAGATTCTGAGAGAGAGAGTGGAATGGAGAGATGAGGGAGGAGAATCATTTTTCTCAGACATTCGGGAGAGCAACGTTTAGAAGATCAATGTTTGAGACAGCAACGCTCAGAACACAAAGTTCGGTAGAGCGACGTTCAGAAGAGCAACATTCGAGAGATGATGCCTATAAATTCACCTCGCATCTCTCATTTCTTCACAAGCTATTCAATCTCTCATTTCTTCAACATCCCTCTACACTCTCCAAGTTCCTATTTCTTCAACATCCCTCTACACTCCCTATTTAATCACCATCCATCCACTATACTACCAAGGATTCGGAGTACCAAGAAGCTCCCGAGCGGTATGCAGAGGAGTTAAAACACGAAAAAGGTAGCCGGGCGACTTAGTGTAAACTCTCACCATCACTCCTCTAGTCCTCCTCCAGCTACGACTCTAGTTGATGCTTGTCGAAGTTCATCAAGTATGGGAGACTACGGCATGGATGATCGTTATATGGACGGTACATAGGGCAATCACATGCACCAAAGACTGGGAACTAGCTAAAGAGCGGTAATAGCATCAACTGGAGGATCCTGAAATCGTGCGGGCATACGCTGACCTCGAACGCATGAACAACCTAGACATTGATGAGTAGATACTATGTGCGCATATTGTTATAGTTAGTCTGTATATATATTGTTACTGTACTATTTTTCTTACTTGGGGAACCCCACTCTGGAGTGTTAAGGTTTTTAACGATGTAATAATATTGTATTTTTAAAGTATCAAGGGAATTTCATTTTTTTCCTCGAAATATTTACATCATTGCGTACCCATGTTTTTATGCAACTAATTCAATTTCAACCAGTTTTTAACGAGGTGGGTACGAGAGAAAGAAAGATGGCGATGACCGCCGCCTTCGTCGTGTATAGTTACTTCGGGCTGGGTGGGCTGGTACAGCACGAACGTCGGTACGATGGGCTTTGGGCCATGTTTAGGCCTGGTTGGAGGTGAGGCGGGCCAGCACGGCACGGCATGACAAGATAACTGGGCCGAGCTGGCACGACACGAAATGGCCTGAAGTATGGTAGACCCAGGCCATGCCGGCATGGTATGAAGTAGCCCGAAGTACGGTAGGCCTGGGCCGTGGCACAGCACTGCCCAACTCTCAGCTCTAGAAGCAACCCGGCCTTTTAATCCCTTGTGGATTAATTGTGGTACACTAGACTGGTTGTTTAGTAGTATATCAACAGGTTGCTAGAAAATTATAGTACTGATTTTGCTCAGCATTTTTTGACAAAGATTTCAATAATCTACTACTTCCTTCGTGTCACAATACACATGGTTTTAACCTTCTCAACTTTTTTAAAAATATAAGTCGTTTATAATTTTGAGACATTTTTGCCCCTTTTTATTCCTATTATGCCCTTGATTAATTTTATCAATAAACTATCTCTTTTTGTATGTCTATACTCTATCTCCCATGCAATTCCCACCAAACTATAATTAAAGAAGTAAGACTAAGAAAAAAATTTAAAAATAACAATGTCATTTCATCCGCTCCCCTAATTCTTAGGCCCAAATCTAAAAAGATCTGTACTGTGGCACGAGGGGTATAAGAGCAAGTACAATGATGCTGACTAGGTCGCCTCTAGCGAAATCCACGTCAACACAATCCTATGTGGAAGAGAGAGACAAGAGGAGAGAGAGGTAAGCTGCCCCTCATGCAAGAGGTGACCTCTAGCACATCATACGAGGACTTGGAGGCGATGCTAGTTCTTAGAGCAAGTACAATAAGGGTTAGGGTCGCCTCTAGCGAAATATTAAATGTTTGAGTGCTTTAGTAGAGGTAACATCTACTCAACTTATTGTATTAGCTACCTCCACATAAGCCATATGTACTTTTTTTGCTTATTTGGCTAGTCCTAGAGATGGCAGTCACCTCTTCTATTAAACTTGCTCTAAACCTGTTCCCCAACTTGATCTTCTCAAAAGCAACACCATCCGTTCATTAATCCGCTTCAACAAAATAACCCAATCACCACCCATGCTACTACATGCCAAAGCACTTCAATCGGTCTCAGAGCATAGATCAGATACAATTTCTTCAGAAACAAAAGAATCATATATACTAATATGAATCAGTTAGAGTGACAATAGGCCTGTTTGATATGGCCATAGCTTTTGATTGAATTTTTTGAATTTTAACTGTTTGCTACAGAGATCACGGAGAGATACTCGCTTGCAATTTTGATTGATATAGATGTTGGGTTTTTAATGTACAATACAATTAACTTGTAGGCTCTGTTTTGAGAAAATACTTTATTTAAAAGTTAGGTACTATAGCAAAAATCAAAAGCCATTTTTAGAAGCCGTTAAAGAATAGACCCATTAACAAAACCACTGAGATCTCAATGGTAAGTAAACACATGTATAGTGTCACTAGAAGAAAATTAAGTACAGGAACAAGCCAAGACCAGCTTTCTTTTCCTTTTGCTATTCAGCAACTCTTAATACGGTACAGGAGCGGATCGAGGAAAGAGGAGGTGTGGTCTACTTTATGTTTATCAATTAGTTAATTATAGTATATATTATAATAATTTTATTTACTATGATTAAAATTATATATGAGTTTCTTGTATACCTTTTTATAAAGGAGTTTTTGCTCATTTGCCCCATATATTAATATGCACTTTGCTCATTTGCCCTAGTTGTGTTACTGATCCATGTGTCAGTGAGACATCACAGAGGCAAATGAGCAAACACACTCAAGAGTGAGGGCAAATGAGCAATTATTCTTTTTATAAACCGTTACTATTTATAAACTAAATTTAAAACGCGTAAGTAAAACCAGCACAAACGGCGACAGGGAGAGAGAGAGGGGGAGCTCGTCAGAAGCAAAGAACAAACCGAGGGAGCCCATCCCTCGTGATCGACAGCCGAGAAACCGAGGAAGGGAAGGGTGGGAGAAAAGAGGGAGGGAGGTGGCGCATCGACTCCAGCAGCCGGCGATCTGTCCCCTTCCGGTTGTGTGCCGGCTGGGTGGATCTTGGAGGAGGAGCGGTTTCTTGAGTTCACGGAGTGTTGATGCCCACCCCCCGGGTGGTCCGGTACGAGATCTTTCACCTTCCTGCGCAAATTTTTATTCTTTGTGCGGTTTTGAGGTTCATTCTGGGCGCCTGGTGCCGGGACGGCAGGAAAGGAGGCTGCTCTGCTCGAAATCTAGTGTTTCTGTGGTTAACTGGGTGTTTAATTTCTGGCTCTGATGCAAGAAAGGAGGCTATTGTTTCTCCATTGGTAGTTTATGTGGCTTCGTGTTGCTGATTCTTGGCATTTAGGTGGCCTGTACCCCCTGATGCTGATTTGGTTTGGTAATGTAGGAGCAAAGTTGCTCGAATTGTGGACGCAACTCGCGTGCGTTTTGCACTGCTCACCACATGTACTGCTAAGCCTGTGAGAAAAAGAAATGCTTGTCTGGTTGTATCGTCCTGTTCAGTTGGAGAGTCATTTTGCTTACTGGAAACAACCATGTTCTTTCGCTCTGTTGTTGGACAATGTGGGTTTTCCTGATTTTAGAAAACAAAGAACCTAGTTACCTACAGCCAATTATTGTTCTTGTTCTGAAGAATTACAGATTTACAGTAACACTCAGATACAACATACTTGGGTTGAGTTTCTTTTGGGCTTTATGCTTATGCCTTTAGCTTTTGCTACAGTAACTAGTTTTTGAATGGTGCGTATTTTTAAGATGAGATCTACAAGTCGATTGTAGTAGAAACTGTACCGACTTCAGCTATACTGGCCAAAATCATATGCGACTCTCCCTTCATACTCTCTCTCGCATCCAGTGAAGTATCGGAGAAGCTAGTTTTCTTCCCCGTATAAAACTAGCAAACCAGTCTTATTTTTTAGTAAACCCTGCCATCATGGGTCTGGACTAAGGTGTGTGCTATGGTATTATTGCTTTAGGAAACAATCTTGAATTCATTCTTTCCTTGGAATAACTGCTTTAACTTCTGTTATTCTGCTTTCCAGGCTAGTGGTATGTAGCATCCCATAAGAGCGATGTGCACATATCTTGCTGCATTTTTCTCTTTCATAAAGTTTTAGTTGTGTTTGAATTTGCTTTTGTACAGTACTACAGTGGTTTTTACACTTCACTGTCAATTATGTGCAGGTGTTTGAGATATCCACCTTATTCTAGCTTATAGCTCGATCAGCATTGTTATTCTGCAGTACTCCCATGACAGTCGTGAGTGTATATTGGTAATTTGTAGTTACCTGGAGATCAGATGTGACAATATGCACACAAAGGGGGCATCTTCAGATGTTCTTAGAGCAAGCATTTCTAGTGCCCCTAGTACATCTAGCCATGGTTCTGTACAAGATGACTGTGATTCTTTAGGTGATGTCTATGTGTGGGGTGAAGTTGTTTGTGATAACTCTGTACGAACTGGTTCTGATAGTGTAATTAGATCAACTGGGAAGACTGATTTCCTCGTCCCAAAGCCGTTGGAATCCAGTTTGGTTCTTGATGTGTATCATGTAGATTGTGGGGTCAGTCATGCTGCATTGGTCACAGGAAATGGAGAAGTTTTTACATGGGGTGAAGATTCTGGAGGCCGCCTTGGCCATGGAACACGAGAGGATTCTGTTCACCCTCGTCTGGTCAAGTCTTTAGCAGCTTGCAGTGTCGATTTTGTTACCTGTGGGGAGTTTCATACTTGTGCTGTGACAACAATGGGCGAACTTTATACCTGGGGAGATGGAACTCACAATGTTGGACTTCTAGGGCATGGTACTGACATAGGACACTGGATACCTAAGAGAATTTCTGGAGCACTGGAAGGTCTTCCAGTTTCTTACGTTTCTTGTGGGACCTGGCATACAGCATTGATTACATCAATGGGCCAATTGTTTACCTTTGGGGATGGTTCATTTGGGGTATTAGGCCATGGAAATCTAAAGAGTGTTTCGTGTCCAAGGGAGGTAGAGTCACTATCAGGGTTGAAAACAATTGCAGTTGCATGTGGTGTATGGCACACTGCAGCTATTGTAGAGGTTATTGTCACTAAGTCCAGTTCAAGTGTGTCTGCTGGAAAGCTATTCACATGGGGAGATGGTGACAAGCATCGACTTGGTCATGGTGACAAGGAAGCACGACTTAAGCCCACTTGTGTTGCTTCGCTTATTGATTATGATTTTTACAGGGTAGCATGTGGTCACAGTCTTACTGTAGGCTTGACAACTTCTGGACAAGTGTTGAGCATGGGGGATTCTGTTTATGGTCAGCTCGGGAATCCTCATTCAGATGGAAGGCTTCCATGTTTAGTTGAAGATAAGATTGCGGGTGAACATGTTCTCCAAGTTGCTTGTGGTTCCTACCATGTTGCAGTTGTGACAAGTAGGAGTGAAGTCTTTACATGGGGAAAGGGAGCTAATGGAAGATTAGGCCATGGAGATATAGAGGATCGGAAGGTACCTACACTGGTCGAGGCATTGAGAGATAGAGCTGTTCGGCACATAGCCTGTGGTGCGAACCTCACTGCTGCTATATGCCTTCACAAATGGGTTTCTGGAGCTGACCAATCACAATGCTCCTCATGCCGACAGCCATTTGGGTTTACTCGAAAGAGGCATAACTGCTATAATTGTGGACTTGTCCATTGTAATGCATGCACCTCACAAAAGGCTTTAAGAGCAGCATTGGCTCCTAATCCCGGGAAACCCTACCGTGTTTGCGATTCTTGTTTCTTGAAATTGAAGAATGCTTCAGACTCTAATTCAGCTAATAAGAGGAAAGACATTGTACCCCACCTTTCAGGTGAAAGCAATGGTGATACCAAAGTAGCGAAAGCCATCTTGCCTAGTAATATGGATATGATTAGAAGTTTGGATAATAAGGCAGCAAGACAAGGAAAGAAAACTGATGCATTGTCATTTCTCCGGACTGCTCAAGTTAGTTCACTACTGCAGCTGAGAGATATTGCTTTATATGGTGGCATTGATATGAACAGATCAGTTACGAGAGCAGTGCGTACATCAGCAGCTCGGTCAGTAACCACTTCAAGAGCTGTTTCCCCTTTCTCTCGCAAGTCTAGTCCACCACGTCCTACCACACCAGTTCCAACAACTCATGGTCTTTCTTTCTCAAAAAGTGCTACTGATAATCTGGTGAAAACAAATGAGCTCTTAAATCAGGAAGTTGAAAGGCTTCATGCACAGGTATGTAGTTCTCTTATTCAGCAGAACTTTGCTTGGGTGTTTATTATGTCGGAAGGAATTTAGTACTTTTATCTTTGTAGGTTGATAACTTGAGACATCGCTGTGAACATCAAGAACTTGAGCTGCATAAATCAGCCAAGAAAGTACAAGAGGCCATGACACTGGTTGCAGAGGAATCTGCGAAATCTAAAGCTGCAAAAGAAGTTATAAAATCTCTAACAGCACAGGTATTAACAAATTGACCTGAGCTGCATTATTCACCAGATTGTTTTCTTAACAAATTCATTGATTTAATTCTCTTGGTTTCTATGATACTGTATTGAGTCAACACATTGGCATAACCGATATACTAGTCATGCATTACAATATATGTTCAACTTTTACGTAACTTTGCTTCTCCCTACAACAGAAAATCTTTCATGGTTGAGTACAGGGAGATATGCATTCTAAGCTTCTGGTGGTTTAGATTTCCCATGAATATTTTGTATTTGGAAGTACTTTGCAGGCAATGCATCTTCAAGATTTCTTGCGATTGAATTCCATTCTTTCTAGACAAGCACTCCCAAATGTGTGATTGCTGCTTTTTTTATATCCCAGCTCGATCATCTTGGCTTCTTTCCTACATAGAACCAATTAAAAATATTTGTTAAGAAAAAATGGCCTTCTACATCTAGGAAAAAACATGATCAGGGTACCTTTGTTTCATCAGAAATAGTTGTTAAATCCTTATTTATTATGTGTCTTTTCTCTGACTTATGTAGCTGAAGGATATGGCTGAGAGATTACCACTGGAACAGGATGCTTATGATGGCAATGAGGCAAAGCAAGTTCACATTCCAAATGGTATCGAGCCCCATGTTGCAATCTACTCTAGCTTGAATGGAATTCACCAGCCACGGATCGAGTTGCTCAATGCTTCAAATGCACATAGCCCAAACGCTGGACGATCATCACATTCAAATGGAATCTCAAGTCAACATAAATTAATGGGTAATGTTAGTGAAACTAGCGAAGGCAGCACTCACAGGCATAGAATTACCAGTCCTCGCGAGTTGGATCTTCCTCATCGAAGAGCACGCAGCAATAGTGATGAGATGCTGGCTGCAAGTAATAGCGTGGATGATAATGTCAGCATAGATGCTAGGTCCCTTCAAAATGGTGAGGATGGCTACAAGCCTCGAGGCACAGTATCAATATCCAGCAACCAAGTTCAAGCTGAGTGGATTGAACAGTATGAACCAGGTGTATACATAACACTCACGACCCTCTGTGATGGGACTCGGGGTCTGAAGAGGGTTCGCTTCAGGTGAATTAACTTCTGTTCTATCTTGTTTGCTTAACTATGCCCTTGTTTAGATTTGTTTTCACGTACAAGTCATAAAACATTGACGATTGCAATCCGAATTGGTTGATTACAATAGGTATTCTGCATGTCACTTTATCACCCAGGCAGCCTGCAGTAGCTGGGCACGGTTTCATATGCAAACAAAGAGGGCTGAACGTTTTTTAGTGTTTTGGCATATTCCAGAACACAAAATTTCCACACTAAACATTATTAGAAAAATGAAAGACTGCATTGTTACCTGATTCAGCTGTCAAATTAGCGCTTTTGTTTTAATGTGTATCTGAGAGTATATATATATATATATATATATATATATATATATATATATATATATATATATTACATAAGGCACCTGGGTGCCTAGCACCCACATCAAGAACCGTCCGATACACGTGTATGATTGATTTTTTTTGAGTTTGGGTATGAAAATGTTTTTATACTCTTGATATATTTATGGTAAGTAAGTTTTGAACTCAGTTCAAACTAGTTTGAATTACTTTTGAGTTCGATGCGACTACAGTGAGTATATACCATAGAAATAGTTTAAACTAATTAAACTGAAGTTGAATTTAATTTTTTTTCAGAGTTTGACATCTCAAATATAGTTTTTTATGGATATATGAAGATATCCACATCAAACGTTGCGAATCTCAAAGCAAATCAACAGGCATTGATATATATATATATATCTCAAATATAGTTTTTTATGGATATATGAAGATATCCACATCAAACGTTGCGAATCTCAAAGCAAATCAACAGGCATTGATATATATATATATATATATATATATATATATATATATATATATATATATATATATATATATATATATATATATATATATAGGACGAGTGTTTCATACACCCAGGTGCCTAGGCACCCATATCTATATATATAGGACGAGTGTTTCATGCACCCAGGTGCCTAGGCACCCATATCAATGCCCGTTGATTTGCTTTGAGATTCGCAACGTTTGATATGGGTATCTTCATATACCCATAAAAAAGTATATTTGAGATGTCAAACTCTGAAAAAAAATTAACAAGCCAACATTTGTTAGCAACATCTAATCTATCTTAATTCTTTGCCTCTTCTAAAATTTCTTGTTTACAGTCGAAGACGCTTCGGGGAGCATCAGGCTGAAACTTGGTGGAATGAGAACCGTGAAAAAGTGTACGAGAGATACAACGTGAGGAGCTCTGAACGAGTGTCATCGGCAGCCTCGACCCGGTCTGCCTATTAACCTGAGGATGACATGCGAAATGTTGGCACCTGTTTTCACAAAGGAAAAATTGCAAGATTCCAAGACCGCCGGCAGCAAATTATGAAACGAGGCACAAAATTGAAGTCATACCGAGAGATGCCATATGCCATCGCTACAATAAAGCGCTTCGATTTTTATTGACTTTTGATACTGTAATATTGATAGGATGATGGTCAACTTTTTTTGCTCTAACATGGGCCTGTCTCAGTTTAATGTACATGGAAGGATGAAACAAGATGTATCTCAGGGGAAGGGTGTGTCAAGGCATGCTACCTTTACCCTGTTATAGGCCAGTAGGCAGTTTAGGCGATTTTTTTGTTCTTTCTCTCATTTTTTGTTCTTATTTTCTTTTTACGCATATGCATATGCTTGTTTCAGACTTATAGTAACTTCCACATGAGTTTTTGCAAATTTGCGCAAGTGTTGTCATTTTTTGTGTCACGCAGGACCTGGTCCTCAATGTTCAAAGCTTTTGTTGTCAATTCCCGGACTTCATTCAGGTCGCTATTCAAGAACACATTGGTATTTCTTGGAACACACCATCATGCACGTGGATTCCTTGGTGCATCTGGAATGGGTATCGACCATGCATTTACCTGTAGCTAACAATTTTGTGAGATTTTGAAAACTTGTACGAGCACTTTTAGTGGTATTTGCAACATTTTTTAATTCACAAAAGTGCTAATTTTCAGCTGATATGTTAGCTCACCGGGTGGTAAAAAACTAGATGAGCACTTTATCATGCATCCTTCCCAAACACACATGCTGAGAAGCCTTAGGCAAGCGGGAGTGTATAGGTACCATCCGAATGTTTTCTTCTTAATTATCATCTAAATTTGTGACTTTTAGATTAGAGATCAAATTATTGTTTTTAAAGGGGAGAGATTTTTTCAAGGGGGTAGAAGTCAAGGGGAGGAGGGAGAATTCATGGCCATTATATCTCTAATCTAATGGTTATAAATTTGGATGATAATTAAGAAGAAAACATCCGAATGATGTTTAACAAAATTCCAAACAAAAAACAAACCGTGTCATCACCAGCAGGCTCAAGCTGTGGTGCTTGAAATTGGATGTTCCCACAGCAAGCTGGTCTTGTTGGCATATCTCTCGTACTTGTTGGTTTCGCATGGATGCTGAGGTAACTTCATGGAGCCAATAAAAGAAAAGCGCATACTATAGGATTATTATCCAGAACAAGATGTGGCTTACAAGAACCAAATGCTAGGATTGATTGATTCCTTATTTATTGGATAGGTTTTTTTTTGCTATAGCTTATATCTTAAATTTTTGAATTATGGTTATTTGCGAGAGACAGTACTAAAGAAAAATAGTTGTATGTAGTGGTTCGTCTCAAATAGTTGTATGTAGTAGGTGTCCTACTAAGGACACCTGTCATGTCTTCGGTGGCCTCGAGCCTATTTCCTACGGCTGTACTATTCTACTTCGAGCTCTTTTCTCCTCTGCTTCCGTACGCAAAGCCTCTATTCATACAAATGCATGCACACATATACATTATACGTGTTCAATGTCCTCTTTTTCCTTGTCGGTCGCTCATCTTCTTTGATGTTCCCAACTCAATGCTAGGCTTCCTCACTAACCGCGGCTACCTTCCATCTTCAACGAGGTTAACATGTCTTCTTTAGTCGTTGTCTAACGATATGGAGAATCTTCTTGCCATCGCCGGTAACGTTGTGTCCCTTACCAACAATAATAACATATAATAATAATAGATAACTACGATAGCATTGTTTTTTCGATTATAGCTGATAGTTTTTTGCTGTGCCTAATGGCATTTATTTATGCTTTTTGAGACGACGGTGGACGATGGAGATGCTGACACGAACGGTGTATATAGTTTTAAGCTCAATAAACTGTTTGAAGAAGTGATGTTGAAAAAGCAATCCTGTTTATTTCCAGAAGGATAGGGCGTTTTAGACGATGGATCAAAAAGGTTGACCAAGGAAAAAGGTTTGACTCGGATTTGGCCTGGTGCCATATATACGTACGGTACGTGCCGCGGCCTCGAGGCCCCCCGGCTGGATCGATCGAAGGCTGCGCCTACTTTATCTCCGCCGCCGACTACTCCCTCCCACCCCCCTCCGTCGCCGCGGCCGGCCACCGCCTCCGCCCCTCCTCGTCGCGCCGGGCTCGCACCAAGCGCCAAGCCCTCCCGCTCCAATCGGCCGGGCCCCCACCTGCGCTCGCAGCATTTGATGCGGGCCACCCAGCCCTAAGCCGCCGCCCCGTCTCCCATGGCCGGGGCCTTCCGCGAGGGCAGCGCGCAGCTCGCCGGCTCGGCGGACGCGGCGGCTCCTCCTCCGACTCCTACTCCGGCGCTCGCGCAGTACCTCTCTCTGGACCCGCTCGCCTTGGGGGAGCCCAGGCACTCGCGCCACGGCGAGCTCAGGAGGGCGCTCCAAGCGGAGGACCAGCCCGAAGCGCTCAAGAGGATCCGCGCCAGCGTCGCTGAGTCCTCGGGCAAGGCCAGGTACTGCAATTTACTACTGCTAGTCCTTCTTGCAATGTGTCAGTGCCACATTGCTAGTTAATTAAGCTCTGCTGCTGCTGCCGCCTCGGGTAGGGAGAAGGTGAGGTCGCTGCAGGACGCCATCCAGAAGCTCGACAGGTACAAGAACATCGTCACCCGGAAGCGCCTGAGAAGTGATTCCGGGCCTGAGAAGCTCGGGGGAGGCTCCTCGGGTGCTTTGAGGATCGGAGCTCAGAACAACTCTGCGGTCATGAGCAAGCGCGTGCGGTCGTCGCTGGCAGATGGACGGGTTTGTGCTCAGTTGATTCGCTTGGTTCATTATTTTGGTTTAATTCTGTTGTATGCTTGTTTGAGCTAATGTTGTGTATTTAGAACTGACTCAGAACTTCAATGATATAGTCATATTGTGTCGGCTAGTCATTGTGCTCATTGATTCCCCTGGGAGTTTGAAATTTATGAGTTAACGAAGTTTTAGCCTTTACACTTCTCAACATCTTTAGTTGGCTATGACCTGAACGAGATTTCCTAACTACGCAATAGTGTTGATATTGTGAAACGTAGGTGTTCACAAAGTTTTAGTCTTTTCGATTCTCAACTTCCTTATAACTAGTTATAGCTTAACAACTGTTCCTGGTTTTGCTAGACTGCTTGTTCCTGCCATCTGCCCTACTCTTGTTTTTTGGCTACTTATAGGTGGGAACCAGTAAGAATGTAAGATTCAAACAACTTTCTGAGTTTGTAAGTTGAGTCATGGGCAGTTTGAAAACAATAAACAGCCAGCTACCACCCAGTTTTGTGCTGGTCTTTAAAGAAAACTATACAGTACTAGGGTGTGAAGATGATGGTTTTGGTTTAATTCCCCACTGAAACAGCCTATGTTCCCTCTCGGACCATTCAATCTCTGCAGCCAATTTGATCATTTCATGGTCCAATTGCAGGATTCAAATATGGACCGATCCCAAAACTTGCTGGTTTCTTAAGAATTAGCCTGGTCTGCGATTCCTAGTTCCCGGTGCTAACTTGGCAGTTACCTCTGGGATTTGGAAATTGTAACTCTGGCTGAACTTGTTTCAATGTCTGCTGTGTTTTTGTATAACTTCTATAACAGATTTACTAATTACTATCATTATGTTTTCATATTCCTTATAAGTTTCTTGTGCTACCATTTGCGATATTTAAAACTTCTTTCGTTATTTCTCCATATTTCAGTTGGAAGGACGTGGTAGTGTTCCTACAAGGCAAGGTCCTTTGGTTAATAATGATAAAAGTTTACCTTTGGACAAGGAAAAGAGTTGTGCAAGAACATCTGGTACAGGATCAGGGCTTTCTGAAGAAAAATTACGGGGCTTATCTACTGGAGGTGAAGGGTGGGAGAAAAAGTTGAAACGCAAGCGCTCTGTTGGAACAATGCTCAACAGAGGCAATGATGCTGATCGAGATGTCAAACCCCTGGGTCAACATAAGCCAGCCAATGAAGCACGCCCGCGGTCTAGTGATGGCCTTGCATATAGGTAAACTGTTTGCTTACCATCAATTTTGTTGCTTAAAGTCGGATTTAGTTTTTTTTGTGAATCACAGTAAACCTTCTCTCAGATGATTAGGTCTAGGTATCATTCTGAATTAAAGCTCATAATCTGGAAACAACTCAAACATTAGGAAGAAAGATAAATGTGATATCTTGACTAGTCGAGCGTCATACACATTGCACTTAACTTGAATTAGAGAGTGAGGGCTGACATGCACTGTCTTGAAAAGTCCAACATCACGAGAGAGTTGAATGGTATTATTATATATGTCCATCATCACAAAATTGATGTTTGACATTTTTCAGCTCTTGTTTGGGCTGAACTGCTGTTTATTGCTTTGATCCACAGATTTTCATTAGCTTGCAGTCGGATTTATACTGTTTACATATTATACTTGAATCCTTTTCCAGCACTATATGCGGAAATCTGTTCTGTCAGCACATCGTCACTTCCTGCAGGTTAGATGGTTAGAACTCACCCTTATTAGTTCTTATATTACAGACATGGAGCTTCTGCCGGAGCAGTAGCAGGTAGTAAGATGGATGGCAGTTCTCAGCAGAATAACATTGGGTCCCGTATTTTATCCAAGACAGATGTGGATTATGCCACTCTGCCAAATGAAAGAAGAGAGCGGCATGCTGGAATTGAAAAGGAACGGGCTATGGTAAAAGGAAACAAGTAAGCGTAGTGCATTACTTTATTCTCATGCATAAAGAACTTCTCTCCTCCTGATGATTTAGATTTTGTCTTCGTTACATATATCTGAATGAGTAGCACAACATTATCAGTCTTTTGATCATCTGCTGCAACTCTGTATATATAGAGCGCATACTTCCAAGGATATGCAAACTGGAAGCTTAAGTCCCTTGCCCAAGGCTAAGGCATGCAGGGCACCAAGAACCAGTTCACTTGTCATGGGTTCATCTTCTAGCTTCCAGCGTGCAGCTGGTGGAAACGATGAATGGGAAGAAACACCTTACTCAAATAAAGCCTCACCTTTGGGAGGCATGACCAACCGCAAACGTTCCACACATTCAAATGCTTCATCACCTCCTATTGCTTGGGTTGGTCAGCGTCCACAGAAAATGTCACGGACAAGAAGAGCAAATGTTGTTTCTCCAGTCTCAAATTTTGATGAAGTCTTATCTGAAGGATCACCACTTGATACTGCTGCTAAATCAGCACCTGTAGAACCCTGTGGTGTTTTGCTTACAAAAAATGTTACTAGTCATACACAAACAGTAACTAAAATGGATAACATCTCATCTCCTGCTGGATTGTCGGAAAGTGAGGGATCGGCTGCTACCGAAAGCAAGGCTAAGGAGAAAGTTACGAATAGCGGTGAGGTGGAGAATGAGGGTGCAAATGCAGTCCATAATGCAACAGGGTTAATTTTTTTATCAAATAAAAATAGGATTCCTTTGAAAGAAGAACTTGAAGATGGTGGTGTACGTCGTCAAGGGAGGAGTGGAAGAGGTACTGTGCATGTTAAAGGGTGTTCTTCCATATCAAAAGAAAAACTGGACGCTACAGAAACAAGAAAGCCACTAAGAGGTGGAAGGCCTGGACTTGAAAAGAATGAAAGGTACTTAATGTTTCCTTTGTAAGGATTGGTGGATTTTACTTTGTTACTATGATACTGATTTGATCATCTAAACATCGGTGCAGTAAGGTGGGGCGCCCCCCGATGAAGAAAGCTTCTGACGTCAAAGCTTCATCCTGTTACGCACAGGCTCTTAATTGTGAGTCTACTGATATAGCAGGTTTTCTGAAAGATACTTCACCTTTGTACCCTGCCCATTTTGGTTAAATTTTGCAACCCCCCCCCCCCAAATGAGTTTCTATATCTTAATAACTAGCTGTGCATTGTAGGTGAAGCAGAAGATGACCGAGAGGAACTTTTAGCTGCTGCAAACGCTGCTCGCAGCGCTATCGGTGCATATACTGTCTTATCTGATTTTTCCTGGTGAGATCTGTCAGCATCTGTTTGGGTTGATGCTTTATAACTTTCTTATTCTTTTTCTGCAGTTGGTGCATACTCCGGGCCTTTTTGGAAGAAAATGGAACCAATGCTAACTTTTATAAGCTCTGAAAATTTAGCTTTCTTAAAACACCAGGTTGGTGTCCATTATGTTTAGATATGTCATGATTGACTGCACTTGCTTCCTTGTTGGGTTGGGATGGATTCTTACTTATTGGAATCTGTGGTCAGATTAACCTTGTTGAAGAGCTTGAGATGAGCATGTCCTGCATGCCTGATGGTGAACATAATGTGATAGCATCCACTGAATACAGCGGACCACAAACGATGGTATGCGATTTATTTTTGCACTGTGATTTGTGAGTCATCCCAGCCAAAAAAAACCCTCCACCCCTCCCTCTTTCATGAAATTTATCTTTATGAAACTCATCGACTATATGTCCTTGTTTCACGTGTCCCGAAAAACTGCAGGAGGATCTTTCGTCTCAGGTTATGGCTCCATCTAATTCTTCTCTCTTACCTGAGCAAAGCAAAACCAATGGAGTTGGAACGAAAGGACCTATTGACTGTTTTTCTCCTAGTGAGGAAAACTGCAGCACTGGACCACAAAAGGTAGAAGCCGTCAAATGGTTTCACGAGATGGTCCCAATGGCACACAGACTCCTTTCAGCTTTAATTATGGAAGATGACTTCTCTGACTCCAATGGTGTGCAAAGAGATATACTTGTCGAATTTTCAAATAGCCACATTCCTTACACTGCCAGCAGATACCTAGAAAATGAACTTCAAGCCAGTGCCATAACATCTAATTTTGGGTTGAGTGTGGATTTCACGCACTCAAACAATACTTCAGTGGTACATCAGAGCCTGTGCAATGGATACACAGCTTCCAGCAATTTCATCAGCTCAAAGAGTCAAAATTCGGTTCATAGTGAGAATTTGTCAGATGGAGTCAATTTTGCTGTATACCCAGAAAATGGCCCTTTGCATGAGTTGATACCACAGATTTCACGGCAATGTGAAAATCCAGGAAGTTTATTTCCTTCACCTCCATATGAATATCAGTATGGGCAGATGTCTGTGAATGATAAGGTTTTGATTGAGCTGCAAAGTATTGGGATTTGTCCAGAGACAGTGGTATGATCCCTTAAACTCTGCATTTGTGAACAGTTAGTGGCTTAGTGCATTTGAAAACTTCAGTGTTGCTTTATGTAGTTTTTTTATAAGTTTGTATGCCTAGAAATCAGGAAACATGTCACATAGAAAAAACATCACAATGACAAAATTTAAACAATCTGGTGTGTTTCTTGGATGGAGTTGGTAGGGAATTATCTTTGGTTGAAATGTTATCCTGGCGTACGAGGTTTATATTCCTTCTGCAAACATAAACTATTTTTCTTGGACACTGATGAACCTCATACATGGATAAGGGTTACAATTGGGGAGCTGCGTCATAGGTTTGATATTTGTTATAGTTTAATATATTTTGTAAAGTAGTTTCCAACACAGATGATTGCTGAAAGCCTGAAAGTACTTGAGATCTTTATCAAAAGTGCCTACATATTGGTAGTTGTAATATGCAGTAGCTATATTTTGTGGCAGCTATCCATGCTAAGAGGGAAAATATCCCATAGGCATGTACTTAGTGCAAACAATCTTTTTATTTCCGATATTTGATGTCATTTTCTGCGTGTTCCAATCTTTATATTGTCCCTTGCAAAAGTCTGTTGAAGTTTATGTAACAACCTGACAATTTCAGAATTTATTCTAGTAAATCCCCCTTCTTTTACATTCTAGTTGTGATTCTTGCCTTATGTTTGAAATACTACCCTTTTCAGCCAAAGCTAGATGACGGAGAGGACGAGGACATCAATAAAATGATTTCACAGTTGAGGAAAAGGCTGCATGATCAGGTTACATGAGCAATCATTCCTAATAACATGTGTTCAAATTTCTGTTCAAGAAAACATGCCTCCAATTTTGATGGAACCTGGATGCTTACCTTATTACTCTATGTACTCTTTTCAATGTGTTAATGTGATTGCATCAGATCCTTTTGAACTATTACAATCGTTATCATGTTTTTGAAACTTGGTTTTTGGTGTAAGGACTTTTCAGATATTTTTGAAGCACTTTATGCGAGCATGTATAAAGTTGTCCTTGCCCATCTGGCATCAACATGTGCTAGTAACTATAGGGGCCGTGGGAGCTATGCATTGAAGTGACATCCATTGGCATGGACAAATACAGATTAACAAAGCACCATTAGTTATTTTCCATGGCGAAACTGTTTTTCTGTACCCTTCTTCATAATTGTATATATTTAGTATAAATAGCAGGGGCATCATGGTGTCCAGGCTCTATGATTGAGACTAGTTCTCATTTGATGCATTCCTGTGACGCTTTTTCTTACCTTTACATACATATATTCTGGAAGATGAAATTAGTTTCTCACTAAGCTTTCATCCATGTATATCAAAATAATATCATTCTTACTTTGCAGGTGAAGCAAAAGAAATGCAAATTACGTAAGTTAGATAAAGCAATTCAAGATACAAAAAGTATCGAGGAGAGGTATCGATGGATTTATATTTCTGGATTAGATCTTAAATGCTAGTGCATAAAGTTACTTCAGTGGCTAACTTTAGTATTTGCCTGACAGGAGCTTGGAGCAACATGCAATGAACAAACTGGTTGAAAGGGCGTACAGAAAACTTAAGGTAGTTGAGAATCCTCTTTACATGATTGCTTTTCTTATATCGATGCAAATACCTTATGAGATTATAATTTTCCTGCTCTTGTAAATTATAGTTTTTCTTATAGTTATGCAAAGTTTATTTATTGAGGCCATAGAGATTATTCATTCTTCCTTTGTGAGCGCTTTAACTTGATAATGGATTTTTTTTTAAAAAAATGGTGAAATCATTGTAGGAGCAGTAGCTCTTTTTCTTTTTCTTTTTTTAATATTGAAAGGTCAGCCCATGTTGGATGATGTATGCCCTTTAATCTTAATAATTTTGTTTTGGCCAAAAAAAAGTTATGCAGATGAACGTGGATTAACCTTGATGGATACTGATTGTATCTCTTTATGGTGTATAGGGTGGGCGAGTTGGTTCTAGTCACAAGGCTGGTGTCAGTAAGTCTGCCAATAAGGCTGCAAAACAGCTTGCATTGGCCTTTGCCAAGCGTACTCTTGCCCGATGCCAGAAATTCGAGGAAACAAAGAAAAGCTGCTTCAGTGAGCCTTCTCTTTGGAGTGTGTTATCTATGCCCTTGCCAAGCAGCGATGAAGGTAATACACGTCCAACTATTTGTAAGAGAGAAAATTCCATTTTTGTTTGTTAACTTGAAAGAGGACTGTAATGTGCACTTTTTCCCCCATCGAATCATTTTTTAGCCATATCATAATTTCCTGCCTCCTTTCCTTGTGGTCTTAGGTGTAGAGAGGCTGAAGATTCAAAAGCTCGACAGAAGTCCATTGGATCAAGGTAACTCTTGCCTTCTTCACGAAACCCTTGGTAAACATGATTTATGCCTCAATTAGGGAGACACTAAGAGGTGCTACTTGGTGATGTTAGACGCCCACTCCTGCTTCACAAGCTATTTCAACCATTTCTTATCCTTTACCAGGGGGCACAAAATGGAAAAAGAGTGACAGGGAAAGGGATCACAACAGAGATGCATCTGCAAAGGGTTCTGGTTTGAAATCAGGGCGTCATTCATCAGGCAGTGGGAGGAGCGGTGAACGTAAAAATAAGACAAAGCCAAAGCAAAAGCTGGCACAGCTATCAACTTCTGGAAATGTTCTTGGTAGAGTCGTGGAGTCGTTTCCAACACCGGCAACGCAGGAGCCCCCTGAACCAGCAGGTCCTTCAAGTGCTAAAATTATCCAGCAGCCAAGAAACACTCCTGGGAACGCTGCTCAGCGATCTACTGATGCTGCGCTGACAAACTTGCCTGGATTAGACGATATATTAGGTGTTCCAGGAGGGCTTGATGGGCAGGGCAATGATATCAGTTCTTGGTTCACCGATGGACTTGATGATCCATTAGACATTGATCTTTCGGGAGCCCTAGAAATCCCAGATGACGACCTTACTCAGCTGGGATTTATATAAAACCAGCCAATTGTTTATCCTGTGCATATGTGGGAGTCTGGATCTGATGTTAGGTTTCCCTGAACATTGTAGAGATAATCGGTTGGTCTCTGCCTCTTAATTTGGTAGAGCTTGTAAGTGGTAGAGCTTTTGACTGCGGATGAGGAGGTACTCGATTAATTCTTGTAGTAAGAATGGCATGGCAATGGTGCTAATGCCTAATGGCATCTAGCTTGTCTTTTGTTTCCTCGTAATTCTGCCGCGATTTATGAGCGTGCGCATTTGAGCTCGGTTCGTCGCCAGTTGGGAGACGTTCTTCTAGCTCCACTGCTGTGTACAACATTTTTCCTTTCTATCTGCCAATGAGGCTAGGATGCACGAAAGGTCCTAGTCTTCGGTTTGGAACGCATAGGTTTTGTAGGAATAGACAATTAAGCTGAGTGCTAATATAAAATGTCCTGCAAAATTATTGCCTTCCCAACAGTATGACAGTCATGATTGTAGCTTCTTTCTCCTGACGGCTGCCTCCTGGTACTTCAAAAACGAATGCTACATGCGTCATCTGCAAAAGAAGAGAATAGTTCTAATCTAGAACAGGAGGGGGAAAGGTACACAAACACTACATTGTTAAACGATCTACACTTCCCATAGGGTCTGTTTTTCTGGGCTTTTAAAATCGGCTTTTGGCTTCTCGTATAATACCTAACTTTCAAACGGAGTATTTTCTCAAGACAGGGTCTATAAGTTAAAAGCCCAACATCTGTACTAACCAAAATCGCAAGTGAGTATCTGTCTCTCCGTAATCTGTACCGTAAACAACCAAAATTCAAAAATTTCAGCCAAAAGTTATAAGTCGCAGCCGAAAAAAACAGACATATTGGGTAGAGTTTATCACTTCAGAGTCTGTTCTGTGCCTGAAATCTCCACCAAACCAATACATGTAGACTTCGGTTTGTGCACAGGGAACCCCTTGGGCAGATCAGACAACAAAGGTTCTGCAATGTCTAATAAATGCTGGTCGTTCACGCCTGATGCTACTAAAACCAAGCGGTCAGCAGTATAGTTTTCCTGTTGCAATAATAAACATTGTTATCTATTGTTTACTTAGCATTAATTGTGGAGATGTACAAAGAAGAGAACATTAATCTTTGAGATGCATACTAAACCATTTTGCAGCCAAAATGTCTTCAGACTATTAGGATCTAGTCATTATGGTTGTAAAGGTCTAGAATGGAAGATTGCGATGAAGCTGTACTCTACAAATAATGCACTGGACCTTAGCCTACCAATTTCAGAGCAATTCAAAACTGAAAAAAAATGTTTGTGGTTGTTGATTTCATATTAGTATAGGTATCAACGGACTGACCAAAACTAGGAAGGTACACAAACACTACATTGTCTATACGATGAATGTTGAAGTCAAATGTGGACACGAGATTAAGGAAAATAGAACCGTACAATGTAGAACTTGCAAAGGACACTACGATCTTGGGGCCTGTTCTTTTCGGCTGCGGCTTATGACTGGTACAGATGTTGGGCTTTTAACGTGTAGATCGTTAAACTTGTAGACCATGTCTTGAGAAAATACTCCGTTTGAAAGTTAGGTACTATAACAAGAACAAAAAACCGTCAGTTTTTGACTTAAAGAACAGGCCCCAATTCTCCAAAGAGCTTCCTGAAGTGATTTATGAAGAAACTAATCGGGCAATTCTCCAGCTCGTGTAATTCCTCTTGAGCTGCAGCCAGCTGACAAATAACATAACAATCATTGGAAGCAATCGATACAAAACGAACATTCCCCTTCTCTCATTCTAAAGAGAGACAGAGACAGAGCCTATCCTCACCTTATTCTCGACTTGATTCCAGCTGCAATCGATGAGCACCTCAACGGCCTGCGGTGGGTATAGAACATCAATCATGAGTATAGAACATTCGCTCCCTACCGGCTAATGAACTGAGCGCCCCGCGTGGCCTCCACATCGTGAGCGAGCTTGGCGAGGGTGCGGTTCTTTGCGTTGGGGAAGGCCAGGCTTTCCAGCAAGTGGGAGACGTCGGCCAACCATCGTATCTCGTAAACCGACCCGAAGTCAACCACCACTCCTATGCAAGCCATGTGACAGTGGTCCAACCAGCATGGTTGTCACGGACAGACCGGCCCCTTGTTACCGGGAATTTTTAAGCCATTTTGTGGCGGTCAGACCAACCAATGCTGAGTTAAGTGAGCTGAATTGGTTTCGACTATATTAGTCATAGCAGAATTCCATGTAAGTGTTAGTCATGGTGGGAGTCCATCCAAGATGTTAGTCATAGCGGGAGTCCATGCAAGATGTTAGTCATGGAGGAGTCCATGCACTATGAGAATCTTAACGTGGGTGTCAAATGGTGCATGTTTGCATCGGTTTGTGCATGTCACTTATGCTCGAAATGGTTGCTTATTCTTTGATATGCAGAGCGCTTGGTGATTGTTTCAGTCAACGGCAAGACCGAGACTAGGGGAGGTGCCCTGAGGCGCATAAATCCAGGTGGAGAAACATGGGAGAAAGACAAAGATCGTGTGAGACAAGTGTATGCATATTGTGTGCCGTTGGATTTGAGCGTTTCAAGCGACGACAGTCCTCAGAGCTGGCATATGATCTAGGCGGTAAGTCATTGGGCATCACGGACTCTGCGTGATGGTTGCTTCAAGGAGAAGCACTGTGAAGACCGGTGGGTGGCAATTTATAAGATCGAGAAGGTCGACTAGAGGGGGGTGAATAGTCGTTTCTAAATATTCAAATTAATTAATTCTATTTAGGCTATTTGGCTAAAACCAAGAATATAATGCAGAAGTTTAAATCAAATTGATTTTAGTACAAACAAAGCATAAATCAACTAAGTTTACCTAAGTGCACTAACAACCTAAGTCTATGTCAAAAGTTTGCAATCATATGATAACAAGCAATTAATTTAATTCTATGAATATAAATTGCTTGAAAGTATATTGAGTACAAGAAAACAAACCACAAAAATACGGTATCTTTTTAACGTGGTGTTCGGAGACTTGCTGGTCTTCCCTAGTCCACGTTGAGGTTAGCCCAAGCGAATTGGACAAGCTCCACGAATTAAGCCAAAACACCTCAATCCACTAGTGATAGCTCTTTCCCGCTTCGGGTAAGTGAGCTCCAATCTTCACAACTTTGCCAGGTCTTCTCACAACCTTCTTGGAGAAGATCTACTGACTAAAGAAAATTGTATGGCTAAGGAAATATCTTGCATTATTTAAGATCGTAGAAACTGCATCACAACCTATCACTTATTTCAAAGTAAAAGTAAACACATTGAAGAAAGATCTACTAACTAAGTCGGTTAGTTAGAAATTATTTTCTAAGCATAATTAAAGACATGGGACTTCAGTTTATTGATTGAAATACTTTCAGCCAAGTGAGAGATGTTGGGATTTTTATGTGACTTTCAATATTTATTATGGTTATTGTCTATTTTACTCAATATAGAATTATTCATATTATTGATGCAAGTGATAGAGAATATTTTGATGCGGAATTTAATTCGAGGAATTAATACTCGAGGTGTCGAGGATGGCTGTGCTAGAATATGGTAGACATATTTATTGAGATCAAGTATACTAGAATTTGATATGCATGCATTTGTTTAACTCAAGCATATCACATGGCAAAATAGTTGTGATTGTTTTGCAGGATTAGCTTTGCAGGTTGTTGACCCACATGCTCAGATTGAAACTGATCTCATAAACAATATGATCATGACGCATAACTCATACATGTGTGCTTGGTACTGATATATTTTAGACTCATAAAACTGGCTTGTCTGATCGTAGTTAGTGATATGGTTTGAGAGTCTCACAGGATACCGGAAATAGGTGGGTCACTTTATAACACCTAGAAGTGGAGTCTATAAATAGGTCCCTACCCTCTAGCCTCATTATGCTTTATGAGCGGTATCACGGATAAGGCAGAAAAATATAGAGTAGACCGAAGAGTCTCCGTAGAAGCAATATAGGGTTTAGAGAAAACCCAAGAGCAACAACGTGGAAGAGGTATTACAAGTCTTCTTTCTTTGATAGGATCGACCATCCCTATCCAAAGACAATGATGGTGACAATGGTCAGCAATATCATGTTGGATTCAAAGCAAAGCAAACAACCATCTGAATTAACTGAATTTGCAGCAATTTGGCAAGAAAAAGAGTGTGCACGTACGGAAATGTCCTGGGAGGCGACCCGAACGCCGTTAGGAAGCGTGGTGACCTGCGTGCGGCGGCGGCGGCGGCGGCGGCTACTGCAGCTTGTGCTTGTCGTGGAGGTCGGGAGGAAGCTGGAGGCCCGGCAAGGGATCGAGGAGGGAAGGGAGGCGCTCCGCGTAGCTCCTCCTCCTTCCTCTGCCGCCTAGTCTGCAAGGCCATCTCCTCACGGACATGGAGCCGCGGCAATAGAGGTAGTAGTACTACTCCACACGCACAATGAATATGAAACAGATGATGATGATGATCTTGTGTATCGACAACCAAGGACGCACGAGAGAAAATGGTTCGTCATCCCAAGCGCCAGTCAGTTACCAGAAGAGAATGAGCAATTAGGTTTGATAAATCATTTGCCATTTACACGAGTGCAACGTCGTTATTACACCAACATCAATCTCTACATGCCGTCATTCAGTTTCAACCTGATGGCAGCATTATTGCGTGTAGTATCGAAACCAATAGGTTGGATCAACAGGTTCGGTAGAAACGTACTCTAGTCTGTCACCTCTAAAGCACACCACTGACTTCACCGTCGTGGCTGCCTGGCTCATCCCTGCACCTTCAACCACTACTTCCGTATAAACTACAGCTACAATCTTGTGTTCTACGTCAAATTTCTGACAAGAATTTTTCCAAGAATAGTGAGATCGCCAACGTGTACTTTCCACAAACAATAGCTGCCTTGTACGTCGCGACGGCAGCCTGTCTGGTATGAACAAGCAGCAGCAGCAGCAGCATCTCCCCTATCACTCAGCTCTCAGCTGACGGCGAGTTTGATGCCAAGAAATCCTAACCCGGTGGCATCAATCACTGCTGGATCTCGCATAGCTCCCAGTTTCCTTCGCCGTCGATGAGCTTCAGCTCCAAGGAATGGAAGGGTATAAGAGCAGGCCTCTGTAAACAGGGAAAGGTTTCAGCAACACTAGAAATTGACATGTCTGACACCAAGCGTAGTTTTTCGTTAGGATGCAGAGGCTTCAGCAAAGAACTGTTCACTGGGAAGAAAACAGGGATCACCCCAGATATTTTACGCTAGCACGGGAATTATATGAATACTTACTTGCGAGGAAGTGATCACAGTTATACCCATGTTAGTTGCTAGCCTGTACAAATGCTCTTCAACATCAACACTTGTAGCACTGCAATGAAGTATGCCATTTAGGACCCACAGTAATTGATCAGCGAATCAAAATGAAAATGGCAAAGGAGCGTTATGGCACAATGCATACTTTGTGCACTCGTCGAGGATACCAAATTTAGGATGGTGGAAGAACAAACGAGCCTGGAATGAAACAGTAACTCCCACTTTAATCAAAAGATATTAAGAGACAGATCCATAGAAAATGAAAACCAAGTGAACAAAAAGTGATTTTTGCAGCTAACACAGCTTGAAGTGAAGTTAACACTGACCATCCCAAGCCTCTGCTGTTCTCCCAACGATAAAACATCTTCCCAGTTTGGAGTAGAGTCCCAACCTTCTCTGTCTAGAAGATAGACCAACCGAACATTCACAAGAATTGTCTTCAGGTGATCATCCAGCAGCTCAGAAGCACTAGACCTGTCACCTACATTACCATAGAGCTTCCAGTTACAAGGAGAAGAAACATATAGCTTACTACTTATGATACACGGTTCAAATATACAGTTCTTATTAATTCAATAATCCAATATACAGATATTCCATAAAGTAAGTGGCACCTACCAGCTTTGCATAATGAGAGAATTTTCATTTCTGCTTCCTCCCTTGATAGAGGGTATATGATCTGATCTCTCAGAGTACCCAGGCTGGTATATGGACGCTGAGGAACATGAAACATCCCTTCAGAGGGCTTGGTAACTCTCCCAGAAAAGGTGGGCCATAAATCTCTGAGCACCCTAAAAACAGAACTCTTTCCACTACCATTGGGGCCTACAGAAAATCAAGGTAAAAATAAACATGTCAACATAATTTCACGGCTGAATAAAAGATAAATAAAGGTTGCCTGCAGAGTGCAGACAGACCACATACCAGTCAGGAGAAGGCTTTTCCCTTGTACCACATTGCATGACAGCTTGCTAGCCAAAAGCTTCTGCGATGGTGTTACAATGTCCACTTCATGAAATGAAATAATTTCTTCTGAGGCTGCACTAACGGCATTGGAAGGCACCATGGTATCTAGGTAAACAACAATTCGAAAGTCATGCTTAACTAGCGTGAAGATATAATGTAAAACTTAAAAAATGACCATACCATCAGTTGACTGAGAACATTATGAACATAAAATTGCCACACAACCCAATGGTAAAAATTCCCAACTTTGCTCATGGCTGGTCAATACTAAAAAATATTAGTAAGTTATCACTAACACAAACATGCAACTATTGAAAAAACCTCAAAATCCTGCAACCATTTTCTGCCCACTGCTATAGCATTACTGTTAAGTTTGGCATAATGAAAAGGAAGCAGTGCTAGATTGAGAATGCTGTTGTTCTGTGATGTGCCAAAGCTCCATCATAATATGCCAAACAGGATGCTTCATAATAAGCATGCTGTATGAAAATGTCATAGAATTTTGAAGAAAACATAATGCATGTCATACAACAGATTCACTATAAGATTAGTAGTACTATCATGTAACCCTACTAGTGTAGGACACGGTCCGTGCTGCCCTACTATGTTACGTGTTACTGAAAAAATAAAGAAACTTCTAATTAAAAAAGGTAAAAGAAAATTGTTATGTTAATTTGGTCCTAGCCAACTGAAACTTACCCCTTTGAGCTACACATAGAAGTTCCTCAAGCTCAAAGATCCGGTTAATCCCACCAGATAGTTCGAGGAATTTCTTATGTAACTCGAGAATGTCACCAAAGGCTATGAAGCTTTGTGACACCACTGATGCCAAGAACCGCAGAGCATGTGCCAGCTCTCCTGTTGCACAAAAGAAACATAAAATATTTTGTGAAGTTTATAATAATGTAGTTTGGACAACGGAAGAGTTTTGGTGATTAGTAACCTTGAGTTGAAGTCAAAGCTCTGTCTCCCTTGTGCTCCAGAGCATATAACAGACTCAGACCCCATGTCACATTGTGTGGCAGTTGCTTTGTCACAAAATCATCAACAATACCATAGAGCCACTGTTTGCTCAACAGAATCTTTGAGTGGTTAAGCAATTTCATGAATTTAGCCTCAACCATCTGATATATGAGAACAAAATCATCAGAAGAAAGACTATAGTTCATCTCAAGTAACAAAACAAGAACACCAAAAACTATTGAAAACCAAAATAAAACTTTGATCCATAAAAAGTTTAAAAAGGGGAAAAACATAGTGTGCACATCTTGCATTATAAGTTGGAATCAGCAAAGACAATAGACAATGTATGGAACACAGCATGTAAAAATAACACACAACAAGGTGTAATCTGTGAATGGCCTTTGCTTAGGGTGCAGTAGTTATATTTTAGCTTCTCCAAACAGCTAACTTCTGAAGCATTTCGATATAGAAGCTTCAAGAAAAGCAACAAGGAATTGGTAATTATGCACGTATTGCATCTCTGGGCAGCAATAATGGGAAATGGCTTAAAAAACGACAGCAATAAGAGGCATAAAAAATCTATCTGCCATTATCTAGATTCTAGAATACGGATGAATTAAACAAGACAATACCAGCTTAATATCTGGGATATAATCTCAAGAAATCAATCATCCAATATCACAATGAGAATGAGATTTTGTAGTTCATATCTAGCAGAGTAATTAAGTAAAAAATATGCAACTAGCATTCAACTGCCTAGTGTATATCAATCATCAAACTTCATGATTCAGCTTAAAATAATTGACCCAAAAAAACAGTGAACTGACACTATCAACACATGGGTATATATAAACTTTAGGCACCATCCATTCAGTGTGAAGGAACTCACTGCTTTTTCTCTTGAACCACCACCAAAGAAAGCAATCGATTCAGCATGTGTTCGCAGCCTCGAGTGCATGAACCTTGTACATAGTTCACCAGGTTAACACATGGAAATTCTTAAAGCAGTAAGAAAGTCAGGTCTGCCAAGACACAACAAAGTACGAAGTATTAACCTGAATGTTCCTTCAAGCTCTTGTTCTTGGCTTGCAAGGCGACCAAAGTCAGGGGATACAGCTCTCAGAAAGCCCAAACCTAGCAACATGTAAGCATACAATATAGCAACTCCTCTTCGTCCGGACAAAAGCTTCATTCTCCATGTAAACCTAGTGAATTCGATTGACATTATTACACTTAATTTCTGTGTACTAACCAAAGATTAAACCAAGTACATGTCAGTGCTTGATAGTTGATACCAAGCATAACTCACCAAAGAATGTCGATTAGTGGTTTTACCATTCCAGTAACTAAGCCAGCAAGGTCAGTGGTCAATTTATCCACATCAAGTGTTAATCTTTGGTCTGCATCAATACTTTTACCTGACATATTAAACACCTGAAAACATATACTAGAATAACTCAGCTTCAGTCAAAACCAACAATATTACCTCTGTTGCACTATGCAAACTTATTCATAAACCCAGGCCCCCTGCACTCCAAGAGAGTACAAAGCACAAACATTAAAAAAAAAAGTACTGGCGATTGAGATATCAGCTGACCAAAATCCTGTTCAAACCTCTTGAAAGAGACCAAGTCTAACAGACAACCCTTCATACCCACTAGAGACCATCCACTTCGTATATCACTGGGCAACAACTGAAAGATGAGTATTGCTATGTGTTCTGCTAGAGGGTATACCTTGTAGAATGCATTTCTTTTCAGATAATATTGAAGCAAATGGTTGGTCATGCGAATTCGCCATCCAAGGGCAAGTCTTGCAGTCAGGGTTCTGTAAAGATACAGGCTATTAAAACCATGAAAGCAAATATATACAGAAATAGTCATGAATCTACCCAGCTTAAATTTGCATGCCCAGAAAAAGAGTATTTCAATTCTACAATAAATGCTCCCCGCTAGAGAAACCTGATGTAATGTATTGCACAAAGAACCAAACAAAAAGGTGCAGGTGCTTCATTAAAACTGAAATATAAAGTGATTATTCATGATTCCATGGCAAAAGAATCTCTTGAATGCAGGTAACCACAGATTACCTGAGAGATGGTGCCACAAAAGAATTTGCAGCACTTTGCAGAATACTGACACCAATCAGACGAATAAAGGCAGCTTTATCCTGCTCCAAGACAAACTTCACAGTTGTCCCTGACAAGATGGGATGTATCAGACAAGAAATTCATTTGCAGCTCTTCCAACAATAGAAGATATTGAGAAAAAAACCATTCAATGAAGCAATACGATCCGAGATCCAAGTACGAGAGAAAACAAGTAAAGCAACAGCAAGCAACTGCCCTCCTTGTTTGTCAAGTAGTTTAGGAACCTGGAGAGCAAGAAAACAAGAACAGCATTAGAATTCGAGAACATAATAACATCGGAGATAAGCTTCCTTGAGATGGTTTCATATGCTTCATCAGATATATGTCCAAGCTTTTTTGCATGAAGTCTGAGTTTATATTGCATTAGTAGACTCTAATATTTAAATATCTAGTAGCTGCAGATGTATATATTAGCTTGCACATAGGAGCAACTGAGTATTAACAAGCTACAATATCTGTAGTAGCTGGATTTGTATTGAGGAACAAAAAACTAAAGAGAACTAGTGAAGTACGAAGCAGAACAGCATACCAATATTTTAAGCATTGCAGCTGCTCTGGGAGGCAGAGGTCTTGGAGAGACTTGTAAATGTGGGATTAGAGGTGTTTGTACTGTTTGTTCTATTTCCGACTTGGGGGAAGTTGCTATAACCTTTGTAGAGTAAGAATGTTCCTTGGACCTTGATGAAGCATTGCTCTAGTAAGGAAAACACATAAAAGCAGTGACACAGATAAGATTAGTTGGTAATAATGGAATAGACATATCCAGAAATCATATACCTTCGCCCTGCTCATAAAAGCCCTTTGAACAGTTAGCGCATCAGATTTACGATCGGTTTCCAATGATGAAAAGTCAGACTCTTCAGTAAAAAAGGTTGAGTCATCCCTACAAAAGCAAGGGTCATTAAATTTTCAGTGAATTAATTTGGGAAGAGCAAACATTCAACGAATTATTTCAGGGGTTATAACCTTCTATGCTGAACATCCCACCCTCCTTCACCGTCCAAGGACAAAACAATATCATGAAATGCAACTAAAGCTGGGCGATGAGATATCGTTATGCATGATGTGCCCATTGCTCGAACCTTTTTGCAAAAACGTTCTTCCATATCAGTTGTCACAGCACTAGTACACTCATCAAGGATGGCGAATTTTGGCTTGTGGTAGAATAACCTGGCCATTCCTAATCTTTGTTGCTCACCAAGCGACAGCTCATCACCCCAGTTAACTTCCTTATTAAGAGGATAGCGTTCTAGCAAGTATTCCAGGTCAACCTGCAAAAGGAGCACGATTACAAATTCCAGCAGGTTCATGTACTCAAAGTTGTAACTGAAGAAGCCATAATATAAATATAAATGTGTATAAATATGAATACTATTACATTCTTTAGAAGGTCCACCATGGCATCATAGCTAAGTGGTTCAATCTCCTGATCTGCCGTAAGAGGATAGATTAGCTGTTCACAAAGTGTGCCAACAGCTGTGTATGGTCTTTGTGGGACATAAAAGATCTCCTTATTAAGATCAGAACCAACACCAGGTTTGACAATATGGCCAGATACCAGTGGCCACAGGCCCCCAAGAACCCGAAAAAGGGAGCTTTTTCCGCTACCATTGGGACCTGAAATAGGAGTAGAAGCCCAGTAGAAGATCAACTTTTCACATAACTGACATTTCATGAAAAGATGTGTTATGGTCTAATACTCAAGAAAGTACTGTAGCGTATGTACTGTAGTGCGGTACTGTAGCGAGCGAGTGCTGTAGCACCGCGCGTGTTAAGCATGATTTGTTATTTAGAAATCTATCTATTAGGTGTTTGATATTATCTATTAGTTAAGCAAGTTATAATTAGATTAGATTGTTAGAGATAAGTTTTCTTATAGATTATTTCTTATGAATTAAGTTAGGTCGTCCTTATAGAAGGGATAGCATGTATCCATTATGAATCAAACAAAGATGAATAAACAAGTCGCTCGTCCCTAAAGTCCAGCTATGATCGTTTCCTTAACTGGTTATTCTAAATCTATTTCTCTCCCAATCGGTGTCCTCCTTCACCTAGCGTCATTCTACTTCAAGTTGTCGCTGTCCAACCTCCCTCCGACGGATAATTACCTCCTTGTTGTGCTAATTCACAACAAGATGTATGCACACTGAGAGATTGAATGTATAATGAGGCACACATACTAAGATAATCCAAGAAACCAAGCAGCAAATTTAAACCATATCCTTCAAGAAGGTGGCCTTAACCATCATACATATGACTTTAAGTAGTAACTCTAGTAACTGAGCTGAGTAGCAAATGAATACCTTTTGAGAAACAGCAATTTCATTAATGTAATGAGAGAACTTGTGAAACGATGCCTTAGTCAACTTTGGTTCGGTTTTTTTTAGTTGATCATCTTTCAGGAACTAAGCTTTAAATATATGAAATCTGAAGTCAGCATGCTTTCAAATTACTACTTCAGAACCTAACATCTTCGAAGTGCATTTAAGTCCTAAGGGCATATATAGTAAAAGGAGTAGCCTAAGAGATCCTAACAACAACAACAACGACAACAAAGCCTTTTGTCCCAAACAAGTTGAGGTAGGCTAAGAATAAAACCTTCTCAAGATCAAAGAGATGAGAGCCTTAAAATAAAACCTACAATGTTAAAACCCTAAACCGTACATCCTGCTATCTGAGCCGAAAGCCGAAAACACTGCCCCTAACTTTCTTATGGTTCCGGTACGTGGATCGCTGACTTCCATGCGCTCCTATCCAAAGCTAATTCTTTAGATACATTCCAATCCCTCAAATCTCTTTTAACTGTTTCCTCCCACGTCAGTCTTGGTCGACCTCTGCCTCAAATAAGTGCGGTGGTCTTAGAAGCTCGGAGCAGCGACTCAAAGAGAAGCAACGGCATCATAAAGACTTTTACAACCTGCAGCGGCTCAAGGAAAAGAGTAGCAGCTGCGGCTATGCGAAAGAAAGGAGATGACCACACTCATCCGAGAGGATGGACCACGGCTAGCAAAGTAGTTGGCTGACTGACAAGGAATTTGTGGACTCGCACGACATTGATGAACTGATTGAGAGATGGCAACGGACTTGGATCGACACAACAGAAGACGCAAAGATAGCAAATCTAGCTGATTATCCCAGTAGGCACAAAGTGCAAAGAACCAGTCCACCTCCCACGCCACTCTTTCACCCATCCCCTTTTCCTCCTCGCCCACACCCCCAGCAGCACACGAGGGAGAAGGGAGGACGAGTAGGAGAAGGAGGCTGAGGCGGCTGTCATCGGCCGAAGGCATAGGGATGCGGACGCGCAGGCGGCACAGAGGTGCGACAACCAGATCCAACACGGCGACAAGCTAGATTCGGTGCGGCTCAGACAGTCAAGGCAGCGTCGGCGCCCTGGGCGGCGGTGGTGCGGCGGGAAGACGGCAACGGCTGAAGGGGAGGCAGAGAGGGCCGGATCCAGCCCGAAGGCAATCGGATCCACGTCAGATGGAGCGGCGTCGGTGCAGAGGCGGGCGCAGCCACAGGATCCGAGCTAGGGGACGAGGTGACAACGGGAGGTAGTGGATCCGGCCCGAAGGGAGCCAAATCCGGCCGGATCTGGCGGAGGCGAGCGTGGCGAGTCATCGGCGGGTGGCAGCGGCAAGGATCCGGGACTGGCTAGCGCAGCTCCTGGCGGCGGCTGCCAAGGCCGTGGCGGCCAGATCTCCGCATAGGATCCAGGCGCAGGCGGCCTTGCGGCGGCGGAGACGACCGGATCCAGCTCAGAGGCAGCTGGATCCGGGCAGGGAAGAGCCCGGCGGCGGAATCCGGCACGGGGAGTCCGGATTCCGCAGTGAGGAACCCAGATCCAACGAGGGGAGCCATGGATCAGGTGCGATTAGGCCAGATCTGGGCTGGGGCGGCCGGATCCGACATGGGCATGGGGCAGGCATGATGGCCTGGCGGTGAAGTCGATTCGGCCGGGCGATGGCGCGGACGGCGGCACATGCGTGAGCACATCTGGGCGCCAGCACTAGCGTGCGGACAGGCGACGGCGAGAAGCGAAAGGAGGTGGCCGCCCCCAGGAGTGGAGCACACTCCTCGCGGGGGTGGGGGCGGCGGCCGGAGGTGACCAGCAACGACGGCAGAGGAGCTAGGTTGAGAACCTAGGTTTTGATACCATGCAAGAAAGCTTGAAGCACAAATCTATTGCAATAACCCATAGGGGGCTTATATAGTACAATGGATACAGACCCTAGAAACTAGGAAAAGACCTAAATACCCTTGACACTTTAATCAACCTGCACCACATCATCAGCGAAAAGCATACACCAAGGGATATCTCCTTGTATGTCCTGTGTGACCTTGTCCATCAATAGGACAAAAATGTATGGGCTCAACGCTGACCCTTGGTGTAGTCCTATTTTCATAGGAAAGTCATTAGTAACACTACCACATGTTCTGACATTGTCACGGTATTTTCGTACATGTCCTTAATTAGGGTAATATGTCTTGTTGGGACTTTTTTCTTTTGGAGCGTCCACCATATGACCTTTCTTGGCGTTGTCATAGGTTTTCTCTAAATCAATAAAGTTCATGTGAAGGTCCTTCTTTTGCTCCCTATACCTCTCCATCAACTGCCGTAGCAAGAAAATCACCTCCGTGGTTAACCTCCCAAGCATAAAACCAAATTGGTTTGGCGTCACTCTAGTCACTTTTCTTAAACGGCGCTCAATCACTCGTTCCCAAAGCTTCATTATGTGGCTCATGAGCTTAATTCCTCTATAATTAGTACAACTTTGAATGTCTCCTTTATTTTTGAAAAGAAGTACTAATGTGCTCTTCCGCCACTCATTTGGCATCTTGTTCAACCTAAAAATGCTATTGAACAAATTAATTAGCCAAACGATTGACATTTCTTCTAGGCATTTTTACACCTCAATAGGGATAATATCAGGCCCCAATGACTTACCTACTTTCATCCTTTTTAAGACTTCTCTTACTTCCAACTCCTAGATTCTTTGAACAAACCACTTATCGGTGTCGTCAAAAGCATCATCCAGTTCAGTCATAATATCATCATTATCGTGATTGAACAATTTGTCGAAATAATCTCTTCACCTATTTTTTATCTCATTTTTCACCAAAAGTCTATTAGTGTCATCTTTGATGTATTTAACTTGGTTGAACTCTCTCGTCTTCCCTTCTCGAAGTTTAGCCGTCTTGTAGACATTCTTCTCTCCCTCCTTTGTTCTTAGTTTCTAATAAATTTCCTTATATGCCTTGCCTCGTGCCTCGCTCACCACTTTTTTTGCATTCTTTTTTGCTGCTTTGTTTTTCTGTACATTGTCATCGCTCCTATCATAATGCATGTGCTTGTAGCATATCTTCTTCTCCTCAATAACCTTTTTGCACTTCCTCGTTCCACCACAATTTATCTTTTGGTTCTCCTCTTGTCCCTTGGGTTACTCCAAGCACCTTCGTAGCCACCTTCCTAATGCGAGTTGCCATCTTTATCCACATACTATTCACTTCGCTACTTGCTTCTCCCACATCCCACATCCCTTCCGTAACCATCCTCTCCTTAAACGCCTATACGGTATCTTCTTTGAGTTTCCACCACTTCATCTTCGTGGCTCTGGCGATCTTAGCTTGTCAAACCCGTAACCTAAAACGAAAGTCGGAGACTACCAACCTATGTTGCTGGACAACACACTCTCTAGGTATAACCCTACAGTCTATGCAGGCTCGTTTGTCCTCCCTCCTAACAAGAACAAAATTGATTTGGCTAGAGTGCTGACCACGGCTAAAAGTAACTAAATGAGAACGTCTCTTTCTAAAGAAGGTGTTAGCTATTATGAGATCGTAGGCTACGGCAAAGTTTAAGATATCTTCTCCCTCTTGATTCCTATCACCAAAACCAAAACCCCATGAACCCTTTAAAACCCTCCACTAGTTGTACCGACATGACCATTGAAATCGCCTCCTAAGAAAATTTTCTCATTGATAGGCACACTTTTAACCATGCAATCTAAGTCTTCCTAAAATTGCCTCTTAGCGGTCTCATCCAACCCTACTTGTGGAGCATTTGCACTAACAACATTCAAAACCAAGTCACCCAAGATTAGCTTGACTAGGATAATCCTATCCCCTGTCTCCTCACGTTAACAACTCCACTCTTGAGGTGCTTATCGATTAAGATGCTCACTCCATTTTTGTTTCGTTCTGTTCCAGTATACCATAACTTGAAGTCAGTATGCTCCACCACTTTTGCTTTCTGATCCACCTATTTAGTCTCTTGAACGCATAAGATATCTATATGTCTCCTAATCGTTGTATCAACTATCTCTCTTAACTTACCTGTTAAGGTTCCTACATTCCAACTACTTATATAAATCCTACTCTCCTCAACTAGCTTCCTTACCCCTCGCACTCGTCGAGTAAAGTGCGAAGACCTTTGTCCATTACATCCGGGCGCCGACGTAGCGTGTCACTAAGGAGAAATTTCGATATTTGACACTGAATACGTGCGCCTCTCAACTTTTAACCCCCAATTCGCACGCCTTTGGAAATTTAACCCTGTCACTGCGAATTCTTTTGATTCAAGAGATTCTCCTCATTTTCTCTCCTTTTCTATTTTGACACTTGTCACTGCGAAAATGAAGAGAATCCTTTGAATCAAAAGAATTCGCAGTGATAGGGTTAAATTTTCAAAGGCGTGCGAATTGGGGGTTAAAAATTGAGAGGCGCACGTATTCAGTGTCAAATATCGAAATTTCTCGTCACTAAGGGAGTGAGGTCCCGACCCTTGCTCATTTATCACCACACCTGAGTTCCGATATGGCACGTCGCTAAGAGGGTTACGCCCCAACGAAACTTTTAATTTGGATTTCATTCCATGAAAAGATGGCATGATTTTTACATTGGCTTGCCAAGCCTAACACAACCTTTCTCCTTTTTCCTGACTTGGAACAGCCTAAGAGATCCTAAAAAACCTGAAAATAAAATAGTGAACACAAAATGCCATCGAAGGTAATTACAGGATCAGTTTACAATTGCAATGTCTTGATAGACTGGATCAGTACAAGATAAGCGCAAATACTGTTTTTCCTAGTAAAGTGCAAATGCTTTAACTTCTCCTGTCAACAGATTGGTTAGAGGTTATAAGAGATCGAAACAAAATGATAGACATGTAAAGACTTCCATCTAACAACATATCCTACTTCATAACCACACAATTAAATAACTGCAGATGATTAACGGATGCTCTACAACATGTAAAAGAAAAACGCATGTCACGCTATTGATACATACATTCTCATATCTGCTCTAGTGTTGGACATCAAATTTCAATCAATTCAATTTTTATTACAGCTATCATTTATAGGAGATAATTACCAGTGATCAAAAGATTAGAACCCGTTTCTACTCGGAGAGTTAAATCATCAACCAAGACATTCCCAGCAGGTGTCACCACCTGCAATAACTTGATATCAGAACCTTGGAAACATATAAACAAATAAAAAGCGAATGCGATACTCCTCCAAGCATGCTACTACCTTAACACCTGAAAATTCTATATGGTTTGCTTCACTGATGTAATTTCCAGCAGAAGAATTGTGATTCAACAATCTATCACGAACCCCAGACAGCTCACATGAAACATCCAGTAACTCACGAATCCGGTCTGCATAGCCACTGTAAAATTACAGTGAAAGTCCATCGGCGTCACAATCATGCCAGAAAAAAAATCAGAACTCAAAGACACAGTTCTTATATTCTAGAAGATACAAAAGGATGGTTTTACCTCAAAATATTTAAACGTCTTGTGCTGATAGAGAGGAGACCAAGAGACTGAAATAGTGATATGATCACGCTCGTGTGGTATCGAAGATTACTTAACATTTCAGCCCTTCCTATGGTAGATGAATCAGGTCTAAGGTTGCCAGAGAAGAAAGGTTCAATAATAAGGACAACTGCTACAGTGGCCCCAAAATACTTCAGAAAGAAATCTTGAATCATGCCGAACCACCAGTTTTCATGGAGTACACAATTCAGGTGCCCAACAAGAGCCTGGAACTGCTGCATAATATGAGATGCTTCTCTGTTCTCACCGCCATAAAATGCAACACTCTCAGCATGAGTTCTTAATCGTGAATGAAGTTGACGATAGTCCCCTTCTAGTTGCTGTTCCATGGATTTCAGCTTTCCAAAAGCAGGAGAGAATTTTCTAATTGCTCCACCAGCAACTAGTATATATGCCTGAAAGCATTTACTTATTAATACATTACACAAACACTAAGGAAGCAAAATGTAACACAAATTGAGCATTGCTCCTCATTGGTAGAGGTATTATTATTTACATCACAAACTACTAGATGAAGCATAGCAACCAAAATTTTCTATTGAAAATTACCAGAATCCAAACCATGTATTTTGGACTAGCATAAGAACAGAGACGCCAGGTGTATATTAACCCTTCTGCAACTGCAGCCAGATCATCCTGTACAAGTTCACTAAGTTCAGAACAGAACTTTGGAATATCACTAGCAATCCTTTGCTCCGGGTTTGATATTCGATGATCCACATGTGAGATCTTGTAGTAAACCATATTCTGGGCATACAGCAAAACAAAACAACAAGATATCTTATGAAGATTATATTTCAAAAAGAAAACCATCAAGTTGATAACCAAACTATTGGCTAACCTGTGTCCGAAAAGCATATCAGTACATGCACCACTTAAATCTACTGTATTTCTATAATAAGACATGGAAAAAGAAGAAGATGAACTGATATGACCACTACTTCAACATCAAATGAGAAATAAAACTTGACAACCTGATGACAACATAATTACTTCCATTTCCAATAAATTACATAAATTAAATAGCGGGAGCAAATTCAACCAGCATAGAAAATTCACTATGTTAGAAAGGGAGAGAGAAAGGATATGTCACAGCCAAACAGAATGTTGAAGCCAACTAGAAGAAACAGTAAGCAAATTTCTTCATGAACCAACCTAGTAATATTACAACTGCCTATCACGGAAATGAAAGTGGTCTTATTAAAATTGAAAAGGATTAGCACATGACAATTGGTTCGGTGATCCCCCAGTCCTCTATATTTCAGGGATTTTTAATTTATACATCCAGCCAACTACAAACTGCATGAATGTTCTTTTTCATCAGCTGTTATCTTTGCAGCACTATCAATATATTTAAGTCTTTGGTCATTATAATCTACGACATAATCCTCCCGAGGATACCAACTGGAACCATATCAGTCCATTGATAGACATAAACTTGGAAAATACTCTTAAAGATATTCTTGGGGACCAATGCAAGTGAGAAATGTATACAATGGAAAGGAACATATACTGCAACCAATACAGAATCAAAGTTGATAAACTGATGTACCTGAAAATAATGAGCATGGACGAGATCTGTTAAAATTTTCTTGAAGCGCAAACTTAAAGACCCTGTTAAGTATTTTGAGGTCTGATATACTGTGGATTGGAGAAAGCATAAGATTAAATTTTCGATAATTAGGCGTGTAAAGGTTGGAACGCGCTGAAGAAATGCTGCTTTAAACAAATAGCCTTGAACTTTTGCTAATCTATGCCCCACAGCAGTACGCAGCACCTGAAAACAATGCAATGCCAAGGATAATGTTTTTCGATCATTAATTAATTAGTAAATCTTTCAATACCATTTAAAAATCAAGCAGCTGGTAGTATCACATCCCATAGATAATAGTAAAAACCAAAGGTCCATGCAATGGTAATATCATTTTACTGAATGAACCACACAAGTAAACTTAGCCATTTCAAATATCACCAATGGAAAATATGAAAAATCATTAATTAATTAGTAAATCTTTCAATACCATTTAAAAATCAAGCAGCGGGTAGTATCACATCCCATAGATAATAGTAAAAACCAAAGGTCCGTGCAATGGTAGTATCATTTTACTGAATGAACCACACAAGTAAACTTAGCCATTTCAAATATCACCAATGGAACATATGAAAACTGTATTAGCTAATATTGTTGCACTGCAGAAACAAAATCGGATATTTTCGAACTTGCTATATCCACCACGAAAGTATCAGTTTCTTGCCTCTGTTAAGAAAGTAGAATAAGACAAAAGCAAAATCGAATATTTTGAAAGTTGCTATATATCCAACATGAAATTATCAGTTTACTTGCCTCTGTCAAGAAAGTCGAATAAGTGTTAGAGATTCAGTCAGTATACCGTCCACAGATCAGAAAAGGAACTTAGTTCTTATGTATACAACTGAAAGCTAGCTGCTCAGGCATCGGACAATATTGAAATTACTTCTAGGGAACTACTAATTCCGAATTTCCAAAAAAAAATTGAAACGAGTGCGGCACCACCAGAAAATGGCAAAACTTACGGCTGTTAATATCAAGCCTAGAAGGTAGCGCGTGCCATTTGGGCCAATCTTATTGAGTAGGATAGCAGCTAGGAAATGCAAAGATTTCAGGCCACTTTTCCTTCGCTTCGTTCCGGCCAATCTAACATCCAGACCATTTTGATTCGACCTGTCCCCATTCCTGGCCAATGCATTGGCATCATCACCGCAATTCGCTTCCGGACGCCTTCTCCTTTGGCCTTGGCTTGACCGGGCATACGCCAAAGCCCCACCTGCAAGCAGCGCACCGGAAACAACCGCAAGAGTTTTCCTGTTTCCACACGAGTGATTAAGAACAAAGATTGCATTTCACTGATAAGGAATTGGAAAGGGAAAAAATCAAAAAATTTCAGCTAATGAGCACACACCTCCTCGAAGCCAAGAGCCCCCGCCCATGCTCGGTCAACTGCAGCAGCTGCAGAGATGGCATCTCGCTGCCGCAAGATGGCCGGCCTCCCCGAGCTGATATGTGAAGGTAGAAGAGAAGAAGATCCCTTATCTATAGCAAGGCATAGACCACCGTGGAATCAGAGCGCCCCTTCCGCCACCGCCGCAAAGCATCATCGCTGGCTGCACCCACCCGAATTGGAAAGAAACAAGGACGGGCTCAGAACCACCACTCCAACTCCATTTTTATTTTCGCAGGCTCCGTGGAAAGCGCAGGCGAATTGGCGAGTTCGGGGGTGCGAAACCGAGCCCGCGAATCTTAAGCCGGCGAGAGGAGGGGAGCGCGGCGGTTACCTTGATCTTGGCGGAAGCGGGCCGACGAGGAGATCGCCAGCTACGAGAGCGGTAGATGCCGCGAAGCAGGGAGGCGAGGCGGGGAGAGGAACAGAGGAGAGGAGTAAAAAAAGCAGAAGTTGATGAGATTTAAGAGAGAGAGAGAGAGAGCGAGAGGGGAGAGGGAGAAAGAGATTTGGAGAGAGACCAAGCCGAGCCTAGTCGGCAGTATGGCACCGCTTCATACGACTTTAGCTTTTAATTTATTTAAAATAGAAATCACTTAAAATATATTGGCATCTAATATTAGCTTATTTTAGTTTTTTTATGTTTTTCAATTTTCTTGTTTCCTCGTCTTCATTTATATTATCCACGACAATATAATGGTTTTTTCTCAAAAATTTTCTATTTTTTTATTTTTTCTTAAAAAAGTTAACAACAGTTACAATACAATTTCAGTCGGAATCCACAAGCCGAAGCTCCAAGCCGAAGGAGTGCCGCCAAACTCTCGCAACTACATTGCTACAATTTGCAAAAGCATCCTAAACTTTTTCGTTTTCTCATTCTTCATTTTTTTCTGAGTTGAGCTTGCGTGTGTCCTCATCCATGAGTTCTTGTAATTATATCCTACAAAATATAAAGTAGAAAAAAAAGACAGCTTGAAATGTGAATGTGTTTTCCAACAGATATTTGATCACGATATGCCAAAATTAACTATCTTTGCCTTGGGCAATGGGCAGTTAGTTAGACCCTTGTTACATAAAATCGTTGTATCAGTGTTTTAGGGGAAACACATAAAATCGTTGTATTTTATGTATTTTTATAATATTTGTATACACATAAAATCGTTGTATCAGTGTTTTGGGGGAAACGTTGTATCACGGTATCGACGTATCCGAGCAACCTACCTTTGAAGTTTGAACACATATTTTAAAAATTCTAGATCCGCCGTTGAGCTAGATCTAGTTTTCTGTCCCACAACATTAGAAGAAAAATGTAAAGTCAACTAAGTTGGCAGCCTTAAGTACAAGCCAACTAATATTTGGATGGAGGTAAATAATTCAAATCAGCGAATCCCACCTAGAATACAAGAGACTGTTTAGAACGCCGGAATTTCACCGTGAATACATGAAAGGTTACGTGGAAATTATGAGTTTCCTTTGATGTCATAAGAAAAGCTCGACATCTCAGAACTGCAGAAACAGGAGGAGTGTGGCATGTTGGTTGCAGTGTCTTTTTTTTAATGGATGGACTTGTCTTTCTTTCTGGTGCCATGTATTATTCAATGTTAGCTAACTAGCTGCTGAATCGTTAAGTCTGAGCAACTTAAACGGCAAGTCAAGTCTGCTAAACTTACAGGAGACAAAAATGAATCCTTTGTTCCACATTTGTGTGGATATTGATTTAATAAAGATAGGCATCAAAGAAACTAGACTTGCTGTAATGTTTTTGAGAGCAAATAAGGGTATCATACCCCTATTACTCCCCGCGGGATTCCCCGCAGGAGGAGGCGCCCACGTCACCCCGCCCGCTCGCTCCGGCCGGCGCGTGGCGGGGGAATTCCCGTACGGTCGGGTGCCATTTTTTGCGAAAAAGCCTCTACATTTTTCTAAAATTACGTAAAGGTCCTCTGTTATCGCAAAAAGGTCCCTGGATTTTTCAAAAAAGACCCTGCGCATATTTATTTTTCGTTGATAACGATCCGCGGTTTCCGAAATTACGTACAGTTCCTCGGTTCTTTCAAAACAGCCCCTGCTTTTTACGAAAAAAACCCCTCTGATCTCCTTTTATTGCGAAAAGCCCTTGCTTTTTTTTTTGAAAAAACCCTACGCTTTCCTTTAGCTACGAATTTTCGCCTCTTTTACTTCGGTACACACGGCGGCTGGCGCGGCGTGCCGCCGCGCCTATGAGACTAATACTCCATAGTTACCGAACCGTTGGGGTGACCAGGGGTCTTGTCACCCACCGGTTAGGTTACTTGGCCATATATCACCTAACAGTGGGGCGACTAGTTTAAGTTGCTTAACCATAGAGCAATATATGATTAAAACTAAAAAATAAAAAACAGATATAATACTGTAATTTGAAATAAAAAATTCTGATTTTTTTTAAAAGAATTCCCGTCTTAGGCACTTACCTTGTATGTGGATCTACTTCCTCCTCACAGCAAACACTTGAACGCATGTGTGAATGCATTCTAGAATCAAGGTATAATATATAGAGAGAGAGAGTACGTACGTGGCCGGCTAATTTGCGTAGAGAGGATTACTTGACATGGCAAAGTTAGTAGTCCGTACGTTTGGTACGCAGGCAGAATTCTCGCAGGAGTTTTCGTGGGAAATTAACCCTCGTGTCACAAAGGTAGACATGAACATTTTGTTTCACACGTATTATGTATATGTACTAGCTAAATATCCGTATAATGCTATGAATTTTTAGAATTTATCATACTATATGTTTTAAAACTCACGGATGGTAAGAATTTTTAAAATATTTATACAAGTATATATGTTTTAAAAAAATTTAGAATACGTATATAAACATGCCCGTGCGCTGGGAGCATGGCCGCGTGCTAGTCGCAACAGCAGTGTGGGCCTGCCGTGCCGTACGTGGCTCGCTCGTCACATGCATGCATGCTCAACCGGACCACCACCTCTACCTACAGTCGACTCGACTAGACTTTGATTAATTACACAATTGTCGCGTTAACATCCTACTTGTTCGTTTGCTTGCCTAGACGGTGGTGCATGCTTGGTCACAGTTGCTCATAGTTGGTGGGAGTCGAACCATGATCGTTAGTGTAACATCTTGGTCTAATCTCTAAACTCGGAATACTGTCACTACTTTATAACGCTACCATTTATAACCATCGCTGCTAAATATAGGCAGCATCTCCGCTATTTAAATCTCAACAGCACGTTAAACAACATACACTTAACGATGAGCATTGAAGTAAATGTACAAATTTGCCAATCATCGAAAGGAAATGCCTGAGCCACACACGTTTAAATATTTTCATTAAGACATATTGTCTTAATACAAACTACTTAAGTGTGTCCTTAAAGTCTAAATATATCAACTGAAGATGGTGTACGAATTACTGTTTTCCACGTGGAATAAATGTGCTACTCTCATCCATGCATGTCGTCTTCCATGTTCACCTAAAAACCAACAAATAAATAAAAGAAAGTTCGAAGACTCATCAAGCATAAAATAAAACAGTGGTGTCAACACAACAATCTAGTACATTCCATATCTGTGAGCTGTAAGTCATAATCTCTTTAATTGTATCACTGTCTTCTGTTACTTTTATGCAATGCGATGCATCTGTAACTATGGCTTATACCGGTATAGTAGAGTGTTCACTCGTTGATGAACCACTCTTAATTCGTCCTTTCCATACGGAGTCTCAAACTCCTCTCCCGTAAAGTGCCCACCGAAATGGATCTTTTTCTCCATCCCTTTGAGGTGCATATCTATGAAGATCTTACTTAAGAGCGCTCTGGACTAGCTATATGATGCAGTACATAAGTTGGTAGTATCGCAGGCCGATCTGACCACTCACACAGAACCGGTATTATTGGTCTTCGACTACGTTAGATGGTCGATCTTTAGCTGCGCTGATATTCGACCACACAGTTCTTTGACACGTCGGGTGGTCAATCTTCGACTGCGTCGATCTTCAACCACGCAAGTCTTCGACCACGTTGGGTGATCGATCTTCAACCACACAGGTCTTCGAATACATCGATCCTTGACCACATAGGTCTTTAACCACGCTGGTCTTCAACTACGTTGGTTCCAAACTTATAAAAAAAGTAAAAAATTCAGAAAAAGATAAAATTTATGAATAATAAAAAAACAAATCAGGAGCTGAAACCGAAATAAGCGGGGCTACCTTGCCCTTGCCGTGCTGAGAGGCTAGAGAAGCCATTTGGTGCCAGCCAGGTACCCTGTCCTGTCCTCGATGGATGACGTCTCATCAACGTACTACATAGATAGAGTAACTGCCAACCGAAAATTAATGCGTCACAGGTGCGAGTGCCGGCATGCCGGTTGTAGTCTGACCATCATCGACAATGGCAGTGCTTCTTCTAGCTCCGGTTTAAACTTTGGGATTTTGACTTTAGTTGTTGATTATAACTACACTATAATCTTGACTCCATCGTCCAACCGTAATCTTTGAAAGTGTCCACACATCGAGATCAGTCACCGAACAACGAATTACTGATGTGCCAGCTAGCTGCCTGACGAATAATTATCCTGTGAGTTACCACCACGAACGTGCATCTCACAATCGGCAGGTCGCTGCATGGTCTTGCACCCATCCAGTAACAATTGGTGGGTTTTTTTTTTGCTAATGGCTTATGACTTATATTTCAAGTATTTAAATTTTGCTTGTTCGTAAGAGATAGTACGCATAGAAAAATAATCGTATGTGATTTCGCCTTGTCTGGCCATTTTTTCCAGCTTTGGCCTCCTAGCGTGGCCACGCCCACCGGCTGCGTGACCTTCTTGGCACGGTCCTCCGGCGCACGAGGCCCGTACTTGGTTAGGAAGTACCTGGTTATCTTGGTAATATGGATAGTACTGAATTTTTTTTGCTAGACCGTGGAGTAGTGCACATCGCCAATATTAAATTTCACGAACTGCCCCTTTCGTTTGATTACTTTATGAGATTCATCTCAAAATCAGCCTATTTGATCTATTTTGTTAACTGCGACAAATTAATTGCACACAAAATTAAAATCAAAATTTTTTTGTGCTTTACGAGCATGTCAAAATTGTTTCATAATTTTTAAACCTCATTTACTCTCTGTTTGTAAATAGTAGCCTTTATTTGTATTTAAATTATTAATCTTAAAATTTCCTTTCAACACTACCTCACTCACATATTGAATTACACCTTTGTGAATTTTTAGATTTTTAGGAGGTTGCTTTATATCTTAAATAAATCAGATCTTTCATATTTTCATAGGTGATTTCAATATTGCTTACATTTCCCGGAGTCTATAATAACTTTATTTTTCAATTTTCAACACAATTATCACATTTTACCCCCTCCATTCAAACTATCCTAAAACATTTCACAGAGTGTCCAACACTAAGTTACACCATTTTGCACTATTTTTACCGTTGCTACAGTATGCACAACTAAGCATATGACACATGTACCACCCTAGATTTCATAAATTATTCCTAACGATACTGCATTATATTTGTAATCAAACAACTACATTGATATACAATTTTTTTTAACATAACGGTTATTACCTAAAATCCGCACAAAGCACAACAATCTAACCAACATGCATGTCTATCAGTTTGTGCAAAACATCAAACAAAATGGATACTAACTTTTCCAAATGCAAAAAAAATACAATGTTGTTCCCATGCTAACAAAATAACCTGCGTATAAACTACAACATCCATATAATTATCGTGACTAATAAGCATTTAACGACACTAACAATGCTTTTTCATACTAACAAACTATCATTTTTCTAATTACATGCTAATCACGTTGCTAAAAATTACCGCATGTCGACAAAAATTACCTCTTTCGGATGCTCCAGAGCCGATCTACAACTTTTCCAAATACGTAAACTTGAAATTCAAATTCAAACCACTCAAAAATAGATGCTTTCACGGTCTTACTTCCTCTCTTCTCTGCTGTCTCTCGCTCTTGGCTACACTAAAATGGCGTTGCTGCCTCTTCGAAACAACAAAAACCCTCCTATTTTGTCATGCAAATAGGGGAGCAGACGGGGGGCCGGCCGGGTGGCACTTCACGCATGGGGTTTTCACGGGGGTCCGACACCTCGCGCGCAGCATAAGGGCGCCAAAGGCATAGCATGGTCAGTCCCGGGCCATTTCTAACTTTTGCGCGAGGTGGGCAGTCCCGGGCTTTCTCGGACGCCGGGGCCTAGTTATACCCAAAATTCTCTTAATGTCGTCATGGATGGCCGCTATCGAAACTCGTTAAAACTTTTCGAAGCTTTTTATTACAACCTATTCAAACTCTCTGGCTGAAACTTGCGAAAACCCAAATTCTAAAATCCAAAACCCACTCAAACCTCGCCCTAAAACCTTCCGAAAACCTGGGAAAACACGTGAAACTGGTAGAAACCCGAATCCATGAAACCTGTGGAACCGTGGACACTTGCCGGGGCGAATAGAACGAAGGCCCAGTCCAGCCCACGGCGGGCCGAGGCCGAGGCCGAGGCCGAGGGGCAAAAGTGTCAATTCGCAGAGGAGCAGCAGCTCGGGAGTGAGGAATTTGCCTGGTTGCTTCGAGCTGCTGCCGATGCGAGGTCAACCTCCAACCTTGCGCTCGCCACCGGTATCTATATAACTCCTCCCTCCCTCCCTCCCTCTCGATTTCCCATCCTCGCGCTCGCTTCCTCCCTCCTCTCCCTCCCGATTCAGAGATCCTCCTCGCACCGCGCTCTCCAGCCATCCGCAGCCCTCCGCCCCCGGCCGGCCGCCGTCCCCAGGTGATTCTTCCCTTCGATTCGGGTGCTGATACTTGTTCCCTGGTGTTATTCTGTGCTTTTGGTTGGTGGCTCAGCCTGTGCCGAGATTTTTTTTTTCTTCACTGGGGACGGGAGGTTTGTGAGATGAGATACGCTCGGATGAATCGCTCGAAAAGTCCCGGCCTTTGACACACTACTGATACAGAGACGGTGGAATCGCGCGATTTTGTTTTTGTTTTTGTTGTTTTTTTTAAGCGAGGAATGCCTAATCTCCCTCCAAGGGGAACTGGCCAGATGGTGCCAAGTGTTTAGGTACAGGGAGCCTTGCTTGTGTGATTGCAATTGCTATGCATGTACTTGTCCGTATCAAATGGGGAATCTTTTCTTCAGAGGCGAATCCATGGCTTGAATGACGTCTAGTTGACAATAGCAGGGCGTGTATATGTTGGCGCAGGCAAGGTGATGGCCACCTTCGAGCTGTACCGGAGGTCCACCATTGGCATGTGCCTCACCGAGACGCTGGACGAGATGGTCTCCAGCGGCACTCTCAGCCCTGAGCTCGCCATTCAAGTGCTTGTCCAATTTGATAAGGTCCGATATGGATTCCATCTTCACTTGTATGTTCCTGTTTCCCTTCCTAGTGGGAAACATTAAAAAAATCCTTTCCTTCCGGATGATTCATTTTATTTGTTTGCATTTTCTTTTTTCTAGTCTATGACGGACGCGTTAGAAAACCAAGTGAAGAGCAAGGTTTCCATTAAGGTATGTACTTCTGTAAGAGTAGCAATGTTGTTTCTTTGAACAGCAGGCCTGTATTCATTTGTATTACCTTTTGTGTTGCCCGCATCAGTTTGATGTTTGCCTGTTTGGAGGGCTCGTTATGATCCATAATTGCTATGCAGCTGTGAAGTAGTTTATCTGGTTCTAGTCTTCTAGATTCATGACCTTCAGGAGCAGTGGCGGACCCAGGATTTTTGAGATAGGGGTACGAAGTTAAGAATCTACGGAGTATATATATAAGATGGAGAATTTTGATACACATAATATGTATATCACATATAGTTAACCAAATAAACAATCACACATAAGCAATAAATGTAATTTCCAATATAAGTTTGATTGACTTAATTTCTAGTGAACACTGAACAGAGTACATGAAACAACATCAATGCAAAACTGACCTGGATGGCAATGGAATAGGGGAGGAGCTGCCGCCGTTGAAGCTGGCCATTGGGTGTGCCAGTGTGGGCGCCCGGCGCCGCGCCGCCGCCGGTAGCCGTTCACCGTTCGCCGCGTCGCCGAAGACGAGGAGGGGCGCTGGGCGCGGCGGCGCGCTGTGAGCTGGGGCGCGGCGGCTGTGCAAGAGAGATGGAGAGGAGGCGGCGTGAGAGCAAGACAGGAGCGGGCGCCGCGCCGCCGCCGGTAGCCGTTCGCCGGTCGCCGCGTCGCCGGAGACGAGGAGGGGCGCCGGGCGCGGCGGCGCGCTGTGAGATGTGGCGCGGCGGCTATGCAAGAGAAATGGAGAGGAGGCGGCGTGAGAGCAAGGCAGGAGGCGGCGTGACTCGTGAGAAGCAGCCAGGCAGCAGGAGTTAGAGCATCTCCAACAATGTCCTCTAAATCTCATCCCCTATATCACTTTTTAGAGGACACAATCTAGAATATAGAAGACTAAAAATATGTAATCTCCAACAAGTCCTCTAAATATGGTCCCCTAAATTAAAATCTAGGTCCACAAAAACTACCAACCAAAGAATTTAGGGGATCGGACGGCGCAGGAGCGTTGGGGCCGATTTAGGGGATGGTGTGCGTCCTCCATATATGGGGGACGAAAAATCAGGGATGGAGTCCTCTATATTTTTGGGTACCACTTAGGGGATCTGTTGGAGCCCTTTTTTTACCTTTTCTTCTAAAATATAGGGGATATGAGCACTTTAGAAGATTTGTTGGAGATGCTCTTAGGTTAGGAAATCAGGAAATGCCAATTGGGCCATTGACTAGTGGGCTGAATTTGCTACATTACCTTCATTTCTAGTTTTTTTCCTATATATATGAAATATATATTATATATAGTTGATTTTTTACAAAAAATTTTGGGGGTACAACTGTACCCCCATGTCCCATTATGGGTCCGCCCCTGTTCAGGAGCATGATAAATATTTCTAGTTTTCTAGGCAGTCAAATACCTGCACTTGGTATCAGTTCTGCGTTGCAACGCAACTAGCTTGTTCATTCACACCTTGGTAAAGCAAAGGAATCTTAAACTTCTGCCTTGCATATATTATTCCTACTAAGGATTCCATTCACAGCTGGTAAGGGGAGAGACTCTTAAAAATCTCTCGTGTATGTTGTGCTGGGCTCTGAGGGATATTGCACAAATTGGGGAGCACTGAATTGTATAGAAAAGAGTAAAAAACCAAGACCTGTCGACATAATGTATGCACACAACTAGACAAGAGCTTCTGAAGCTAGCACTTATTTCTTATATTATATGCTTTCGTGAACATTGTTTCAGTTATCTTAATTTGCATCACATCAAGTACCGGTGGATTTTCCTAATGTCCAAACCATTAACATGGATTGTGGAGGAGAAGAATCCTTGTGGGCAAACGAACTGGAGTGGCATGTATCAACATTTTTTCTTGCCAGATTAATCTTCAACAAAATGAAATTATAAGCAGTAGTGTCAAATGCCTTCTAACATCAGATCTCATGGTTCACTATTTTATGGCAAGTTGGATATGGGATTTCGTTTTGCCCTATCCAGCTTGTATTTGAACATGATAAAAATTGATGTTAGAATCTCGGATAATCTCAGGCATGGATTGACCAAACATTATGTTTCAGTCCCGCAACCCCTTGTGAACAAATGCCATTCATGGCACCAAACCGAAACATAGGCACAACACAGGTAACAACAGTCTCAGACCTGAACCACCTTACACATAAAGTTTGAGGAAAACAGCATATGCATCTTGAAATTTGAAAACACCGAGCAGACTAGACTTCTTTTAGAAGTACACATGAGCTGGAGACATCGGACATCATACCGACATCCCTGCCCCTTTCAAATGGCGTGCAAACTCTTGTAGATCTTAGCTGCTGGCCCCCTCCTTGTTCTGTTCCCGTTTGCAGATGTCTGTAGGAGACCCTAAGATTGTAGGTAACATATATGAAAAACCAGGTCAATTATATCTTTAGGTAACACCACACAGAGCAGGCTTTGTCCCATTTCCGAATTGACCAGCATACTGCTGCTACAACAAACATGGCAAATTTTCTGTTTTCAACCGCTGCTACGCCAACCATCAGCCGAGGCATGTTGTAACTTCAAAAGCAAATTTTGTACAAGCAATGTGGATAACTTGTTTACTTGTACTTATAAATGCCCTCGTGGCCTGTTTTTATATTTTGATACCTGAAAACATCTAAATGATATAATTATCAATCTTTTGTATATTGATGGGCTTGGCTGATAACATAAAGTGGAGGCAAGGCATGGGATTGTTACTGCAGAAACCCCTTTTCCAATAACCCCTCAATAAAAATGCACTTTTGGGAAGAACTCATATATGTATAATCTGACATTGACCTGAATTTTTGGTTATAATTGGAAGTGACGGAATGTGGCATTGATTAATCTCTGTTTTCAACTTGCTGTAAAATTGAGAAATTGTGCATTTTCCCAACCAAACTCCAGAATTTTGCCATTCTAGGGATGGTACCCTAAGCCTCCTGTCATGTTGGACACAATTGTCCAGTAAGCCTATGTTTAATGTACTTCTTTTGTTTAGTGAGTGATCTGATACAGGGGGAAGATGTGATGGTCTAATGTTTTCCAGCCTGTAATACTGTCACTACATGCGGCTGTAGTTCAGACTGTGCTTCACTGCTTCTCGTTGACATTTTTGTCATTACACTGATATTCTTATCAGGCTATTGATGTTTGTTCTTTTGTCTGTACAGGGCCATCTGCACACCTACAGGTTCTGTGACAATGTCTGGACATTCATCCTGACAGATGCCCAATTCAAGCACGACGAGAGGACAGAACAAGTTGGCAAGGTGAAGATTGTGGCCTGCGATTCCAAATTACTCAGCCAATAACTTGCTTACTGCGAGCTCTCGGTGGGGTTTGTCTGGTATTGTTAGCCCTCTTCCGCTAGACCTGGCTCCGCCTGAGCTGCACCACCACATTGCTGTTTTCATAATCAATGTGTACCTATACAATCTTCTGTGCTACCGAGTATCACAGCAGCAGACTTGCGCTTATGTAATGATTTCGCACTTGATGTGTTGATAATGTGGTATAAATGACTAAAGGAAGAGTACCTTGTGTGGTTCTGTATGACTCTCTGTTCGACTTATGCTTGTATGTTGGTATGTGACAAGGACCATTACCTTTCTGCCTGTTGTTTTCAGCTCCGATGTTATGTTGTCAAAACTTTCAGTTGAAAGATGTTTTTAGATCTTTCTTTAGGGAACATGCACAGGATTTACATGTCATTGTATTAAAGAGAGGGAAATTACATACACCAGAGACCTAGTGTTTTGAGTTACAGGAGAGAAGAGCAAACTAACTGAAGAGACAGAGAGAGGGAAGAGGAAACAAAATGGGGTAGGGATTGACGACGAAGGTTGAGACTACGCAGCAAATCTGCGAGGGGGCAACTAGTAGCTGCTTGTCGTCGAGATTAGTGGCAACTTCGCGTCCACCGTGCGCCAACATGTTAGCTTCCGTTTTAGGTTGTCCAAGATCCCCTGATGCTCATCTTGATTTTGTTGAACGTCCAAGCATTACGTTCTTTCTGTTAGGACCCTTAGGATCATCTAGGTGTAGATCAGAGGGTGCTCTTGATCGGATTCGAGAGAGAAGGGGAGAGGGTAGTAGGCAACGTTACCGACCGTCCGATGCATTGGAGGAGGAGCTGGCCATCGCTGGTTCGTTGGTGAAGTCTGCGCACGGGCAGCGACGGTCGGGGAAGAGGAGGGCGGTGGCGGCGGCGTAGATCCGGTGAAGGGGACGGTGATGGAGCTTCCCGCCGCCGACTGCGCGTCCCTCTAGATCGGTCTAGGGTTTGTGTCGGTGGGGATTTGCGGCTCAGGCGAACCTCGTGACTTGAGCCGCCGGCCCCCACCCCTCTATTTATTGCGCAGCGCGACGGGGGCCCATCAGCCAATAGATGGGCTGGGCGCCCCCGATCAGGGCACGGATCAAGGTCCTGATAAGCCGTTGGGCTAATCGGGAGAGAGATCAATCCAACATTCTCCCCCTTGATCTCCTCTCATATCATACATTTTCTTCTTTTCCCATTTCATCACAGATTAATGCATAGAGCATGCTTCATCGTCACGGACAATCGCCGATAGATTTAACAGCTACAATACACATCTCTGTTTTGAAACAGATTCTTTAATTTTGGGCCCTTTATAGTCTAGGAATCATAGGCTTTCCCTTAAATCCATGCCGGCTACATGTTCTCTGAACACGTTGGGTGGTAAGCCTTTTGTAAGCGGATCCGCTAACATCTTTGTGGTACTTATATGATCAAGACTTATGATATGATCCCGGACTTTATCTTTCACAACATACTACTTTATGTCAATGTGTTTGGCAACACCACTTGACTTATTGTTGTGAGCATACGTTACTGTTGGTTCATTATCGCAGTACAATTTAAGTGGTCTATAGATGTCGTCAACCACCTTCAAACCGGGTATGAACTTCTTTAGCCAGTTCACCTGCCCCGTGGCCTCATAACATGCTACAAACTCGGCATACATTGTGGACGATGTAGTGACGGTTTGCTTAGAGCTTTTCCACGATATAGCTCCTCCTGCGAGAGTAAATATATACCCTGACGTGGACTTTCTATCATCTCCCGCATAATCAGAATCCGAGTACCCTACTATGCGCAAGGATCTGATTTTCTATACGTTAGCATGAGGCCTTTCGTGTCTTGCAAATAACGCAAGACTTTCTTTACTAATTTCCAGTGTTCTAGTCCTGGATTGCTCTGAAATCTGCCAAGTAACCCGGTAACAAATGCTAAGTCAGGGTGTGTGCATACTGTAAGCTTCCGACAGCTGAAGCATATGGAACCGCTTTCATTTGATCGATCTCATACTGGTTCCTGGGGCATTGAAAATCCCCATATCTATCACCCTTGACTATAGGAGCAGGTGAGGGACTACATTTGTGCATACTGAATTTCTTTAGAACCTTTTCTATGTATGCCTTTTGTGATAGTCCTAATACCCCTTTATTTCTATCTCGGTGAATCTCTATACCTAGAACGAACGAAGCTTCACCGAGGTCTTTCATATCAAAATTTGAGGACAAGAACTTCTTTGTCTCCAGTAGTAGGCTGACATCACTACTAGCAAGTAAGATGTCATCCACATACAGGATTAGGAAAATGTATTTCCTATTCTTAAACTTTGCATAAACACAATTGTCCTCTACATTCTCTTTAAACCCAAACTTTCTTATTGTACTATCAAACTTCAAATACCACTGTCTTGAAGCTTGTTTTAACCCAAAAATAGATTTCTTTAGGCGGCATCCCATTCGTTCTTTTCCTTCCACGACAAAACCTTTTGGTTGTGCCATGTAAACGTTTTCCTCCAAATCCCCGTTGAGGAATGCCGTCTTTACATCCATCTGATGTAGTTCTAAATCATAATGTGCTACTAGCGCCATTATGATTCTAAAGGAATCCTTACATGAGACTGGAGAGAAAGTCTCATTGTAATCAATCCCTTCTCTTTGCGTGAAACCTTTTGCCACAAGCTGCGCTTTAAATTTTTCTATGTTCCCTTGGGAGTCATATTTTGTTTTGTAGACCCATTTACAGCCTACTGTCTTGGCTCCTTTAGGAATTGACTCTAAGTCCCAAACCTCGTTGGTACTCATTGATATCATCTCATCTTTCATTGCTTCAAGCCACTTCGATGACTGATCGCTTCTCATGGCTTCTTCAAATGAGGTGGGATCATCCTCCATATGAAACTCTTCAGTAGCATAAATCTCATAGTCATCAGAAATAGCTGATCTTCTTGCTCTTTGGGACCTTCTGGGGCCTTCGTTAGTCGACCCTTGTTCTGTGTGTGGCTGTTGCTGTTCTTCCTCATGTGCAACAACGGTTTCCATGGGTTCCTGAAGGACAGGTTCCACATGTTCATTTGTTGTCGCCATGGGAGGACCAACAACAGGTGCTGTCACTACAGTGTCAGACACTGTTGGCGCAGCAGGAACAGGCAGTGAGAAAAATGGCTCCTGAATCATCGGAGTGGGCACATATACCCGCTTCTCTTCAAGATCAATTTCCCGCGCTGCCATGCTCCCCCTCATCATCTCATCCTCTAAGAAGACAGCGTGTCTTGTTTCTACAAACTTTGTATATCTGTCTGAACAGTAGAAACGAAAACCTTTTGACTTTTCAGGGTAGCCAATGAAATGACAACTTACTGTTTTGGGATCTAGCTTCCCAATGTTTGGGTTAAATATTTTAGCCTCAGCGGGACTCCCCCACACACGTAAGTGATTTAGTGAGGGTACTCTTCCTGTCCACAACTCATACGGTGTTTTGGGCACCGACTTACTTGGTACTCTATTGAGAATATGAATGGCTGTCTTCAACGCCTCCATCCACAGACTCAATGGTAAGGTGGAGTAACTTATCATACTGCGCACCATATCCATTAGGGTACGGTTACGTCTTTCAGCTACTCCATTCTGTTGAGACTCGCCCGGTGTAGAATACTGGGCTACTATTCCATTCTCCTGTAAGAACCTTGCAAAAGGTCCAGGAACCTGTCCATACGGGGTATGCCGACCGTAGTACTCCCCTCCACGGTCGGATCTGACTATCTTAATCTTTAGATTGTGTTGATTTTCAACTTCAGCCTTAAATATCTTAAATTTATCCAACGCTTCTGTTCTTTCTTTAATTGGATAAATGTAGCCAAAACGGGAGTAATCATCCGTGAATGTTATGAACGAGTCATAACCATCCACACTCTTCACAGGAAAAGGACCACAGATATCTGTGTGAATTGTCTCTAAAAATCCTGCGCTTCGTTTGGCATCTTTCTTAATTTTCTTTACATACTTTCCTTTAATACATTCTATGCATTGTTCTAAGTCTGAGAACTCTAATAGAGGAAGAATTTCATTCTTAACTAGTCTTTCTATTCTCCCCCTCGAAATATGGCCTAAACGACAGTGCCATAATTTCGACGATGCATTATGAGTTCTCTTTCGTTTTCTGTTCGCATTCACAGGCGAGGATATACGCTCATTCACATCACATACGGAATTCACATTTTCATGAAGTGGCAATAAATAAAGCTCGTCTTGTTTGATGGCAAGACCAATACATTTATCATTAAACAATATTTCACATTTGCCATCTCCAAAATGGCAATCACAACCATCATTGTCCAAGCGTGAAACACTAATCAAGTTTCTTTGTAAAGAAGGAACATAAAGAACATCTCTAAGTAAAAGCACGAAGCCGTCAGCAAACTGTAGATGAAGATCTCCTACGGCTTCAACGTCTGCTCGGACTCCATTTGCGACTTTAACGCATCTTTCTCTTTTGCGACTTTAACGCATCTTTCTCTTCTTTGCGTAGTCCTCGTCGAACGGAATCCCTGTAAGGAATTGGCAACATGAACAGTTGCACCTGAATCAATCCACCAAGTAGATTTTGAATATTGTACATACAGGGACTCATTTATGAACGTAATGATGTTCTCACCTTTCTTTGACATAATCATTTTCAAGAAATCAGGACAATCTTTCTTGTAATGTCCCTTTTGCTTGCAATGAAGGCACTGATCTTTCTCCACTGTGAAATTTTGTTGCTGAAGTTTATGCTGAGGCTTTCCTGTCTTTGAGGAGGAATGATTAAAGTTCTTTTTCTTGTTGTCTTTCACATAGTTGATAGAACCACCATGTCAAGCCTTTACCCTTTCCTGCTCCTGCGCACACATAGCTATGAGTTTCTCTAAGTCCCATTTCTCGGGCTGTATGTTGTAGTTAACAACAAAAGTATCAAATTCCTTTGGCAAGGAAGCAAAAATCAGATGGATTAGGAACTCATCCTTGATGGCCAGATCCATTGGTTTTAGCTTGGATGCCAAAGCGCTCATCCTTTGTATGTGCTCTCTTATGCCACTGCCACCTCCATTGTACCTCTCTGTAACCAACTGCTTTATCAGCTGGGTAGCATATGTCTTTAAAGAGCCAGTGAACTGACTCTTTATTCTTTCGAGGTACTCGGTGACAGTGTCACATTCTGGGATTGAGCCCACAATGGCGGGCTCAATCGTGTTCTTTATCACAGCCAAACATTTCTTGTTGGCAGTGACCCACTTTTTATGATCAAGATCATATGACATTTTTATGGGAGCATAGTCCCTCTGTTTGGTCTGCCAAGCAGCATCAGCCTCATTTCCTCCCTCACCGGTGCCACAGGCTCTGTGGGACACGGTGTGGTGATTACCCAGTCCACCTCAGCCAAAATGAAGGCCAGGTCAATCTTTTTCTTTCATTCAGCGTAGTTGTCTCCTTTGAGAACCGGGATATCCCTGATGTAGCCCATCAAAGAGTATCATCTTGAAAACACAATTCATATACAGTGAAAACATTTAAACATAATAACTACAAATGCATGCCTTGGTTCCAACGTTGGTTAAAATTAAAACATACAGTTGTTTACACATTAAATCTACATCACCGTTGGGCAGAAATAGAGATAATGCATAAAACTCATCAATTAAAATTATAATACTGTTATTATCAACGTTGGTCAGAAAATAACAATATCATAATTCATAACAATTCTCAAAAATTAAATTCTCCCGTTGGTTCGAATTTAATTGAAAGAGTAATCAACATTAACTTTTGCAGCGGAAACATGAAATTATTCTAAAATAATTCATACTCAGAAGCATTATTACTGTACTCATCTAATCTCTGGAAAAGTAACATGTTGGTGCAAAATTTACAGAGATTTGATTCAAATTTCATTCAAATTCATTCAAAATTGCTTCTGAAAATAAATAAAATTCATTTTACGGAATTACTGTGCAAATGGCCATTTTGGCCCATTCCTTCGCAGTCGCGGCCCATGGCGGCCTGCTCAGCACAGCTGAGCGCGCGCGGCCTCGAGCTCCCCTCGCGCGCCCAGGCCGCAACCTGGGCCTGGGCCGGGAAAGCTGCTGCCCGCCTGGGCCGAAAGCGGCCCGATGTCAGCCTCGGCGCAATCTCAGCCGTCCACGCGAATCCAACGGCTGAGCGGTGATTTCGGCGGATCAAAACCCCGCTCGCGGCGGTCTCCCGAAATCCTAGCTCATTCTCTCCTCTCCCCTCTCTCAGCGTCGCACCCGAGCGAAACGCAGCGGCGGCGACTTCGTCAAAACGCAGAGGGGAGGAGGAAAAAAGGACCGACGCCACCGAGGGCCCTCTCGCCGGCGCGCGCGCTCCCAGAGGGTGAGTGCGCCGCCGTCGAGCAGCTCCGTGTCGGCGCCCCTTAGCACGCGCCCTGGCCCGGGGTCCGGGGCGCGCTCGGGTCTGGTCCCGCGCGTCGACGGTGGCCCGCACGTCGGAGCTTTGGAGCGCCGGCGAGCCCACGATCGACGATGTCTAGGTAAGACCCAGCCGTTTCTGATCTAGGGTTAGGGTTAGGGTCCAGATGGATCGAGTCCTTCCCCTCTCTTTCTTTCTTTTCCGCACGCCGGTCAACCGACAGCGGTCGATTATCTTTCCCCATCTAGATCTACGCCTAGATTAGGTGCTCTGATACCATTGTTAGAACCCTAGGATCACCTAGGTGTAGATCAGAGAATGCTCTTGATCAGATTCGAGAGAGAAGGGGAGAGGGGAGTAGGCAACGTTACCGACCATCCGATGCATTGGAGGAGGAGTTGGCCATCGCTGCTTCGTCGGTGAAGTCTGCGCATGGGCAGCGACGGTCGGGGAAGAGGAGGGCGGTGGCGGCGGCATAGATCCGGTGAAGGGAACGGTGATGGAGCTTCCCGCCGCCGACTGCGCGTCCCTCTAGATCGGTCTAGGGTTTGTGTCGGTGGGGTATTGCGGCTCAGGCGAACCTCGTGACTTGAGCCGCCGCCCCCACCCCTCTATTTATTGCGCAGCGCGACGGGGGCCCATCAGCCAATAGATGGGCTGGGCGCCCCCGATCAGGGCGCGGATCAAGGTCCCGATAAGTCGTTGGGCTAATCGGGAGAGAGATCAATCCAACACTTTCCAGATAATCCAGAGGAAGAGAACTATGTTCGAGTCAAGTTCTTTCCTGTGAATCTTGGGCGTTTGCTTGTGCATTGTGATCCACCAGTCTAACAAACGAGTATGACTTGTTACCGGTTGTCGTGGTCTGCCCAAAAAGCATGAGAAAAGGCCTCAGACCTGGTGAACCCAAGGACATAGAACAATAAGGTGATCAATTGTTTCCGTTCTTTGCTTATAGAGGGGGCAAAGAGTGTCTGTGGCAAATCCGCACCGCTCTAGGCGGTCAATTGTCCAGTAGCGGTCGTGGATGGTTAGCCATGCGAAGAACTTGCATTTTAGGGGAGCTTTGCATTTCCAGATTAGTTTGTGAGCTGCGAAGTGGGTTCCACCGAGGAAGAAAGCATTGTAGACAGATTTAGAGGAATATCCTTCATAAGGGTTTAGTTTCCAAATGAACTAATCATCAATTTGCGGTTGGAGTGAGACGGAGCTGACCTTGTGCCATAGGATCAGGAATTCCATGATTGATTCAACCGAAATGGCCCCTTGAATTCCCTGGACCCAAGAATTGAGCATCAGCCCCTGAGAGACTGTGATAGTTTTCTTGGTTTTGTTGTGGACAAAGATTGCAAATAGTTGGAACTTTGTCTTCAGCTGATTGGCCTTCAATCCAGTTGTCTAGCCAAAACAAAGCTCGATTGCCATCACCAAGCCGCACTATTGTGGCTGCCTTGAACATTGCGACGATGGTCGGCTCATGAGATGCTTGTAAATTAGCCCATGCGCGTGATTGATCTATTTTCTGCCTCCATGACCAACGCAGACGCAGTGCATAACCCATTATCTTGAGGACAAGAATTCCTAAACCACCAAGAGCCATTGGTCTACAAACAGTTTTCCATGCCACAAGATAGTTTCCTCCCAAAACGGCCTCCGAGCCCTTCCAAAGAAAGCCTGACTTCTTTTGTTTGTTAATTTGATTGCATAGGTAGGTCGGAAGGCTTAAAATTTGTGTGCCTTGGCTGTGGGTTAGGAGTCCTGCTTTGCTGTTCGCATTTGGGCTGAATAAAGGCGGGGTAGGCCCACATGGTTCATGGGGCCGAGTAAGTCATGGTCTGTTTGATGTGTCTTCCGACGCAAGCTCCAGACGAGTCGGCCCATTAGAGACAGAAGCTTCGAGTGGCTTGAGAAACTATGGCTGAAAAGGAGTAGGCGTGGTGGAGGCTTTGAGTCTACGACTGTAGGTCACCATCAGTCCCTTGAGCACCACACGCGCGAGCTGATGAGCACAGCAGGTCATGGGGAATTCCGCTAGCAGTTCGGCAACGTGTCGAGCAAGCGCTGGGGCTCCATGGATCTCCTTCCAATTGATGATAGGGGTGGGGCCACCAAGCTGGAAGGGAGCAGCTGTGATGCAAAGGTGGCCCTACGACTGTGGAGCTTCCCTACACCTGTGGTGTGGTAGTCCGAGGACTGGCATCCGATAGCGACGGCGGGATCTGATCTTGCCATGAGATTTCATGTGCGGTACTCCCTTCCTCTGCTGCTACGATGGTAGGGAGACGGAGACCTACCGGCGGCGATGGTTGGCAAGCCTGAGGAAGCCTTTCCTTGGGGGGTGGAGTCCGGCAATTCCGACACTAGATCTGTGCGGAGCGCACCTAATCCAGCATGGACAGCCGGGCTAGGGGACTGTACTGGCATATCCGGCAGAGGGCCAGCTCCACCTGCTGGACCGACTGCGCACACCGGTGGCAACGAAGGAGGTAGGGTGGGAAGGCACCAAGAGTGTTTTGCATATCACCGAGTGTAGTGGTGCGTATGGCCTCCACCATTGCCTCCTTGCAGCGTAGGGCATCCTGACAACCCGTCTGGATGGCCGTGGATGTAAAAGAAGAAACGACGCCTAAGGCCTGGGCCCAAAGAGCCGTGAGGCCCCATCTCCGGTCGGCCACCGTGGCCGCTATTGTCATTGTTTTTAGATATTGTGTTTGCTGTTTGGTTTTACTTGGCTTTGAACTTGAGACGAACACGATATATCTTGAGACGAACACGATATATCAGATTTTCGATTGGACCACGATTTTGAGTCAATTGTGGCTCAACTTTGTAACGCTTGCATAAATTGGAACGTAAGCTTACAATATTCGGATGGAATTGTTAGATATTTTGGTGGTTTTTTTCCCTGAATCTGTGATGATATAGCTGGAACTCTAGCTCAAACCGTTTGCTGTGAATTGTAAGGTTTATGAGGAACAAAGTAGAAAAAAGATTAGCTTAAAAAGAGGATGCAGAAAAGCTACAGGTCGATCGAAACGAGTCTCATAAACCTGCAAATATCTTACTACGTACAGTCCGTGCAAGAAATCCAACACTAGCATAAAGGCCAACGAATCAATCAATCAGTCGAAACGCATCGTGAACGTGACGTACCATCGATCATAACATGCAGAAACCACCAAAGAAGAGCAAAAGCAGGCAAGCTAAAAGATAAGTAAATAAAATCTGCCCTCAAGAAGAAGAAGGAAAACACACAAGCAATCTTCTTCTCTTTCTTGCAGGTAGAGAGATGTTCTCTCCAACTTCGACTCCAACCCAGAGCCCACAACACAGCCATGCAATGCACTCCAGTACACTGCACTCACACAGAAAGAAAAGCTTTCTGAGCACATGCACATCACTCACTGCTCCTCCTGAGTGACTGAAAGAGTGAGTGGACACACACTGCAGAGAGAGAGAGAGATAGGGAGGGAGAGAGCTGCTCTGCTTTTTGAGGACGTAGGTAGGGCCAGAGAGAGAGAGAGAGGCCGTACAGAAAAGGAATAACCACATGGCCATGGGATGGCTTCCACAGACACCACACTCAAGCTCAAACTATTCTCTTTATATTCTCTTCGGAGTTCAGATCAACATGTATCTAGTTTTACAATGGAATTTAACTGCTGCATCAATTCAGAGCTTTTCTCTGCACAAGTTTCAGCCTATAAACATGCTTTAGACAGACCTAATTCAGTTGCAAAACTTCTGGTTCTTTAATTCATAAGCTCATTGTGAATTGTGATTGTTTACTAGTGTTAGACCATGTGATTACATCGTGAATTTAGTAATGATGAATAATTAATATTTTGGTTGCATTGGAATTGGCGTTTGTGAAAGTTCTGGTTGATGCACTATTGTTGCTGGAATATTTAGGATGGCAGGTCCCAGGCGTCGACCATGGCAGATGATCGAGGTAGGTCGACCACGGTAGATGACCATGGTAGGTTGGCAATGGCATTTCGACCATGACAGGTCAACCACGGCAGGCTTCAATCACTGCAGAACGACTGTGGAAAAACGACCATGACATTTCAACCACAACATGTCGACCGCAACAGGCTTTGACCACGGTATTTCGACCACGTCATTTCGATCACAACATTTCGATCATGGAAGAACGACCACGACAGGTAATCAATAGGATTCGACCTCAAACAGCGAACCGGTCGTAAGCTATTGTGAACCGATCAGAGTTACAGTATACCGGTCATATACTATAGTGTATCGGTTGTACACTACAGGGAACGGGTCGTATGCAACGGTGAACTGGTTGTGAGCTACAGTAATCAGTCGGTAGTCGTAGCTACAGTGCTTTGTTGTAGTCGTAGACTTTGCAGTCTGTTGTCATAGTCATAGACTTTGTAGTGTGTTGTCGTAGTCGTGGGTTTCACAATTTTTTATCTTAGACTTTGTGATCGGCAGTCTTAGGCTTTGCGATCGGTTGCTAAAGACTTCACAATCGATACTTGTAGGCTTCGAGTGCTTCAATTCTAGTAATCTTTGAGTACCTCGAGTACGCGTGTCTAATTGGCGCATGGTCTGACCATCCTATGCATGGCGGTCAGACTGGTCTTACTTGGTGGTCGTTGTTCAATACCCTGATTGGTACTCGGTAGTTGATGGTATAGTGACTGGTTGATGGTCGGTAGTTGTAGACTAGAAGTGCTATGATGTTTGTGATTTGCGAGTGTTCTAAGTGGTAGTAATTCCCGAGTACTTGTGATTTTGAAGTATTCGTTGAGCCAACGGTCTGACCGGCCTATGCATGGCGGTCATACCAGTCGTATTGAGTGGTCTAAGGTTGAGTTTTGAAAAGCGTGGTAATGGCTGATCTGGTTGGTGTTGATGGATGAACAAGGGTGTGATATGAGTGTGTGGACTCATATCGATCAAGTTGAGAAGAACTTGTGCTAGAAAATATGTTCTTTGGTCTTTATATATGCAGGTTGGGCGTGTAGACGATCATAGTCGGTGACGAGGAGGACCAGGACTAGAATAGGGATATCTAAGGTCCAGGAAGTCGAGGATGTCACGAGATGGTCGGGCTCATGCTAGAGCATGTGGAAATCAAATGTTGATGATGTGTGGAGAAGTTACAGAAAGTGCGGTCCTAGAGGCTTCGTCACATGATGAGATTGGAGAAGTTATAGAAGGAGTCCGTAACTTGAAAGATTTAAAAATATTAGGAATTTGTGTCTAGGTTGATGAGGACACGGTTTAAAACTCTAACATATAAAAGGATGAGAGCTTAGGAGATAATCTACAACTTTCGCAGGGCTTTGGAGAGAAAGCTTTTGTGCTAGAGTTTGAGAGGTGCCTTGAGGGCACTTTGTAGTCACGAAGCATGATTCAGAAATAAAAAATTAGATCTATTCCAGAGAAGTTAGTCGATGTTGGCGGCATTGTTTTTTAGGCATCGATTTTGGCTCGTTCTCGTGATAAGCAGAGTAGTTCATAGCGAGATAGAGTTTCTTCATCGACTTCACTTTCCTCGATCTTGTGCTTGTACAACCACTTGATCGTTGACAACAGCAACGATATTGAAGCGTTCGAGCAGTCAGAACCTTCATCGAGCACGTGCAAAGCAATTGAGCGAGTGGTCAAAACCTTCATCGAGCACTAACGGTTTCAACAATCTGATTGCCATCGGCGGTCCTACAACTAGTCAACAATCTATGCTCATTCATGGCAAATTCCTACTATCCTCTAAGCTCTTACAAAAGCTAAGCTTTCTTTGCGGCAATTGGCAAATAGCAAAATGTATTTACATGTCGATGAGCGGGACACACCTTAACCTTAATGGCTAAGCTTTCAAATCTCAATATTGCATACACATTGTTTCTTTGACACTTCCAAATAGGCTTGGCTTCCAAATTTCCAAAAAGGTTTATCCAAAAGGGAGAAAAGGCAACCCGAAAAGGAGAAAATAAAACAATTAAAGCATGACACGAACAAGACTGGTCATGAAGAATATTGTGACTAATCAACACAACTCTCTGCTTCACTGGTTTTTTCCTCATACTTACGGGCACAAGTTGCATCATTTGTTCCTCAACGTGTCACATGCCCCCAATGATCGATTTTTTTAAAATAATCTTTTTTATTTAGAAATACAAAAATTATACCTACAGTTTTATTTTTTTACAAATACTCTTATACCTTCTATTGTATTTGCACTATATAGCACGATTTGTATGTATTATATTTTGTTCCATCCAAGAATTCCAAACCGTGACAACGAAATTGATACTCAAACTCTACTATATTTATTTACAAATTAAGACTTCAAACGATAACTTCTTTGCCATATAGCATACAACGGACTACCTAAAATATTCCTAACTATTATATAGTACTACTTTATAGTCAAACAATACTATCAACAGAAGTTATTCAATCTCACATCCGAATAAAAATTAGATTATCCGACCGTTGGGCGACTGCATCCCTGTCGCCTAACGGTAGGGCTACTGCCTGTGTGTCGCTCGGCCGTTGGGTGACAGAGTCCACTCGTCCAACGTTGGACTACAGGGGATTACTTTTGTATAAAATAAAAATGCAGGTATAATTTTGTAGTTTCGAATAAAAAAGGATGATTTTTTAAAAAATTCCCCAATGATCTCTAGTTCTCTACTCTTTTGTGCTATAGTTCCGTACAATGCAACGTGCCTTGCTGGTAATTGCCGACAAAAAAGTTAAAAATGCCTTCAGAATTAAGCCTGCAAGTGTACGTGTTGTAGGGGTGGCCCCCACCTAAACCCAGCAGGCCTGGTAGAAGGTTATAAAGCCCTGAATGGGCCATGTGTAATGACATAAGAGCATCTCCAACAATGTCTTCTAAATCTCATCCCCTAAATCACTTTTTAGAGGACACAATCTAGAATATAGAAGACTAAAAATATGTAACCTCCAACAAGTCCTCTAAATATGGTCCCCTAAATTAAAATCTGGGTCCACAAAAACTACCAACCAAAGAATTTAGGGGATCGGACGGCGCAGGAGCGTTGGGACCGATTTAGGGGATGGTGTGCGTCCTCCATATATGGGGGACGAAAAATCAGGGATGGAGTCATCTATATTTTTGGGTACCACTTAGGGGATCTGTTGGAGCCCTTTTTTTTACCTTTTCTTCTAAAATATAGGAGATATGAGTATTTTAGAAGATTTGTTGGAGATGCTCTAAGTGCCCCTGAAGGGGATACTCAGATGTAAGGGTATAATTGTAAAAGCACTCCCCATGTATATATATATATATATACGGAATACAGGCCATGGGGGAGGACCCAAGCCATTACCGATCACACTCTCCCAACTCTCCACTACCACATCTCTCTCTGTTTGGTCTGTAACCACAACAGTTGGCGCCGTCCGTGGGGAGGACAGGAGCTAGCCTGAAATTCGAAGGATGGCACCGAAAAAAGCTTCATCGACGGCGGCGAAGGGGAAAAAGGCGGCTGGGTCGGAGCGTCACATGGGTACCAGGGCTTCTGCATCGGCTGTCGCGGGTGTGAGTGACGACGCAGGCGCGGCGGTCGAGGACGTCGACGCTCGCGCTGTGACGACCGACCCCACCACTGCCGCTGCGACGACGACCAACCCCGCCGACCGTTGGGCGTCTGCATCCCTGTCGCCTAACGGTAGGGCTACTGCCTGTGTGTCGCTCGGCCGTTGGGTGACAGAGTCCACTCGTCCAACGTTGGACAACAGGGATTACTTTTGTATAAAATAAAAATGCAGGTATAATTTTGTAGTTTCGAATAAAAAAGGATGATTTTTTAAAAAATTCCCAAATGATCTCTAGTTCTCTACTCTTTTGTGCTATAGTTCCGTACAATGCGACGTGCCTTGCTGGTAATTGCCGACAAAAAAGTTAAAAATGCCTTCAGAATTAAGCCTGCAAGTGTACGTGTAATCCAACTTAGAGCAGACTGAGTTGGTAAATTGAAGTAGTGACCTCTGGATGAGAGCAAGATGTATGAGCAAAACCTATCATAATCTCTAGTTGACTGTTCAGATTGCTGTTAAATGTCGATCATTACTGTATTGTGTTCTATAACTTTCACTACACCTGGAGTTATTTCTTTGCAAATATTAAAGACAATTATTAGCTTCATGTCAAGTTGGCTGAGAAGAATGTGCAGTGGTGTTTATTGGGAAAATTGCAGTAACAACTCAGAAGCAACTGGTCCATGTTTTACAGCTCCTTCCTGAGGGAAAGTAAAAAAAAACTTCTCACCTCACCTAGCCAGCCCCGTTATATGTCTTTTTATCAGTTTTTCTTTCACTTTGCTTTTGAGATATCACACAGAAATATTCCTGCACCCAAGAAGGAAAGGCTGTTGAGTCTTGACAACCATATATAAATACACATGAGGGGCTTGAAGCAACAAGACCTACCGACCTCCTCTCTTTTCTGTTACTTTGCATGTGTTGTTGTTGAGGTGAACAAGAGGACAGCTTAGAGAGAGGAGTAGTGAGAAGTGGCAGTGAGATGGAAGTGGAGGCTCACTATGGCTTCCTAGCAACAGGGAGGCAACACCTTTATGGCCATCCTCACCATCAACCTCCAGGTCTCCACAAGAATTTTTGGCCATTCTGTTCTCTTCTTAGTTGGCTGTTGATCGTTCTTTTCTTCCTTTGATTCTGTTGTTCAGTAATCTTCTGCTGTGTTTTTTTTCATGTTTACAAGAAATTTTTGTCCTTGGCAGCCATTGAGCTCTTTGAAGGATTCTTGCAGTTGGGTACTCAGCCCTGTTTGGTTCTTGTAGTGTTTTCTGCTCTCAGATTTCTTGTCTTTTTGATGTTTGTCCTGGTTACTTGGTTCTGAGAACCGCGATGCATATGTTTGATCTCTTGCCAACAGGATCACAAAATTTTTTTAGAGGTTTTTGTGTCGGATTTTTTCTCTAGTGTGTATCTTCTGTTCCATTAGAAGTAAGAACAAAAAAATCAGTCTTTTCCCGTTTTTAGGACTATTTATCATATATTTTCACTCCTGTAGATCTTTTCTGTAAGAGGAAAAAATCACAGTGAAATTTATTCTAATGGTTTTGGGAACAACTTTTTTTATTTTCGGGACTAGAAATGTTTGCAGTGTGGAACTGTGGATCACATGAGAGAGAGAGAGAGAGAGCGAGCGAGAGAGAGAGAGAGAGATTGTTGGTGTGAATTGGGCTTATTGGCATTGTCAAATTGCGACATAAGGACACAGGAAAAGTTCAGACTAGTAGATGTCAAGTTGGCTCACATTTGCTTTCGGGTCTATGCCTCTTGTGAGTTTCCATTTTTTGACACAGCATACAAATACTCTGAAAGTGCAGGGGTCATTCATAATGCAATTGAAAAAAATGCAGCTATGAACTTACTGATTCTTTTTTCTAGAGGCGTTGATCCATATCTTTTGTAATTGGGTCAGGAGATGATGATTGGTGGGAGTATTTCCCTTGCCCATTCTGTTACATTGAGGTGGAGATTCCCTTCCTTCGTGACCATCTGCAGGAGGAGCATTGCTTTGACATGAGAAATGCTGTAAGAAAGAGACCCCCTTTTTTTACTCTTCTTGCTGCAACTGCATTTCCATTTGCTTGTATAAATATCACTGAATTTGGATTAGTCGAACTTCTTGTGTTAGTTTGAGTAAAAAACGTAAACAAGACGGAAATCTTGTTCCAGGTTAATCCATTGCATAGACTGCACAATGCATTAAGCAACATTAGCTGTGAATTATAGCTAGGATTGGTTTCATCTTGGTTCAGTTTGTTCCCCTGGTGATGCTGATAGGCTCAGTCCCTCTACGATGATTGAATGGCTTTTCTTCAGGTGTGTCCGATCTGCGCCGACAACCTTGGGACAGACACGGCTGAACATTTCAGGAATCAACACTCACTTCTACTGAAGGTACTAATTTCACAGTGACTTCACTGCTAGTAGTGTCATAAACAGGCATTGCAAGACATATTGGAGCTCATTTAATTGGTATTTTGATAACGAGTCACAGAGGAGGAAGTCTTCTTCTAAGCCAAGCCCAGCAGCAGCTGACAACGAAGCGTATAAAGAGCAAGCTCCTGATTCTTCACCTGATCCGCTGCTCTCGCAATTCATCTGCAGCATCGCGCCTCCGTTCGATTCCAAACCTGGTAAAGTTGAGGAGGGTGATGCTTCACCTTCCTCAGATGATCGAAGGTAAGGACTGTGCAATACTGCTGGAGCTTGAAAGAATGCAAGATGGTCCTGAATCTGAACAATGCTGCCTGCTCCAAATGCTTTCTACTTGCTTGCAGGCCAAATCAGGTTCTGATGGATGATGCGTCGAAGCAGGACCTCGAGGAGAGGTTGCAAAGAATCGAGTTCGTGAAGCAGATGGTGATGACAACAACTGCTTAGACTGTTTTTCTGGGGTTCCTTTCAGCAGTTGACTAGAACTGTTCAGGATTTTGGAAGTGCAGATGTGCCATTTATGCTAAGCCTGGCCTTTGTCACATCTATACCTACAACTTTGGATATCTATGTAATCAATCGTAATACTTCAAGCTCAACTTTGGTTATCTTCATGTCCATTCCCAGGAGACAACAGTTATCTTAACTTTTTTTTTAATATTCACCATGCGACTTTTCTTACACAAAAAATATACACCATGCATTACAGGTGGGAAGTGCAAAGTACCAGTAGAAAGTGTAGAACAGAGGCTAAATGACAGCACGTTCTATTTTATCAAAGTTTGACATGTTTACTCAACCTCAAAATTTGCCACATTGGGCTGCATCCAAGTATGTATTCATTGCAATACTGTAAAACATAAGACTGCAACAGCAGTACAGTGTCCAGGGTTACCAAATGAATTCCGTTAATCCAAGGAGCCATCCAAAGTTCAAAACGTCAGATTAGGTAGGTCGCACTAATGTATCAGTTCACGCAGATTGTACCACTGTATATGCACCTCGGTGGCTAATAGCTTCTCAATATATGACAACTGTTATGAATAGCGCTTGTATTCATATGAGGCCAATGGGCCGGTATATATACACAAAGTACAGGTGGTAAATATGCAAAGAACCCCTCATAACAATGGGGAATAACAAACTATACATATATCTCTAACACCCCCCCTCAAACTCATGGTGGATCAACAACACTGAGTTTGGAGAGGAAGAAGCTGTGCTGTGCTCGAGTCTGGGCCTTCGTGAAGAAATCCGCTATCTGAAGCTCTGAAGGCACATACTGAAGAGTAATCACCTGATCATGCACACAAGTCCTCATGAAAGAAGCATCAACTCCAATGTGCTTGGTGAGTTCATGCTTCACAGGATCACGAGCAATACTGATAGCACCTGTACTGTCTGACAAGAGAGGGGTCGGTGTAGTGACAGAAACACCAAAATCCTCAAGTAACCACCGTAGCCAAGTAATCTCTGCTGTCAAGAGAGCCATAGCTCGCAACTCAGCCTCTGCACTCGAACGGGACACTGCAGTCTGTTTCTTCGTCTTCCAGGCAATAAGAGAACCACCAAGAAAAACACAGTAAGCAGAGATAGACCGGCGATCAGAGGGATCGCTGGCCCAAGTAGCATCCGAATAGGCCTGAAGCTGTAACGAGCTGGAACGTGGAAAGAAGAGACGGCGAGAGATAGTCCCACGAAGGTATCGCAGAACTCGAAGAAGGTGGCTGTAGTGAACCTGAGTGGGAGCTGAAACAAACTGACTCAGAATATGAACTGGATAAGTGATATCTGGACGAGTAACAGCAAGGTAGACAAGACTCCCAACAAGATGACGATAGCGAGTCGGATCAGAAAGAGGCTCGCCATCAGAGAGTCGGAGGTGAACATTGAGCTCCATGGGAGTCTCAACAGTACGCTGATCAGTGAGAGAGGCGCGATCAAGAAGATCCTGAATATATTTCTCTTGGGACATAAAGAAACCATCTGGAGTGGAAGTAACCTCAATCCCAAGGAAATAACGAAGAGGACCAAGATCCGACATAAGGAACTGCTCACTAAGACGAGCCTTAACAAAGGCAATGTACTCAGAATCATCTCCCGTAATGATCATATCATCAACATACAGGAGAAGAAGAGTCCGACCACGAGACGAAGTGTGGACAAAGAGCGCAGGATCATGATCACTAGCTGAAAATCCAGCACCAGTAACCACAGAGGAGAAGCGCTCAAACCAAGCACGGGGGGCTTGCTTAAGGCCATAGAGAGAGCGACGAAGGCGATAGACCATGCCCTCAGGAACAGAATACCCAGGTGGCGGATGCATGTAGACCTCCTCACGCAACTCACCATTAAGAAAGGCATTCTTGACATCAAGCTGAGAAACAGACCAGTGGCGAACAGACGCCACCGAAAGAAGAGTGCGAACAGTAGTCATGTGGGCCACAGGAGCAAAAGTCTCGTCGTAGTCAACACCGTGCTGCTGCTGAAAACCACGAGCAACAAGACGCGCCTTATAGCGCTCAAGAGAGCCATCCGAGCGAGTCTTAATCTTATATACCCACTTACATGTGATGGGATGAGAATGGGATGGAAAAGGAACAAGATCCCAAGTACCAGTACGCTCGAGGGCAGCAATCTCCTCGGCCATGGCAAGCTGCCACTCAGGGTGAGTAACAGCATCCCGGTAGGAGACAGGCTCACGAGTAGCTGCGCCAGCAAAGGCAAAACGGGCAGGAGGCCGAATCGACTGGCGATCGCGGAGAGCGTAACGAGGAGAAGATGACCCATCAGGGGAAGATGGAGCATCAGAAGAAGATGGAACATCAGAAGAAGATGACTCATCTGGAAGATCCTCAATACGAGGTCGACGAGTGTAGACGATAGTGGGAGGAGCCTGGGGAGTCGTAGGAGACGACACAGGCGGCGACAACGGCGGAGAGGCCACAGGGGGAATATGTGGAGACTCAGTAGGACAGGTGGACGAGGGCAAAACAGATATAGGAGTATCTGGAAAGGTCAAAAAAGACAGAGACTCCACAGAGGAAGTCGAAGGAGAGGCGGGACGTGGGTAGAATGGACGAGACTCGTCGAAAGTCACATCCCGAGAAACCCGTATCCGACGACCAACAGGATCCCAGCACCGATAGCCCTTGTGCTCGGCACTGTACCCCAGAAAGACACACTCAACAGACTGAGCGGTCAGTTTGGTACGTTCTCGAGGGGCAAGGAGAACATAGCAAACGCAGCCAAACAGATGAAGGGCAGAGTAGTCAGGAAGAAGACCACAGAGACGCTCAACAGGGATCGCACCCTTAAGAGCAGAAGAGGGCTGAATGTTGACGAGATAGGTGGCAGTGGAAACAGCCTCGGCCCAAAAGTGAGGTGGAATAGAGGCGGCGATCATCAGAGCACGAGCCGTCTCAAGGAGGTGACGATGCTTGCGCTCAGCGACACCATTCTAAGCATGAGCACCAGGACAAGAAAACTGAGCGAGAGTGCCCTGCTCAGCAAGGAAGCTGTGCAGGTGACGGGACAGGTACTCGCCAGCAGAATCAGCACGAAAAACACGAATAGGAGTGGAGAACTGTGTGTGTATCATCTTGGCAAATTGTTTATAGATAGGCAAGGCCTCACTACGAGAAGACATGAAATATATCCAAGTGTGTCGAGAGAAATCATCTATAAAAATAATATAATAACGATGACCCCCTTTCGAAACGAAGGGAGCCGGACCCCAAACATCTGAATGAACAAGATCAAAAGGACGCTGAGACACAGTCTCACTATGAGAATAAGGAAGCTGAATCTGTTTACCTAACTTACAGCCCTGACAATCTAAAGACACGTCTCCTGAGACAGACCCCAGAAGACCACGACGAACTAAGGACGACAGGCGAGATCCACACAGATGGCCAAGACGGTGATGCCACTGCTGGAAAGAGCCGGTAGACGAAGTGGCAGAAGCGGAGAGACTGGCGGCGGTGGTGGCAGCGGAAGGAAGATGAAGCCAGTCAAGCTCCCAGAGACGCTGTGAGTCACGGCGCCGAGGGCCAGAACCAACCAGAGCTCCCGTGTGGCAGTCCTGAACACAACAAGAGTCAGAGTCGAGAATAACTCGATAACCAAGGTCAGTAATCTGCCCAGCAGAAAGAAGCTGCAAGGTAAGGCGAGGAACATGAGCAACAGAAGGAACATGAAAAGATGAGTTGCTAAGAGATCCTCGACCAGAGACAGAAAGAGATGTACCATCAGCAGTAAGAACACTGACAGGAGAATCAAGAGGTGTAATAGAAGACAGAGTGGAAGAATCAGGAGTCATGTGAAAAGATGCTCCAGAATCAAGAATCCACGGGGAGGTACCTGACTGTGTAGGAGGTGGTCTCTCAGTGCCTGAAGAGTCAGTAGCAGAACCTGCAGAACCTGTCGAGGGAGAACCTGAAGCGGCAAGTAGGCGTCGAAGTCTGGCTATCTCCTGCTCGGTGAGAGAAGCTGCTGAAGAAGTCGAGGCAGACGTCGTCGTAGAAGCACTAGTGCCAGTAGAAGAACGGCGTGAAAGATGCCGCTTCTTCTTGTAGCACTGGGACTCAGTGTGGCCATCCTTGTCGCAGTAGGAACAGTGAGGACGGCCACCTCCAGACTGAGGACGGCCACCACCACCTGTGGTAGCCGCTGGAGGAGGCAGTGTAGCAGGCGGACGAGCGGCGAGCACAGAGGGGAGTGGCATCAGACCAGCACCACTCAAACGAGTCTCCTCTGCGCGTATCTCGGTAAGAGCCTCCAGGAGAGTGACACGAGGGTGGCGTGCAAGGAGATGGGCACGCCTTTGCTCGAACTCAGGACGAAGGCGAGTAAGGAACTCGTAAACCCGCTGAAACTGCAGATCAGCACGTACCTCCAGGCAGCACGGACAGGTACGACAGCCAGCAGTGCGAAGTGAGTCCAACTGACGCCAGACAGCAGAACTCTGAGCGTAAAAGGCGTCAACAGTAGCATCACCCTGCTGAAGAGAGTGCTCCTGGCGGACCACGGACAGGTACAGGGCATCACCAGAGGGCTCGTAGCGCTGACGAAGATGAGTCCACATCTGGAAAGCCGAAGGGAGTCCCACAACCTCAGAAGAAAACTGAGGCTGGACACTGGCGATGAAGACAGCAGCAGCCCGAGCGTCGTCATCGTACCACTGAGTGTAGACGGTCAGACGATCCGTGTAGGAATCCAGAGCCTCCTAGTAGGCAGAGGCAGCTTTATCAACAGCTTCATCATCAGCAGCAGCCTTATCGGCTGTCGGAGGCAATGCAACAGGCGTAGGCTCCGTCGGAGGAATAGGGCAAGGCGGGCAGGTGACATCGCCAGAGAGGACGCCCCAGAGACGAAGACCACGCATGTGGATGCGCATGTGAGACACGAAGTCGGTGTAATTAACACCATCAAAAATCACCGGGCAGCGAGGGAGGGAAACGGTGCCCATTGGTAGGCGGCGCTGGACGGCGCGGCGACCAAGACAACGAAGTCTAACAGGCGGCGCTGGACGGCGCGGCGGTTAGAACGACGTTTTTTGTTTTTGTTTTTTTTTGCTTTTTTTTTGCTTTTTTTTTGCTTTTCGGTCGGTTTACAAACCGACCCGACCGAGCCGAGCTGAGCCCAACCCTAACCCTAGAACAGGAGTGGGAGCGGGAGACGGCCCTGCGGCGGCGGCGGCGGCGTCCCGGCGCGGGAGGCGGCAGCCGGAGCGGAGGCGGCGGCCCGGCGCGAGAGGCGGCGGCCGGAGCGGAGGCGGCGGCCCGGCGCGAGAGGCAGCGACTGGAGCGGAGGCGGCGGCCGGAGCGGGAGCGCCGGCGGCGGGCGACGACCGAGCGGCGGCGCGCGACTCCCGAGCGGCGGCACGACTCCGAGAAGGCGGCGGCCTGGCGCGGGAGGCGGCGACCGGAGCGGAGACAGCGGCCCGGAGCGGAGGCGGAGGAAGGCGAGCGGAGTAACAGCAGAGGCGGAGGCGCGCAGGGAGACCGGCGGCGGCGCGGGGAAGCCGCCGGCGGCACGGGGAGGCGCGGGGACTGCGCAGGGAGGCCGACGACGGCGCGGGGAGGCCGACGGCGACCGGGGAGGCGAAGCGGGGAGATGGGATCTCTCAGGCGTCGCCAAGGATGGGAGGCCGGAGGCGGCACGCGGGCGCGGAACCCTAGGTAAACAAAAACCCTAGTTTTGGCTCTGATACCATGTTATGAATAGCGTTTGTATTCATATGAGGCCAATGGGCCGGTATATATACACAAAGTACAGGTGGTAAATATGCAAAGAACCCCTCATAACAATGGGGAATAACAAACTATACATATATCTCTAACAACAACCACGAGGGCTCAGCCCACCATATGTCTGCGAACAAAGTGAGAAATTGTTTGGAAAACCTCGAAACAGCACCATCAAATGTTGGTTCTTGATTGTAACCTTCCCGACGGGCATGGCCAGTTCTCATAAATATCCCTTGGTAATTTGTTTTTGCAGTTCGTCGCAACTCCAAGCGTCATCGACTGAATAGTCACCTGTGAAGCAAACATAAAAACCAAGATATATATATAAAAAATTGCATTTTATTAACTTAGTGAGCCAAACAGGCTTTATCTTTATATGTAATTCATCAATGATGAAGTAAGAATGCTTTGGGCTAGAGGACTTGATTGCAGTTAGTGGGGATTAGTTGTACAAAAATATAGGATTAGAGCTAATTAGCCATCATGTAGACACTAGTCAAAATTCACAGGATGGCAATTTAACGATCGAGTCTCTCCGCAGGGCAGTTAAATGAGCACAGCTGCAGGTAAACGCATATATTGGATTTAGTTGTTAAGAGTATTAGAGATAGAATAGGAATCGGCATATTCTCTTTGTACTCCCTATATATATTACCCATTGAACCTCTTCAATATACACAATATTCATAACATTAGTCACCACAATGTATAAAAGCATAAATGAGATGAGGATATCCAAGGACAGTAACTCAAATGAAAACAGAAAGAACACCGGTCACTCTCAGATGGAAAGATAAAGTGAATCTTTGCATCTGAAAAATATAAGAAACGAAAGAAGCATTTGGGATATTACCTTCACAATGGAACCAATACCAGAAATTATCAACTACAGTACAACAGCTAAATTCAAAACTTTTTCCTCCAGTCCAATGAAATCCAAATACTTATAGCACATGAAATTCTATCATCATTAAGGGAGATGAGGTAATTTGCTAACCTAATAAGATGATATTAAGGTAAAAGGGTATTGCACACACCTAATAACACAATCTTCTATTTGAGAAACCTAAAAAGGAAATCTGAAAGGTAATTCTGGCCTTTTATTCAGTTAAATTGTCTTATGCATAGAGGCGTTCATTTGTTGCCGAACAGTGCACACAAAGAAAGACCACAAACACTAAGGAAAAAAATAAGCCTCACTACAAGAATATTAAAGCAGACCTTCCAAGTGCTTTCCCCAAGTCTGCACAGAGGGAACGAATGTATGTTCCTTTTGAGCAACTAACTCAAAACATTAAATTTTGTCTGTAGATAAGCAAACAAAATTAACCGTCAAGAAGAGTTCAGACATGGTATGAAATGAAACACTCGTTTATAAATCTATATTATCTAGGAATTCGAAAGTAGATGAAGAAGGTATTTGGGGAGGGGGGGGGGGGGGATATGCAAGAAAACCTGTCTTCTAAACTGCGTTTAATATCAAACTGGTATATTGATATTCGCCTTGGTGAAAGCTCTACCATTTCACCCCTCCTTGCTTTGCCGTACATTTTTTCACCTCCAACCTGATAACCATTATGAACCGCAAGAAAAAGAACACAAGTTATGAACTTATGGTTTCATGGTTGACACCATAGAGTATTAGGCAGGAAAAAAACTGTGTGCCAGCACATTGAGGACTTAACAATAATTTCAAGTTGTATTGCTTAATCAGCAAAGTTTACAATTATTCTATCAACTGCTATGCAGCATCTTCTTGCCAGGCCTAAAGAACAAATACTGAGAAATCTACATTCTGTGTCAGGATAGTGTAAACAAAAGTGTGTAAATGGTCAGGCAAGGACAACTAACCAAACCCAACAACATCTGCATGTCATTATTTACAGCAATCACAGTACGCCATAGGGTTTTCAGATAGTGTGACTAGGTAAAATATGTGCAACTTATCCTTCTATTTCTTCCTTAGAAATAAAAAACACCAATGTAAACAGAAGTGTGAAACATGTTGAGGAGACTGTCATCCATGCGTAATAGAAAGCTAGCAACTCCCACAAACATGTACAAGGAGATACTGTACCTTAAATGGCAGAAAACATCGGAGGAACTTGCCATATCTCACCCATGAATGATGCTGCCGCCTTTCTAATATCTTCATCTTTGATGTGTTCCCATGGTTCTCTCTGGATAACCTGATCATAAATGGATGGTTAGCTGTAACCATCATATAAACAGAAATAAAGTTAATATAAGCATAAAAAATTTTCGTTAAGTAACTGGATTGAATTGGCAAAGAACAAACATATTTTTTAAATTATTCCCAAATAAAATTTGAGATTGCATAGCATCAACTGTGAAGATCTGAAAACAGATTTGTAATTTATATGGCATTGGGTATAGCAAAATACAGTGCCAACACAATTCAGAGGATCAACGAATTCTTATGGACATAAACTACACTAATTGAGAATGAGAGGTCAATAACATCAGTTGATAAGGAAATCAAGCACATTTCAGGATAGATTCTTTCGAAATTTCAATTTCTGAGCAACATTGAACAATCCAACAGCAGCGTAAATAATTTTGCACCTAACTAGCTGAATGTCCGTGTGTTGCTATAGATTTTTAAAATTTATTATACTATATGTTTTAAAACTCATGGGTGCTAAAAAATTTTAGAATATCCATACAAACATGTTCTAAAAGTTTTTAAATCCGTCAAGTAAGTCGGAAGATATCGATCACACCTCGTGGTCATAAGTCAGAAAACATTAACCACACCTCGTGGTCATAGGTCGGGAGCCCTCGAACACACCTCGTCGTCATAAGTCGGAAGCTGTCAACCATCGCGCGTGATCGTAGGTCGGGAGCGGTCGACCATCGCTGGTGGTCGTAAGTTGTCAGCGGTCGACGATCGATCGTGGTCCTAAATCGGGAGCCTTTGACAATAGCTCATGGTCGTACATTGAAAGCCAACGACCATCGTTCGTGGTCGTAAATCGAAAGCCATCGAGGATACCTCGTGGTCGTAAGCCGGAACACATCGACTAGCGCTCGCAGTCGTAAGTCGGAAGACATCGACACCTCGTGGTCGTAAGTCGAAACACATTGACCAGTGCTCATGGTCGTAAATTAGAAGTCGTCGATCACACCTCGTGGTCGTAAGTTAAAAGTCGTCGACTATCGCATGTGATCATAGGTCGGGAGCGGTCGACCATCGCTGGTGGTCGTACGTTGGCAGGCCTTCGGTGTGCTTGTGCCTTGTCACCAGGCATGATTAAGTAAAGCTTGGGTTGTGAGCCCAGAGTTTCTGTCTTCTATGCATGAAACACAGCCTGTTCCTTAATCTAGATATTTCAAAGGCTTTCGATTCAGTTTCTTGGGCTTTCTTTTTGGAAGTTTTGTCACACTTGGGTTTTGGTGTTATCTGGCGCAATCTTATTTCCAATCTCCTCTCCACTTCTACCACGAGAATTTTACTTAATGGAGAACCTGGGGAGATTATCAAGCATCAACGTGGTCTCCGTCAAGGAGACCCTCTTTCTCCGATGCTGTTTATTATTGTGATGGATGTTTTGAATAGCCTATTCGTCAAAGCAAGTGAAGTGGGGCTGCTGCAGCCTCTTTCCAACCGGACTGCTGGGCAAAGACTTTCGCTTTATGCAGATGATGTTGCCCTATTTATCAAGCCCTTGGAAGAGGAGCTACATATTACTAGGGTGATTCTAGACATCTTTGGGCATGCCTCGGGGCTGCAAACCAATCTTGGTAAAAGCTGCATTATCCCGATCCAGTGTAGTGATGAGACTATGGTGGAGATTACAAACATTTTACCATGTCCAACTGCAGAATTTCCTTGCTCTTATTTGGGTCTTCCTATGTCCATCAAAAAACTTCGCAAGGCAGACTTAATGCCTTGGATTGAGAAGATAGCAGATAAGCTTCCAGGTTGGAAGGCCGTCCTCATGAATAGGGCTGGTCGTGCTACATTGGTACGGTTTGCGCTCTCGACTATCCCGATCTATCTTCTAATCGCTATTAATGTTTAAAAGTGGTTTATCAAATTAGTAGATAAAATCAGAAGAGGATTCTTATGGAAGGGCAGGGAAAATGCTAATGGGGGCTGCTGCTTGGTAGCTTGGGAGAAGGTGCAACACCCGATTGAGCTTGGAGGGCTTGGTATTCTTAATCTTGAGATCATGGGCTGGGCTCTTCAGATGAGATGGCAGTGGTTCAGAAAAACCCGGGCAGATCATCCATGGGTAGATTTAGAGCTGCCGTGCCATGCTAACACTACGGCTTTATTTTCTATCGCCACGATATCTCAAGTGGGTAATGGGAACAATACTTTGTTTTGGACAGATTGATGGCTTCATGGGTGTTCTATTGCTGAATTAGCACCTACAGTTGTAGCAACTGTGCAGCCCCGTCTTAAAAACAAGCGCACTGTAGCCCAAGCCTTGGAGAATAATACCTGGATGATTGATATCCAGGGCGGGCTAACTATGATTGGCTTCATGGAGTTTTTCAGGCTTTTTGATTGTCTTCGTGAGGTTGGGCTGTCTGAGGAGGAGGGCCAACATGTTTGGAAATTTGATGCTTCAGGAGTTTACTCAGCTAAATCAGCATATAGAGCTTATTTCATTGGTTCAGTGACTTTTGAACCTTGGCGTCGAATCTGGAAATCTTGGGCCCCAGGAAAGTGTAAGCTTTTCATCTGGCTTGCTGTTCGCAATCGTTGTTGGACAGCAGACCGCCTTGCTCGCCGAGGATTGTCACACCTAGAGAGGTGTCCTTTGTGTGATCAAGAGGAGACGATTCAACATTTGCTTACTGGTTGTGTGTTTGCTCAACAAGTTTGGTTCAGTATTTTGTCGCCTTTGGATTTGGGAAGCGAAGCTCCTGGACATAATGATCTTTGTTTTGCTGTTTGCTGGGCTAAGATAATCCGCATGTTCAGTAAGGAGCACAGGAAAGGAGCAAATTCTCTCATCATTTTGATTGTGTGGTTGCTTTGGAAGCACCGTAATGCCTGTGTTTTTGATGGAGTCTCCCCTTCTGTTAGTAAGCTTTTGCGACAGTTTAGAGATGAGTATAAGCTTTGGTGCCTAGCCGGAGCTAAGAAACTTCTTGCTCTCGGACTGGATAGGGTGGGAGCTTTTGGATGAGTCTTTGCCTTGCTGTTTGGTCGTTAAATGTATTTTTCGAGTAATCGTGTTGTAAGTGTTTCCAACCTTCTCATGTATGGTCTTGGCATGAGTTGGTAATGTATACATGTCGCTTTTTCCTCTCTATAATACAAAGATACGCAGCTCTCCTGCGTTTTCGAAAAAAAAAGCTAGATGGGAAGTGAAGCTGTCATATTTCAAACAGAAATAAGTCAATCCCTTCTGATCAACTGAAATAGTTTGGATATGGTGATACAATCATCATGATACCTTTGTTATGCTCACTGATGGGAATGAAATTCCAATGAAGAAGCCAAAGACCGCTCCAATAACTGTCACCATAACAAGCCTCATGCTTTCGTTTGGAAATCTAAGAACACTGCAGGCATCAACATGCCCCAATGAGCAAGTGGGAAATATTAGCTGTGTGGAAGTGTGCAGCCAATGCTAGAGGAACAGAAGAAGAAGAAGAAGAAGAAGAAGAAGAAGAAGAAGAAAAGGCAAACAAACCTGCTACCAATAGTTGTGAGTTTGGCCATGCTCTAGTGTAAGAATGTAACTGCAGGAGGTAGACAACTGAAGCGACAACCGCTACTCATTTTTCGGCGGGATCATAACGACTGCAGCTTTAAGAGGAATGGTGATGTAGCATCACAGGCGAAACCAAATGAAAGCCTGGAGGAAACGCAGCGGCAGTCCATGGTCAGAGGACTAGAAATAAATTTTGTGTATTTATGTAACTTATGTGTATTGATCAACCAGAACCTTTCCTAATAACCCAATAGACACTGACAGTATTGCTTAGTTTGCAACTGAGCCTCAATAGTACCAATATGATACTTTGTGTAGAATAACAAGGTATGGAGTAATTTTAATTTCCTTGCAGAGTAAGTGAAGACGTCTGCCTCTATTGGAGTTACTCCTCCTGACCTGAGATACTCAAGTAAGTACGAGGAGGTACCAGTGCAAACAAGTTGATTGGCTAACGAACTATGCTTACGGACGCAGAAGGGAGGGTAGCAGCTCCAGATTCAGCTCCCAACCTGAAAACTGCATCTTTATGCAATACAATAGATGTATAGACATCACTAGTAAGGTCCCATCCGAAATTCCAAATCCAGCCAATTCACCAACACAGAGCTAGCTTAAAAAAATGTTTTTTATCTAAAAAAGGGAAAAAGAAAAGAAAAGATCTTCTCCGGACGGACACCGGAATGATATCATAGCATGCTAGGATCCCAACAGACCGACCTATTAAAAAAGGGGGAAAATTGAATATATATGACTGAGTTATGAGTGCTTTTGTAAAATAGGACCGAGTTATTTGTCTTCGTAAATATAGTACTGAGTTGAGCACCTTCTTGCAAATATATGATTTTTCCCATTTTAATTTCATTTTCATTTTTCAGCAATTTTTCTCCACGTGAAATGACTGTTTTGCCCTTCTTCTTCCTCCCGCTCCCGGCCGCGCCGCGCCGCGCCGCCGCCGCTCCTCGCCTGCCCCTATGTGATGGATAAGTCTCTGTGTTGGCTTTTGTTGGCTTTTGCTGCCCTTCAAGGGCAGCATCCTTGACTGGCTGTTAGCATCTCTTTAGGACTGCATCTTAGGACAAGCATCTTAGGACAGCATCTTAGGACAAGCATCTTAGGACAGCATCTTGACTAGCATCTAGGACAGCATAGGACAGCATCTTGACTAGCATCTAGGACAGCATCTTAGCATATGCTTGGCTGGTTAACAGCATATAAATTTGTATCCCCAACCCCTCAGGTTGGAATGACATTGTGTGAGAAATAAACCTAGAAAATTACCCCATCTCCAAGTGTCATCCTCTTGATAAGAATAAGGATCTTGCTATCACCAAGAGCAAGAATCCAGTGACTAACAAGTGGTATCAGAGCTGTACTATCCTGTAACCTGAGCATCTCCTGCTCAATTCCTTCTCCAGCCTCGCTTCCAGCCCCGCAGCAGCCCCAACCAGCAGCAGCAGCTCCGGTTGCCTCTGCTCACTCCTCCCCCCTGTTCAGACGAGCAACAGCTCATCAGAGGCAGCTCTCTCTCCACGCAGCAGTTCCCCGGTGGCGCGCCATGTCCGCAGGACAGTCTCAGCGCTCGGTCGCCTCGAGCACGCGGCGGCAGGAAGCCGAACTCGCTGTGGCAGAGGAACGCGAGCGAGCGGCGGCACAGGCCGCTGCGGCGGCGGAAAGGGCGTCAAGGCTGGCAGCGGCGGAGCTGGCAGCAGCCAGAGCGGAGGTGGAAGCAGCGGCGGCGGCAGATGCAGCGCGTGCGGCAGCAGCGGAGGTCGAGGTTCTGCGCGGCAGCAACAGCAGCTCCATCTCTGCTGATGACAGCGCCGACGCGGACCTTGAGCTGCTGGAGAGGGAGGCAGCGCGAGGGCGAGCGGCACAGTGGGCAGCCGCGCACGCCCACGAGCGCGGCGGCAGCCCAGACAGGTGCGGACGCGCCAGCGGCGCTCCTGGAGGAGGCGCGCACGGCGGTGGCGCTCCTGGAGGAGGCACGCACGGCGGCGGCGTACGGGTCGACGGAGAGCGCGGCCTTCACAGGCGACGCGACTCTCTCTCTCCCCGGTTCGGTACCGTGATCACCACGAGTATCAGGCTGTCGTCAGGGACGTCAGCCCCGGCGGCGGGTGGCCTACCCTCACCAAGACCAACTACGTCGAGTGGGCTGCGGTGATGAGGGTAAAGCTCCAGGTGCGGCATATGTGGGATGCAGTCTGGTACGGCGACGTCGACTACGACCAGGATCGACGGGCGTTGGATGCTCTCATCGCTGCAGTCCCGCCCGAGATGCAGTTCTCGCTTACCAACAAGCGAACTGCCAAAGAGGCTTGGGACGCCATCGCTGCAGCACGCATCGGCAGCGACCACGCCCGCAAGTCTACCTTGCAGGCACTACGCAAGGAGTGGGAGAACCTGGCCTTCAAGCCAGGTGAGGACGTTGATGACTTTGCTCTCCGTCTCAACACTCTATTGCAGAAGATGGTGCAGTTCGGCGACGACACCTACGGCGAGGAGAGAGCTGTGGAGAAGCTCTTCCGCTGCGTCCCCGAGAAGTACAAGCAGATGGCTCGCTCGATCGAGTCTCTGCTGGACCTCTCCATGATGACGATCGAGAAGGCGTTGGGTCGCCTCAAGGTCGTTGACAGCGATGAGCCACAGCGTCTCTCGGGACCCGTCACCATTGGCGGGAAGCTCCTCCTCACTCGGGAGCAGTGGGCTGCCGCCCAAGGTGACAGGAAGAAGGGGGGCCTTCTTCCACGACAGGCGGCCGCAAGCGTGGCAAGCGCGGCAAGCCGCGCAAAGACGCCCAAGCAGGGGCGCGAGGACGTGCCGAGGGTGATGACCGTGGAGGCGCCCAGGGCGGCGCCGCTGGCAAGCAAAAGCCGGCACAAGACGACTCTTGCCACAACTGCGGCAAGCCTGGTCATTGGGCCAAGGATTGTAGACAGCCACGACGCGGCCAGGCCCACGTCGCGCAGGCAGAGGAGGAGCAGCCGGCTCTGTTCATTGCTCATGCGAGCATCGAACTACCTCCAGCGGCACCGGCCGCAGCGGCTCTCCTCCACCTTGACGAGCCAAAAGCACACACCCTCCTCGGCGACAGTTCCGGCAACGACAAGACCGACGGGTGGTGCCTCGACACCGGCGCCACCCACCACATGACCGGGCGGCGGGAGTTCTTCTCCGAGCTCGACTCAGGCGTTCGAGGCACCGTCAAGTTCGGCGACGCCTCCGCCATGGAGATCAAGGGCGTCGGATCTGTCGTCTTCGTCGCCAAGACTGGCGAGCACCGGCTGCTCACCGGTGTCTACTATATCCCCGCGTTGAGGAACTCTATCATCAGCTTGGGACAGCTGGATGAGAACGGATCGCGCGTGGAGATCGAGCACGGAGTGCTGCGTATCTGGGATCATCGCCGCCGGCTCCTCGTCAAGGTCAACAGGAGCAACCGCCTCTACGTCCTTCACACGCAGGTGGCGCAACCTCTTTGTCTTGCAGCCCGCCGCGACGACGACGCTTGGAGGTGGCACGAGCGCTTTGGGCACCTCAACTTTGAGGCCCTGAGACAGCTCGGCAGCAAGGAGATGGTGCGGGGCATGCCGCACGTCGACCACGTGGAGCAGTTCTGCGACACCTGCGCCCTCACCAAGCTGCGGCGGCTCCCCTTCCCTCGCCAGGCGAGCTTCCGCGCCAAGGAGAAGCTGGAGCTCGTACACGGTGACCTCTGTGGCCCCGTGACACCGGCTACACCTGGAGGTCGGCGCTACTTCCTCCTCCTTGTCGACGACGTGTCCCGCTACATGTGGGCTGTCCTGCTCGACGTCAAGGCAGCCGCGGCGGACGCCATCAAGCGCCTTCAAGCTGCTGCGGAGGCGGAGTGCGGCCGCAAGCTTCGGGTCCTACGCACGGACAACGGCGGTGAGTTCACAGTGGCCGAGTTCGCGGCGTACTGCGCCAACGAGGGGATCCATCGTCACTTCTCCGCGCCGTACACCCCGCAACAGAACGGCGTCGTCGAGCGCCGCAACCAGACGGTGGTGGCCACCGCCCGCGCCCTCCTCAAGCAGAGAGGGATGCCGGCATTCTACTGGGGTGAGGCGGTGATGACTGCCGTTCACTTGCTTAACCGCTCCCCCACCAAGGCCCTCGATGGCAAGACGCCATACGAGGCCTGGCACGGGCGCAAGCCCGCGGTGAGCCACCTCCGTGTCTTCGGCTGCCTGGCCTTCGTCAAGGAGCTCAACCACGTCGGCAAGCTCGACGACCGGAGCACACCAGGAGTCTTCATCGGCTACGCAGAGGGCGCCAAGGCTACCGCGTCCTCGACCCTACGACACGGCGCGTGCGCATCACGCGTGACGTCGTGTTCGATGAAGGGCGAGGCTGGACGTGGGGCAAGATGGTGGATGACGGCTCGACTTCGACGACCAGCGATTTCGTCGTCGACTACGTCCACTTCGAGGAGGCGGGTGGAGCCAACAGCTCGTCTTCACCGAGCTCGCCTACCCCACCACCTCGTTCGCCACCACCTCCGGCGAGTCCTTCACCACCGCCACCACCAGCTCCGGCAAGCCCACAGGCTCCGGCGAGTCCACCGCCAGCACCGCCGGTCACGCCTCGCTCTCCCACACCGGCGCCTACTCCTTCAGGCTCGGCACCGGCAGCTTCGGCCCACGACGAGCAGCGCACGGTGGAGTTTGCCACTCCGCTGTCCAACGACGAGGATCGCATCGACGCCTACCACGGCGGCGAGCCTCTGCGCTACTGTACCGTGGACGACCTCCTCGGCGAGCAGCCGGTCCCTGAACTAGCGCAGCGCGACTTCGAGGCAGAGCTGCACCTCGCACAGGACGACGGCGAGCCTCGTTCCTTCGCCGAGGCGGAGAGAGACGTGGCATGGCGTGCCGCGATGCAGGAGGAGATGGACGCCGTCAAGCGAAACAAGACGTGGGAGCTGGCCGATCTTCCAGCCGGCCACCACGCCATCTCTCTCAAGTGAGTCTTCAAGCTCAAGAAAGACGAGGCTGGAGAGGTGATCAAGCACAAGGCGCGTCTCGTGGCACGTGGCTTCGTCCTGCAGGAGGGAGTCGACTTCGACGATGCCTTCGCGCCTGTTGCACGGATGGAGTCCGTGCGTCTCCTCCTCGCCCTCGCAGCCCAGGAGGGCTGGTGCGTCCATCACATGGACGTCAAGTCTGCTTTCCTCAACGACGACTTGAAGGAGGAGGTCTACGTCCGCCAGCCGTCGGGATTCATCATCCCCGGCAAGGAGAGCAAGGTCCTCCGCCTGTGCAAGGCCCTCTACGGCTTGCGGCAGGCACCGCGAGCTTGGAACGCCAAGCTGGACTCCACCCTCAAGCAAATGGGATTCCAGCAGAGCGCTCACGAGGCCGCGGTCTACCGGCGGGGCAAGGGAGGCAATGCCCTGCTGATAGGCGTCTACGTCGATGACCTTGTGATCACCGGTACCAAGGAGGAGGAGATCGAGGCATTCAAGGCGGAGATGAAGGCCACCTTCCAGATGAGCGACCTCGGGCCCCTCTCCTTCTACCTCGGGATCGAGGTCCACCAGGACAGCTCCGACATCTCTCTTCGTCAGACTGCCTACGCCAAGCGCATCGTGGAGCTGGGCGGCCTCACCGACTGCAACCCAACCCACACTCCTATGGAGGAGAGGCTGAAGCTGAGTCGTGAGAGTACGGCGGAGGAGGTGGACGCGACGCAGTACCAGCGCATTGTGGGCAGCCTTCGCTACCTTGTCCACACGCGACCGGACTTGGCGTTCGCCGTCGGCTACGTCAGCCGGTTCATGCAGCGACCGACGACGGAACACCAGCAGGCCGTGAAAAGGATCCTCCGCTACGTCGCGGGCACCTCCGACTACGGCTTGCACTACCCAAGGTGCCCCGGCGCGGCGCACTTCATCGGGTACAGCGACCACGCCGGCGACATCGACACGAGCAAGAGCACCAGCGGGACGCTGTACATCCTCGGCAAGTGTCCGATCAGCTGGCAGTTGGTCAAGCAGCAGGTAGTGGCTTTGTCTAGCTGCGAAGCAGAGTACATTGCAGCCACTACCGCTTCTACTCAGGCTCTGTGGCTGGCACGGCTGCTTGGCGATCTCCTTGGCAGAGACGCGGAGGCAGTGGAGCTCAGGGTGGACAGCAAGTCCGCCTTGGCCTTGGCGAAGAACCCTGTCTTCCATGAGCGCAGCAAGCACATCCGGGTGAGGTATCACTTCATCAGAAGCTGCCTGGATGAAGGGAGTGTCCGGGCCAACTACATCAACACCCAAGACCAGCTCGCCGACTTCCTGACCAAGTCTCTTGGGCGGATCAAGTTCCAGGAGCTTCGCGCCAGGATCGGGATGGCTCAGATTCCTCACAAGGAGACACACAAGACTTAGGGGGAGAGTGATGGATAAGTCTCTGTGTTGGCTTTTGTTGGCTTTTGCTGCCCTTCAAGGACAGCATCCTTGACTGGCTGTTAGCATCTCTTTAGGACAGCATCTTAGGACAAGCATCTTAGGACAGCATCTTAGGACAAGCATCTTAGGACAGCATCTTGACTAGCATCTAGGACAGCATAGGACAGCATCTTGACTAGCATCTAGGACAGCATCTTAGACTAGCATCTTAGCATATGCTTGGCTGGTTAACAGCCTATAAATTTGTATCCCCAACCCCTCAGGTTGGAATGGCATTGTGTGAGAAATAAACCTAGAAAATTGCCCCATCTCCAAGTGTCATCCTCTCGATGAGAGTAAGGATCTTGCTATCACCAAGAGCAAGAATCCAGCGACTAACAGAATGAAGTTGATGACATCGTCAGCAATGTGAAACATAAGGAGTTTCAGTCCCTTGGCACTTCTCTCCACTCCATGGAAGATATCTATGAGCGGATATCGTCATCTGTGGACTTGTCGAACCCATCTGTGATCGCCAGAGAATCTGGAGGAGCTTTTGTCGGTACTTGCCCTAACTCTTTTGATGATGAGCATCTCATAGCGGATGTTGCTGAGAGGTTAGCAAACTTGTTAGCTCAGCAGGGAGAGGAGGTCAATGCGCTACAAAGGAAGCATAAGGCTGACATAGAGGTCATCTTGAAAGGCGTGCCTGCAGAGCGTCGCGAGGAAACCTTAACCAGGTGCCGGTTGAAGGCAGATCAGACAAACTTCAGCTGCAACTCCATGTACATCCTCGCTGTGTGTTTTTAGACACCGGCACAAAGCAGTTTGTTTTGTGCAAAAGGTGGTCTCAGCCTTTCCAGTGTTCATTTTTTTTATGTATATATCAGTGTTTGAGCTGTTGCATACTTGCAATCACAAACATAATGTTCAATTATCTCCGCTATGTTTGGATCACATGCTTGCCCAAGTCCTTAGAGCTGTATGTATGCACATACTTCCTTCACCCATTTCTATGACCATGTAATTTCTTAATTGCAAGGGTGCCATGGAGGATGGAGCTGAGGAACTCTCCACTCAAGCAAGATCTGAAGTGGCCAATGATAAACAACAATTTGCGCAACACATGCTCCAGTAGCATCCATCACATGCCCCAGATTTGTGTCCCCTGCCCTCACATTTCTTGCTTTCTTTCCTCTCAGTTTACCCAATTTCTTTGCGTCTGAATCTGTGTACCTGAAACCTGAGGCTCTCCAACCCAGCTGGTTAGTTTAGGAATGCTAGCCGCACACAGAATTTGGATCTGTGTTACAGCAGGAGTGACATGGGGCACCCTCCAATGCTATGCTGCCACAACATGCTGGGATCCATCAATGATCAACCCCTTGATGAAGGGAAGAGATGTGCAGATCTGTTGACCACTTGTTTACAAGTTAGTACTTTGTATGCCACAATTGGCTAGCTGCGTAGGCACCTTTGAATATGGATTCGTATCCTCTACCATTGGACTGTAGTTATATCGTTTCATTGTTCCTCTTATCCATTGGATCAAAGAGGAACCATCGTGATTGATCGGAGCACTATAGCAATTAGTTATAACAAATTTTCAGGTACTATGGCGAGAAAACTATAGCGCTTGATCTTGACTTTGGTTTTTTGGTGTTAGGTTTACAAGTGAGAATGACAGGATACTATTTGCTAATTCAGTGGAGTGGTAATGGCAGGGGCATGAATCCTTGGAGAGTATTACCGGGTATCGAAGATCGTATGTGTGAGCGGTGACGAGTTGGGTCAATGATATGCACCACAGAGTCGTCTCAAGCCTGCCCACTTTTATGGATCCAATGCATCAACCTGAGAAACATGCCCAAGCGCACATGGAAACTAGGAGCCACCGCTCATCACTCTCTCACTATCACACAGTAGGAGGGAAGCAAATTATATGGCTCCAAATGCTGCCACGTGGCTCTGAAAGAGATGTTCAAGGGCCACGTGACAGCATCTGAGGAAGGGCCTTAAGTGAGATGGCGGAGCCGGCTGACGATGATGAGAGCCCAAGCAAACCCGGCCGCGGTGCAGGAGCCCAAGCAAAACTAGCAGCTGTGCGGTAAAAGACTGATGTGAGTTCAGTGGAGCTTAAGGGCCTGTTTGGGACTGCTCTGCTCCAGTTTTTCCAGCTCTGCTCCACCAACTCCACCATGGAGCAGCTCCACTGTGGAGTTCCTGGAGCAGGTGGTCCTGTTTGGCACGCAGCTAGCTCCAGCTCCAGGAATGTGAGGTTTCCCTGAGAAAGGTCCAATGTGCCCCTGAATGATGTTTGGTGTATATTTTGATGTCTGTGGAGCATATGTAACTGAATTTTTTTTTTGCTAATTGAAATATGATGTAAAATATTATAATCGCAATTAATTTATTCGAGAAAACCAAAAAACAAATATTTACTCAAGAGCATAATTCACTGCATTAATTGGAGCATAGAGAATTCAAGCAAGTCCTAACAAAATGATATCCCAATTTTCATCAAGAGGTTTATCTACCAACAAGAGGTTTATTTAGCATTCAAGGCTGCAGTTGGCCAATTTTCATCACTAGTATAACACACATCCACTGCTCCAGGAAGCACACAATTCATGAACATGAACATACTTCACTTGAACAGAAGGCACATGAACAGATTTTTGCAGCAACTTGATGATTTTCAACTTCAGACCAGTCGAATTTATAAATTACAACTTTCTGCATCTCTAGCATTATGCTTTTAATATAAAACTACAAGTTGTGTTACATGTAAAGAACATATAGTAGGAAATGTCAAACATTAATTGTGGCAAGGATAATATATCAAATTTTGCCAGCATCATGTATATGGGAAAGTATACATTGCTCGTAACATTCTCATCTCCTGTAGGTCATTCAACAATCATATCTGCTCTTTGAGTTTCTTGACTTTCTACACTTCTAATAGTAGATGGCGAGGTAAATCTCAGTTGTTGTTTCTTCCCAGGAACCGGGTTTGCATCAGCAGCACTATTGTCTTTATGTATGGAGCTGCTGCCTCAGACTGTAGAATGCTTTGAGCAAAATGCCCGCATCTCAACCTACAAACAAATAAACAAGAAAACTAACATCAATTCATCACAAAACAGATTGAAATGGCAGAGAGGAGGAGGAGCGGCCGGTCGTAGAGGAGGAGGCCGGGCGGGAGGAGGAGCGGGGCCTGGCCGCCCGCCCCTGGCCGCTCTCTCCAGGCGCACGGGTGGGGGCGGAGAGGAGGAGGCCGGCGCGGGCGGGTGGGGGGCGGTGCCATCAGGTGGGGGTGGAAGCCTGGAAGGCGGCCGTTGTGGGATGGAGCCGGGCGGAAGAAAGAAAGAAAGAAAAAAGAACGAAGGGGGTATGTTTGTGTAATGGCATAGGTGGGTAATTTTCTCTCAACTCCATGAGGAGGTATGAATCTCTAGTTTCTGGAGTACCCCTTGAGAAGCTCCACAAAAAACGTGGAGTTGGCCCTCAACTCCACCTTTTTCTTGGAGCAGAGTTCTTGGAGCTGGATCTGTTTGGCTAGACAAACTGGGAGCAGAGCTAAAAAACCTGGAGCAGAGCAGTCCCAAACAGGCCCTAAGAGGTTGCTCGTCGGCGAGCTCGGGTAGCCACCTGGATCGCCGGGAGGTGGCTCCACCAATGAACAGGAGGAACTCAAATCAAGGATAGAAAGGATAAAACAAACAAAACAAATTAACCCAAAAGAACCGTATGTACGAACTAGTATTAGTGTATTACTATTATTTGAAAGATGACACATGGATGCATGCATCCAAGGCAGCTATAGCAATCCAAGCCATGGATGGAGCGCCAATTATGCATGCATCCGATCGGCTGTCCCCTGCCAGCTGATCCCCCGGAACACAACACACATTACTACCACATCGCTGAACCAAAAACTCATCACCCACCCTATCATTGCATTGCATTTCATATTTCCATTCCATTACACTCGATCCAGTTCATAATCAGTTTTGAAAACTTTAGCTACAGATATCTTTTAAATATTTAGGTTAGATACATGAAAAATCATATGGTAGATTCATATCAAAACGTATTTTTATAATACCATAATTTTGTTAGATTTTATTATAATAATAATTAGTTATCAAAACTACATTTTGAAGACCACGATGTCTAAAACAAGTTGTTTTTTTGAACCGATGTAGTATTTCATTTCCGGGAACCACCGCTCCACTATATATTTTAGGGGCGGAGCCACATCCCGGACAGAGTAGACTTCAGTCTGAGGTGTGGAAAAATATCTTATATACAGCCGGGTAAATTCAGTCTAGTCCGAATAACATTTTCATAGTCTAGCTCAAATAGTCTAGATCATTTCACCACTGAGTCTGGAAAATAACCAAATTCTAGCTCCGCAACTGATATATCCCTCTCTTCTCCTCCCCTGCGCCCTCCTTTCCTCTCCATGTCCTCCTTTTTCTTCCTCCGGCTCTGTCTCCGACTCCGAGCTCGATCGAGCAACACATGACGCGTCGCAGCCGCAAGCTGTAGCCATGCAGGACCACGTGCCCCACATGCAGCAGAGGAGCGGCGATCAGCCGGCGCCGTCGTGCGACATCGCCGTCGACGACATCCCGGTCAACGGCCACAAGCCCGGCAAGGCGATCACCGCGTCAGTGTACCTCGCCAAGATCGCCGGACACTCGCGGGTCGTCACCTTGTCCTGGTCCCGCGACCTCCTCTCGCACGGCTTCGCCGTCTCCATCTCCGGGGCGGACGGCGCCGCCGCGGAGTGCAGGGTGGACCTCCGGCCGTGGCAGTTCTGGCGGCGCGCGGGGACGCGCCGCGTGGAGCTCGGCGGGGGCGCGTCGTCCACCCCGGCGACGGTGCGCGTGCTGTGGGACCTCCGCCGCGCGCGGTTCGGCGCCGGGCTCCCCGAGCCGCGGGCCGGGTACTACGTCGCCGTGGAGGCCGCCGGCGAGGTGGTGATGGTCCTGGGCGACATGCGCAAGGACGCGCTCCGGCGCGCGGCGCCGTGCGCGCCCGCGGCGTCCGAGGCAGTGCCCGTGGCGCGGCGGGAGCACGTGTTCGGGAAGCGGCGGTTCGCGGCCAAGGCGCGGTTCCACGACCAGGGCGACGTGCACGACATCGCCATCGAGTGCGGCGGCGGCGGCGAGGGCGGCGACGCGGACATGGAGATGACGATCGGCATCGACGGCGAGGAGGCGGTGCAGGTGAAGCATCTGCAGTGGAAGTTTCGGGGCAACCAGTCGGTGACCTTCAGCCGGGCCAAGGTGGAGGTCTACTGGGACGTGCACGACTGGCTCTTCAGCGCCGGCATGCGCCCGGCGCTCTTCATCTTCCGCCCGATCGTCCTCGCCAGCGCGTCGGCGCCCGCCGGCATGTTGGATGGGGCGGCGGCTGCGGCGGCGAACGGCTTCTGCTTGTACCTCTACGCGTGGAAGCTCGAGTGAGCTGCTGCTTCAATTCTTCTGATACCACGTACGTTGAGACTCTCTTTTGTCAAAAAATTGGACTAATGCTGAGTAAGATTATTTTCTTCTGATTTTGTAATTCTTTTTGGAAGAGATATAATCGAATATAATTCTTCCTAAAACAATACATACTACTACTACAGTATTCCCATTCTTCTCGCATTGCTCAGCTCAATGAGAGAGAACAGGAATGCCAAGTGCCAAGAGGAGAGCAACCATCTCATATTCTCACACATGTAGAGATTAGTCAAAATTCTGATCCACATTTAATTATGAGGTGTTCTCATACTGTTTAAGGGGGGGGCAAAAGGAACTGATCAGCTCCTGTTAGACAAGATGTTGACCTTCTGTGAGATAGCAACAGATGTATCCTCGTTTATGTACATGTTGTGTAGCACTGTAATTTCCTGAGAGTATCATCGAGATAGAATGCCTTGCCTGCTTAATTAGGTATGAATTGAGAGAGAGAGAGAGAGAGAGAGAGAGAGAGAGAGAGAGGTAAAGCAGGCAGCAGCTGTGGACTGGCTCAGAGCCTCAGACTGACCGATGCAAAGAGAGCGAGAGAGAGAGAGAGAAATTGCCACCGCATGCAAAAGGTGACAGATTCGATCGCACCTCTCTCACACACACAAACCATGAAAACAATAAAGTAACATATCGAATCTATCTCTATGCCCATCCTCAAACATAACTTATGGTCTGTTTACGAATTTGATATGAAATTCTGTGGAAAACAGAGCAGCTTCTGTTGTGCTTAGGCTGTGTCTCTCATGAGAAATTTGCGAGGTTGTATTTCATTTCTTCATAGCTGTGTATTTCCGATACCATATGGGTGTGTTGGTGAGATGCTAAAAGGCTGTAAGATTCCGTCATGGGAAAATAATGGGACGGAAATGGGGATAAACAAAGTTCATCCATTTTGTTCCCTTGCTAGCAGCTTGCATCTGTTGGATAACTGGTGCCAATCAAGACTTTGTTAAAAGAAGATTACATTCTGATGGTGCCATTTGTCTTCAAAGTATTTGTGCAGTGCCCTTTGATATACAACAAGGATATTAGCCCAACCATTTTAGATAATAGGTAGTTTTTTCCCTTCTGTTTTTCATTGTAGTGATTCCAGAGGATGACTTTAATTGGCATTGTGCGAATCAAAATCTAACCCAATCTATGTTTTGTTCAAGAATGTGGAAGGAATATATGCATAAAATATAGCTCAAGCTACACCTATATAACAAAATATTCACTACATGGAACGAATCAAATATATTAGGAGGCTTAAATTCCATTCAACCATTGTGAAATGAAAATAAGGATTTCATATCAAAGATAACTATCTATTCAAGAGAGTGCGATGAGTTGAGAGCATTTCTTTTATCTTGATCCGAATACCATTACTTAAAGTTCAGTTGTTGGATTTCTGTTGCCCTGCTCAAGATTGTTACCATTGTTCCTACAATCTTTCAATTCCTACAATCTTTCAAAACAACATCTGACTTGGATTATTCCTACACAGTTTCCTGACACTCCAGTGGGATCCTGTGTTTCTCTGATCCCTTTTCCTCTCTCGTATTTGGTCAAACCTCTAGTTGCCTATTTAGTATGGTTTGGACTATCTGTAACTACCATTGACTTGCACAAACAAGACAAACTGCCTTTCTCTAGTAAATATTATATAGTGAAACTGGTATTTTAACAGAATACATAGGATCAAGCTAAATCAACATTAGTATATTAGAAGAAGAAAGATCAGAAAACTACTAAATATCACGGACATGCACTACTCCATAAAATAGGCTTGTGATCCAAGATATGATTCCTACAAGTTTAATTTGATGCTGGTGAACCAAGTAGCTAGTGTGTGAAGCTGCATATGTTAATCTTGTGCCCGGGATCAGCGGACAGGGGTCTTGCGGTGGATCCCAACGAAAACGAAGAGACCATTTGCCCATGTGGCCAACCCAGCTGGTTGTCTGCTTCAGGCCTCAGCTCAAATAAAACAACCTTGTCCTCACCTCATCGATCATCCATGTATGTACTACTAGTATACTAGCTAGTAGTATGAATCAACAAGACACCTTAATTAATTAATTTTTTACATTGCGATTAGTATAGCTAGTCCACAATACTACTCTATTTGCATGCCCATGTATGTATGTATGTATGCATATTGCGTAGGCATCGATCGACATGTGTGGTTGCTCCCAGCTGATCAGTATTCTCGACTTTATGCAATGATCGGCCGGCATGCATGTCTTGTTTTCTAGCTAGCTTGTGACTTATGTAATGCTCCATGTTACTTCTTTCCATTGGTCATATATGTGAAGATTCTCACGATATATTTAAAAAAATGGGGAAAAAATGTGATTTTGATGAGTACTATTAATTTGATAGCGAAAAGAGAACAACAACCTGTTTTTCATTCGCATGCATGAATATATAGTACATACATGCATACAATCTGCTTAGTTTGCATGGGGCCTATAAATATATATTTGATAAGGAAAAGAAAAGGGAACAGGGATGCTTTTGCTTAGGATGCCTTAGCTTTTGCTTAGGATGCCTTAGGCTTACTTAATAGTAAGGGTGGACCATTTGTTACACGTCGTCGTGCCGGCCCTTTTGCAAGCTCTGAGCAGAAAGTGCTTCGTTTTTGTTGGTCTTTTGGCCACGAGATGTGATTCGATCGCAATCTTTTTCGGTGTTGAACTGTTGAGGCTAGTAATCAAGAACAGAAAGCAGCTGGTCTCTGCATAATCATTCTTTAATTTTGGGGGGGTTCAAGTAAGTTACTTTGTGATGTTGTGCCATGTATGTATGATTTGTCATGTCATTGTTGGACAGGTGTGATACTCCTCCTGCTAGTAGTACTTGAGAAGGTGGCACTGCAGTGCAGTGCATGCTTGCTTCTATACGATTCCAAAGAAAATTGCGTATTGTAGGAGCGAGCGAGCTCCGGTTTGATTCGGATGTGCCTGGGTGATGCAGCCGTCGTCTTCAGGAGCTGTTGTACATGTCAAATCATGGTGATCTTTTTCGACAATCAGTCATGGTGATGTTAAACCGACATGCAAAAATCATATTCTACTGCAATCAAAACTCTTGATCCCCTATGCATATGCATATATATGCATGCCTGGTCTATTTCTTCAACCCCTTTTGATCGGGGTCTGCAAAATTGGAGCTGGTTACACCACCAAGACGGCTGCGTCAAATCCGTGGGCTCGTGAGGAGAGTTGGCGAGTCAGCAGCCATGGAATTTCGACTCTGATCATCCCTGCCTGCTGATCTGCAAGCACTTCTGTATAAATAGATAACAACACAGAGAGAGAGAGAGAGAGAGATGATAATTAAGGTAAACGGAGTTACTAGAGCTATTGGGAAGGAAGATTTATACTGACTTGCGCTTGCTGACGTAGTATTGCGATTGCAAGAATTATGATTGATGTTTTATATGCCATAATGTTGTGAATTCTTCGGTTGGATTACACTACCCAATGCAACCCTTCTTATCTCAACATGCTATTGAGCTTGTTTTGATTTTCCCTTTCTTGTTGGGACTGTTCCCCATACTAGAAATTGTAGTTTGCTAAATTACCTGGTAATTAAACTGAATGTGATTATTTTGTTCTTCTTTAATCAATGGAGTTGTACGTACAGAAAATAAAGAGAAGAAACAATCCATTGCTTCACTGCCTGTCACTTCTACAAAAAAAGGCTATATTGGACGCCTCGTCATATACGGTTTCCTTGAACCGTCTGTATCATAATTATCACAAATGGTTTTGCAAGCGTGCTTCGTGTACCGTCTGTGATACCGTACTATCACAGACGGTTCTTGTTAATAACTGTCTGTGATATTTCACAGACGGTTATTAATACGAACTGTCTGTGATAATTGAGACATTATAGACAGTTTTTAATTAGAACCGTATGTGATAGTTTACAGATGGTCATTAATACAAACCGTTTGTGATAGTTGTGTATCACAGACGACTTATGGTTGGAATTGTTTGCGATATGCTTCCTCTCCCCGATGTGCGCCTTCAATCGTTTCGGCTCCCAGATGCATCTCTTCGTCCCACGAGCCAGATGTATTCCTTGTTGTATAAAAATGATCGTCCACCACCAAAGATTAATCCTATACGAGCATCTCACCGGCCAACTATCTTCATTGTCTCTCAAGCACAAATAAATGGCTCTCTATTCTTCCTTATCGCCGGCATTGATGACCAACCTAGCTATCCTGGACGAGCACCTCATTCACCGTACGCTGGCGAATGCTGCGGAAGGACACTGTGCCAACAATGTCCTCTCTCCTATATCCGAGGATTTGCCAGTTGAAAGCCACTTTCCGCCGTCTTGACATCCTCCTCCACTGCGTCTTCCAGTTGGTCTCTCCCTTCTGGCGAGCTAACCTCGCCATCAACGTGGTCCTCCAAAACGACATTGCATGTCTCCAAGAGACTTGTCATCGCTTGGAGTGCTTAGTTGAGGCGACGGGCAATCGAGTCAACCTTGCCAAGACCCCTCAAGAAAGGGAAGAGAGCCTATGGACTCAATTCGACTTGATTGTTTAGTCGGAGGGTGTTCGGGGTACACTTGAATGAGCACATCAGCGGTGGATGCGTTTCGGGTTTCGTTTGCTGATGATCCCGAACCGTTCGATGCCGACCACGTCACTTATGAAGTTTTGAAGACGGATATTGCATGCTACCTCCGACACTAGAAAAAACATCGAAGCAGTTATGTTTCTACTTTTTTTGTTATCTTTTATAAGAAATGACTGGCGACATTGTTTGGGTATCGTATATATATGTAAAATCAACCAGTTGAATTTGTATTTACTCTCTTTTATATATGTAAATGGTCTCGGTATAACGACATGACGGCATTACTGACCGGTAAAAAGCAACTAAGTAATACATATTTATTACTGAGTCATTATTGAATTTGCATTTATGTATAGAATTTAGATTTTAGAACTTTATTTATCACAGACTGTTATTAATATAAACCTTCTGTTACAAGTAATTATCACAAACGACTCATAAGAATAACCGTCTATGAAATCTTGCATTATCATAGATAATTATTACTGAGAACCATTTATGGTAGTGCAAGACCACTGACGGTTCGCAGTTGAAGGGGCCGAGCTCGCCCATCTAGGCTGGGGTAGAGAGAAAGAGAGTGGGGCGAGGGGTTAGATTTAAATCACTATTCGCCATGGTTTCTTTTACAACAATAACAATTTAATCGATTGTACTCTAAAGATAACTATTAAATTTAACCAATGACGGTGTTCAGACAGGGTTAAATTGTACTCCAAAGATAACTATTAAATTTAACCAGTGTCGATGTTTAGAGAGGGTCCGACTGCCTGCTTCAATTTTGAAAACCATCTTTAAAGTATGACTTATCTGTTTAATGCATGTCAATTGGAACAGAGCTCGAGTAGATGACATATGCTACCATAATCTATACTCTAAAAACAAAATAATATGAGTTTAGAATCTATGATATTGTTTATTTAAGATCCATTACATCGTATGGGCACTCTGCTAGTCTCAAACGAAAGGTAAATGAAACTTGCTCCAACATGCATGCATATCATCCTGGATTAGATTACACACTGAATTAACAAAAGAAACATGCCTTAACATGCCAACAGTTCAGCAAAGCTGATACAAATAACTTCAGCTTAACTGTAAATTAAGGCTAGTGCGCCCGAGTGTATGTTACAACAACAGCAGGCCATCACACATACTGCCTCAGATAGCAAAGTAGTAGTGGTTTTAGTTTGGACAGCTGACAGCTCTCTCTCTCTCTCTCTCTCTTCTCTAGTGCTAAATTTGTACAGTGAGCAGGGTAACATGTTTCTTACTCCTCTTCCTCTTTACAGCTTTCGGATTAAACTTGCACAAATGCATGACTCACTCATATCCCTTCTGTGAGGTCCTCAGCTACAGACTGTACACACTGCCTCCCTCCGGTGCAAGCGAGACAGTAGTATTTTATTTCTGACAAGGCCAGTAGTATGGCCTTGTAGGGTTTCTAGTTGGAAACAAACCTAGCCACTGTTAGCTGTACACCTGCATAGTTCGCCCTTCAGGCGGCGGTGCATGCTGGTTGAAGCCCCAGTCGCTTTTCTGCATGCACAAGAACAAGCATAGTCGCATGTCAAGGGATAACTCTTATCATCGCTGAAAATAAACACAAAAGGTAAACCATGCGTACCTCCAGCAGCAACGAGCTTCTCTACGCGTGCTACTATGTGCTTCCCGTAGGTGTACTTCTTAAGCGTGTTCAGATGTGCTTTTATCCTTGCAAGGATCATCTCTCTCTGCTGATCATCACAAGTCTCCAACACCTTCTGCACCACATAGTTTGCAAACTGATCTTTCATCATTACCTACAAGGACAGTTAAGTAACTTCAGTAAGGTCGCATTAATCAGCTTTCAATGCCTGAAGATACAGCAAACTTCTAACTGAACAAATGTTTGGCCAGTTTCGCTTGACAGCTTGGTAAAACAAAGTTGAAAGAACACAAACCTCAAGAGGTTCACTTTCGTTAGTGGATCCAAGCATTTCACCAATCAGAATCTGGCGTTCTACAGGATTCCCAAAGGCTAAGCACTTCTCAATGACATTTGAAGCAAACTTTTGCTGGCTCATTTGCACGATTTGTCCAATTAACTTCTCAATAATAGCAGATCTCTCATGTGGTCTGCCATGTTCCAGAACATGCTGTAAAGTTGAATGAGTCAACTATTAGAAACGAAATATTGAGAAAATGAAACCCTTTCCACAAACTAACAAAGAAGGTCCAAAAAAAAATCTCAGAATTAAGACTGCAAAGCTCCTAATCTTAGTATTCAACAATAGCAATCAGTAAGCAGTTAGCATCCACTTGCTAGCAATTACTGAGCAGCAGGATCAGTATAATAACCAACAGAAGCTACTGCACAAAACAGAAAACAGTCCACATACGCTGCAAATCCCTTAAAAGAGAAGAGATTGGCAGTTCCAGAAGAGATTGGCAGTTCCATATCTTAGTATGTTCAATAATAGTAGTTATCAAGCAATTAAAATGCAGTTGATAGTAATTATCAAGCATTATGATCGATATGATAACCTACAGATGATATTGTACAAGATAGCCCACCTACATTGCACCACATAAATAGTAAAGCAGCATAGAAGTTTGGCCAAGTTCATAAGGCATGTAATATATCTTCGAAAAAATGTGCATGTCACTGACCTGAACAACATAATTGCCATATTGATCTTGTGCCAGCAAGCAAACGGACTGGAGAATCTCATCCATCATTATTTGCTGTGTTGTAGGATCATCACAGTGCTCCAGCACTCTCTGGCAATTCACATGACATGATGATGAGAGAAGTTGCATAGTAACATCTGTAAACTCAAAATGGATTCATTAGAGGCATAATATATAGTATTGGCATGCCTGTATAACCCGACAACCATATGGATGAGTGGATAGCATCACAACTTGACCATAGAATGTTGAGACAATGAACTGGATAGCATGCTGAGGGATGCACTCTATACATTTCTGTATTACATGGTTCCCATTTTGATCACGTACACAGCGCGTGACATGTCCATCCAGCTCAGCAACCATTTTCGTCTGCTGATCTAAACCAACGACCTCTATAGCCTGCATATATATCATCCATGACATAAGATATTTACCTTGATCTAGTCTTCCAGGCATTTATGTATTTATAGTTTTATACATACACAAAAAAAGGTTTGTCGTTTGTACAAGTATACACAGAAAGGATATGCTTAAGTGCGCCAAAATTCATCCGATATATACTCATATAACAGAAATGGATGCCTATGACAAGTTATTAGTACATTAATGACTATTAAAAAGATCAGGTGAAGCTGTATGCAAGAACTCTTTATATTTTCCTAGGTAAAAGAATTCAAGTAATAAGCACCTTCTGTATAACCCGGCATCCATACATCTGAAGACTGAGAGCAAGGACACGTCCAATAAGCTGATCAGCCAATTCCTTTATCTGAGTAGTGCTTCCATGCTCAAAAAACTGTACAAAAGGCAAATGATAAGGATAGGTATCGCGCAGTCTCACCCTCAAACAAATCATTTCTTATTTTTTCCTACCTTCTGAACAACATAATTTCCAAATACATCAGTCATCAATGTGAGAGCTTGAGGCATGATTTCTGAAAACACCATGTCTTTCTCTTCAGTACTGGCTGTTTCTAACTTTTGCTGTATGAATCGGCTTCCATATTGATCCGCACTACAAATTATTCAATAATTAGTAAACGAACCAGGTAACCTTACAAGATGATATATCTTGTGCGTACTTCTGCTCATGGACGTCATGGTTAAGAAATTAGCAGTGGTTAAGGGTTCAATATCCAGTGCAAAGTTGTACACACTGCAAAGCACTCCTAATGTCCTTCCAATAAAAGATATTTTAGGGATCATCAATAATCAATATGGACTAGAACTTTGTCAAAGCTCATGTTCTAATGCACTTAGTAAAAGAGGAACGAAAAGAGACAAACTGAGATAGATGGTTAGTTTTACAACTTCTTTCTCATCTTTTGCTTGGTACGTCCTTTCACTTCTCTTCTTCTATACTGTTTTGCCATATTGTAGCCATGTCAAGCAACATTACTATATTTTTTTTTTCCAAAAACAAAGAGATGCATGTTTTAAGGCATGTCATAAAAGAGAAATAAAAGGGGCACAAACTGAGATAAAATGTTACTTCATAATTTTCCTCATCTTTTGCTCAATTTTTCTTTATATATCTCTTCTAGATTAAATCAACATCAATTTATGCCATATTGTAGTTCATGTCATGATGTCAAGTCTTAGTCAGTTATTTCCCCTTTTTTCCAGAGAAAGATAGAGGTGTATTTCTCAACTAGAAAGTAACATTGACTGTATGCTGCAGGGTCGCTAGGCTTTTCAAGCTGTTAGGTTATCATGTTTATTTCAACCTCAATGAGAAGTGTACCTGAACTCAACGACATGACCAGCTATTTCAGAGAGCTCGTAAGATTTGCTTTTGTTGCTCTTGAATTCCTCCAGAAGTGAGGGCATCAAATCGATGTCCATCTTTCCACCCAGGTCTGGAGTCCATGAACCAAAGGAACCACCAAAATTTCTCATGCTTGATGGAAAGCGCATGCTGCTTTCACCATGCCTAAGTGGAGGTGAAGAGGGAAGAACAGGAGTCGTTAAAGGACTTCCAGCATAACCAAGGCCAAAACCAAGGTTTCCATAGTAACCATAGTTCTTCTGTGACTGAAGCAATGGACCAAGGTAAGCTTTCTGAGAACCAAGTAAATCCATGTAAGAACTTCCCATATGGGCACTGGCCATGAGAGGATCATCACAGCTAGCTGCAACTTGGGCGGCAATCTCAGCTGCCCGAAGGTACTGTACATATACCGGATCAATAGGCGTCTGAAGAGAAGTTGCTGAAGTTGGACTTCCAATTCCATTGTAGTTTAGAAAGTTAGACGCACCAGCTAAATTTTGTCGAGAAGGTAAAGTCCCTCCTGGGGACCTAGAACCAATCATAGGGGAAGCAAAGCCAGATCCAACTGACAAATTGTCAACCGATGTGAAATTACCAGCATTGAACTGATTTCTCATCATAGAAGAATTAGCCGAATTTGCAGAATACCCATGAGGTGCCTTAAAATGTCCTTGGTCAGGACGTTTCATGTAGGAGTGCTGCTGGTTGCCATTTGTTTGATCACCCTGTCGATCAAAAAGAAATTTGCGGACATTATCAACATCCTGATAGAGCTTAGACTGGTCCATGGGCTGTCCATTAACTGCTCTTGATGATGACAAGTTCATCCCAGATAAAGCAGCTACCAGATCATCAGATTCACCAATAGCAGACAAACTACGGCGGAAGGAAGATGAACCACCATTACTCTTCTTATCATTAGCACCAACTTTCACACCAATTGGAGGCAGGCATGGACTAGGGACCCTCCTCACAAGCTCAGGATCTGGGGATGCACTCCTAGAAAGTGATGATCCTAAAATAGAAGCATATGTGTGTGATGACAAATCATTGTTCTGAATTTCAGCCAAACTCTGTTCATTGCTGTCACACTGCAGGCCACCTATAGCCCCAGTCTCATGATGCAGAGCATACTGTATTCCAGAAGAATCCAGAAAGTCATTGCGATTGTGATTGGCACTCTGCCTATCCATATCCCGTTTATTTGAGTCCTGCATCATTTACAACAAGTTGTACAAATCTGATCAGTTGCCTTGGCCTTGGGTAAAATGAAACTGAATAGAAGAGCAACTGCCCAAAAAGCAATATAAAAATGTTTGTGACTGAAACACAGATTCGGGAGTTCTGCTCAATATGGCCACTAACAAGAACAAGATTAGTGAAGGATGTACTGGTAAGCAAACCGCAAGGAATAGAAGCTTCTTTCTACTGGCCTAATGCAGACAGTGATTCACCGAACCATGAAACACAAATTGAAATAAATAGGCTACAACAAAGTGTGAAGTAGTCTTTTTCCTTTTGTTCCATGTGTAATCTGAAACAAGACAATCTTCCTATGTATGCTCTTCAGAGTTCAGAACATAGTAAGAAGTGTGCCTCCAACCAATCAATAAGTCACACGGCTGCAACACCACAGGTATAAAGCGTAATCAGTGTGTACAATGACAGAAACCTAATACATGACAAACATATCAAATCCGAGATATAGAAGAGCTCCTGCATTACAAAAGTACAGTTCAATCAACAGCAGAAGCAGCAAGGTGGGAAATGGTAATTCAACACTAGACGTATACTATATTTAGTATGAACCCACACTTCTTTCAGTCAACAAAAGCACACAGCTGCAGGGTCAAAACTTTCCCCCATAACATACAGCACTGAATCAAGATATATACTGAAAATGGGAAAGAAAAAAAAAGATGAGGTCTTTCCTCAGAGCAACCACCTGGAAGATACTGGAGAAGCTCCTCTGCTGACCAAGGTCGATCCCGGGCAGCCCTACAAGCCCGTCCCCCGCCGCCGCCGCCGGCCTCCTGCCGTCGCCGATCCCGCCCAGCCCGGAGGAGGAGCGGAGACGGTGTTGCGCCGAGCGCCAGTCCTCCTTGGAGAGCGGCGGCGGCGGAAGGCGCGGGTTGAGGTGCGCATTGGAGTAGTAGTAGCTCTGGTAGGCCGGGTCGGCCCGGAGCTCGTCGTCCAATAACACGTCGCCGGCGGCGGCGCTGGCCATGGCGCCCTCGACGGTGGGCGGCGCGGAGCCACTGCGAAAGAGCTCGAAGTCGCGGTCCGCCTCCCCGCGGGTCGCCATCTCCGTCACCCTCGGAGCACCACCCGGAACACCAGAAAAACGAGATCTTTACGGCTTAGTGCGCTAAAATCCCGCCATTACCGTGCAACACAGCACTTCTCACCACCCAGACCAGGAAGTCCGCGGTTTTTTAACAAAAAAAAAATTACCCGGAAACGGTCAGTTTTGGAGATCGGGAGGCAGCAAGAACCGATTTTGGTTGCTCAGAGCGGGCGAATCGGAGAGGAAAGGTCCATGTGTGGGAGAACAGGCGTTCGAATTCCGCGAAATGGTGCGGATTTGGGAGGGATTCAAGCCTCCCTTTCCTTTTCTTTTCTTTCCCTTGTAGCTGCGTGTGTTCTTGTGGGGAAGAAGAGTACTACTGACTACAGACGAAGGTGCGGCTCGGTTAAGTACAACGGCCTGAGAGATTTGGATCGTTGGATTGTGGATTGGACGGGCAAGATCTACCAGAGGGGTTTGGGTCCTAGGGTTTTGAGGTCGCGCAGAGAGAGAAGGTTCTTCAGAGAGACGGCTCCAAAATTTATGAATCTTCCTCTTCATTGGATAGATGCCACGTGACCCTTTTAGCTAGGTCTAAGTGATAAATTTGGTAATTCCCTTATTTTTTTGTGAAATTCTTGGCATCCCCAGATTACAACAATATAGAGGTGTTTTTTTACATGTTAAGGTAGATTAGATTTTCATGATTATGCAGATGTGGGAATGTAGTAGTGCTCAATGTAGCTTTTGGTTTTTAACTGAAAAAGCATTGTATAGGCTAAAAATACATTATAGCGGTTGTTAGTTTTTTTAGTAATTAAATTTAAAAATAAAAAAAATTATATCATTAAAGACAATGCAAAGGAATAAGAAAAAATAAAAAAGACCAAAAAGTCAAAAGTCAAAATTAAGAAACTGATGGATTTCATAAATTAGAAGTAGAAGCTATTTGGAGCAAGGACTGTATTCTTGAGCTTTTCCTTAGAAGAAAATTTGGTAAAAGCTTTGGCATTCACTCAAAGGACTAGTGATCAATGCTTTGGCATTTACACAACAAAGAGGACTTGGTTCGTGCAGGTGGTTTGTTTTTGACATGTTGTACTCAAGGTAGTTTGCATATCTAAAGGCGAACGGGTGAAGGTGCATAGCAGCAAATTTGCACGAATAACCCATGAAATTCTGATCGTCCCATAGACAACAAATTTGCCATGTCATTAGGCTATGGAATGGAGCGGTTGGCAACACCGATAGTTGATGGGCGTTTTCTTTTCAGTTTTTCAAACATGTTCTTCAGTTTTTCTATAGCAACTAGCTTTCAAACAGAATATCTTTTCAATACGAGATCTACAAGTTAATTATAGTACACACTATAGGGACTCTATTTAGGCACCGCTCCAAATGGCTTCAGCTTCTAACTTTTTTTAACTTTCGGCTTTATGTAAGTCTGGAATTGTTTGAAATGCGTCGGTTTCTAATTTAGGCTTATTTTGGCTTTTTTCGACCTTTTCCCTTTCCTTTATTTCTTTATTTCTTTGTATTGTCCGTGACGATATAACGGTTTTTCTTTTTTCAATTGAAAAACTCAAAAAAGGTAACAGTCGTTCATCCAAAAGCCAACAGCCAGAAGTTTGAGCGGAGCTTTATATCGATCAAAATTATATGTGAATTTCTATTATTTCATACTCTCTTTCTTATGAATATATTAAAAGGCATACGTCGGAGCATAAGCTGAAGTCTGAAAGAAAAGGCATGAATGGGAGCTAAGATTAGAGGGGGCAGGTGTTGAGCGTGGAGGAAGGAAAAACGGAATGGAACGGGAATGGGGGAGAAGCCGAGAGAAAAACTACATCGTCAGTTGTAGTGACTCCAGATTATAACAGTCTAGATTAAAAGAAAGAGTTCATGTTAAGTATAATTTAGAAATAACTAAATTTAAAAATAAAAATAAAATAAAATCATCTATTTGATTTATATATGGATTCTTAAGTACAATTCCAAAATAAATATAATTTGGAATAAAAATTAAACAAAATTAGCAAATGGATTTGTACATAAATTCCAACAAAACATAACTAAAATGCGAAATAAAAATTAAACTAAATTTGCAAATTGATTTCCATGCAAAATCCTAAGTAAAATCCCCAGATAAATATAATTCAAAATAAAATTAGCAATTGGATTTGTATACGAATTCCAACAAAAAATAACTACATTTTGGAATTAAAAAATTAAATTAAATTAACAATTTGATTTTGATATGAATTCCAAAGTAAAATCACTAAATAACTATAATTCAGAATAAAAATTAAAGAAAAATTAGCAATTGTATTTGTATATGAATTTCAACCAAAAAATTAAAATTTGAAAAAATAAAAGTAAATTTGCAATTTGATTTTCATATGAATTCAAAGTAAATCCCTAAATAATTAAATAAAAATAGAAGAGAAACATAGTAAAAATACAAAAAACAATAAAGATTTTATCTTGTTAATGAGTAGTGTGCCTTCCATACAATAGATGTACAATTTGTCATGTACTAAATACTAAGAAACCTTTCATAAACCTTCCCTTGTTCACAACATGATTGCATGAATAAATAGAACGATTGCAAACATAAAATGAACTACTAATCTTCATTGTATTTTGTATTTTCACTACATTTTATTTCTATTTATACATGATTTTGAATTATAAAAGATTATTCGATTTATGTTGCATTCGCTTATCTCGATTGCCCTTGTCTCGTTAGCACAGTAAATTGTTACGCGGCTGCTCCAAAGAGCTTAATCGTATGGCTTTCAGTTGTGGCTATTGATTTTTGACTGAAATTACATTGCTGCGGTTGTTAATTTTTTATGAGTCATTTAATTAAAAAAATAAAAACTCTATTATATCTCATGGAGAATATAAAGAAAAAAAATAAAAAGCTAAAATTTGAATTTCATATGTTCTAAGTGACTTTTGATTTAAATAATCCTCCTCGCTCTTCCGTAGTCAAAATAATCCTCACCGCTCTTCCATCTTAATGAATCGTCTCACCGGTGGCTCCACTCATTTTGACTTGAGTTTCTGGCTTTTTAGCTTTTTTGCCAATTCTTTTTTCATATTTATTTATGTTGTCCGTGATAGGTAAACCTGTTTTTTATTTTAATTTTTTTAAAATTTAGTTACATCAAATAAACTACTACCAATTATAATATAATTTCAGCCAGTTATATTATAATTTCATTTATAATCTAGCTTGTTTCAGTGCGGTACCCAAAAAACCTACTTCACCGTCTCCTCCATTCTCCAAAGCATCCCAATCCCCAACAACTCCTCTACTACTACTCCGCCGCCGCCGCCACCTCCCTCCTCCGCACGCCCTCCTAAAGATCGAGCTGCCTTTTCCGCCGCCGCTCTTCCCGCTTCCTTGTATGGCCTGATCGGTCGCTTACGTTTAACCGCCGGGGGAAAAAGTCCGTTTTTGCGGCGATTCCCGGGCAGATCTGAGCTTGTCGGAGCGCGACAAAGGCGGGATCTTTTCTTTCCTTTGGGCCAAGGGCGCGGTCTGCTTGATTCATGGCTTCCTCGCCCGCCGACTCGGTGCTGGCGCCGGCGTCGGCGTCGTACTGGTGCTACAGCTGCGACCGCTTCGTGCGCGCTGCGCCGCAGAGGGACTCCGCCGTCACCTGCCCGGATTGCGGCGAGGGGTTCCTCGAGGAGATCGGGGCTCCCCCGCCCCGCGCCGCCTACCCCCGCCGCCCGCGCGCGCACCAAGCCAACGACCTGCGCCTTCGCCGGACCCGCCGAGCCGCCGCCTCCGCCGTGGGCGGGGACCGCTCGCCGTTCAACCCCGTCATCGTGCTCCGTCGCTCCGCCGCCGCCGCCGGCGAGGACGATTCCCTCGCCGCGGCCAGCAGCTTCGAGCTTTTCTACGACGACGGCGCGGGCTCCGGCCTCCGCCCCCTCCCCGAGAGCATGTCCGACTTCCTCATGGGATCTGGCTTCGAACGCCTCCTCGACCAGCTCACCCAGATCGAAGCGGGCGGCCTCGCCCGCTCGCGGGAGAACCCCCCGGCCTCCAAGGCCGCCGTCGAGTCCATGCCCACCGTCACCATAGCCGCGTCCCACGTCGGCGCCGACTCCCACTGCGCCGTCTGCAAGGAGCCCTTCGAGCTCGGCAACGAGGCCAGGGAGATGCCCTGCAACCACATCTACCACCGGGACTGCATCCTCCCCTGGCTCGCCCTCCGCAACTCGTGCCCCGTGTGCCGCCACGAGATGCCCACCGACGCCGCGCGCTCCCGGGCCAGCAATGCCGGGAGCGAGGAGGAGACGGTGGGGCTCACCATCTGGAGGCTGCCTGGAGACGGGTTCGCCGTCGGGAGGTTCGCCGGTGGGAGGGGACCCGAGGAGAGGGAGCTTCCGGTCGTTTACACGGAGATGGACGGCGGCTTCAACAATGGCGGCGCGCCGAGGAGGATCTCGTGGGGGTCAAGGCAGAGCCAATCAACGGAGAGGAGCACCATTAGGTGCATATTTCGGAACGTGTTTGCGTGCTTCGGACGCCGGCATTCGTCGAATTCTCAGGCCTCGTCTTCCCACACGAGGCCTGATGAGCTGAACGAGGTATCAGATCGGAGTGCCGTGTTCAGCCATGGCTCAAGAAGTCGGAGCACAAGCTGGAGGCTGGAAGATAGGCATGCCGATGCGATGGTGCAAAGATAGGCCTGAACCGAATGAAAGTTTGTTGATTGTTTCCGTTTCATGTTTATGTATTTAGAAGAAAGAAACACGAGGATTTGTAGAACAGGAATTGGTGTTGTACATAGGAGCAGGATCCACTAGATGACTTGCAGGGAAGATCGCCACTGTGATTCTGAAATGAGAGCTTGGTATTTTAGTTGGTGAATCGCTTTGTTGGTAGCAAATGACGTGTTTGATATTTGATTCATTCAATTCAATGTGGCACGCACGATTCTTTGCATTTACAAGTTGTAACAACATAATGAAAGTCTTATGTTTACAGTGTCGCAGAGTTCAATAAAAATCTTGTTCTAGATATTTTCTGCTTCAGTCTCCGGCTTCTTGAATTAGCTTTGGCTAGTATCATCTATCTGTTGCAAGTATATCATGACTTAACAGTTTCTGGATGATTTCTAAGTTGTCATCACTAATAGATTTCCTGGGTGTTTTTTTTGGTTCACAACTCTAACCCATATATATCCGCTTGACCGCTTCATCTGTCCAAGAACAGCATGACCATCAGTACTTTTTGTGAAACAATCTGCCTGACTGAAATTTGGATGTACCTGTTGTATTAAGATATTTTAGCTCTTTTTGGATGACCTATCTGAAACAAGATATTTACTATCCTCAAGTGTATCCTACTGTTGTACTTGCTAGTCTCTACAGTCTACACATCACTGTCCTGATGTATACCACAGAAAGTAGCATCTGCATGAATTTACCCTCTTTTACAGTCTTTTAGTTCCTTCATGTAGCTGAGAAGGACATGCATATCTGTAGTACAGTAAGAGCCTTGTGGATTCTCCTGATGGTTAACTATCTTTTCAGTAAGTTTGCCTTCCCTTGAAGGTCTATTTGTAGTACTTCAAGTGCTGCTGCTGCTACATGCTTTGCTGTTCCTTATCAGCGCTCTGCTACGCTTTCGATCATTTGGTAAACCAACCAAGAAATGCTCCTTTCAGGCATGGCCCATACAAGCATAATACAACCACTGAACTGGAAGGATTCTTCTTCTATTGCAGTGCAGGCAGGGAGGCCCAATGATTAATCTCTGGCCTAATCCTGCCACCGATGTCTGTTTTGGTAGTTGAGCTGCATCTGCGTGCAAACAGAGTTGGTGCAAGTTGAGGTACGATTTACTAATTTTCTGTTCAGTTTGTCTGCAGAAAGATATGCATCGACAAGTATTAGCACATTATCTTTGATGCCATCATTTTGTCTCTAAACGGCTGCTGGTTTTCTTTTTTTGAAGTAAAGCAGCCTAAGGCGCATTATAATGGAAAGAGTTGCTGTTAAACAGTCTTAGTTATTCTTGACCCAATGCCAATTTTTTTTATCCGAAACGTGATAATAATTGCAGAAAGGTTAATGTCATGAACGTAGTTCATGACGGATAAATACCACCGAGAGGATAGCCGGATGGCGTCGGCGTAGAACGAGAGGGAGAGAGACTAGATATTTAGATGATGAATACTTTGATATTACTCTCCTTCCTTACAATAGCATAGGGTAGCTCTCTTATATAGATGGCTCCCCCTTAACAGATGGAATCTAACTCCAATCATATCTCTAACTAATATCATATCTCTAATACAAGGAAACCAATCTCTAATTCAAATAGAAATCAATCTCTAATTCCTAATAATAACCCGACTGGTCTAAGACTCACGTCTATGACAGTTAAGTGCATCCTTCTTTTAGTAAGGTTCCAATGAACATGGCTATTTTTACCGGGGGGTGTCATTGTCCTGATGAACAGAAAGTGGTAGGCACATGAATATACCACGTTTCAGATTCTTTAGAGAGTTTATATGGACAGGCTGTTGTGCACCAGCTCTGGGGTTTTCAGTTTCAACTAGGTTGGTCATTGCAAGTTGCTTCTGTTATAAAACCACGGGTGATGCAGTGCAAAGTTTGCTTTCCTTCATCAAACCAACAAACTGTGCAAGAAATGGGCATGCAGCGTTACTGTGGTCTTGTGCAGATCAATTAGCAGCAGAGAAACTCAGAAAACGCCCTGTGAAAGTGAAAGGAGTTAGATCAAGTAGAACTCTTCTCACATGCATGTTGCCTTTATTTCTTTACTGTTAGTTGTAGAAATGCTGCATGCTTTGCTTGCTTGTTACATACACGGTGGTATTGTACTGCAATCTTGCTGCATCCGGTATGAGGGCTGGATCATGTTTGGAATCAATCCAGAGAAGTTCCTTCCTTCCACGCATGACGCATGGGCCGTACGATCATCGAAGTGTTCATTTCCTTCATTGTTGTACGTATCTGCCCAACTCCAACCCCTGCCAATGCTATAGAATTTGGAAAAATTGTAGATTTGCCTCACTCTTGCGTGGCTTTGTAGATTTGCCCCAGTGATGTCTCAATGACATGTGGGTCCAGGACCCACATGTCATTGAGACAACTAGGGCAAATCTACAAAGTGCACTTTTTTAAGTGGGGCAAATGAGCAAATCCCCCGCACGCGTACGCACCATCATGTATGCACACGCAAGTACACCTTTTTAACACATGTCTTTCTAGACGGAGACTTAAAGTAAATTTGCAACCTCATAATATTTCTACTAAAACATATTCGCATTGTTCTAAGGGTTCGAAGGGAGTTCTGATCGCCACCAGTTGGTTGATCTGTCGTGTGACCGTGCCACTGATCGCCTAAGTAGGTTCACACGTGGCCTTTGAGGAAGCGTTTGGGCAGTTGCACACCGTGGATCCCTCGTGCAGTGTGTGCGCCGAACGTGCTCAAAGCAAGTATCTCGCGGCCGTGGTTTTTCCGTTTCACATATCACGTGTACCCAAATTACTTATCACCTTTTCATTGAGTTCGATTATCATATCACCAAAGTTAATGACTAATATTATACCACTGAAGTTACCTGGTTAATATCACATCATTAAAGTTACCTGTCTGATATTATATCATTAAAGTTACATGGCTAATATCATATTATCAAAGTTACCTGGCTAATATCATATCATCGAAGTTACCTAGTTGATACCATATCATTAAAGTTACCTGTTTAATATCATATCACTAAAGTTTATCTGGTCATTATCGTATCACTAATGCTTGTCTGGTTATTATCATATCCCCAATGTTGCCTGGTTGTTATCATATTATTAATGCTTGCCAGTTTTATACTTTTGATATTGTATTTATACCTTGACGTTCTAGATTATCTTGGTTCACATGCTTTTATGTTTATTAGATTACTCAGTTATTAATGTTTAGAGTTCATGCTTAAATTGTTAATGAGGGTAGCGGATGAACATGTTGTAGACTTAGGTTTAAACCACTAGCAATCTTTTAGTATCAAGCTTCTATGTTTTATCTTTCTGATATCATGATGTACTGCTGGTATAATTTCTTATGTAAGTCATGATCGATATATATTAGTAATTGTTAATTTGACTAATAATCACTTATCACGTAATAAAATTTCGTTGATTGTCAACCATTGTGTGCAGTATGTTATAATATCTCTTTTAGAATGATTCTTAGACCGTTATCACCATGCATCATTTCACATCACCATCTATCAGGATCTAGCGCCTTTCCATCTCCAACCTTTAGCGAATCCTTTCACTCATCATAGCCTTATCTCTGCCATCTCTTAGTTGCCTTGAATTCATATGATATAACCTGCCTATGATGTAACAGTTACCTTATCACCACATTAGTATTTCACATCGCCCCTATTGAGTATTAGGCCCTTTTATTTCTAACCTTAGCAAATCATGTCACTTCTCATAACATTATCTTAGTCTTCTCTCAGTTCCCTTAAATTGATTTTTTAGCATCAATAACAGAATAATACACATAAAGGATTCACTTCTAACATTTCTTGCAACGATTAGGATGAACCTAATACTTTTTTTGAACTGCATGAGGCCCCTAATCTTGAACATGTCACCATGAAGAGCATTGCTGTCCGTCAATTGTGGAGAACAATTGTGGGAAAAAATTGTGGAGAACAATTGTTGGATCGGGCTGAACCAAGTTGGTTCAATACTAGGCTCGGCTTTCGGCTCAGCTTGTGGTCTCTTGTTTTTGGGTCAGCTGGCCGGGCCTAGCCTACCAAGGCCGAGCCTGCCACGCATTCGTCTTCTTCCTCGGTGCCTCCGGTGCCTGAAGTAGAAGACGGTGGTGAAACACCAACACGCACCCCGGTGAAGATCCTCGGTGACAAAACGATATATAGATAGAGGACCACGGGGATTCCATTTTTAGAGTTCGGGGCGACCAAGGTTCACCGTAGTTAGCTGGAAGCAGAGGGGGCTCCATGGTGCATGACTATGGCATAAGAGCAAACCGTTGGCTAAACCATGAGGGCAAGCACAGCTTTAGCATCTCTGAAACACGAGGAAGGTTTTGGCTAAGATAGCTTAGACTGAGTTTTGTGGAACGCCATCCATGGCGAGATGGTTCGGCCAGTGGAGATGAACAATACGAGCGACCAGGGGACCAAGGGAAAGCCAGGCAAGGCCAGCAAAGTGATTGTGCAGGTCCGTGCGTGCTATAGTCGTGCGAAATTGGTTTTCTATTGACTACTAGAGCTCACCGGCTCAAGGGGAGACGACGACAGCGATTAAGGTTGGCTTTGGCAATAGGGTGGCTTTAGGGGAGCAATTGATTTGTGCGTGTGCGCGCACACGATGCTCAGGTGGCTCGACGCAGCTTTAAAGCCGAGGAATGGCGGTGGGAGCAGGAGAGCAAGCTCAATGGCATCGGAGTGTGGTTGTAGCGATGGCGGTCATGCACAGTCGGCTAGGAAAGGTGGCACTTGAGCTAGCACGACGAGTACTACGGCTTCTGGCACAGTAGCATGGGCTGACGAAGGTGGTACGATGTGGGCGTGCGCATCGGTCGCACTATGTGCTGAAATGCGGCGAAGCTCAATCAAGAGCGCGGGCACGCGAAGCAAGGGCAACACTGAGGTGATGGCTTAGTCAAATGGTGTTCTACAGTGGCAGAGCTAGGGAGAAAAGGTGCAAAGACGATGTGAGCGAGCAGCCGAATAGGCTCGATGGCACAGTGGGAAAGACGGAAGAGAGGAAGGTGCCAACCAATGGAGAAAACCGGTATGGATGAGAAAGGAATGTGATTTTCTAAGGGCACTTGCAAAATTGGGAAAGTTTGAGGAATCAAACAAATTCAAACAAAAATTCAAAAGTTTTGAATTTTTAGGGTGTTTCATAGCCTAATCGGATGTATTCTGTAGTTTGTCCTATAAATGTAATTAATTACACAACCCTAGCCAGATTCTCTAAGATGACATGTAATTTTCTACATTCAGGGCCTGTTTGGAACAGAGGAATTTCACAGGAATTTTGCAGGAAACAGTTCAATTCCCGTAGGAATCGGGAAAAATTCCCGCATTCCAAACAGGGCCTCAGTACAGAATTATGACATGTAATTTGGTTAGCAAAAACGTGTGTACGGGATGAAGCTGAAATCTTGATGGATTCTGCCTGTTCAGGTAACTCAACGTACGTAAACGTCGTTTCGAAGGCGGAAAACCCTCCCTGTTTCTTGGTTCGCCCTACTCTCCATGGCCAAGAAGCTCGGCAAGTCGCCGCCGGCGGCGGCGGCGGCGAAGGAAGAGGGTAGGCAGGGGTTGTTCTCTTCACGCTCTTTCTCCGAGCTCGGCCTCCACCCCACCCTCTGCGCCCACCTCCAAGGTAGCTCTTCCTTCTTCCTTCCCTCCCCTCTCTCCTACTGTGTGTGTGTCTAGGTTGGTGAATTAGTAGCTTGCTTCCCTCTGCACCCACTAGCTCTCCCTGCGCTGGCGGCCACGCGACCCCATTCTCGCAACGCCAACGGTGCCCCATCCATCCTCCCAAGGCCTCGCCGAGCTGCCTCCGGTCACCAGAATAAGCCCCGCCGGCGGCGCAGGAAGAGGGTAGGCAGGGGTTGTTCGCGCCATGCTCCTTTGTCGACCCCGGCCTCCGCCCCACCCTCTTGGGGAATTAGGAGCTATCTTCCTAATATCATCAATGTCTCTTTTTTTTATCAAGCTTGGCGTCTAGATAACAATTTATTTGGTGAATACCTCATCAAATTGTGCAGAAAAATCACATCTTCCTGGTTTTATGTTCTAAATTGGAGTAAGAGAAACATCATAGCTTCTTGGTTGCTGGATCAAATTTAGCAGACCAAGTCGCATATTTTGATGAAATTGGTGCCATAATAGGATATCTCTTGGATGCTGCTGAGCGCATTTTGCATGCAAAGTGTCTGCTTCGTGCTTATCTTGGCCAACTGGCATAACGAATAGCGCATCATAGGGAGGTTTTCTTCTGCTTGTTAATCAATTTTTTTGTTTCGTTTCTTTGGTTTAGATAAGATGGGTTTCCAAGCACCAACGCAAATCCAAGCTCAGGCAATTCCGGTTGCCATGTCAGGACAGCACATGTATGCACCTTTCACAATCTAATTTAGTACAGCTCCTTAGTTAAAATACTGTTTTATCTCTGAAGAATATTTGTTTTGCATTGCCAATTGCAGGCTAGTGAAGGCAGCAACTGGCACTGGCAAGACTCTTGTGTACCTTGCACCGATTATTCACCTGCTACAGATGAGGGAACCTCGTGTCGAGAGAACACACGGAACTTTAGGTAATGACTTGTTGCCATTAGCTTTTGTTTCTTTGCTGCATTTCGTTGATGTACATCCAATTTGTTGTTTCTTTGCTGCATTTCGTTGATGTACTTCCAGTTTGTCCCTTAGAAGTTAGAATATGGTTCTTTTTATCTCGATGTGCACATGTTTTTGGTCACCGGATCTTGTTGATGGTTATTTGTAATGGAATTCAGCTTTGTTAACTGTGTTTGTAAGGAACAACGCTGATAAGTGGAGTACCATGTCTGTTAAAACATAACCAAAGGATATCATATGACCGCACACTATCAATTGCTAATTTTATTGTGAGGGCACCAATATAACTCGTGTATTAAATCTATTTCTAATTGTATAATGGGGGAAACCCTCTAATTATCTTGTGAAGGACCCCCAATATTCTGAATGATGTGTTACTAATTATTTGATTGTAGCGTTGGTACTTGTGCCCACGCGAGAGCTGTGCTTGCAGGTTTATGGGATTGCACAGCAGTTGGTCCATTGTTTTCACTGGATTGTCCCTGGGTATGTAATGGGTGGTGAGAACAGAGCAAAAGAGAAAGCAAGATTACGGAAAGGTATATATTGTTCCTTCAAGTAGTTGGTGCATTTTTTCATCAAATGTACCTTTATATAATATTGTATTTTGATTCTGCACATTTGTTATAGGAATATCAATTCTCATTGCTACTCCTGGGCGCCTTCTGGACCACTTACAGCATACTTCATCATTTGCTTATTCAAGTTTGCGCTGGATAGTTTTTGATGAAGCCGACAGGTCTGGTAGCCATACATTTATAATTTGGTTCACCCTTTTCCATCGAAGATATCTTAACCGGTGGACACAACTCTTACCGCATTGGTGTTTGTATTCATGCAGCATTCTTGAACTTGGTTTTGGAAAAGCTGTCGAGGATATACTAGAGATCTTGGGTTCAAGAAATGATGCTTCTGACCAAAATAAAAACAAAGTGGACCCTATGCAAAGACAAAACCTTCTCTTATCAGCAACACTCAATGAAAAGGTGAATCGGTTAGCCAAAATTAGTTTGAAGAACCCAGTGATGATTGGACTTGAGGAACAAAAGAAACCTTCGGAAAGATGCAGTGCCCTGGGGAAGAATCACACTTCTCTATTATCTGATGAGGAGGAGGAAATGTGGGAAAAGCACAATGATATAGTAGAAAATGCAGTTGATGATTTCAAGCTTCCTGCACAATTGTTTCAAAGATATGTTAAAGGTAGCAGCAAATTGCTCACTTGAAAGTTTAAGGTCATGTTTGTCATGTGTTGCTTAAAAAGTTATAACAAAGTATTTGTTTTATTCAGTTTCGTGTGGTTCAAGGCTTGCAGTCCTTCTTACTGTTCTTAAATCTCTATTTGAAAGACAAGTGTCCCAGAAGGTGAGCTATATATATTCTGAAGCTGTTTAGGTTTCACTAGGCTATAACTTCTTCCACTGCAAGTTTTACTTGACAGTTGTCAGCAATAGATCCTGGAAGTCCTGAGAGTTGAACTATTCTGAGTTAGTTTTCATCTTCTTTCTGCAGGTTGTAGTATTCTTGTCAACATGTGACTCTGTAGATTTCCACTATGCAGTACTCAGCCAGCTTGAGTGGAGCTCTGGCCTGCAGCTGGATATGGATAAGAAGCAAAAATTCCTTAACTGCAAAGTGTTCCGTTTACATGGTAACATGGACCAGGATGGTCGCAAGAAATCATTTTTGGGATTCAGTTCTGAAAAATCTGCAATTCTTGTATCTACTGATGTTGCTGCTAGGGGCTTGGACTTTCCAAAAGTTAAATGCATCATACAGTATGATTCACCTGGGGAGGCTTCCGAATATGTTCACAGGTACATTTAGCATCTCCCTGTCAGATACATTTACTTGTAGGTTGCTGGTCTATTATTTCTTGTACTTGTCGTTGGATTCTTTGTTTGTATGGGAACCGAATAAAATGTATGGTTGCAGCTATTTGCTCATTACATAGTTCCTTAGTGTGTTTTTGGCAAACTTGTTCACCGTACTGCTGTTTTAGAACATCTTTTATCAAACAGGTACCTTGTTATATCTATTATATTAATACTATACTAAGGTATTCCTGCGCTGTTCAGCTCTTTCTTTCGAGTGCTCTTCTGTTCTGTAGTTTCTTATGAAGATGATAGGCATTCAATATACAAGCTAATAATGACAATTTACCTTGTACTTCACTTTTACTAGCTATCTTCTTTCGGGTGTGTTTCAATAGCATTAGTTGTTTATTATAGGGTTGGAAGAACTGCAAGGATTGGCGAAAAGGGGGAGGCTCTCCTGTTTCTCCAACCTGTTGAAATCGATTACTTGAGAGATCTAGAGCTACACGGTGTATCTCTGACAGAATATCCCCTCCAAAAGGTTTTGGACAGTTTTCCAGTAAATGGACAGAAGCCTCTCAAAAGGAAGCAAATATCTTTAGATATGCATCCGTGGATACTATCTGTACAGAGAGCGCTGGAATATTTCGTTGCATCAGAGGTAATGCGCATATTTTCTGTGTCTGTGTGATGGGTATAATATTTGACTCCTGCATAATGAGAAAAGTAGCGGATATAAAATACTTTTTTTGAATATTTTTTTTCTGAATATCGTAAGCTTTGAGCTTTGTTAATCTCAACAGATGCGTAATCATGTATTCTTATCCAGGCCACAACAAAGAAGCTTGCCAGGGATGCCTTCTGTTCTTGGGTTCGCGCTTACACTGCCCACCGGGGCGAGCTGAAGAAGATTTTTATGGTCAAGAAGCTCCACTTGGGGCATGTAGCGAGGAGCTTCGGGCTGAAGGAGCAACCCTCGTTGGTCGGAAGGTCACACCAGGTGCAGCTCAAGAAGAGGAAGAAAGAACAGAAGCATGAAAGACCTGCCAAAAGGAGAAAGTTCCCGGCTAAGAAGTGAATTCTCAGCACAGAAACGCTCGTCAAATTGGATCTGATGGTGGACCATGACCCATTCCAATTTTGTGGAACTAACAGAGACCTAGTGAAACTTTCACAGTGGCCGGAGAGCTAGACACGGGCTAATTTACTGCTAGATCACAGGATTGGTTACTTGTCGTGAAATGCAGCAACAAATGCACAATATTTGTTGTGATGAGATAATATACAATTGTAGTAGTTATTTTCGTTTATCAGAATCTCATGCCTGCGTTTTCTTCCTTTACAAATAGATTGCAAATAAGCACTGGCACGGCACTCGTCTCGTTCAAAATCACCACTGACAAAATTCACAATAATTGATGTGTTAAAACGGTTTTATTGAAGTGATGCAAGCGAATGATGTTTGACAGCACCACGTTACAGTACGATGCGGTAACTCGGTAAGCACCATCGTTTCGTTTGATCCAAGATTCCACAAGCAATGTTCTAGCTCATGCTGAATTAAACACATACTACCAAAACTACACTGGGATTCAGAAACAGCGTTACTGCCTGAACCGATTTGATATAATGCTGTTCTAGGCCCTTTAATCTACACAGTCCTGGTGAACTCCTGAGGGGTGAAAATCACATGGTATTTTCAACAAAGGGGCTTCTCAAAAGTGAGCCAAACTGTATACAAGAATCCACGAAAGCTGCAAGCAACAACAAGCTTCTTGTCAGAAATCATTAGCAATTCCCTGCTGATTGAATGAGCTTTGTCAAAGTAGTAATGCCAATACGTGCTATCGCTGTAAAATTTAAAGATTGTGCTATTATTGGACCGCTCTTAACAGAACTCAACATAACCTGACAGTACTAGTTTTCTGTGCTTGCAGTGATAACTATCGAGGACCACGAACAAATAGTATTTCCACATGGCAGTTTGGATTTTTAGACTAGTTATAGAGAACTGCACAGCTTGTAACTAGAGACAACCCGAAGAGACATATCCCCCAGTCATAATAACATTCACTTGAACACAGCTAGATCAGTACTGCTGAAACAGAACAGTTAAATAAACCGTTTACCAGGAAAAGGGTGAAAGAAGCAAACATTCCCTCCTGAAGTAGTGCACCATGGCCTCCAAATTCTTCCTCATCAATCTTCAACAGGTATGCATAGTACCAATAAATTATACCAGTAGAGGTGGCCAGAAATCTGTAAGAAGACACAGAATATGTTACGGACCCCATCGAAAGCTCACAAACTGATACTAAATAAAAAAATACAAAATTCATTGTGTTTTTACAGAAGGATGAAAATATTAATAACACCACAACGGTGAAACACAGTTTCAGCAAATTCAGGCCATGGCAACACTCGATGCCATTTTGGTATGACAATCTTGATTGCTTGCATTCCAAATTGCAAACAACTAATTACTATTCTGCATAACCTTTTCAGGTGCTACATTCCTATGCCCATATTCCCGGAACATCAACTAAAGAGATTTGGAGGAAACCTTCATATTTACAACCACAAAATAATTGAGGCTGCAAGAATCTTAACATTCAAGTAAAATAAAAAAAAGGTCCCAATTGAAGTGCCACACACACAGTATACTCCACGATTAATAATTTTAGTTGCAAAATGGCATGCTGATAGGTGATAGCTACAGGGTCTGCTGAACTGTAATTATATTGTGCACAGTTAATCTTCTATGGACTGAACCGAAATGCATCTCAGCAGATTAGCATGTGATAGCCTGACAGGGTTTAGTGATGTCAAGTCAAGATCCGGTGGTTAGCAAGATAACAAAGATCCACCGTTCCTACCGAAGTACCTGATTTGATTCTGGTTATGTTCAGCTAACAAGATCCAACGCACAAATAAACGCCAGGAAAGTTAGTAACAACAGTTTCGACCACATCTTTGGCTATTCGCTAATTGCTCCAACAAGGTGAAACCAACCTGAAATCAACAACACTGAGGAATTTGCCACCCTCCTAACTTGCAAACTAGAACCCGATATAACATGGTTTGTGCTCAGGTGCAAGGATCTTGCAAAATATTTTCATACACTAGTACTACTGCATGTTATATCTGTACAATTTAGCATCTGAACGTGAGAGATCTCGAAGACGCATCTGAGTACTAAGGGCAACCTACGAATATAGGAGCAAAGACCGGAGTTTTAGTGGCGCAGTAGGACTCACAGGGCGATCCAGACGGCGCCGACGAGGGGGACGGCTCCCCAGAGCAGGCCGCAGACGAGGCCCAGCACCTGCCGGATCCAGTGCACCGCGTCCAGCAATTGATCCTTGCAAGCCAACCAAAAGCACGACTCGGCCGCATCAAAAACTACCCACTATGTCCCAAGAAGGCAAGAACAGGAGGATTGACCAAGAAGAAGAGTAGTACCTTGTCCCACGAGGCCTCCGGGTCGAGGTACCTGGCGAGCTTGGAGGGGAGCACGTGGCCAGTACCGTTCTGCTGCTGCGCCTGCGCGCGCGAGTGCTTTGACGACGACGACTTCGTCTTCCCCATCTCGCTCGCGCGGCGCGGGATCGCCGAGGTGGGCGGCGAGATCGAGGAAGAGGAGATGGGATCGAGGCGAAAACCTTTCTTCGGAGGAGCCGGTGGCTCTTGTTTACGTCCACGCCCTCGAAAAGTTTGCATATTTCATTTATGCCCCTATAAACAGACGCGTTCACCACATACACGTTATTTAATAAATATTTAACGAAATAAAACACCTATAAAATATATATAGTACTATCCTTTCTATTAAAGATATATATATATATATAATTTTATTTTATTAAATATTATTTAAATACACATCAAACATATATTATAAGATGAAGAAGTACAAAATCAAGAGCAAATGATTGGTCATGGTCGTTTCTCCGCACAGCATCGATCGATCCAGTTCGGTCAACCATTCAAAGCGGTACATACATCTCGACCGTCCAAAGCTTGATCGGACGGCTCAGGCACGAGCAGCAGATCCTCGTCAACGGCTCAACCATACACACATACATTGCACACGACACCAAATGAAATGAAACATTTTTGTACAGAGATCACTCGATCGCAAATGAAATGAAATGAAAGATCAAAGGATCGACAGCTTGCTGTACAACACAACAGATTTCTGCGAGCCATAAGAGTTTTGCATAAGCACAGGGCGAAATCCAGACATACAAGCCCTGATCAACTCGGCTTCGACTTTTGGCTTCTGACTTATTTTTCACTATTCATAAGTTTCGTCTTTTTCTGAACTTTTAGCTTTTTGTTGAGCTTTTTTGCCGGTTCTTTTTTTCCCATATTTGTTTGTATTATACGTAATGAGCTAACATATTTTTATTTTTAAATTTTTTTAAATTTAATTATGCTAAATAAGCCTCTGTCAGCTACAGTGTTTTTTTCAGTCAACTACAGTGTTTTCAGTCATAAGCCACGAGCTTTTCAGCCGAACCGATCACCAATTTGTCTAAAAATAGAGTAGATAAGACAGGTCCGCGGCCAACAGTGATGCAGAACAGGATGTCGGAACACTAACTAGCCTACAATATAAACAAAATTCCAATGCAACATGCAATTACTGCCGCAGATTGCAATTCTTGCTGACAGGATACTAACCCAGCCAGCAGTAGATGAAATCCTTGCCTAGCCCAAAAGGTACAAACCTAAATGATCCTATTCATATCAAGTTTCGGGGTGCTTTAGGTGGTGCTTATTTGGGCTTTTTTTGTGACTTATAGCTGAAAAGCACTGTAGCTGGCTGAAAAAATACTGTAACTGACAGAAGCTTATTTAGCATAATTAAATATAAAAAATATGTTAGCCCATTACATATAATACAAACAAATACGGGAAAAAAGAACCGGAAAAAAAGCTTAACAAAAAACCAAAAGCTCAGAAAAAGACAAAATTCATGAATAGTGAAAAATAAGCAGGAAGCCAGAAGCTGAAGCCGAAACGATCACAACATTAACCTTTAGCAAGAAAACATTACTAAATCAGTTAATGGCAAATATATTAGTATTCAAAAAGCCTAGGAAGGAGGTAGTCTGCTAGTGGTGTCCTATAAGCAAAAACTGATATAATCCATTGTACGATATATTGCTTGCTGCCACAGAATCAAATGTGCAACAAAGCATCTGCAGGAGGCGAATAACAATTGAAATTGGTATTCTGGTGTCAATGCCACTCTGGTTTTCCTCTAGGTAATTGTTATGATTACAGACCAAACAGTAAATAATAGAGTTACATGGAGGCTACAAAGGGGCTACCCAAAGTCTTAGAAACAGTAAAGATGGTGTATAGAAGGTGTCTATATTACATAGCCTTATCTCTAAAAAATAAGTCTCTAGTCTCCTCATGGCGCTGTGAGGCACAAACTTATAGCCATAAAGAGGTTGCTTACGTAAACACCATTATCTAGGTCTACAATTGTAGGAGCTATCATATCCTTTCTCTTGTGATAGTCCTCTTGAGCCAGCACGAGGAGGAGCGCCGCAACGACAAGGAAACCAAGCGTATACATCGGGAGATGAAAGCTCATCTCGAGGTGTGCATGTGCAGGGAGCGCGAGAAAAAGACGAAATGGCGGACAAGGCCAAAGAGGCCACCGAGGAGTTCAACGCCGAGCTCGCAAAGAAGGAAAAATGGCCCTGGTCCACGTCGTGGGTTAGGCTGTTCCACACTAGTCCCACGAAAGTCAAATTTATTTCTATTCCAAAAATGTGCATATGTATCGTATGAGTACTTCGGTTTGTTGCATTTGCATGATGCTCTTTCTTATATATATAACTAAACCTTGTGCACCGTGTTACATATAGTTTTATTACAAAGTCTTTTTTAATTCACAAAGCACTTGTTCTCGTTTTTTCGCATTCAATTTTTCCGCGTAGCAAGACATCCAACAACATGAAAAAACAAGTTCTCATCTATGTATGAATTCCCGGTTGCATAACAACATCACTTACCTTCATATTTACCAATCGTTGCTATCTCAATCGTTCTCAAATAAAATTTCATAAAATTTCTTGCACTACAAAAACATACGACGATCGCAAACTGTTTTTGCGGATCTAACATATTTTCTACCATTCATAATATGAAAATCACAAATGGATCAACTGACATTGTCTCTTTCTTTTCAAAAAAATACAACTCATAGACAAAATTTGATAAATATTACCAACCTACAACAATTATCATTTACCTCCATACATGGTCGGAGGCCAGTTGCGCAAAAATGGGCGAGTACCAGTCGCCCAACAGCCAAGCGACTGGAACTACAGTCGCCCGATGGGTCCCAGTCGCCTAACTGTTGGGCGACTGTAAATATGTCATCCAATGGCTCAAGGATAGCCTTTGTGTCGCTGAAAGCATCTAGGCCCCTAAAAATATTGGTTTTGGTAATTAATGAAATTATGTGAATATGGGACTAATGTGTGCATTAAGTGTTTGAAAGGATAAGTTCAAATGGCAAAGAAAGAGGCTCACAAAATATCCCATGGAGATTCAAAGATCTCTAGGGCGACAAGGTAAATAGTTTAGGTATCTATTTTATTTTACCGGTCTTGGAGTTAGGTTGGAAGACCGGATTATAGGATATACGCCGTACTATTAAGAGGGATCATGGTGATTGCTTGATCATGTTCAAATGTGCCCTATGGATCAATTTAGGATCATGCATGCACTTAGAAATTAAAATCAAATCAAATCTGTGCATTGTCAGAAAATCCGGTAGTTCCGGTGTTAATTGGGCGGAACTACCGCAGGTCCGGTAGTACCAGGCGCCCGGGCGGAACGTTTTTTCCAGAGAGCGCCCGGACTCAGACTTAGTCTCTCGGAAAACGGAAGTACCGCGGGTTGAACTGCGGAACTACCGGATGGCCAGTAGTACCGGGCACCCGAGCGGAACTTTATTTCCAGAGAGCGCCCGGAGTTTAACTTAGCCTCTCGGAAAACGGAAGTACCGCGAATTGACCTGCGGAACTACCGCATGTGCGGAAGTTCCGGACGCCCGTGCGGAACTTTATTTCCAGAGAGTGCCGGGAATAAAACTTAAACTCGTTGAGATCGGAAGTACCGGGTCATGGAGCGGAACTTCCGGAAGTACCGCGATTTCAACGGCGGTAGTACCGCACTCATTGACCAACGGTCACTTCTGACTCACTGACATAGCCGTTCTGACCGGTCAGCGAGAATCCGGAAGTACCGCGGTTTTGCCTGCGGTAGTTCCGGATTTCCTGAATTTTCAGGATAGTTTATTGTAACGGCTATTTGAGGTTGGTGAGGGTATAAATACATCCCCACCAGAACTTGTAGTTGTTGTTGAACCTCCATTGAATACATTTGAGCCTAGTGCAACCCCTCACACCTCATTCACTCACTTGTGCATTCAATTGAGGTAGTTGAACCAAAATTCAAGTGCATTGCATTCTAGTTGATCCATTAGGCACTTGAGTGAGATCAAGCCGCTGTGATCTATTCTCTTGGTGCTTGCCGGCACCTAGACGGCTTGGCGGAGGTCCGGTGATCTTCTCAAGAAGATTGTGAGAAGGCCCGGAAGATTGTGAAGGCTCGGAGCTCGCCTACCCGGAGAGGGAAAGGGCTAACAATAGTGATCGAGGTGTTTTAGGCTCATTCGTGGAGCCGGTCCGATTTGTTCGGGCTTACCTCAACGTGGACTAGGGGAGACCGGCAAGTCTCCGATCACCACGGTAAAAAGTAATCGTGTCAATTGTGGTTTGCTCTCTTGTGATCATTTTCATTCAAGCAACGCTCTTCATTCATATTACTTGATTGCTTGCTTAGTTAGAGTAGCAATTGTTGTTCTCTACTATTCGATATTGTTCTTAGTCGATTACTTGTGCTAGTGATTGTTTGAGCCTCACTAGGTTGTTTAGTGGTGTTATTGTTATCTTGCTCTAGTATATCCATCAAGTTTAAAATTGCTAATTAGAATTAGACGAAAAATTTAAATCCTCCTATTCACCCCCTCTAGTCGGCCTCCTCGATCTTACAGTCGCGCGGTCGTTGGGCGGCATGTTCTAGTCTCTCAACGGTTCGGCGACTAGATGTTATTTCTGTAAAAAAAATTTACGCCGACTGTAATTTTAATTAAAAATTGGATTATTTACCAAAAAAATTCCTAAGACAAACACCAAAGCTTTTTTGTGTTCTACACTGCAGGTAATCCACATGGCGACGACGAGCGTGCAGCAACAGCAGTCATGTCGCCTCGATTGCACAAGATATCAAAATATTCTTTACGCTAAGAGCAACTACTAATTACCGGTAGCTTCCACTTGCTGGTGAAATTAGCTCCACAAAATCACAGTAGTACATACAACAAATTTCACCTCAAAAGCGTCGGTAGCAGCAACAATTTCAAGGCAAATAGACGGACCGTTGTCACCTCAGCTCTGTTCAGTCCCAGCGAAGGAACAGCAAACCTGCAGACAACACGTCAGCTGCGACTTTCCGTTAGTAAACTGTTGGATCTGACCTGATAGTCTGATACAGTTGAATTTTAGCCTGAATTATTATTGGGCTCAGAGTCTGTCTAGTTAAGCACGAGCTCCATCTAATCCAGTCAGTTTGTTTCCAGCTAATCTGATCTAAGAAAAAGACTCGCTTTTTTCAACCGTGGTGGTTGTTAGAGATATATGTATAGTTTGTTATTCCCCATTGTTATGAGGGGTTCTTTGCATATTTACCACCTGTACTTTGTGTATATATACTGGCCCATTGGCCTCATATGAATACAAGCGCTATTCATAACATGGTATCAGAGCGTACCTAGGGTTTCCCGTCGCTTCGCTTGTCGCCTCGCCGCCGCCGCCGTCGACTCCCCCGTTGGCCCCGCCGACTCCCCCGTCGTCGTCGCCGCCGTCGACTCCCCTGCCGCTGTCGGCCCCGCCGACTCCCCTGCCGCCGTCGGCCCCGCCCGACTCCGCCTCCGCCGCCTCCCCGCCTTCCCCGAGCCACAGCCGGATCCGGGCGCCGCCGCCGCCTCCCGGTCGTCTTCCCCGAGCCGCCGCCGAATTCGGGCCGGTCTCGGCCCCTCCGCCTGGCCTCGGCCGCTCCCGGTCGTCTTCCCCGAGCCGCCACCGGATTCGGGCCGGCCTCGGCCCCTCCGCCCGGCCTCGGCCCCTCCGCCTCCCGCGCCGACTCCGGTGCCGCCGTCGCACCGCCGATCCTCCGGTGAGGCCGCCGAGGTAGGCCGCTCCGCCCCCGTCGCCCTGGGTCGCCGTAGGAGCCGCCGCAGGAGCCGCCGCCGTCGGTCGTCGTTCTGCCCCCGCCGGCCGTCGTTCCGCCTCCGGCCGAGGCCCGATTCTGCTGCCTCGGTCGGTTTTGTAGGCACTCGGTCGGTCAGCCGGTCAGTTTGACCGGATATTAAAAAAAGCAAAAAAAAGCAAAAACAAAACGTCGTTCTAACCGCCGCGCCGTCTAGCGCCGCCTGTTAGACTTCGTTGCCTTGGTCGCCGCGCCGTCAGCGCCGCCTACCAATGGGCACCGTTTCCCTCCCTCGCTGCCCGGTGATTTTTGATGGTGTTAATTACACCGACTTCGTGTCTCACATGCGCATCCACATGCGTGGTCTTCGTCTCTGGGGCGTCCTCTCTGACGATGTCACCTGCCCGCCTTGCCCTATTCCTCCGACGAAGCCTACGCCTGTTGCATTGCCCTCGACAGCCGATAAGGCTGCTGCTGAGGCCGCTCGCCTTACTGATGATGATGCTGCCTCTACCTACCAGGAGGCTCTGGATTCCTACAAGGATCGTCTGACCACCTACACTCAGTGGTACGATGACGACGGTCGAGCTGCTGCTGTCTTCATCGCCAGTGTCCAGCCTCAGTTTTCTGCTGAGGTTGTGGGACTCCCTTCGGCTTTCCAGATGTGGACTCATCTTCGTCAGCGCTACGAGCCCTCTGGTGATGCCCTGTACCTGTCCGTGGTCCGCCAGGAGCACTCTCTTCAGCAGGGTGATGCTACTGTTGACGCTCTTTACGCTCAGAGTTCTGCTGTCTGGCGTCAGTTGGACTCACTTCGCACTGCTGCTGTCGTACCTGTCCGTGCTGCCTGGATGTACGTGCTGACCTGGAGTTTCAGCGGGTTTACGAGTTCCTTACTCGCCTTCGTCCTGAGTTCGAGCAAAGGCGTGCCCAGCTCCTTGCACGCCACCCTCGTGTCACTCTCCTGGAGGCTCTTACCGAGATACGCGCAGAGGAGACTCGTTTGAGTGGTGCTGGTCTGATGCCACTCCCCTCTGTGCTCGCCGCTCGTTCGCCTGCTACACTGCCTCCTCCAGCGGCTACCACAGGTGGTGGTGGCCGTCCTCCGTCTGGAGGTGGCCGTCCTCACTGTTCCTACTGCGACAAGGATGGCCACACTGAGTCCCAGTGCTACAAGAAGAAGCGGCATCTTTCACGCCGTTCTTCTACTGGCACTAGTGCTTCTACGACGACGTCTGCATCGATTTCTTCAGCAGCTTCTCTCACAGAGCAGGAGATAGCCAGACTTCGACGCCTGCTTGCCGCTTCAGGTTCTCCCTCGACAGGTTCTGCAGGTTCTGCTACTGACTCTTCGGGCACTGAGAAACCACCCCCTACACAGTCAGGTACCTCCCCGTGGATTCTTAATTCTGGAGCATCTTTTCACATGACTCCTAATCCTTCCACTCTGTCTTTTATTACTCCTCTTGATTCTCCTATCAGTGTTCTTACTGCTGATGGTACATCTCTTTCTGTCTCTGGTAGAGGATCTCTTAGCAACTCATCCTTTCATGGTCCTTCTGTTGCTCATGTTCCTCGCCTTACTATGCAGCTTCTTTCTGCTGGGCAGATTACTGACCTTGGTTATCAGGTTATTCTCGACTCTGACTCTTGCTGTGTTCAGGACTGCCACACGGGAGCTCTGGTTGTTTCTGGCTCTCGGCGCCGTGACTCACAGCGTCTCTGGGAGCTTGACTGGCTTCATCTTCCTTCCGCTGCCACCACCGCCGCCAGTCTCTCCGCTTCTGCCACTTCGTCTACTGGCTCTTTCCAGCAGTGGCATCACCGTCTTGGTCATCTGTGTGGATCTCGTCTGTCGTCCTTAGTTCGTCGTGGTCTTCTGGGGTCTGTCTCAGGAGACGTGTCTTTAGATTGTCAGGGCTGTAAGTTAGGTAAACAGATTCAGCTTCCTTATCCTCATAGTGAGTCTGTGTCTCAGCGCCCTTTTGATCTTGTTCATTCAGATGTTTGGGGTCCGGCTCCCTTCGTTTCGAAAGGGGGCCATCGATATTATATCATTTTTATAGATGATTTTTCTCGCCATACTTGGATATATTTCATGTCTTCTCGTAGTGAGGCCTTGTCTATCTATAAACAATTTACCACTATGATTCACACACAGTTCTCCACTCCTATTCGTGTCTTTCGTGCTGATTCTGCTGGCGAGTACCTCTCTCGTTACCTGCGCAGCTTCCTTGCTGAGCAGGGCACTCTCGCTCAGTTCTCTTGTCCTGGTGCTCATGCTCAGAATGGTGACGCTGAGCGCAAGCATCGTCACCTCCTTGAGACGGCTCGTGCTCTGATGATCGCCGCCTCTATTCCACCTCACTTTTGGGCCGAGGCTGTTTCCACTGCCACCTATCTAGTCAACATCCAGCCCTCTTCTGCTCTTCAGGGAGCGATCCCTGTTGAGCGTCTCTGTGGTCTTCTTCCTGACTACTCTACCCTTCATCTGTGTTGGCTGCGTTTGCTACGTTCTCCTCGCCCCTCGAGAACGCACCAAACTGACCGCTTAGTCTGTTGAGTGTGTCTTTCTGGGATACAGTGCGGAGCACAAGGGCTACTGGTGCTGGGATCCTGTTGGTCGTCGGATGCGGGTTTCCCGGGATGTGACTTTCGACGAGTCTCGTCCATTCTACCCACGTCCTGCCTCTCCTTCAGCTTCCTCTGTGGAGTCTTTGTCTTTCTTGACCTTTCCAGATACACCTATATCTGTTTTGCCCCTGTCCACCTGTCCCACTGAGTCTCCACATATTCCCCCTGTGGCCTCTCCGCCGTTGTCGCCGCCTGTGTTGTCTCCTACGATTCCGCCGCCTGTGTCGTCTCCTACGATGTAGGGTGATTATGCTTCAGTACTACATCGTCGTAAACACTGTCCAACACAATACAAAAAAGCAGCAGATCGAGTTTCAGCGGTGATGACATTTCTGAAACTTTATGAACACTTTTCTTGCTGCATTGGTCGACAGGCACCTAGCTAGCTCGAATCAAAGTAGCAGAGAATCGCAATCTCTTTTCCTCGAAAAATCAGAGGAAGGCAGGTTTAAAGAAAGAAAGGAAGGAAGGAAGAAACGGGGGTTCTGTATGATAACCTTATTCCTCCTCCTCCCAAAGTGGCGTGGTGGTCCCTCGTCTGCTGGCTGGCGTCCATTCTTTTTGGGCAGAGAGAGAGAGAGAGGGAGGGAGAGACTCGCCATTGCAGTGCCACTACGCCTTCCCGCCTATTTATACCCCCTCGCCTCACCCCTCCTCACCCTCATCACAAGCACATCTAGCACTCCTGGTTCGATCAGTAGCATTACTACTTGCTTTCTTGCTTGTGTTCGAGGGTAGCTAGCAGAGGAGGATGTCTTGCTGCGGCGGCAACTGCGGGTGCGGCTCCGGCTGCAAGTGCGGCAGCGGATGCGGCGGGTACAGTACAGAGATACTAACATATATATACAGAATTACCTGAAACTAATTAATTGTGTTCATGCATGCATGTCAATCAATGTTTCAGCGTTTAATGGCGCCTTGGGCTAACTAATTAACCTGCGGTGATGTGTAGATGCAAGATGTCCCCTGATGTGGAGGCCACTGCCACCACCAAGACCATGGTCATTGCTGCTGCCACCCACAAGGGGTACGAATTTAATTGATTGATCATCACTGTTCATGTCTTACACACACTTTTAACTGAAAATAAATATGCAGAGGAACAAGGTGATGATGAGTTTGTTGCTTGTTGCGTGTGCAGGACTTCCGGAGGGTTCGAGATGGCGACGGAGAACGGCGGCTGCGACTGCACCACCTGCAAGTGCGGCACCAGCTGCGGCTGTTCCTGCTGCAACTGCAACTGAGGCCACCCGCCGGCCGGCGCCGGGCATGAGGAGCTAGGAGAACCCCCACCACCACGTACCCATCATATTAGCTGCTAAGTATCATGTGTGTTTGTGCCTATCTGTATGGAGGGTTAATTTCCTGCAGGTGTATAGGCCTTTGCATTGCAGGCCTTGGCGTCCAAATAAAATCTTGTTCAGTCGTGTGTATCATGGACGTCGCCTTGTTCCCTGGGATCATCTGATGAAGATGTCCTCCTCATGCCAGGTCTAATATATGTATCTCAACTTAATTCGATGAACACCTCTCTTGCTTCTTGTCAGCTTTATTTGTGAATGCCTTGTCGAAACTGTAAAGTACTGGCTAAAAACTCTGAAAAGAAAATTTGACAGGCTAACTGGTGCTATGATCATGTGGCATCATATGAAAAAACCCGAACAAACAGAACTAGGAACTCTGATAATATAATGCGCAAAAAATAAAATCATGTAACTGATCATGTGCGAATCCTTCTTGGCCAAAGATCTTTTCAGTGTCAGTATTCAGGAACTCTGAGATAATCAAAGAACAGAGGAAAGAGCACTGTAGCCAAACAGGTTCTCATGTCGTGTGCCATCGTCTGATGAATGATGATGATTAGTAATTCAGTAGGCAGTGGTGGTACAACACTGATCGAGTCACTGCCGTCCGTTGTCCCTAGTTTTCTCATACACCGATCTAACATACGAAATGTGCTGGGAAAGTAGTAACGTTTTTCCGAAGGACAGTTGCTCCATTAGTCCAAAGGAGAAATCTGGCAACCTTTAATGATGCATTACAATTGCTGCTCATATTTGTTGCGAATCTGGCAAGCATAGAAAGTAGTACATCTCTTTGGGTTTGGCTGATTAATTCATGCATGATTGAATGATTATTCAATCTGCGCATCTTGTCACCACCAAATTCCCATCAAAACAGTTTGGCATTTCTGCTTGATTCTTCCAATCGTAACCTTGGGACAATATGATCTTTAAATTGAATGAACCTGGAAGAGCAGACAAAAAGAAAAAGAGAAAGCAGAAACAGATGATGGAAAACAAAAACTATAGCATCTCTGAGCATCCAGTCTAATCATGTCCAAAAATCCAGCTCCAGGGCACACGTCTTTCTTTTTTTTTTTAAGATGGGAGGCAACAGCCTCGCCAATTTCCATCAGAGAAATAAGTTAAGAAGCTCCAGGGCACGCATAATACGCACCAAGTTCTTTCTAGCACCTCTCTTCATATATAGACAGACCAATTGGACACTTGTACATAATATAAAAAAGGGAAATGTTCTCTCGCCGTATTGTGGAGCAGCAGTAATAGTAATCCTACTCCTGCGATTTCGTATGAATTTTACAGGAAACAAAACAAGTCGTTTTAATTTCCTACTAAAATCCTCCTTTCCGAACAGATAATCTTCTCAGGTTGTTTCTTGCCCGGCTTGGTCATTCAGTTAGACAAGGGAAGAGCAATTATATCTTTCATTGGTGCTTTAATATCTGTGCAATTCATTGTTTGGAGAGCATAGAATTGTCTCCCTAAAACTAAATGTATGGCTCATGGATCAAGTTTGAAGAACCCTAACTACTAAGGTTCAGCAATGCCAAATCAGGCATGACTTATGGGAGACCTCACCAGTAGCACACGCCACATGATCCACAAAATAATAAAATTTTTGTTACTATCATAGTACTAGCATCAGTGGTTTCTGTCCAAGGACTCGTAGGAAAACCAACTAGATCATGCATGTTCCAAGCTAAGATCCATAGGATATTCGTCCTCTTGTTACTCACGATGATTCATCTTCTAGTGCGTGGAACCAGCGATGCCCGGGGGCCGGTCCTGGGATTTTAGGGGCCCGAAGCGAAACTAGAAATAGAGGCCCTAGTATAAATATCTAAATATAAATCTACACACACACAGATATATATCTAATTTTACCAACAAACACTTAAAATGCGTTATGTATTAAAGAAAAATTCATATCAAAGAGTTTATAGATATTACCTTAAATTTTTCTTCTAACATTTCTAGAGGCGAAGTCATTGATGATGATATTGATATCAATCTCATCCAATAATTTCTTCTCAATATATAAAGTTGCCAAACCGTTTAACCTCTTTTGAAACATTGTGGACCTTAAATGATTCTTCAACAATTTCAACTTTGAAAAGCTTCTTTCAGCTGATGCCACAGTCACAGGCATAGTAAATAAAATCTGATAAGCAATAAAAATATTAGGATAACAATCCGCTTCTCTGACAAACTCAAAGATCTCCATAGCAGACATTGGTTTATCTGATAAAGTCAATTGCATAACAATTAACTCAGAAATTAGATCATTTAACTCAACATCAGATGAACCATCTAGAGAGAAAGTTTCTGCAAATTTTGTACAACATTCTTTTAATTCAGTTCGATCCAATGACTTCAATGTTGTTGAACTCATTAAAAATCCAAATATACTTCCGAATGTTTGGAGTTTTTGAAATCTGCTTTTCAATGAATTGATTGCCATATCAATCATAACAAAAAAATAATTTGTATGTGGGCCAACTTCGGTGGCTAAAAGGCCCAAGATAAATCTTCAAAGCATATATATACTCTACATAGTATATAGGGGGCCCCTGGATTTTGGGGGCCCGGGGCGGCCGCCCCTCTCGCCCCCCTCCAGGGCCGGCCCTGCCAAAAATCAGAAATTTTTCAAGAAATCAGCGCAGCATTTATGCCATATTCATTGTACTTTTTGGTGTGCATCTTCTTTGAAGCCCAGTTTACGATGAACGCCCTACTTGTGCGCCCCACCAGCCGGCAGCCACCTCCATCTCCATTCTCTCCGGTAACCCCCAATACCCCCCAATTCCCCAACCCTAATCCCTAACCCTCTCCTCTCCTCTCCTCCCCACTGGTGGCGGGCTGGCGGCTCCGGTTGGCTGCTCGGCGGCCGGCGCGGAGAGAAGGAGCAGCGGGAGCACAACGCGGGAGCTGCCGTGCCCGTGCAACACGGGGGCGCCAGGAGTAGCAGCGTGGCAAGGCGCGGCGTTGGAGCAGCAGACAGCGGTAGCAACACGCGGTGCAGCACGCAATACGGCAACGGCACACACCATGACACCACTGTAAGTTAAGGTTAGATTCTTGATTTTGGTTTGATTTGGGATACGTGGAATGTTGTGAACTTGTCATTGTAACATCGGAAGCATAAGAATCGGATGAAATTGAAAGTGGACAAAGATTGAATCAAGAGATTGGGTTGGCTAGGCCCAATGACATTCATTATGGTTCTCGTTATAAAATTGTTATGCACATTGTTGATGTGTATTTTACAATCCATGAAGTACTCATAAGTATTAGAAAAAAAAATCCCGCCCCTAAAGAATGAATGGGGGAAGGCCATGCTATTATGGCAGCCTTTGAGTCATTTGATTTTGTTTTCATGGCATACAAACCTAACTTGTGTTAATCTTGCAAAAAAGAGACCAAGATATTGACCGGGTTCAAAAAGGCCTTGTAACATCCTGAAAAATCTGAATTTGAAAATCCAAATTTCTTGAATTATTTTTTTTGTAATATATTTTATTGGGATTTGGATTTTGTGGTGTTTTTCTGAATTTGGTTGAGATAAAAAAAATGAAATGAATAAATTCATAAAAGATAAAGGCAAACATTAGTAAGGCCATAAAAGAGAATATGCAAATAGTAGAAAATTAAAATTTAAAATGCGAACCTGAAAAGATGATCCAGTATAAGGGGGAGAAATCTGAGTTAAAACACAAAATCTCATTTTGAAAATAATAACATCAAATAAAAAAAAGGACTATTATATTTTGTATTTAGATAATTGCACAAAGATTTGGAATAAAAATTCAGAAATTAAGAACCATAATCTTAAAGAGAAAATAGAAGTTCAACATACAAATTAAAAAAAATCAAATTCAAAGCCTTTCTCTCTTTTCCTTCTTCTCCCTATTACATGTGGGCCCCACTCATTTTTCTCTCCTCCCTTCCTCCCTTCTTCCCCGTGCGCCCGGGGCCCCCTTTTCCTCTTCTCTCTTCCGGCGCCTGCGTCCTCCTTCCTCTTCTCCCGTGCGCGGCTGGGGATGCTCCACGCCATCGCCTCCCTGTGCGCCCGGGCTCCCTGCGTCACCCTGCCGCCACGCCTGCCTTCCTCTGCACCGACCCACCTCCGTCGTCCGCGCGCGGCTCCTCCTCCTATTTCCCCTGCGCACCCGGGCCCCTCCTCCTTTCCCTCTCTCTCCCCTGCTCTGCCCGGCCTCAGCACGCGCGCGGCGCCATCATCACGCGTGCGCCTGCGCCAGCACGAATCCCGGCCGCTCTCCACAGCCTGCACCGCTGCTGCTCCCGCCGCCTGTCGACGCGACCGCACGGGCGAGTTTCCGATGCCGGCCCTCCTCGCGCCCTTATAGAGGCCACCAAGTTCCGGGAAAGTTTCCCCACACCTTCCTCTTGCTCTCACTGAAAAAAATTGGGTTATCGTTTCCCACAGCTCGCCGGAGCTCATCCCCTTCTCCAACTCCGGTGATCGAGCTCATCGCCGATTGGCTCCACCCCAGTCCGATTCCTCTCGGTGAGAGCGACACCGAAGCTCGATGAAGCCACTCCAATCCTCGGCCGAAGCCCATCGCCGCCCGAGCTCGCCGGCCACGGTGATCCCCACTGCGCCGCCGCCTGTGCTAGCCGCCGGCCCGCACCGGAGGTCCTGGGTCCCCGCCAACGCCTCCACCGGCTTCACCTCGACATGTACAACGCATTTTAGCCCTCACCCGACCCTCACCAGCTACCCCTCGCCGGCGCCACCGTCAGCCATGACCGGAAGGGTCACCTCCTCCGTTCTCCTCTGTCTACCTCTCCATTTTTCTAATTAAGCATCGGTATAATGACAGGTAGTACCTCGTGTCCAGTTGGCTAGACCGAGCGCACCAACGACCACAATGCTGAGGTCCTGAGTTCGATTCCGTAAGGCCGCACCCCTTTTCCTCCATTTGCATTTTAATTTTTGTAGCTCATTTTGAGTAAGAAAAACTATAGGAAAATTGAGAATAATTTAGAGAAGCTAATAAGATTTAACTAGAATGTAAATAAGGTTATTTAAGGTTTAAATTTTGGTTAATCTGTAAATGAGCAGCTGTATGGTTGATTAAATTATTTAGAGGATCACTTACTAATTGAAAGCACTAATAAAAGGGTGGATTCAGTTGAATGTCCAAACATAACAAAGATGACCCTAGGGTATAATTAAAATATAAAATATATGCCCCGACATTTAACATAGCATTGCTAAACAAATCGCCATGGTAGAATCGTTTAAATAGCAATGTTAAAATATGATCTGGCATGCTAAACTTGCCTAGGTAAGTTAAGCTTAGAATAAAAATGGAGCTAAGCCTAATTATAATTAAGGTATAGACAAAATGATAATGAGCCCTAACTTAAATCTTAACATTAGATTTAGTGAATAATAATAACCGGTCAAGGAACATGAATTAAGCAAAATATTCCAAGTATATGAAATAGGATGTCCATTAAAGTTAGAGACATTTATAAGCAAATATATATAGGTAACTAGTTAGAAAAATGTTGATGACATATATGCGCCATTAGTAAATATGTTAGTTCAATTTTTAAACATGCCGACCATGAAATCTTAGGTAGTAGTTTTAATTTAGTAGAGAAAACAAAATGTAATCATGGGTAGCAGGTTTGAATAGTAAAGGGATGTAAAAGTTAACCGTCTAAAGTATGACTACCATTTCTACATCTCTAAAAGGTCATCTTAATATATAGTCACTAAAATATAATAGCACTAGGACATCGGACATTAAAATAACCTATCTAATATATATAAACATTCCAAAGTAAACACTTAATCAATAACCACGAGTAATTAGGGTTGCATAAAATGCCACATATTAAATTCAGTAATATGAAGATACACAAAATAGGATAATGGGATTATTAAAGACTTAAATTCTAAATAAATTACCATATATGAACAGATAATGAGCCTTTACTATTTATCTTAATCCAATTAATAAGAAAAGGCATATATAAGAGATTATTTTAAAACTTAATAAAGATATCCAAATTAAAGAAAAGGGAATAAAGTGGGTTATATTGATTCATCGGAAATTATGATTTAAAAAGACTTAAGTTCTAATATAAGAAATTCCTAGACCTAGCTTTTTGGACAACTGTTATAATACTTTTGACTAAAAGATTTATAGAATAAGTACAGATCTCATCCATCAGTCCAGTTGACTTTACCATAACCTAAGTTGCAAGGAATACATACCCAGTCAGACTCGTACATCGATACATAGGTCAATCTAACTCATGGAACTTCCTTGATAAATATAAAAATAATAAAAAGAAGCTATTAAAATAAAAAGATCAAGTTATCGTATTATACCATTGATCTTGCCTCAAATCATCCGAATCACCCATCAGCTCAAAGTAAAACTAAATTGAGATTATTCGGATTTATTTGGATCTTTTGAGTTATTTGCCTTTGTTTGTATTTAGCACGTAATTAGAAATTGGAGTCCTGAGGAATCAAGGGATGAAGCGTGATCAAGGGCATGGTGAAGATGAAGACTAAGGAGCTCAATTGAGAAAGCATTGTGTGAACAAAGACCGCGGTAGACCGCGCAAGGCGAGTCAATACTTTGATCATGTTGAACCCACATTTATGCAAATTACTTTGCTTTAAATTAACAAATTGCATTGCTGTTATTTTTATGCAAATACATGCTAAATTGATATTTTAGTTATATGCCATTGGTTACCTTGAATAATATTACCCCCTCCTTTGAATATTGGAATGTGTGAACCTTGTCGCCCTAGCAAAAATATATTAGTAACATTTCGAAAATAAGTCCGTAACTGTATGCCCTGCTTAGCATTGATTAGGAACTCGGGGCAAGAAATTGTCCCGAGCATCACATATATTCACGAGAAACTGGTTGGGCAGTCATTGTGATAATGACTGGTATATGTTGAATATGATTATTTTACACTCGCAACATCCCCAACTTGCTAAATTATCTGGGCGGATTGGTTCGATGGTGTGTATGTGTGTGGTGCAGTGATTGCACAGTGTGGTGCAGTGATTGCACAGTGTGGTGCAGTGATTGCACAGCATGGTGCAGTGATTGCACAAGTGGGTTAGTGGTAGACCGTCCAGATACCACTAAGGACTGAATCTTGTCATGTCACCCGTGTAAAACAGTGCAACCACAAGCTGGCAAAGTGTAGGCAGGGTTTACTAATTTGTGTGGCTCTAGGTGGTTACGTGAAGGTATGAACACGAGTAAAGGGATGGATGGTCGTATCCCCGCCTTTACCCGTGATGGCTCACGAGGGACCCTTCCCGAGGGATGGTCGGATCCTACGGAAGATAGACCTTAGCGGGCGTAACCACAATAGGACTATGCATTGTAACAATCCTGTGATAGTCTACTCAACCGCATGGCTAAGGAATCATGTGGGGCAATGGGTGGATTTATCTCTTGTGGGTAAAGTGTGCAAAACTCTGCAGAGTCAAAAACTATTCGAATAGCCGTGCCCACGGTCAGGGGCAGACATGGGAACTTAACTAGATATAGTTCTGTTTACAAAAGTATTTGAAAAATGGGAATGGAAAAGTGGAAGGGCAGAGGAAAGCCCAGATTTGAGTTGTCCTGGGTGTCGTCCCAGTGTGTCCTGGAGGTCGTTCCAGAGTGTCCTGGGTGTCGTCCCAGAGTGGTTCCTGGGTGTCGTCCCAGAGTGTCCTGGGTGTCGTCCCAGTGGTAAGTTAAGCGGCTATAACGCTGAAAAAGGTTATACGGTGTGATGCCGTATGTAGGAAGAAGTTATGGTAATATTAGGCATATGGTGTGATGCCATATGTATGGAAATTCATATTAATACTCCTTGAACATTATGCTTTTGTTCAAATGCTAGGTCTTAGTAAATTTTTATATAATTGTATTCAAAAGCACTCTTCGCAAAAATAAAATAAACCTAAGCCATCATTTGGTTAGCCATGCATATTATCTACTTGCATTCTGTGTATTGGCTCGCGGAGCACGGGGTCGGAGTGCTCACGCTCGCTTTTGCGGCAAATTCAGAAGCAGGAGTCGGATTACTACGCTTCAATAATACTATTGGGGCACGATGGCGAAGAGGATGAAGATGTCGAGAACTAGGTCGTGAACCTCCAGTTGGCTGCCTGTGGGCATGTCCTGAAGGTCCCACCTGTGTGCTTCGTTCTTCCGCTGCTGCAATTTAATGATTTCGGCCTAATCGGCCCATGAGTAAGTCTACTATTATATTTACGCTTCCGCATGATATGTATTTTGATATTCATTACTGTAACTGTGAGCACTATCTACTGATCCAGGGAATAGTGCAGAAAATCACAGAGGAATCCGGATTGTAAAATCTGGGTCCCTACAGCGATGGTATCAGAGCATATCGACTGCAGGCCGTGACCTAGTTAGCATGGTCGTTAGTCTTATAACTAGAATTATTTCTTCAAAATCTATTTCAAAAAAAAAATATAAGTTGTATCACTCATTCTCATCTCTCTTAGATAAATCTCCCTTATCCATATACTGCCCTAGACGTTTTACTTCTGAAGCTCTCTTACCCAAATTCAAAGTGATGAAAATCCAGTACTACTCTTGTAAACTTTTTATGAAAACACACTTAAGGCCAAGAGTCATGGTGCTTAACCTTGAAGCTTAATATCAAAGATCGTTTTATTTTTGGAGTAAACAATAGGGTGAATATTGGAAGAACAAAAAAAAAATTTGGTGGAACCTAACGAAAAGATTAGATTGACTAGATGGATGAATTAAGTTATTCTGGGAGAAATAAGAAATTTGAAAATAATTGCGGGCGTACAACATTGATAAAGAACATAATTCTTGGGAGATATTTACAATGGTGGAATAATGGAATATGATCGATTGCTAGATAAATTGATAGAGTTTTGAAAAATTGGAGAGATGATAATGATTATCAGAGTACAGGCTTGATTAATAACATTATTCCTGGAAGATGTTCATAATAATGAATTAATTCGGAGGTTGTCACCGAAAATTTAGGTGGTTACTAGAGGAGTAATTATGATTTTGAGTACAATCTTGGATTATTAGGAAGTTCTGATACACATGACACTGGTGGATTTAAAAGTAATAAGTTGGATAATCATTAGAATTCAGAATTGAGGAGTAGATAGACAATAAAGATTCAGGTTGATCATTGGAGAAGCAAACTATGGATTTGAATCAATGACACAAGATTGGATTATTAGAAAGTCTCGATAAAAAAAAATCATCGGTGGGTCGAATAAATAACGATGCTCGCTGTTTGGAGTTTCCGACGGCAATAATACCGTGACTAAATAATGAAGGAAGAAATCATATGTACAAACTACAAAAGTGAAGGTTAAATAATCAAGATCGTTGGATTCTAAGCATTGTGTAAAAAAAATCATATGGGAGTGAACCAAGTCATCGATGGATATTTGGACATTGGAAGAGATTAGAACACCTTGATAAAAATATATGTATACATATACAAGGTTTTGCATTATCAAAATAACTACAGGAATGAGAACTAATTACCTCCCAATACTTTTCTCTTCTTTCCATGGATTTCACGAGAAAATTTTATTTTCCGTTCTCTTACCCTTGCTCCAAAATTTAAGATTAGGATCGTTGACAGTGGTCATGAAGATAAGGTGGTCTCGTTTTAAACGGACTATGCAGATAAACCCTGTGCCCTCTTATGTGTGCTTTCCCGAGTAGACGTTGTACTGTTACAAGGTTTTCATTGGTCCCTGTGCACTGTCTTCTTGCCCTCGGGCGTCCTATTTCGCAGTCACAGGAAATGTTTGCTTTTAAAAATTTGTGTGGCTCAGTATCACTCCAGTTTCCTGGATGTGCTCTTTTAAAATTAGGATGGGTTTGGATTACCTTATCCCCACGATTCTATCCTTACCTCATGCTATTCCCTCTCACCTTTTTCTGAAAACCCCATCGGATCCAAAGGAACGAAATAACAAGTAACCCAAAACCAGGGCAATCAAGAAGAAGTAAAGACTCTGCAACCTTCCAGTATTTAAGGAAAACAACATCACTATGAAGAAGACCACCGTCAGGAGAGTGTCCACAGAGCGAGGTCTCCTAGTCCCGCGAAGAACAAGACTCTTGCCCCAAGGTTGCTCCTTGAATCTATTGCTGACCAAGATAGCTAAGAGTACAACAGATGAATAATGACAATCGTCATTTATTTAAGGGGGGTAGCATTGAGACAGAAATGTCGAAGAACTACTGCGACGTATAATTGGAGTTGCAACAACCTAGGTTTAGAGCTAATCAGACCAGTACAAGGAGGTTCGCAAGGCCAGAAATCTTCTGGTGATGAGGACCACAAGACGTACCTTTAGCTAAAACTGTCGTGCTGGGCAAAGCTAAAGTCTAAGAACAAGATTCCAGTAGAAATGAAGGACCATCACCTAGATAGGCCCATCGTCACCCCTGCATCCCTAAGGCCGTCTATTCCCTAGGGCACAGACCATTGCTACCCACCTATCAGTGTGAATTCTGTGACCACCATATGTCCAATAGACGATGCAACTATCCCATTTTCCAAGGATGTGAAGACGATGATGTCAAAGAGTAAGCATCTGGAAGTCTACGACCTATTCAGGAGAACAAGGTTTCTCTCTTCCCTTTTGACTTCTCCAAGTGCTAACCCCTATTGTGCAGAATTTCATCTCTCCGTGGAGCTAAAAGACTATACGTCGAGCAACATCCCGGAACCCATTGCTAGCCAATATAACCCACCTCCATTCTTTCTGCTCTACCGGAATCTCGGGGTCGAGATTCATTTAAGGGGGGTAGATTTGTAACATCCTGAAAAATCTGAATTTGAAAATCCAAATTTCTTGAATTATTTTTTTTGTAATATATTTTATTGGGATTTGGATTTTGTGGTGTTTTTCTGAATTTGGTTGAGATAAAAAAAATGAAATGAATAAATTCATAAAAGATAAAGGCAAACATTAGTAAGGCCATAAAAGGGAATATGCAAATAGTAGAAAATTAAAATTTAAAATGCGAACCTGAAAAGATGATCCAGTATAAGGGGGAGAAATCTGAGTTAAAACACAAAATCTCATTTTGAAAATAATAACATCAAATAAAAAAAAGGACTATTATATTTTGTATTTAGATAATTGCACAAAGATTTGGAATAAAAATTCAGAAATTAAGAACCATAATCTTAAAGAGAAAATAGAAGTTCAACATACAAATTAAAAAAAAAATCAAATTCAAAGCCTTTCTCTCTTTTCCTTCTTCTCTCTATTACATGTGGGCCCCACTCATTTTTCTCTCCTCCCTTCCTCCCTTCTTCCCCGTGCGCCCGGGGCCCCCTTTTCCTCTTCTCTCTTCCGGCGCCTGCGTCCTCCTTCCTCTTCTCCCGTGCGCGGCTGGGGATGCTCCACGCCATCGCCTCCCTGTGCGCCCGGGCTCCCTGCGTCACCCTGCCGCCACGCCTGCCTTCCTCTGCACCGACCCACCTCCGTCGTCCGCGCGCGGCTCCTCCTCCCATTTCCCCTGCGCACCCGGGCCCCTCCTCCTTTCCCTCTCTCTCCCCTGCTCTGCCCGGCCTCAGCACGCGCGCGGCGCCATCATCACGCGTGCGCCTGCGCCAGCACGAATCCCGGCCGCTCTCCACAGCCTGCACCGCTGCTGCTCCCGCCGCCTGTCGACGCGACCGCACGGGCGAGTTTCCGATGCCGGCCCTCCTCGCGCCCTTATAGAGGCCACCAAGTTCCGGGAAAGTTTCCCCACACCTTCCTCTTGCTCTCACTGAAAAAAATTGGGTTATCGTTTCCCACAGCTCGCCGGAGCTCATCCCCTTCTCCAACTCCGGTGATCGAGCTCATCGCCGATTGGCTCCACCCCAGTCCGATTCCTCTCGGTGAGAGCGACACCGAAGCTCGATGAAGCCACTCCAATCCTCGGCCGAAGCCCATCGCCGCCCGAGCTCGCCGGCCACGGTGATCCCCACTGCGCCGCCGCCTGTGCTAGCCGCCGGCCCGCACCGGAGGTCCTGGGTCCCCGCCAACGCCTCCACCGGCTTCACCTCGACATGTACAACGCATTTTAGCCCTCACCCGACCCTCACCAGCTACCCCTCGCCGGCGCCACCGTCAGCCATGACCGGAAGGGTCACCTCCTCCGTTCTCCTCTGTCTACCTCTCCATTTTTCTAATTAAGCATCGGTATAATGACAGGTAGTACCTCGTGTCCAGTTGGCTAGACCGAGCGCACCAACGACCACAATGCTGAGGTCCTGAGTTCGATTCCGTAAGGCCGCACCCCTTTTCCTCCATTTGCATTTTAATTTTTGTAGCTCATTTTGAGTAAGAAAAATTATAGGAAAATTGAGAATAATTTAGAGAAGCTAATAAGATTTAACTAGAATGTAAATAAGGTTATTTAAGGTTTAAATTTTGGTTAATCTGTAAATGAGCAGCTGTATGGTTGATTAAATTATTTAGAGGATCACTTACTAATTGAAAGCACTAATAAAAGGGTGGATTCAGTTGAATGTCCAAACATAACAAAGATGACCCTAGGGTATAATTAAAATATAAAATATATGCCCCGACATTTAACATAGCATTGCTAAACAAATCGCCATGGTAGAATCGTTTAAATAGCAATGTTAAAATATGATCTGGCATGCTAAACTTGCCTAGGTAAGTTAAGCTTAGAATAAAAATGGAGCTAAGCCTAATTATAATTAAGGTATAGACAAAATGATAATGAGCCCTAACTTAAATCTTAACATTAGATTTAGTGAATAATAATAACCGGTCAAGGAACATGAATTAAGCAAAATATTCCAAGTATATGAAATAGGATGTCCATTAAAGTTAGAGACATTTATAAGCAAATATATATAGGTAACTAGTTAGAAAAATGTTGATGACATATATGCGCCATTAGTAAATATGTTAGTTCAATTTTTAAACATGCCGACCATGAAATCTTAGGTAGTAGTTTTAATTTAGTAGAGAAAACAAAATGTAATCATGGGTAGCAGGTTTGAATAGTAAAGGGATGTAAAAGTTAACCGTCTAAAGTATGACTACCATTTCTACATCTCTAAAAGGTCATCTTAATATATAGTCACTAAAATATAATAGCACTAGGACATCGGACATTAAAATAACCTATCTAATATATATAAACATTCCAAAGTAAACACTTAATCAATAACCACGAGTAATTAGGGTTGCATAAAATGCCACATATTAAATTCAGTAATATGAAGATACACAAAATAGGATAATGGGATTATTAAAGACTTAAATTCTAAATAAATTACCATATATGAACAGATAATGAGCCTTTACTATTTATCTTAATCCAATTAATAAGAAAAGGCATATATAAGAGATTATTTTAAAACTTAATAAAGATATCCAAATTAAAGAAAAGGGAATAAAGTGGGTTATATTGATTCATCGGAAATTATGATTTAAAAAGACTTAAGTTCTAATATAAGAAATTCCTAGACCTAGCTTTTTGGACAACTGTTATAATACTTTTGACTAAAAGATTTATAGAATAAGTACAGATCTCATCCATCAGTCCAGTTGACTTTACCATAACCTAAGTTGCAAGGAATACATACCCAGTCAGACTCGTACATCGATACATAGGTCAATCTAACTCATGGAACTTCCTTGATAAATATAAAAATAATAAAAAGAAGCTATTAAAATAAAAAGATCAAGTTATCGTATTATACCATTGATCTTGCCTCAAATCATCCGAATCACCCATCAGCTCAAAGTAAAACTAAATTGAGATTATTCGGATTTATTTGGATCTTTTGAGTTATTTGCCTTTGTTTGTATTTAGCACGTAATTAGAAATTGGAGTCCTGAGGAATCAAGGGATGAAGCGTGATCAAGGGCATGGTGAAGATGAAGACTAAGGAGCTCAATTGAGAAAGCATTGTGTGAACAAAGACCGCGGTAGACCGCGCAAGGCGAGTCAATACTTTGATCATGTTGAACCCACATTTATGCAAATTACTTTGCTTTAAATTAACAAATTGCATTGCTGTTATTTTTATGCAAATACATGCTAAATTGATATTTTAGTTATATGCCATTGGTTACCTTGAATAATATTACCCCCTCCTTTGAATATTGGAATGTGTGAACCTTGTCGCCCTAGCAAAAATATATTAGTAACATTTCGAAAATAAGTCCGTAACTGTATGCCCTGCTTAGCATTGATTAGGAACTCGGGGCAAGAAATTGTCCCGAGCATCACATATATTCACGAGAAACTGGTTGGGCAGTCATTGTGATAATGACTGGTATATGTTGAATATGATTATTTTACACTCGCAACATCCCCAACTTGCTAAATTATCTGGGCGGATTGGTTCGATGGTGTGTATGTGTGTGGTGCAGTGATTGCACAGTGTGGTGCAGTGATTGCACAGTGTGGTGCAGTGATTGCACAGCATGGTGCAGTGATTGCACAAGTGGGTTAGTGGTAGACCGTCCAGATACCACTAAGGACTGAATCTTGTCATGTCACCCGTGTAAAACAGTGCAACCACAAGCTGGCAAAGTGTAGGCAGGGTTTACTAATTTGTGTGGCTCTAGGTGGTTACGTGAAGGTATGAACACGAGTAAAGGGATGGATGGTCGTATCCCCGCCTTTACCCGTGATGGCTCACGAGGGACCCTTCCCGAGGGATGGTCGGATCCTACGGAAGATAGACCTTAGCGGGCGTAACCACAATAGGACTATGCATTGTAACAATCCTGTGATAGTCTACTCAACCGCATGGCTAAGGAATCATGTGGGGCAATGGGTGGATTTATCTCTTGTGGGTAAAGTGTGCAAAACTCTGCAGAGTCAAAAACTATTCGAATAGCCGTGCCCACGGTCAGGGGCAGACATGGGAACTTAACTAGATATAGTTCTGTTTACAAAAGTATTTGAAAAATGGGAATGGAAAAGTGGAAGGGCAGAGGAAAGCCCAGATTTGAGTTGTCCTGGGTGTCGTCCCAGTGTGTCCTGGAGGTCGTTCCAGAGTGTCCTGGGTGTCGTCCCAGAGTGGTTCCTGGGTGTCGTCCCAGAGTGTCCTGGGTGTCGTCCCAGTGGTAAGTTAAGCGGCTATAACGCTGAAAAAGGTTATACGGTGTGATGCCGTATGTAGGAAGAAGTTATGGTAATATTAGGCATATGGTGTGATGCCATATGTATGGAAATTCATATTAATACTCCTTGAACATTATGCTTTTGTTCAAATGCTAGGTCTTAGTAAATTTTTATATAATTGTATTCAAAAGCACTCTTCGCAAAAATAAAATAAACCTAAGCCATCATTTGGTTAGCCATGCATATTATCTACTTGCATTCTGTGTATTGGCTCGCGGAGCACGGGGTCGGAGTGCTCACGCTCGCTTTTGCGGCAAATTCAGAAGCAGGAGTCGGATTACTACGCTTCAATAATACTATTGGGGCACGATGGCGAAGAGGATGAAGATGTCGAGAACTAGGTCGTGAACCTCCAGTTGGCTGCCTGTGGGCATGTCCTGAAGGTCCCACATGTGTGCTTCGTTCTTCCGCTGCTGCAATTTAATGATTTCGGCCTAATCGGCCCATGAGTAAGTCTACTATTATATTTACGCTTCCGCATGATATGTATTTTGATATTCATTACTGTAACTGTGAGCACTATCTACTGATCCAGGGAATAGTGCAGAAAATCACAGAGGAATCCGGATTGTAAAATCTGGGTCCCTACAGGCCTTTAGGCTTTTAGCTTATGTCCTTTGTTACATTAACTAGCTTTTAAGCGGTGCGTTCTTTCAAAGCAGTATCTATTAGTCGATTGCAGTACACACTATACTAACTTCTGCTATATCGGCCAAAATTATATGAGACTATCTCTCTCTTCGAACTCTCTCTCTCTCTCACGCGCGAACAGTCAGAATTCAAAAGTTATAAGCCATAGCTCAAAAGAATTCACCTGTTATTAATGCTATGTCACTTGTCAATTTGGCTAAGGACATATTGCAACATATAAGGAGTCATGTGTGAGATGATATAACTAAGCGTCTCTAGGGCATGAAACACGTAAAGTAGTATCTAATTTTCATTAGTATTTGTAATCTTCTATTTATGTAAGATTTTATTTAAACTATTCTTATTATACTTTTTGGTAAATTTTGAATTTATGTGTTGTATTTATGATGCTATGAAACTATTGTACAAGGTTATAGAATTGTACGTGTGAAGTTGCACTCGCGTAGTATATTTTCTAGCTCCGCCGTACATATATTTCATTGCACACTTGTATAAAAGTAAAACCACTTGCTCACCAAGAATAATGCGTTTCTGCATGTATCATGTATGCAAGTACTAATATACTACTCCAAGCTGGGCGATTGACTTCTCCCGTCCAATCACTCGCTTTGTTTAATTAAGAGTTCACCATTGCCCAATTGATTAATCAGTGTAAGCAGGCTCTTGCAGGTCTTGGATACTCTAATCTTAATCCTGAGCAGAGCTTTCCACGTATACGGTGATGTCCTGGAAACGTCGGCATGGCGTATGTAGCAGCATGGCAATCTTAAAAGAAATATACAGCGGCCGAATCATGATCAGGTGTTACTGTTACCCCAGGACGGTTTGCATCTCACTGTCTTTTCATTATCAAATATAATTGTCCAATGGAAGCGCAGCCATAATTGTGTGAGGAATCCTAAAGAATGAAGATTTGAACCTTGACCTGATCGAATTGATCAGTTGCAATCTGTCAACGGTTCTCCATTGGGCCTTTTTTTTTATTTTGTTATGTAGCTGATAGTTTTTATTATAGTTGATAGTTTTTACCTGTGTTTTTTTTTAATATGATGACGGACGATAAAGATATTGATATGGATGACATATATGATTTTAGACTTAAGATCCTATATAGAAAAACGGCTTTGAGAAGAAATCCCCCTGCTTATTTCTAAAATAAAAAGTAAAACAAAAAGAAGAGACCCATTCTTCAACTCTTTGATGGGATGACAAAAACCCCCCTATCAATTCTGTTTGTAAGAAAGAGTATAGAGAGACACTTACATATAATTTTGGTTGATACAGATAAATTTGGTATAATATCTACTACAATCGATTTGTAAATCCTATTTTGAAAAGATATTCTATTTAAAAATTAATTACTATAGTATAAACCAAAAAACACAAGACAACAAGCCTAAAAGAACCGGTCATTAGCTAGTGTAGTCACTCTGAGGGCTGGCTCCACTCCTGACAAACAAAGTCAACTTGGCTCAAGGAAAAAAATAATGCAACGATATATAAACAAGGGATACAAAGAAAGAAAGAAAGAGATAGATCCTGGTCAACTCCATAAACAAAACGTCAAGCTCATGCGAATGTCAACTCCTCCCGTCCCCCCTCCCGGCGCCACAATCCCCGATGCGCATCGAGATCCGAGACGCCGTCTCATCGATCTCATCGTCATGGGCAACAGCGTGGCGAGGCTGGCCACCCCGTGCTTCGCGGCGGGCGGCGGTCACCGCGCCGACGGCTCTGCACCGGACCGCGAGGGCTTGGCCGATGACGGTAGCGGCAGCATCGGCCACATTCTGAGCTTCGACGGTATCGAGGGCCCGGCGTTCACCGGCGCCATCCACGGCGTTCTGCTCCCGTCCAACAAGTCCACGCTGGCCTCCGCCGGGGCCTCCGTCCTGAACGATAACCTGTCGCTGTCCGGCTCGTCGTCGTTCGACAGCTCCAACTCCTTCTCGTTCCGGACGCTCCAGCCGCGGCAGTACTCGGGGCCACTGGAGTACAGCGCGTCGCCGTCGACGTCTGCGACCTCGGGCGTGTCGGTGTCGCGGCAGCCCCCGCGCACCGACGATCAAATCCTCGCGGACCTCTACGGGACGCGGCACCGGCGCCGGTTTCAGGAGTCGAGGAGCCCGCTCCTCGACGGCCTCCGCAGGGCCGTCGCATCGGTGCTGCGCGTCGGGCCGTGCCGCTTCCCCCAGAAGAAGCAGCACGACGAGCCCGTCACGACGGTGGGCAACGGAGGTTCTACCATCGGCGCGATCAAGAGCAACGCTGTCGCCGAGAGAAGCAAGAATGGCGACGCAACGAACGCCGGCGCGGCGAGGGTGCAGTGGGCGCGCGGCAAGGCCGGGGAGGACAGGGTGCACGTCGTCCTATCGGAGGAGCACGGGTGGATGTTCGTCGGCATCTACGACGGCTTCAACGGCCCGGAAGCCACCGACTACCTCGTCGTCAACCTGTACGCGTCCGTGTGCCGCGAGCTCAACGGCATGCTCGCGGAGGACGAGCCGGGTCTCCCCGAAGAGCGGCCGGCGCGGTGCAACGGCGACGTTCGCTCGGCGCGCCATCGTGGGGTGCTCGACGCGCTGGCGCGCGCCCTGCGGCTGACGGAGGAGGCGTACTTCGCGGAGGCGGAGGCGCGCGCGGCGGAGTGCCCGGAGCTGGCGATGATGGGGTCGTGCGTGCTGGTGGTGCTGATGAAGGGCGCGGACGTGTACGTGATGAACGTCGGGGACAGCCGCGCCGTGCTGGCGCACCAGGTTGAGCCCGACCTGTCGAACGTCGTCATGCGGCGGCACGACGGCGACCTCGACGGCATCAAGGAGGAGATCAAGCGGCAGTTCGACGAGTGCGAGATGGGGGAGCTCGCCGCGCTGCAGCTCACCATGGATCACAGCACCAACGTCTACAAGGTGATCACCTCCGCCTCGCATGCATTAACTATAGCACTTCATTACATCCCTGTTAATTACATCCCTGTTGCTGGTGTGTCTAACGGATGGATGCAGGAAGTGACAAGGATAAGGAGAGAGCACCTAGATGATCCTGCCTGCATAGTGAACGGCAGAGTGAAGGGCTCCTTGAAGGTGACGAGAGCATTTGGAGCTGGATACCTGAAAGAGGTGAGCCTGTCAACTACCGAGGCAGCGATCGATAAACTCGAATGCACACTAATCAAGCGTCGTCGAAGTCCAAATGACCAACCATTAAACAACCTGTGTGTCATGTACAGAAGCGAGCAGAGATGGCCGCCGGCCGTTGATCTGACGAGGTTTGGTGTTGCAGCACAGGTGGAACAAGGCTCTCCTGGAGGTGTTTCGGGTGGACTACGTCGGGACGGCGCCGTACATCACCTGCCGACCCTACCTCCGGCACCACCGCCTTGGGCCGCCGGACAAGTTCCTCATCCTCTCCTCCGACGGCCTCTACGACTACTTCACCAGCCAGGAGGTGGTGGCGCAGGTGCAGGCCTTCACTGCTCGCTACCCCGACCAAGACCCAGCAAAGTACCTCAGCCACGAGATCCTCCGCCGCGCCGCCAACCAAGCCGGTCGGTACCTCAGCCACCATGCCATAGGTCCCTTTTTTTTTTAACATGACTTTGGTTTCTTTCAGTAATCACTGTTTACTAGACTAACGAGATGAAACGCCTTGTTTGGATGCCCCGGCTTATCGCCTAATTGTTCTGAGAAAGAGCTTCTAATTACATCTGAAAACCACTGATCGATTTTTCTCACGGTGCAGGGATGAGGTTCCATGAGTTGCTCCAGGTTCAGCAAGGGGATCGACGGCGGTATCACGACGACGTGTCCATCATCATCCTCTCGTTGGAGGGGAAGATATGGAGATCTTCAGCTTGAATTAATCCTGGTTGATTACGTACTGTAATGGAAGCATACACGATGGAATCTGCAGAGTACGAAAAGGATTACTTCCTGCAAGCAGAGAAGCTCGCAGGAAGTTTCTGCTTGTGAGTGACGAACTGATCACGAAGCAGCGAGCAAGTTTTGGCGGCCGGCATTTTCTCCTGTTGGTCGGATTGTGTTTCGTATGAATGCTTAATTCTGAGATTTCTCTTCCGGCTTCATGAGTGCTAGACGAATGTAAATTTTTCTCACGCAAGATATAAAACAAGACCTGCATAGGAAGGGAATTTTGAGCAAGTTTTTGTGTAATTAAGAACTTGAACATAAAGTCGGTATATTTCTCTGTACGGATCCTATAGTTGCGTTATTATACTACCCTTAACAACATAAAATTCACGAGACAATGAGACGACTGTCTGAAAAACTTGCAACCCATAGACTCGCAAATCACGCAATGCAAGCAGTAAAACTAGGGACTGGAACGGTTGGCGAGCCGCGAGGGCGCTACCAACCATGTCAACAGACTAAATAGAGCCAAGAAGTTATTATTGAGTCATTTTAGAGCGCTATCATATCAACATCGAAACATTTTGTTCAAGCACCTGATAACATTTGTAATTAAGCAAATTTAGCATATTTGGCACCCTTTGTATGTTCATTTTTTGTTATAGCCGAGCTTACCAATTTTTTCACAAAATTTTGCTTTCTTAGCCATGTGCTAGATCTCAACACTTATGCGACTACTCCAAGCAAGAAACTTAAGTAAGTGATTTTGATCATCTAAAACTCCTCCTGAGTTTATACTTAGTGTAATAGCAAGCCGTCTCATAAGAAATAGTTAGTGAGATCAGTTTTTTTGCACAAAAGAGATCATTTTATATTTTCTTGACTTAGTTCAAGAACAAAGAGTTAATACTAACTCACATTTTAATAAAGAACTAGCATAGTTCAATCTAAAGCTCAATCTAAGTTCAAGACTCAACTTAACTGATTTGACATGGCATGAATCATAATAGGAAGCAAGACATGGTTTAGTTGAAGTTTTTCATATTTAAAGGAAATATCATGATAAAAGCTAAGCTACACATGAAAGAGCATGATAAATATAGCAAGCTGAGCACAAGATATGGCAAGATGTAAAACAACTTATCATGTTACACTAGGATAATAATCAGAGCTCCATGTATTTATATTACAATATATATTGCTAAATTTAAAATATGATGCAATAAAAAGAAATTCCAACCCTCTTAGCAAGTGAGTCAATTTCAGAAATAATTTGGTTCAAGTTGAGTTATGTCGTCATTAAGCTCCAGAAAATCTAAAAAAAACTCCCCCTGAATCAAAGCAATAAGTAAGAGAGGAGAAGCTTGGACAGAAAGAAGAAATGGCAATACTTAAAGTATAGACAAGATAAAATAATCACTATGGCTCAGACTAGCTCTCATTTACCCCAAGTAACTCTAGGACTATTAGCTGGTCATTTAAAATATAAGGAAGTAAGCGTGTTCCCTGTCTACCCAAGGGGCCCAACCCCCACTAGACCTAAAAGACGTGAGTGAACTCAACTTAGTGCGAAAAGAAGCAACTAATAAACAACATCCTAGATTCACAAGATGAGAGAAAGAAGTCTAAACAATTGAGAATGAGAACCACTCTAGTCTATGCTAGAAAGACTAACCCAAATATACCCAAAAATAAAGTGCAATAGAATGAAAAAAGAAACATATGAACAATATAATACAGAAAGTACATGACGCTTCCCCTCAGATTAAGCCATAAAGTCAGACCACCCCAAGGTCTTCCTGCAAGGTCATGAACCTCGAGCTATCTAAAGGCTTGGTGAAAATATGAGCCAACTGGCAGTCACTCTCCACAAACTGAAGCACTATGAAACCCTTCTCCACATGCTCCCTAAGGAAATGATATATGATATTTATGTACTTGGTCTTGGAGTGTTGCACTGGGTTCTTAGTAATGTTAATGGTAGAAGTGTTATTACAGAAGAGATGAACATTATCTATGGCTAACCCAAAGTCCCGTAGGGTCGAAACCATCTAAAGAAACCTAACTACAGCAACTAGCGGCTGCAACATACTCGGCCTCTGTGGTGGACTGTGCGACACTAGACTGCTTCCTAGAAGACCAAAAGATTAGAGAAATGCCAATGAATTGGTAAGTACCAGAAGTACGGAATGGTGTGTTCAATACTATCATCGATGACTAGGCAACAGGGGTACGGAATGGCGACAGCATGGTTATGACGTAGAGCAGGGCATGGTGTAGGCAAGGTGACATGGTGCAGGGGTGCAGCACACATGGGCGGAGTGCTGGGCGCAGCGGTCACATTGGAGCTGGGTTGGCACAGGGTTGGGCACATGCCAGCGCAAAGAATAGGAGAGGAGGATCCAGGAGCCAAAGAAGAAAGAGAGAGAGAGAAGGAAGGGGTTGTGGGGCCTAACAACAGGGGGATGAGAAGAAAGGATAGAAAGAAAGAGATTGCTAGAAAGAATTGGAGTTTGAGTTTTCACCTTAGAAATTGAATCCAAATTTGAATTTCTGATTTTTGAGTCCTGAAAGATAATTGAATTTCAAAGTTTGAATTATCCATTCAATTAGTTAGATGTGAATTTTAATATTCTTTTGCAATTGATTTCCTTGTTTAGTTAACTTGATTTCAAAAATATCATTTTCTTATTTGCAATTCAATTTCACATTTTTTGGATTTGTTTGGCAGAAATCCAATTCAAGAATCTCAAATAAAAGCCAAAACATTTAAATGCACCAAAAACAATTTGGGATGCTACATGGATTTTGAGGAAAATTTTGCCCTAGTGGCGAGACTTGAGACAGTGAGGCTCCTTATTACATTCACAACACAAGAAGGTTGGGAAGTGCATCTTATGAATGTTAAATCAGCATTTCTGAATGGTGAGCTTGAGAAAGAAGTGTATGTGATCCAACCGCTTGGGTTTGTTGATAAACACAATGAGTACAAGGTATTGAAGTTAAAGAAGGCACTCTATGGGCTTAAGCATGCACCAAGAGGGTGGTATGAAAAATTGACAAGACGTTGGTGCCACTTGGGTTTGGAAGAGGTCCACTTGAGCATATGGTGTACAAAAGAAATCATGTAGAATCAAGTCTGCTCGTTGGTGTGTATGTTGATGGTTTAATTATCATAGGATAAGATCCAAAATAGATTGACAGATTCAAGATGGAGATGAAGAGTTTGTTTAACATGAGTGACTTGGGATTGCTGAGCTATTATCTCGGTATTGAAGTGAAGCAAACTCCAATTGGAATTTCCTTATGTCAATCCAGTCATGCAGCTAGGATCTTGAAGTGTGGCATGAGAGGGTGTAATTCTAGTGAAATTCCCATGGAAGCAAGATTAAAGTTGAGTAAGAAGAGCATTAATCCTCCTGTTGATGCAACACTTTATAGAAGTATTTGTTGGTAGCTTGAGATATCTGGTAAACATGAGGCCAAATATAGCCTATGTTGTGGGAATTATAAGTCACTACATGGAAACTCCCACAACACAACACATGGCAGCTGTGAAGTATATACTAAGGTATGTAAGTGGCACTTTGAGTTTTGGTTGTCACCATGAAAAAAGAGATAGGCAATAGCAGTTAGTCAGGTATAGCGATAATGACTTGGCTAGAGATATTGATGACCGAAAGAGTACTATAGGAGTTGTATACTTCTTTGGTTCAAGCCCGATTACTTAGGTATCACTGAAGCAGAAGGTAGTGGCATTGTCATCATGTGAGGATGAATACATTGCCGCTACAATAGCTACGTGTCAAGGCATCTGGCTCAGTTGATTGTTAAGTGACATAAAGAACAAGGAACCAAGTAAAGTCACATTGATAGTGGATAATAATTCTGCAATTTCTCTTTGCAAGAATCTCATTCATCATGACAGGAGCAAGCACAATGACACACGTTATCACTTCATCCGTGAATGTGTTGAGAGTGGCATGATAACAGTAGAATATGTGAAGATCAACTTGCCGATATATTAACCAAGCCTCTTGGGTGTGCAAAGTTTTTGGAGATGTGCCAAAAATCTCCAAAAACTTGGGCTGCAAGATGTGAAAAAGAAGCAACAAGATTAAGGGAGTGAATGTTATTTATAATCTTGTTGCACATGCATGTCGGCAATGGATTTTTGAAGAAGTATCTACCTGCCTTGTATGAACACAAGCTCTAGTCATAGCCGTATAAGTTAAAATTTTCTAACTGTTGCTGTTTTGGTCAAGTATGAATACAAAGCAAGATGATAGCCGTATAAGCCAAGTTGACACTACTCTAGATGATTTTCTTGATTAATGCTATTGTAGCCCACATGAGGATATTTTCTACTGACATATGCATGAAGTTTTTGGCTAATCGGAGTAGTAAAAGCAAGTTGGTTCATTAGCCTATAAATATGGTATGTAAAACTTGTAAGCTAGATGGCTCAGAGAAATGTGTGTGTATGAGTTCAAGTAGTAGTACCCTGTAAGCTAAAAAGCGCTGCTCTGTGCACATGTTTGGATTAGAGTATGTGCATGTAAGACTGAGAAATAGGGCTGGACGAAAAACTCGAAGCTCGTTAGCTCGCTCGGCTCGTGGCTGGCTCGGCTCAGCTCGGCTCGGCTCGTTAGGATAACGAGCCGAGCCGAGCCAAGATTTTAGCTCGTTAGCTATAACGAGCCAACTCGAGCCAGCTCGCGAGCCGCTCACGAGCCAAACGAGCCATGCTTCCAGGAATTTAGATATGCATATGCTGCTTCCATGGACCTAATTTGTACTCTATTGCATGTGTTAATGTGTAAATTTGTACTCTATTGTACCCAAACGAGCCATGCATGTGTTAATTTGTACTCTATTGTACCCAAACGAGCCAAACGAGCCTAACGAGCCAAACGAGCCAAACTTCCATTGATGAATATATGATGGAGATATTTTTTGGCCCTGGCTCACGAGCCAAACGAGCTAACTCGAGCTTTTTGTCGAGCCGAGCCGAGCTGGCTTTTTAGCTCGTTAGTTATAACGAGCCAGCTCGAGCCAGCTCGTTATCCTACCGAGCCAGACCGAGCCGAGCCGAGCCGAGCCGAGCCAGCTCGATATCCAGCCCTACTGAGAAATAAGAACCAGTGCCTTGCAAGTTCACCACAAGAATGAGTGTGTGTAAGAGTTTTTACTCTATCCCTACTCTCTATTTTCTTTCCACCCCAGTAGTTAGCTCCAACAAGGAGATGATCGCAACGAATACAGTAGAAAAAATGCAAGCTTTGATGGGATTTTGCGAGCAAAAGAGAGGTGGCGGTTTTAGGAAGACGAAGAGGTATGGTCGAAATGCTGATCGGACAGCTGGGATTGGGGGACTGGTGAGATGGAGGGACAGGATGGGACTGGGATGGTGATCTTTGCCGGCTGCCGCCGACGTTCAAGGGTGGATGGATTCTAATTCTTCTTTTTCTGCTGGTGCACGTTCGTTTTTGGAAGATTTCTTCCTTTTCATCTTCAATTCAATTCGGTAGCTCTGAAATATCAACAGAATCAAACGTGCCGATTGAACCAGGAGCTAGAGGGCCTGTTCTTTTCCTCTGAAGCTGACAGCTTTTGGCTTTTGCTACAGTACCTAACTTTCAAACGGAGTATTTTCTCAAGACAGTGTCTACAAGTTAAACGATGTACATGTTAAAAGCCCAACATCTGTACCATTCAAAATCGTAAATGAATATCCATCTCTCTGTAATCTGTACCGTAAACAGCCAAAATTCAAAAAATTCAGCCAAAAACCATAAACTGCAGCTGTTGCCAAACAGGCCCAGAGCCGGGCCAAACCACACCTTATATTGGTACCGGATACAACACAAATCCCAGGTACGATCAATCCTTCCGGATCTAGAGCTAGCCATGTATTTATTCACTTTAATCCGGCGCATCTACCTACCTCTCAGATCGATTTCAGATGTACTGCTTCAACATAAAGATTTCATAGGAACTTTACAGAAAAACACGCGGCACTGTTTCTCTCTGAACGAGGCTTGTATTCCACGCGAGCCGACTTTTACCGATTCCGCCTTTTTCGTCCATTTATTTAGTCCGGATGCCTGTCGAAATGTCTTTCCTCGTATATTCCGTATGCAAACTGACGCCATCACCAAGCTAGGCATGTTTGCGGTATCTTCTTTCTCAGCTTTTAAAAACTATTTTTAAAATTTTTACAATAACTAATTTCTAAACAAATTACCTTTTTATGATAGAATCTACAGATTAATTATAGTACACTGTAGCAATTTTATTTATATAAGTTAAAATCATACATGAGTTTCTGTTACTACGCACTCTTTCTTTTTTATGAATAAACTAAAAATCTTAAATCATAGTAGAAAATTATAAGCTGAAGCTATGAAAACAGGTCCGCATGCACAGTCGTTGCTAGCGACAATATCTACGAGATACCTTAAAGAGTACTATATGTTACATCTATCTCGGATGGAGCATGCAGATGGATGCATTCATGGGTTAAAGAATCCAAAAGGAAAGTACTGAACAAAGAATTTTACCCAACTAACTTGAAGGCGGAAATAGTTCACCAACTATATGTTATATATGTATGTACTGTATACGTCTAACACAACTCTCTCTCGGAATTTTTGATATATTTGACACTGATTGCAATGATATTTACAAAAATAATCGTATATCTTCCGTATTGACAAGAATATCGTTTTTGCCGTCCGTGGGTGGGCGGCAACACGGGGGACTGACGTGTAGGCCCCTGCCGTCCCGCCACCGGATAGCAGACTGCCTGCCGCCCCACCTTAGCCCCACCACTGTCTGCTGTCATATGGCTAGACGGCAATTTTTTGCATATTATTTGTTTAAATTGTTAAATATAGCAAACGAGCTCAAAAAATTTGTGAAATTTTATGTACAATCTCTTGACACAACGTGTTTGACTATGTAATTTATGGATAATTTTATTCGCTGTGAATATTGCTCAAAAATTCGTACAATTTTGATATTTGTAGGAGTTGCTACATATAGCAAACGAGCTCCAAAAATTACGAAATTTTATGTAAAGCTTGCCGACACAGTCGTAGTAATTGTATAATTTTTTGAGAACTTTATATGCTCCAAATTTACCACGCTAATTCATGAAATTAACGATGCTCTAGCATCTTTTGCAGTGTCTGACATCTGTCCTTCACACATATGTCGGCCGTTGCTGCTATCTTTTCTTTCCCGCTATGTCCTTCTCATAATTGTCACTTTGCCCGTGTCATCCCCTCTCGCGTGCTCCCTCGTCCAACTAATGTCATTATGTTCATGTCGTTCCCCTCATCAGCTCCCTCGTTTGCATATTTGTTAGTGTTACCATGCCGTCCCTCTCGCCCGAAGTGCTGCTCATCGACAAGGAGTCCTTAATTTGTGGGATGAGCATATCAGATTCTCTTTTTTCTATCTGGTGGTCAGGCGGCAGACGTCACATATCACCTCAAAAGTGATACTAGGCGACAGAAGCACTAATTTTATCAATATCACGTGTATACGATTATTTTTATACACATGAGTTGAAAAGTCATTATATATGGCAAAAATTCGTCTCTCTCGTACTAGGGTAAGAGGAGAGGAGAGGAGAGAATATGCAGTATGTGCGGCAGTGTGCATCTCGGTGAGTGCATGGTGGCTTTATTCTCCCAAAGCTCAGAACAGAACTGGGAGGGGCCAAGGCCTAGGCCTTCGAGAAAGCAAAGCAGCAGGGAGAATCTGATTCCCTCCGAGTAACATGCGCATATCAATGCACCAAACAATCCCACATCTTGGACCATTCCAGTACGCATTACCACACGTATTAACCCTAGCTACTACCTGCAGCTCTCTCCCATGGCGGTCCTCTCTTCCATCTCTCTCTCTCTACATTCTTCCGTACGCTTCTTTCACTTTTCTGTACCAGCATTGTTGCCAGCTTATGCTTTTGGGCACACCGTTTCATCCATCGTTCCTAGCTAGACCCCCTTTAAGTAAAACACAACCAATGTGTGCATGAGTTGCATGGTTCTCAGTGTTCTCAAACTTCTATGAAACTGATAATGTCGTTGCATGGTTCCATGGAGCTAGCTAGTTGTTGCCTAGCCACTCTCTTGCATGCATCTCTCCTCGTCCTAGCTAATGCTCGCTTCCATATAGACTCGGGAATCATTGTAAGATCGCCTAGCTCTTGCTTAGCTTAGATGTACATATCATATCTATATGCATGCATTGCCTTTTCTTTGCCATTATTAATTTGTTTTCTTTAGCTAGGTCTTTTCTTCTCCTATATATATGTATGCTCCTAGCATAAATATATACATATATGATGTGTATAGAAATACTTGGCTGTATATATAGCTGAGCACCTTGTAATGCGTATAATATGTGCTTGTCAATTTGCTAGCATATATCTCAGACAAGATTTAAAAGGAACTAGACTTAGAAAGAAGAAGCATGCAGTTGAAACTAGCAAGATATAACAACTGAGCTACCTAGCTAGCTGATCAGAATGGTCCTCATGAGAAACACAAAAGATCGATCTGTGAGATACCTTCACGTTTTAGTACGTTCTATCACTGTAAAAGGAGCAAGGAAACTTTTATCAGCCGAAAATCCCCTTAGTAAAATTTCAAAATGGCTCCGAAAAATTTGTTTTGCATGGATTTTGTAAATTTTAGAAGAATTTTTGCCTAGATTTGTTTCAAAATTTGTGGCCGATATTTTCAACCAAATTTTTCTTGATATTTTAAAATTCAAATTTTGATTTGAAAATTCTGGCCCAAAATCCTTCAAAATTTTCTGGTTTTCGGTCATACCGATCCTACCGGCCCCCTCCCGGTTAAAATTTACAACCGGTTCACTAAACCCTGAAAAGGAGAAGGAAAAGGTAAAAACTAAAGAGCCTCACTTTTGAATGGTCCTCTCAGCTCTTTGACTACACCCTTTTGCAGCCGTAATTAGCATTGCATTGCTACCGCCCCCAACCATTGATATAATTAGACTGCATGGGAAAATAGCCTACAAATCGAAGATGATCGATCATTGGTATTGCATGCTAGCTACCTCTCATTTAGAATTATGAGTTCTGCATGAATATATCTATGAGTTATGCATGCATGCATATATGCATGGCATCTTCACTTCCATTAGTTTTCTCTGACTGTATATACATGTATCTAGCTAGCTCCTAAGCTTATAGTCCAGTCCGGTGATCAAATAAACTGAGTTTCATCGGTTAACTACTAACTCAATATAATTTAGTTGCACCAATCATATATATATATATAGTCGCAATTTTGGATCACAGAAAGCAACAAACACAACCACACATGCATATGGAGAGAGAGAGAGAGAGAGAGAGAGAGAGAGAGAGAGAGAACTATGTCTATATAGGAGAACTGATATATATTCATACGAGTTTTTCATGAACAAAATGAAGAACAGTGGTACACATAACTTCACCCCAAGTGCACGGGAAAACCTAAAAAACACAAGAAACATAGCAAGTGATCACGCGAGCTAAACTAGCTATATAGTAACAATATATAATTGTTCATGATCAATTAACGTACACACATGCGCGGCTCCATCCTGCTTCTCCTCCAGTTCTTGAAACATTGCAAATGCAAAGGCTAGCCTTTTCTATGTCACAATACCATCACATGCATGTATAGCTAATTGTAGGATTGCAGCTCGCAATTAAGCTCATTACAAGGGATGGTTACCTGCACTAGTATTGGGAGGGGTAGCCAGTGACGTGATCACCATACATGCCTCTTGGGTAGCCTTCCCTCTTTGATGGCATCACACGAAGCTCTCCTCCGTCTTCGCCGTTGACGCCACCGCCACCACGACCACCTCCATCTAAACCTAAATGGAACATCCCCGGCATTGCCATTGCCGGCGCTGGCGCCATCGCCGCCTGGTCCATTGCATGCAAGAACGGGAATCTTTGCATCTGCTGCACTCTCCATTGCTCCAGTCCGGTGGCGGCGCCGGCGGCGCCACCACTCCCGTCGCCTACAGAGTAGCAGCCCGCCGCGTCGACTGACGGCTTCCCCATCCCGTAGAAGGTAGAGCCTAGGCTCATGGCGTCGAAGTCGGTGAGGCGGAGCAGCGGCGGCAGAATGGACAGGTTGCTGCTTAGCATCGCCGGGAGATCCGGCGCGTTGGACGTGGTGCAAGTGGACGACGTCGTCGATCCAACTTGCCGCGATGCGGTGGCGGTGGCCGCTGGTGCACCCGAGGCTGCCGGCGACGCCGACGCCTGCTTGGGCTTCGCGCGCTTGGCGTGGCGGCGGTAGCCGCCGCCCACCGGCACGTTGCGGAGCGCGCCGCCGCGGGTCCAGTAGCGGCGGCACGCGCGGCAGAAGTGGCGCGGCTGCGAGAGCGAGTAGTTATTGAAGTAGCAGAACTTGGTGTTGGTGGACTCGCAGCGGGGGCACTTGAGCGCCGGCTCCGGCAGCGGAATCCTCGCCAGCCGCGCCCGCTCAGCCATCGACATCGGCTTCGCCGGCCCCACCGGCCCGCCGCAGCCCTCGGGGAGCGCTCCCGGCATGATTGATGGCTGCAGAAGCTCATGATTGCCGTCGCCGCCGCCGCCACTGGCTGCAACCTGGTGGTGGGCATGCTGCTCAAAGATAAAGATGGAAGCAAACAAGAGCTAGAATTTAGGCCAGAAATTTGCCCAAGTATATACCAAGGTAGTGTTCTGGATCAGAATATTGAGCTAGCCCTAGCTAGTATTCTATTCCTTTTTCAGTTTTAGTATTGCTACAACTTTCTCCTTTTGATCTGTGTGTGCTTGAGCAAAAGAGAGTGAATAAAATCTTGGGAAAAGAAAGGAAGGATGACTGAAAATCACCTGGTTATCATTCCAGCTTGAGGAATCCAGGAAGGCAGGGGGAAAGATCATGGTGGGTGGCCGGTGAAGTTATCTGGCTAGCTCTCTGGAGAAAGTGAGTCTGTGCTAGGGTTTGGCTTATCTTTTTTTCCCTTTCCCTTGTGCCTTGTATTTTTCTTCTGGTGTGGCTAAAGGTTTGTGTTTGATAGGGGCTTGGGGGTAGTGGAGAGAGCTAGCTAAGGGTCCTCCTCACCTCATGGTAATCAGAGAGAGAAGAAAGAAGAAAGACAGAGAGGAGAGAGAGAGAGAGCTGGGACTGAGACAGGAATGGGTCAGTGAGAGTGAGGTGGGATGAGCAAGAGAAAAGAAGAAAAAGTACGCATGTACCTTCTATGTAGCCTTATTTTGTGGCTTTCTTCTTTGTGTTGCTTGCTGATAAGGAGGGATGCCGTGCGGTTTTGTGCTGATAGTAGGGCTCTAAAAAAAACTCGAAGCTCGCGAGCTACTCGAGTTCGGCTCGTTCTAGACTCGGTTTAAACTCGATTCGAATTTTAAACGAGTCAAACTCAAGCTTGATCTCGAGCTCACGAGTTTCACCGAGCCGAGCTCGAATAGTTCGTGAGTTCCGATTCGAGCTTAAATAGTAATACATATTAATTCTTACCGAGTTTACTCGAGCCGAACTCGAGCTCGAGCTTTTCTTATTGTTGAAAATTAGTGTATATTTGAATTATTTTGACTGTTATCGAGCTTATTAGAGCCGAGCTCGAATTTAAAATTTTCTTATTATTGAAAAATAATGCATAATAAATTATTTTAATTGTTACCGAGCTTCAACGAGCCGAGCTCGAGCCTACTCGAGCTTAGGCCGAGCTGAGCTCGAGCCCAGGTCTAGGCTCGGACCCCAACTCGAGCTCGGCTCGAGCTTCTACCGAGCTCGAGCCTGGAAGGCCAAACTCGCTCGAGCTTGGCTCGTTTACAGCCCTATCTGACAGCTTGCTTGGTGATGGTTCATGCATGGTTAATTTCTCCTTGCTGAATCAAAAGTAAAAAAATTGTCTCCGCCTCGCTATATATAAGCTATTTTGGTATATAGACAGACCTTTTCTAATGCATGTAACTACTCTAGTTTATAAAAGGTATTTATCGCTACATGGAAATTACACGGTTAGTGTTCTCATGAGTGGCGGACCCACCGGTGGATCAGGTGGGGCTAGGGCCCCCTACCGCTGGCCAGTCGTGGGTACCTGGCAACGACGAGTGGTGCCGGACGCATGCCCCTACGACGGCACGAGGCTCTTGTTTGGAGGTGAGAAACTATCGGTACAAGATCGACTCGGTTGCGTTTTTGTTGGCGTTTAGCAGTTCTCTGTTGCAAATCCGAAAAGGTGATCTGAGTTCTAACATCAAAGGGAAGAAAGTGATTCAGGGTCTGGCAGATGTACAGGCTCAAAGCAAAATAAAGAAGGAAATCAAAAGTCAAGGTGCTGGGGTGAAATAGTGGGCTGGTTGGCTGAAATTTAATGTTGATGGCAGTTTTATTAGGCAAACTGGAGTTGCAAGCATTAGGGGGGTGGCGAGAGTCGAGATGACAATAGTGAGCACACCCTGTCCGCTTGGCGTGTGCTGAGACATTGCAGAGATGACGACGAAGTGGAAGAAGCTCTTGCTTGCCGTGATCGACTGGGCGCATAAACCAGTGATCATGGAAATGGATTGCAGATCAGTCTTCTCCAAGCTTGTGTCGTCAGAGATGGACCGTTCTTTTACGCGCAGGTGCAGAACGACTGCGTGTATTGGTGCATGCCCGGCCCGATCGACACACTCAACGAGATCTTGCTTCAGATAATCGCAAACCGGTGAGCAAGTCTCATTAGCCCCCTCCTCCCTAAATTTTGATCCTGAGACGTCCACCACTGGTTCTCATTTTGACAGTATTCCTTTATAGTAATTACAGTTTGTACCTTGGAGAGCATAAAGTGTTAGCACAGATATATTAAAACTTAACAGGATGAAGGGCATGCCCCTCCCTGTAGGCTGGAGCTGGTCTTACAGGAAAACAAGTTGGATCCTTTTCTGAAACGTGCTATTTGGCAGCACAAATCTTGAGGCAACCAACCCACAATCCATCAGGTTCCCAAATTCCACCTGGCACAAATGAATTATACTATTGTTTGGAATGCTACGTGCTATAGCTTGTTGACAGAGTTAATTAAGTGCAAACTTAGCTAGCTTCGAGTCCTCTCTCATGATCCATGGGGTGTTTTCAGCTGGGTGGATTGTCAAGTAAATTGGAACAAACAGGAGAAAGCTTTGTGAAGCTTTTAAGCTGAAGTCACAGCTAGCTCCACAAAGAAGTTTCAATCGCTCTAGAAATTTAACGTTTGTCTTTCCCAGCTGTTACAAGTTCTCTCATGAAACTTTTTGAGAAATCAACCAATGTTGTACTATGTTACAGCTTTCAACAAATGGTCAAACCAACGAATGCTTCTTGGATAGTTGAAGATTTGACTATAGTGTAGACCTTTAAATCATTTTCAATACATCCATCAAGCAGCCATGACATGCTCAATTGGATTAGAGAAAAGGATCAAATGCAAATATTAAAACTTCTCCTTAATTAATAATCGGCTTAAAAGATTTAATGGAAAGGACGTAACAGAACACATATAACCTCTAAAAAATATAGGAAATGACACAACTCTCTTGAAGTTCTACAGGATGTCCAAGAGACGGCACATGCATGCAACAACCAAACTGCAGTGGCTCAATCTGAAGTTGAGCCAGCTAGACATGGCTAGATCCAGGCATCCAACATTTTTGTAACAATTGGCATATGCATTCCAAGCGATTGCAGAGACAGATATATATAGTCTTGGGCGTTGTTCTAGCTGGCTTGATTGTTCATGACAAAAGTTACATTGATGGTTAGTAAATGGATACTCGGAGGCTCCATCTGCAAGGCTAGTGGCTGCGATGTGTCATTCGATTTCATCTATTTCATGTTGACTTTGGAAGCAAAAGCCAGCAGGTAGATCATCTTTTTCTGAAGCTAGTTAGTAGATATGAGGGTGTTAATCGTACTTACCACGAGAGAGAGAGAGAGAGAGAGAGAGAGAGAGATGTACTAAGAACAGGGGAGAAATTTAAAGATAGAAAGGAAACTTCGATCAGTCCTCACCAGCAATCGGTGTACAAAATGGGCCAGGTTTTGACAATTTTCATGTTGGGATTAATTGTGAGTAACTGAGTATGGCTTCTTCGTTTTGAGCTTCGCACCTGGAACTCGTTGAGGCCCTCCTTCACAAGCATGTTCTCTATATAGTGAGGTATTTATGTTGTGTGAGTGTTCAATTAGAATGTAAACATCAAATCCCATCAATTGGTGTCATTTGGAACCGTAGAAAACGTTGTTCTGCGTGCATATATTCACTGATTGAGCTGTGGAAATGTATACATATATGTTAATTCATGTGTTGGTGCCTTCTTTAGGTGGTGATCAGTGGGGCTTTTTTTGTGGCTTATAGCTGAAAGTACTGTAGCTGGCTGAAAAAATACTATAGCTGACAGAGGCTTATTTAGTATAATTAAATTTAAAAAATTTAAAAATTTTAAAAATATGTTAGCCTATTACGTATAATACAAACAAATACGGGAAAAAAGAACCGGCAAAAAAGCACAAAAAAAAGGTCAAAAATTCAGAAAAAGATGAAATTTGTGAATAGTGAAAAATAAACCAGAAGCTTAAGCCGAATTGATCAGGGATTCACCGGCCGGTGAGCATGCAGATAGCTGTTTTTGATTGTGCGTATACGTATCAGCGAAAAGATGGCGGTGTTTGCTTCAAAAGTGAATAAAGGTGTGATGGATCAGTGAACTGAAGCTAGCATAGTGCCCAGCCGTGCCCAGCTTGCCCTGCAGCTTGCTTCCGGTCTGGTCCCCAGAAGGGAAAAAGCTACACACTGCTGCTGCTGCTTGCCTTGCCTCTATTATGTGTGTATACTGTGTAGCTGCTCATCGATCTGTCGTTTCTTGTCATCCTGTAGCTAACTACGATCCTGCCCAATTAAGCCTGCTTGCTCAGCGTCAGTGCATGTACATGTATTCATGTGCTGTAAAGCGAAAGGAAGCTGGTCTGAAATTAGCCTAGTGGGCGGTAGCATTATTGCACAGGATAGCTGATTAGATTGATAAAGGCCACTACAAGGACGATCGATGCCGCTTTGTAGTTTCCTCACGTGCTAGGGCAAGCCAGCATCTTCCCGGCTTTTCCTTCCTTGGAGGGCTAGCTCGATCCTGTCAGGGATGTTGATCCTTTCACGGTGCCCACAATGGCAGCAACAGAGAGTATGATCAGCTAACATAGAAGCAGCTACCTCCGGTGGCGGGGACACAACAAAAATGGGATGCAGATTTGGCGAGCAAGGTAAGAGGCGAGTCCAGGCATGGAGCAGCAGCTCGAAACATCGCAGGTCTCCAATGGCTGGTGTCCCCGCCCACTGTGTGTCTCTTGTCGTGGCACGTGCAGCAGAGACCAGAGCCTTCGCCTCTCCCGCGCTGCCCTGTCGGTAGTCGCCCATCATGCATCGCCATGGTCAAGGCTGAGCATCACTCAACAACTGCTCACACCAACCACCCCCAGCCAGCCCACCCTCGCACGGAACCGGCTCCGTGCAGACGAACGCCAGCTGAGCTGAGCACAGCGATGAACAGCAAAATCAGTGTGCCAGTACTGTTTGAACGGTGCTGTTACACCAATTCTGTATGGACTGTAGCATATAATATCGGCCGTTGCTCTCCTGATCGGCTTGCCTTTGGCTCGTCAGGATCCAGATCGATCACACCTGCCGACACAAAACCACCTGCCTGAACAAGTACAATTCGATCGATGGAAGCTATGCCTGCAATGATGAATCTTGCTCGTGCAAGTTTTCACGAGATCCAACCACACTCGTGTGTGTCGTTGAATATATAACACCGAGTTTCATGCACCAGCCGTCCGACGCCGTGCTACCGATCGGATCGGAAAACGACGGACGATCTGCTGCTGCTATCCGACACTCGTCCGAACGTCAGGCCCCGATTCAGGCTCGAGGGAATGCGGTCGGTTGGCATGTGCGCAGGTCATTGTCTAGGTTAAAAGACTAGAGCTCTACACCTCCGGCCATAGATAGCATGTTAAGCACAAATTGAATGCTCGAGCAGATTAGACTGAGTGCAGTGTACTGCAACTTAATTGTCGGTTTGCGGTCTGGTGGCTTGTCACTTGTCAGACAATGCACTGTAGGATCGTATAGTGTAATCAGAGGGGTGAATGATTATCTCCGCTTCTCAAAATCTCTACGTAGTCGATGACGAATTCGATCGCTCGAAAGAACACTTGTTGCTCAGCTTTGCTCGTAGTCGTATGCTTCGTCCAAACAGCAATCACCAGAAATTATGAACCAGATTAATTCAAGATATTCTTTATTGTTGAATTTTCATGGAGTTACAAAGTGCCTTCACAAGAAAGCCACGGCCAAAATACTTGGCCTCTCCTGCTTTTATATGCTAGAGTTTTAAACCATGTCTGACTCAAACACGAATAGAAAGCCTATCTCTTCCTCAAATCAAGGGACCCAAACCCTTCCTAACACAAGTTTTACCAAATCTCCAATCCCTCCCATTACGGACTTCTTCTATAATGTTTTCAATCTCAGCACGTGATGAAGTCTCCAGGAACGCACCTTCCGTAGCTCCATCTCGCATCATCAACATCCGTGTAGAAGCCTCCAAGATTGCACCGCTCGTACCTTTTCCACACATCACCACCTTTGATCTCCATGTACTCCAGCGTTAGCCCGACCATCTCGTGTGACATCCTCAACCGTCTAGACCTCAGATCTCCCCATCCTAGTCCTGGTTCTCCTCATCACCAACCATGATCGTCTATACTCCATCCCGCGCATGCAAAGACCAAAGAAATATTTCCCGGCATAAGTTCTCCACAACTTGACCATCATCAACACACACTCACACCACTCTTGTCCATCCATAGACAAGAATAAAACCATCCACGACCATCAACCAGATCGTCTATGACTATCAATTCCATCGCTTTTTGCAAGTCAGCCTTAGATTACTCAATGTGACTGCTAGCACAACAAGTACTCGAAAACAATAAGTACTCGGGAATTACCATCGCACTACTTCAAACACTCAGGAATACCACGCATCACTACCGACCAAAACCATCGAGTACCGAGCGTCAAGTCTACAACTACTGATCATCAACCAATCACCGCACCATCGATCACCGACAACCGCTACGACCAGATCAATCAACCGCTGACCCAACATGAGTACTCGAGGTACTAGAAGATCACAAGAATTAAAGCACTCGTACCGACCATGAAGTCTACGAGTACTAACCGCAAAGCCTACATCAATCGATCGCAAAGCTTTTGACTAAACCCGAAGACAACGCCAGCAGACCGCAAAGTCTATGACCATCAACTGCAAAGCCTTCAACTATTGACCAGAAGAATCTCTGACTACCGAGTATCGAGTACCGACCAGTAAAATATACGACTATCGAGTACCGACCAGTAAAATATACGACTATCGAGTATCGACCAGAAAAGTATATGACTATCGACCAGTTACTGTAGCTACGATCATAGGCAAGGTATTGTAGCTACGACCCACTAGTACATGTTGCTTTAATGCAAATTTTCAATTGGACCCTATACGCTGCCTTCTTGCCCTCGGGCGTTGCATTTCGCAGCCATAGGAAATACTTGTTTTCAAAAATCTATGTGGTTTATGTTTCACCTCAACTTCTTGGGTGTGCTATTTAAAAGTCTATAATGGGATTAGATTATCTTATCTCTGCAATTCTTCCTGTACCTCATGCTATTTCCCCCTCGCCCTTTTTGCTGTAGATCCCATCAGGTCTACAAACGTGAAGTGATTAATAACCAAGACCAAGATAATCAAGATCAACTGAGCACTACTCGTACTAGCTATCAGTATATGTTGTTGAGCAACTAAAAGTCTCGTCACTGTTCATTTGTTTACGATTGATTGATAATTTGATCGGATGATATCGATGACCTTTTCTCCAGAGGCAAGATCCCCAATTAACATTTATACCCATTCAAACTTGATCACACAGTGTACGCAGCGCAACTGAACTGCAAGCAACCGAACACGTACGCACGCTGCGCAGGGCAGGTCGCGCAAGGTGATCGAGCTACGTGCGCTATAGTTTTATCATCACCATCTTCAATTGTACCTGCAAGGCTGCAAGTAGTTAGGACTGAGTCGGTGTCGGCATCGATGGTGACACTAATGCAGCCTCCCATTGTTTACCTCTTTCTGGTTGTGGAGAGACTATTGTGGAGAGACATAGTTTTTTGGTTGTTCATTTGAATTTGAAGTTTTTGCCAAATCTGAAAATTCCAGCTGAAATTTCACTTTCTTTTTTTTGGGAATTGCACTCGCCTCTCATGTCACATTGCCGTTCGCACGAGCTACACTTCCTCAACCCACCGTCACCTTCGCCCACGCCAAGCTGCACTAACAACCGCACCACCTCGCGCGCCTGCACCAGGGAGGAATGACGACACCTGTGCACTGCCACGCCATTTAGCCTGGATCATTACCATCAACTCATGTGTGAACCCCTGCTCAAGCTCGGTACGCATGGTCCCTTCCTTGAAGGCTAACAAAGCTAGCACCCAGAAGCCAGGAACAGCCTACAAGGAGCTTCCGCTGTCCCTCGTCCCATAAGGCAACTACAGCATATCAAGCCAACCCTCGAGCCAGTGGGAGGACTGCAACAAGCCACAATGTCCATCCGTTCGATCCCGAAGCACGTTGCCTCGTAGCAGCCCTTGATGCATGTTCGTCTCGACAGCAGCTAGGAGGCACCACGCCTGCTACACGCCGCACACAGCAAGGCAACGACCGGTCACCAGAGAATGGAATAAATCAGCATCACCGCCTGCCCTCGTCTATCATCTCACCATAGTGCCATCTTGCCCCTATTCCCAGGTGCCCTCGCTGGTCGAAGGAAGTTTAGACCCATTCTACCAGTATTTACTTTAAATTTCTCTTAATTATTCTAATTTGTTTTTTAAAAAAATAGAGGCTAAATTTGTGTTAGGATTTCAATAAGCTAATTTTTGGTTATTTTTGTTGAATTGTTATCATGATCCATGCGTTCATATTAGACCAGGTTTTTGATTTGACTATAATGTCAAGTAAGTAAGTCACTGGACATTTTTTCGCTATATTGTTCTTGAACTGTTGAACATACCAATATCTAATTGAGTTTTTAATTAATCGAGTAATGATTTCATGAGTGATAGCCTTGTTTGCTATGTGAAGAAACAAAAATGAAAGAAAATTACCAATGATGTTTTGGTTCATCACTTCATAAACTTGAAAGAATGTAAATAATAGGAGGTAATACATTAACTTTCATTCGATCATTCTACTATTTTTTTACTTAAAAATTTTAAAGAATTTTATTCTTTTTAAAGACCATTGAGGTCGGATGATGTATTTTACCAATTTTACCAACTTTTTTTCTATGGCTTCATCTTTATTTCCTTCACTTTGCAGCAACTAACCAATATTATAGCGGGTTTCTTCATTTGGTAAGCATTTTGATTGCTACTTCTTTATCATTGTATATTACTATCAGTTATGTTGAAATATCGATTCTATAATTATTAAATGCATTATTATTTGGCATAATATTACTTTATATATATATATATATATATATATATATATATATATATATATATATATATATATATATATATTGTTATATATATGGTAAAATAGTAAACTTCGGTCATTATTGTTTTTGTTCCGCCGGTAGATAAAGCATTCCCAGCGAATAGTTTCACGGTTGTAGTCCAAACTCCACTTGATAGCTTCCTTCGTCGCCAGCGAGCTTCCAACTTTTCAGCCGCAGATCATCACATCGGTGACGAGGCTCGGCATTGCTGTTGCCAAGGGGCCCAGGAGCTCCCTGACCTCATTTTAATTAAATTACCTGGGGAGATTTCAAGTTGAAGTAACATACAGTGGCATTATATTCAGGCAGAAAAAAGGACTAGTAGTTGGATGCAAATTCAACACGATATATGATGATGATATGATCGATTTGAGTATAATGCATGGGTAGCTTGCAAATACATCAAATCTAGGAGCAAATTAGCGACGTACAACGAATGTGGACGGTAATGCCAGAAAGAATCCGAGAATGAGAGGGTTGTTGAGGTTGAACGGTACGAGTTCTCTAGAACACCTTAGTTTTAAAAGTTAATTTTTTCGGTACTTAGTTTTTCTACAGTATAAAATTATTTTTCTAGGTAAATAGTTTTTCTATAGTGTTTAACTTTCAAACGGATTGTCTTTTTTAAAACCGGTCTATTAGTCAATTATGATATACATCATAACGATTTTATTTGTATCGATCAAAATTACACCGTAGCTTAGTTCTTTTCCAGCTTCCTCTAAACAAACTGGACGATTTCTTTACCATCATTTTAAAACGATTTATTGGGACAGATTTTTCAAAGAGACTTATCGACATTCGATTCGTTTGTATAAATACTCATGCTAAAGTCAAAAACCATCAACCGCAGCAAAAAAACATACACCCCATAACTAGCTGACCAAAATTTAATTTCGTCTACACTGTAAGCACGTTTAAATTTAATTTTGTCCGAATGCATGTTTCAGTGTGCTAGTGGTTGCCAGGAGGGGCTAGACTTCTGTTTTTACATGTCATCTCCATGCATTTTCTGGCATGCAGGTCCACTACCGTAGATGAACTGATGAAGGTGATTCAAACATCAGACCAAGAAGATAATGTTGCATTGTTGCTGTAGTGTCTCGTCCAAACAGAATTACAGAAATATAACATCTTTTCACCCGAATCAAGTGCTCTTTGCTCTCCACTGCAGCAGATCTATAGTTCCTACACAAAGGTTAAGGGCACATGGTAACACACACAACATTTCTGTCTGCATAGATATAGAATGATATTCCAGATATCAAGTGAGGAAATGGGATCAGGCTTCAAGTATCATAGCCAGAAGCTGATTTTTTTGGGTCCAACAATTCAAACGCCTCTTATTACATTACAAATTGGAGCAGAATGTGCGCATCACTGATAAAAACAAACAAACAAAAAAAAGGCTAAGTTCATTTGAAACAGTGAAGTAGAACTGGCCGGCCACATTGAAGACACCAGCAGACTGCACAGGAATAGCAGCTGTTCCTTCACCTGCTGAGAGAGTAAGTTTAAGTAGTTAGTAATTTTATAAACTATAAGGCAGAATATAACAGCATACCCCACGATACAATATATAGTATGGTATGTCCGGCATGCACAAGGGTTACAAATGTCACAAGATCATATGAGCAAGTGACCAACGTCGAGCAAAGAGCACAAATACTGATCAAGTGTTTTACCTACTGTCTACGGGTATGAGGTTTAGCAAAAGAAATGGTAACTATTGGACGCAGGTTTGAACAGTTACAAACAAAATCCTAAAATTGCCACAGCTAAAATTAATCATTGGAGCACAGGGCAGATATTTAACATTTTAAAACAAAAGTTTAACATTGCCACAGCTAAAACGTTCTGCAACCACAACAATTTATCACGCAAGTGCTGTCAAATAACACCATAATGACGTCCCATGGGCAACTGATTTGGTCCTCCACATGTCCTCAAGGACCTCAACAACCAAGCGCACATTCATATATTTTTAACAATTTAATTCTACTAAAGGTTCACATATGAGATATTGATTAAAACCAAACAGAGTATCACATATATAGTCAGATATAGCTAATTTGTCCAATGCAACAGTCCCAACTTTTTTGCCACCCAGAAGATTTTTTACTTGCTTGGCAACATAAAATCATTTCTTCAAGATAATATTACATAATCCAATCAAACATTACCAGCACACGCATACAATGACCTGGAGAATATGACTACTTTATTATAGCACGTAGCACACCATAACAATAGTAAATATGGGGATCATTTTATGCATCACCACAACTTGCTCAACAAAACTATGTCTTAGTTGGTTGAGACAATGATCCTCTCTTGTTTACTCTTGTTTTTGAGAAATGAAAAGGGGGTCCACAAGCTCGGAGCAGATCTGCAACTACATGGCTAAGGCTTTGGCATCTTGATGGGAGTGAACAATATAGGGATGACAGCTTTGATAGTGATGCAGAGATTCTGCAGTTTTGGTCCTTCAATTGCATAGAGCAACAAAACACATGTCAAAAGTCTAATCCATCGTTTTGTTAGAATTACACTGGCAGGGCGGGAGGCTAGAGCGGCAGAATCTGCCCAATCAGTTGCAAGGCACAGGCTGGTCTTGGTGAGGAAACCTGCCCATTCCTCTCCTTGGATCAATCATACCTCAAAGCCGTTGTCCCATGAATTCGTGTAACCGGCAGAGATCAAGTTATCACAGCATTTTTCAACATCCTACTTTCCCCTGTTTTCCTGCTCCAAATTTCCCCCCAAATCACTCTCCCGTTTCCTCGCAATCGCCGCTACCCTACGGATTCGACGCATCATCAAGAAACCAACCAGACATCGCATGCCGGCATCAAGCAGGAACGAAGAATAACTCTAAATGATTGGTTATGGAATGACTCTAAATCTGTACCCTCCAGATCTACCGCGAGAACCAATTAGCTACAGATCTATCTACGGATTCGGAATAGGGTTCACCTGCTCAGCGCTTCTTGTGCTCCTGGACGAACTTGGAGTTCTTGAGGTCCTCCTCGGTGAAGTTTGCGGTCATCTTGACGATGAGGTAGCCGGTGATGGCGAATCCGGTGAGGAAGGGCCAGTTGCGGCTCCACTCCCTCCGGAGGAAGACCGGCCATGGATCGAAGGTCTTCATCTCCTGCCGCTCCTGTCGATCTCCTCCGGGTGTGTTCTTGGATGGATGGATGGGAACTTGGGCTCTCCTCCCTCCTCTCGTCTGTGTGTGCGGGTAGGCGTTGCGGCGAAGCCAAGGGCAAACAGGTCATGGCAATGGCAATGGCAATGACTGGGTGGGCCTAGATGCGATCGTCCGGCCCATATAGCTGTGGACTGGGCCCATATACTATTAAAATATAGAGTCATAGGAACTCATATACGATTTTAGCTAATATAAATAAAGTCGTTACAGTATGTATTACAATTAACTTGTAGATCTCCATCTTAAAAGATACTGATACGGGGTCGCCCGATCTTCTCGACGTAGGATCAAGATACTTACGTGGAATTGATGAATCGTAGTGATCCCCCGTTGCCAATGCAAGAGTTAGCACTCTATAATTCGCCCAATCACACGTGTTGAACTTCACGACCACCGATGAAGTTCCATCGCGCTCCCAATTCCCAGCGGAAAGGTTGAACGATCTTGATTTCAACGAACTCCCAATTCCCTCATGTTGGTTCGGCCAACAGAAAGAACAAGAGTATTTTAAATATCAAAAGTGGTTCCCTTTACAATGGGGGTCTACCCCTCAATATATAGTCTCAGCCCAAGGCTATTCAACACTAAACTTCCCATGTGGTACTATTCACGCGCGACTGTAGCACGGTTACTGTTCATGGGTCGTACGAGTACTGTTCATGGGCCTTGTACTGTTCACGGTACTGTTCACGTCCTGTTCACGGTACTGTTCATGGGCTGAATTCTGTAGCTCATATCCTTGATCTCCATCCATTGCTGACTCTTCAAACCTGAGCACAAGTAAAATATTATTTTTAGGTAGTATGAAATTCTCATTAAAATTAATGACATATTCATTAAGGAGCAGGTTCACCTGAGATTGTAGTTTCTTGGCTCGTGCTCTTGTTATTGGTCCTGTTATTGAAGTCTCATTACTAGTTTTGGTATTACTAGTGATGTCTTCATCATCATCCCCTTCTTCAAGAAAAGCCGTCCTCGGCTTTTGATAGCCTGAAATTGTACTAAACAAAAAAAATACAATGTGTATGCATGGTATATGTATTGGTCAGTTACACCCCTTCCGTCTTTCACATTATTATTACTTGGAGGTGTAGTAAACAAAAAGAACAACACATATGCGTGGTATATGTATGAATCAATTATTGTGTCATTCTCATTCTCTTTGTTTTGCACAAACCAATTGATACTACAACATCTATCAAATGCATACATTGCAATGTTTTCATTCACACCATTCTCCCTCCCATAAGAAAAAGTCGTCCTCGACTTTGCGAAGTACGTGGACAAGTCATTAATGGGCAAAACTAGATCAAACGGTTCAAATATGGTGGAGAAAATTTTTAGTGCCTTCCATGATTCAACTGCGCTACTCTGATTATTTGTACATGATTGTACATTAAAGAATGAACAAGTAGGCTTTAGAAATCTTTTCAAACATGAAGCACTATTGTTGAAACTCATCTCATTGTAATCATGACGTGGTATAAAAGATTGTTTGTCCAAAATATGCAATTTCAACTCAGCAATCTTATCACATGTAATGCATATTCGATAAACATAAAAGTTGTCATCTACACCATAATCTCCAATCAAATTGAACTTGAAAGTGTAGGCATAATTACTAACTAGTGACTTTAAACATGAAATTTCAGCAAGATTCTCAACCACACTAGATAGCTCTCTAGAATCATCAAACATGATATAGTACAAAGAATCACTAGGAGATATTCGAGTAAGAACTTCCTTTTGAGTAATCAATTCCACATTATGTAAATTGAGCAAAAAAATTTCAGAATATGGAATTCTCATTCGCACATATGAGTTCTCACAAGTACTCACCGTTTCACAATTAATTTCAGCACCAATATTGTTACCTTTGTTGTTCTCCTCAGTTGATGTTGGTGTTGTAGGTATTAAATCATCATGATGTAACCACGGGACAGCAAGTACTTCATCTTTAATCGTGGTTATCTCCTCATCTTTGACTTCCAATGATGCCGGTTGTTGAATGTTTAATTCCTCATCTTCAATTTCAACCTGCACAATATGAGAAACAACACTAGAAGTAGATATTAATGTGTTAGTTTCAAAATCAACCTCACTTTGTCTATCTTCTACTTTCATCTTTTCTTTTGGTGTATCTCTCACACTCTCAATTTGGATGCTCTCAAACTCACATATGGTGGAATCACACAGCTCACTCTTTTTAACACTCTCACTCAATTTGGCTATGTGTCTCTCATTCTCACATGGGTTTTGATGCATCTCAAGTGTTGTTTGTAGCAATGGGCCAGCAGTACATGTCTTCTTGACCGAAGGGAAAGTCCCATGCTCGGTCATCTTCTCATGTGTCACACTTGTTGAGGCATAAGAATTGAAGTATGAACTTGGATGAAATTGTGGTGTACGCATATCCATAAGTCTCTTCTCCTTCTCAATAGCACAATTCACAAGATCATGCGTGCTACTAAAATATTTACATTGAAGTACAGCAGGGATCTTATAATTCAAGCCTCCTTTGAAGTATACCTGTTCTTTTATTGCACTAGTGACACCGGCACGTCGCAATGCACGCTTTAGCTCATTATAGTAATCTTGAACAGTGTTACTCCCTTGTGTGATGCTCTCCACATGGTGAAGCAATTCCCGCTCATAATAGGTTGGCACAAATTCAGTTCTCATGATCACCTTCAAATCTGACCAAGATCTAATGAATCGTTTTCCAAATAATTGTTGCCACCAACTATAAGCATAGTCTCTAAACTGCATAGTGGCTTGCATCACTTCTTGGTCTTTGGGAAGCTTCTGAAATCTAAAGTCTTTCTCCAACCGCCATTCCCACTCAAGATACTCCTCTGGATCTTCACTTCCATAGAACAGAAGAAACAAATTGTTGGGATTGGAATCGCACCATGAGGTACGAAATACTTTAGATTCATTCCTATTTTGTTCACACCAAGAGGAACGAATTGTTGAATATCCTGTCATGGTTAGTTATGCAACATATATATATGTGGAAATCACTCAATCTCACTATTTTCTCTCTCAAGTAAAGTTCTTACCCTTCCGACGTGAATTAAGGCCAATAAAAACTTACACCTGGTAGAAGTGACAACAGCACAGTGACGATCAAGCGAATTTAAGAGTGTTCACTATTTGCACAACAACGGTTATATGGTGGAGCTTGGCATGAGAGTGTATATCCTAGCAATCTGAAATTCTTGATGTTGTAAAGTTAAGTAATAATCCAAGCTAGAATACTTTGCCTAAGTGCTGATCCAAAAGATTTAAGTGTAGTATATGAACGCACACGCAAACATTAATGTGACTCGATGCAAACAAAGGAATGAGCTAACTAGAGGCAATTTGAAATTAAAGATTAGATAGCTCGTTTTGCACCAAGTACTAGGAGAGACGCTAGCCAATTGCAATGATATGAATGTAAGGGCACGAGATTGCTCAAGAAATTAAATTAGACAATCTGAATTTATGGATTAAGAGCTCACCCAAATTCGGCCAATGCTTTTTTTTTTCTTTTTTTCTTTCTTTCTTTCCTCCACTGTTTTTTTGCTCAACTTCTTTTTTTTTCTTTCAAAGGCCAAACTAGGTTTAATTGTTCTTTTGATTTTGCACAGGTCACAAATATTCAGCAAGGTGTAAAGTACTCAAGAGCAGCTCTAGATGCAATATTCAACAGCTAGTCTCAACTGATGAAAAGAATATCAGCAAGATTTTTTTTGGATTTTGGATTGGACACAAAGATTAGGCCACGCAAATAAACACGAACGATCAGCACCTAAACAAAAATTCTAATGGATCAAAACATAACAAAACTCACAAAATTAACAGATGCAAAAACTAGGGTTTGGTTAATTTTGTTGCAATTTTCAGTTTAATGGACTATAGGACAAAAATAAATCAATCTAAAAGTAAGGGTAAATAATCCTACCGAGTAAACCACGCTCTGATACCAAGATGATACGGAGTCGCCCGATCTTCTCGACGTAGGATCAAGATACTCACGTGGAATTGATGAATCGTAGTGATCCCCCGTTGCCAATGCAAGAGTTAGCACTCTATAATTCGCCCAATCACACGTGTTGAACTTCACGACCACCGATGAAGTTCCATCGCGCTCCCAATTCCCAGCGGAAAGGTTGAACGATCTTGATTTCAACGAACTCCCAATTCCCTCATATTGGTTCGGCCAACAGAAAGAACAAGAGTATTTTTAATATCAAAAGTGGTTCCCTTTACAATGGGGGTCTACCCCTCAATATATAGTCTCAGCCAAGGCTATTCAACACTAAACTTCCCATGCGGTACTATTCACGCGCGACTGTAGCACGGTTACTGTTCATGGGCCGTACGGGTACTGTTCATGGGCCTTGTACTGTTCACGGTACTGTTCATGGGCTGAATTCTGTAGCTCATATCCTTGATCTCCATCCATTGCTGACTCTTCAAACCTGAGCACAAGTAAAATATTGTTTTTAGGTAGTATGAAATTCTCATTAAAATTAATGACATATTCATTAAGGAGCAGGTTCACCTGAGATTGTAGTTTCTTGGCTCGTGCTCTTGTTATTGGTCCTGTTATTGAAGTCTCATTACTAATTTTGGTATTACTAGTGATGTCCTCATCAGATACTCCGTTTGAAAGCTAGATAGTATAGAAAAACCGAAAAATAATTTTTAGAATCTAAAAAAGAAGAAGAGGGCCTTAACTGTTTCTCTTAAATAAACAAACAAATGGGCGTACTACCAGTAGTACAGTATGCACAGTGGAGCTGAAGCTAGAGCTTAAACTATCTACGACTCAATCTGATATTATTCTTGTGTTAGTGTGTGTGAAACCGCGGCCAGTGATGAAGTGAACGGGCCAGTGATAAATTCATAGTATGTTTTAGATTTGTATTTATAAAAATAGTCATATACGTGCGAGAATGACAAAAATAATATTTCTGCTTCCCAATGACCGAACGGCAGTGCCCTGCAACTGACACGTACCCCCTATTGTTCGGCCACCGTGCAACAGGCAACTTGCCGTTCGGCCACCGTGCGGTTGCGCGCCTGCTGTCTGGCCACCAAGTGGCAGGTGGCCTGCCGCTCCTCCACCATACGAATTAGCTGGCTTAATTACCTGTCTAATTTATTTGTTTGAATTTTTAAATATAACAACTAAGCTCAAAAAATTATAAAAATTACACAATGAAGTACATTGCGTCGAGAGACTGTACATAAAATTTTGTAATATTTTAAGCTCATTTTCTATATTTAAAAATTCAAATAAATATAATATATAAAATACTAATATAAGTAGGTAATTAATTACCTGCCGTACGGTGGAGGGCCGTCTGTGGACAGTGGTAGAGAAAGCCATACATACCCACAGAGCGGTTGGTAGTTAGAAGCCTAGAACTGCTTTGCATACGTGGCAATTCCAAATCTCTTCGCTCTAGGTTTGACCGAAAGGCCACCAAGGGACGAGAAAGAGCTAGAGTATTTTGTTTGAACTAGGAGAGCTAGAGTGAGTCAATGGCACGTGGGCCCAGGTCGCTTCTCTCTCCGCCGCTTCGCACCATCCATACATATGAATATGATTTCGCCGGCGCCGCTACACCACCCATCGTCGTATCGTCTGTGCGTTTGTAGCTACGCAAACTCAAAACACTTGTTCTGGTTCTTTCCTCCACAAAAAACGCGAGAAAAAAACAGTTTTTTTTCATGAGATTTCTAGGAACGAAGCCAAGAGAGAAGCCGAGAGAGAGGGGAGACGGAGGGTCCGGAATCTCGCCGGCCGGAGCGGGCGGGTGATGCCGGTGGGGGAGCTGGCGGCGAGATCTTCGGGGGGAGGAGCAGGAGGGATGGCGCTGCGCGGCGGCGCGGCGGCTGGGGGAGTGGAGGACGCGGTGGTGATGCGGCTGCACGCCGGCCAGGGGGAGGACAACGTCATCACCGTCAACTGCCCCGACCAGGCTGGGCTCGGCTGCGACCTCTGCCGCACCATCCTCGAGTTCGGCCTCCGCATCACGCGCGGCGGTGAGCATCGCCGAGACTTATACACCTACCTCCTATGTACTTCTGTTTCCTGTTCTTCTCTTCGATTGCTGCTTCGCGAAACTTGAATTGCTTTGGTTCTTGCGAGTGCGAATTGGATAATTAGATTGGGAAAAAAAGGTTGGAATTTTCCGGATCGTGGAAAGGCTGCTCCTTTTTTATTTTATTTTTTTGGGTCTAGTGTGGTTGGTGAGGACGGCTTTTCTCTCTTCTTTTTGGATGGCAAATTTTACTTTTTCTCGCTGTGCCGTTTGCCGTGTCTCCGGAGGAAAAGATTTGATTTTTAGCTGTTTTCCGTCCAAAGATTGCGTCCATTAGGTATGCAGCTCACGCGCGACTTTTATTGTTTTGGGTTCATCATCGTCTGTCTCTGCTCCTTTTCGTTTCTGGAAGAGCTCTTTGACGGTGCACCCAATTCAATACGAGCCGTCCATCCTTCAAGTCACATGTTAATTATTAGGTTTCATCTCTGCGCTTCTTTTACGCTGGGCTGGACCCTTTCTGGATAAGTTTATGCCGCCGGGTTGAATCAAAACGTGTAATTAGCCTTAGAAAATATTTTAAGTCAAGACAAAAAGATCTATAACGCCTTTAACAAATCAACGGCGAGATTTGATACCAGTAGAAATCCTCTCCTGGAAAGGCTAGTTTTTCATATTCTTATGCCAAATTGCCATCTAAAGTTTCCTGTTCATGCTACTGTGTGCGTCTGTGTTAAACAACACAACACGCCTCTTGCTACAGTTCATCTCGTTGTTAGTTAAACCATCATCTTGCTACAGTTCATGTCGCTGTTAATCAATCGTTAGTGCTACTGATCTAAAAAAAATTAGTGCTACTGCAACTTTAACAGCCAAACTGACAAACCATTGCAACTTGCAAGTGCCTAGTCATGATAAAGAACACCTGTTTAGCTGTACTACAGCACCCTGGTTCTTCATAATTGTGCCACTACACCTTTACCCTTTATTATCATCTAAGATTCGAGTCTTCTGGGATTTTAGCAGACGTGTCCACGGACGGGCAATGGTGCTACGTGGTGTTCTGGGTGGTTCCCTGCTCGCTGTCGATCAACATCCGGTGGGAGAACCTCAAGAACCGGCTCATGTCGATGTGCCCTTCATCATACGCCATCCCTTTCTACCCTGACATCACCCAGCCAGGCCCCTCGCAGTTCTACCTCCTCAAGCTCTTCTCGGCCGACCGGAAGGGGTTGTTGCATGGTGAGAACATCTCTTTCTGCCTCTTGCGTTTTGAATGGCTGTGCGATAATTGTGATATAATTATACCTTGCGATTCACAGATGTGACACATATACTATCGGAGCTAGAGCTTATAATCCACAGAGTGAAGGTGTCGACGACGCCTGACGGAAGAGTTGTGGACCTCTTCTTTATCACCGATGGCATGTAAGTCGTCGTGTTAAAGTTTAGGTGTTTTGTGCATGTTGTTGAAGCATTTTGGACATTCGCTAGCTGCCTCTTTCATGTCCATTTACTGCTTATTCGAAATGGTGTTGGTTAGTTGCATGACATAATAATTCTACGATATATATGACTCTTAATATTTCTGTCTGCAGGGAACTGTTGCACACAAAGGAAAGGCAAGAAGAGACTTACGCTATGCTGACTGCTACCTTAGGTCCTTCCGTAAGCTGTGAAATTCTATTAGCGGAAGGGTTCCAGCAAGGATTCTCTTCTCTTCCACCGGCTATCTCTGAGGAACTGTTCAGATTGGAACTAGCTGATAGCGAGATCTGTTCAAGGTCCCTTAGTGCAGAGATGAAAAAGATGCAGAAGGCCACCATCAACTTTGACAATTCCCTGAGCCCTGCACACACACTGCTCCAAATTATTTGTGTTGATCAGAAGGGACTCATTTATGACATTTTTAGAACACTGAAGGACTGCAGCATTCAGGTACTTCAAGATATATGCATGGGTTGCACATAGCTAATGATATATTACGGCTTCTAAATCCGCAATAATACTCCCCATGCAACATTCAGGCTTTGTGAAAAAATAATACCAGGAGACTGTAGATATTCTCAATATATAAAGATACTGAATCACATAGTTAAATAAGTTTTCCAAGTTGTGATAGAGATTATTCTCGTCTCTTTTACTGTTAAATCGTGATTATCTGTTGTCTAGTCTTCAAAAGGATACAATTCATGGCATACTTGCATCACCGTACTTATTACTTGTATGTAATTCAAATGGTTTCTGTATATTATCCTATACCATGATTTGGTACCCTATTTCAGGTAACTTATGGGCGGTTCTGGTCAGACAAGAAAGGTTTTCGAGAGGTGGATCTTTTTATCAAGCAGGCAGACGGCAAGAAGGTTATTGATCCTGAGAAACAGGATGTTCTGCGGTCACGCTTGAGATCAGAGATGCTCCATCCTCTCAGGGTGATGATCGTCAGCCGTGGACCTGACACGGAACTCCTGGTTGCCAACCCTGTTGAGCTATCCAGGAAGGGACGGCCACGTGTATTCTATGATGCTACTTTTGCTCTGAAAGAGCTTGGAATCTGCATTTTCTCTGTAAGGGTTGCACACTAATAGATAAGGTGCAAATTGTGTTCATAATAAAGGTAGTATTTACTGTTTCGGTCTTTTCATTTCAGGCTGAAATCGGGAGACAGGAAGCATCGGAGCGTCAATGGGAGGTCTACCGATTCCTCCTGGACGACAGCAAAGAATCCCCCTTATCGAACAGCCTGACTAATAGGAACCGGGTTGTCGATAGGGTAAGGAGAACACTGATGGGTTGTTTCAACTAAGACTCAATGCAGTATCCAATGTATCCAGTAGTTACCTACCGACAGATCAAATTACGGCTACTCCAGGGTGGGCAGTCTCAGTGATAAGCTTGCTGGCCAAACTAGTCTCTAGTACCCAGCATCACTGCCTGCAAAGTCCAGCTTCTTTTCATGTCATTGAACGGTGCTGTGTGTGACCAAGTTCTCGAGATCAGTGGCGTTGGAAAGATGCAGAAGCTTCGTCTAGGTCGCAGAATTTCAGAGCCGGAAATATATTTGTGACAAAGGAGTGCTAATCTTGACTTGTCGGCAATCAGCATCGAATCAAAATTTGTTAGTTTATTTTCTTTGTTTGGCTTTCCTTATTTAAGTTACTTCATAGATGGATATATACATGTATTATAAATACTAGCCTTAAAGGTTGAGATGAATAAGAGTAAGAGAATAGTGAAATACAGAAAATTTGACTACGCAGTTGTGGTTGGGGCAATTCTCTTGTATTCTTCTCTATTTATTGTGTTCTTCCTCTGTAATCGCGTGAGTTCCTGATCGAGTGTGATGTGAGTTTTCTCCTAGGGCTGGATGACATCAACAATTGGTATCAGTGTCTTAAGTTCATGATCCATGTATACCCAAGATCACATTGTGCTCTCCGAGAAGTAGTGTCACCGGTGGCGATGTAACATCAGGTGTGATGGTGTAGGAGAGTTTTGCTGTTTCGTTGTATTATTCGATGCTCAAGATGAGTAATTATATAGTTTGGATAATTAAGATAAAGGTGCAAATGAGGACTTTGGGTCGCGGAACATGGACGACGGCCTCGGGCGGTGGGAGGCGTCGACAGGCAAAAAGGAGTCAGAGGTGACGCTCTGTGACGGCAAGGTCCAGTTCTGCGGGTGCGTCTTCAAGGGGGCCATCAAAACCAAGAAGAAGACCAAGTGGCTGATGCAAGAGCTCATCATCCCGCAGTACGAGAACAAGCTCGACAAGAACGGCGGCGGCACGTCCAGGAGCAGCAAGACGATGGATGAGTACATGTGACGCTGAGGAACAAAAAAATTGACGAGGAGGCAAGCAGCAGCTCCGCGTGCAAGAAATGTGCTCGTTGTCGTCGCAGCCGGGCTGAAGGCGAGTACGACTACGTCCAATTCACCGACAAGAACATGTGAGGTATTAAGGCGATGTGTACGCCGTCTTGAATCGAGTAAATAGAGTTAAATTCAGGACGTTAAAGAGATGTGTTAGTCGTTCTAAGTCGAATATATGAAGATGAGTCTAGAGTGTTGAGAAAATATATTCAGCGTCCTGAATTAAGTGAGAGTCTTTGTATATAGATAGATGTACACTAGTTGAGTTGAATTACGATGTATGAGTTTTCTCTTAGGCTGGCCAGCACAGGACATATCGCAAAAGATGTTCTTTGGAGCTGCATCCTCTTGAGCAGTGTTGTAAATGGTCCCTGGAATCGAGAAATGACCATGAGCGCATTACCATCTTCCAGAATTGTCCTGTTACCTACAGGCTGCTATGAAGAAAGAAAGAAAGAAAGGAAAGAAGAAACTGTTTGGTGGGAGCAGCAAATCGAAGCAGCAATTATTGTGCTTTATTTGGGTCAGGGGATTACCAGATGCTGTCTATCAATACATCAATTTGTTGTAAATTAGCGCAAAATGCGCTATCTGCCTCACTGCCTTGCTTTCCTTCCTCCTAATCCTACCTTCTTGTATGATTGCTACTTCCTCGAGATTAAGCCTGTCCCCTGATGTAGGGTTTGTACTTTTTTTGTCAGCATGCATGCTATTATGCAGAAAAAAGAACACTTTGTTTATGCAAAGGATATGCCCTAAGTTGTGAATGAACAAAGGAATGTTGTACTGACTACTGTGTCTCTACACAGTACGTACTTGGAACCAATCACTTGCATAATAATTGGATCACTCACTGCATCCGTTCCCTCTGGATTTCCTTGCTCCACGTCCCATTGGTCTTTGTTTGTTCTAAAACACTCACATGTGGGTCCATATGCAGTCGATAAAATTCAGTCTTGTAGAAACAGTAACACTCCTGGTTTATATGCCAGTAATAGTTGGCCTTCTCCTCAATGATATTCGACATTCTTGTGCTGTGGCTAGCCTGATAGTTTGGAAACAGAGATACGAACAATAATGGTCTCCATAAAACTAGTTATAGCATAGTAAGAAAGATTTAAGATAGCAGCAAACGCATTGCAGATTGAACATGAACTCACTCGTGGGTGAAGCAGCAGCAGGATTGGGAGCAGGATGATTGATATGTATTGTGGCGGAGAGAGTGACCTGTGCGACTGATGGTTTTGAGATGGTGACATCTGAACCGTGGATGAACCATAATTCTCGTTTGCGAAGTGCAACTTGCCCAACTTGCAGAGGATTAGTGTCGTCAGGCTAGCAGCGACTCCAATCGATGCATATCTCTTCGGTATTATGCTGCATCTTGATTTTTGCTTAAGTGAAGCTGGCAATATGGCTACTTGATTAGTATCGTAAGCATTCTTTATGTGTCCGATAAAGCATTTTTGCTTAAGAGAAATTCATGTGCAATTTTAGCGATATAAATAAAGTTATTATAGTGTGCACTACAATTGACTAGTATACCCCACCTTAAAAAGGCACCGTATTTAAAAGTTCGATACTATAGAAAATCATTTACCCTAGAAAAACAGCTTTTGGAAACCAATATAAACAGAACTTAGCCTAGGTTTATGGTTTTTTTACTGTAGCAGCTAAAAATGCACCATAGTTATTATTAGCTAACGTAAAAAAATAAGAAAAAAAAGAAAAGACAAAAGGCTAAAAATTAAAAAAAAAGATAAAATTAAAAAGTTAAAAGCCAAAAGAAACTCGTTAGAGCGAGGCCTAAGGATAAGAGCATGTAATGCATTTTGCTGGCTTGGAAAAATCACTCAAATTTGTCTGCACATATATTCGTTTGCTTTCTAAACATGAAATGCGCGAGCTGTTTCGAACAAACGAATCTCGATGGAAAGGCACTGCTCATTTGAGCTTCTACTTCTGGCTTCTAATTTCTTAGTTTTGTTTTTTTTAGATTTTTTGCCCTTTTTTCTCCTTATTTTTTCACATTGTTCATGATGATATTTTTTTTTCATTTTTTAGATTTAATTACGCTGGAAAAGCCACCAGCGGCTACAGTCTATTTTTAGTTGCTACAGTGCAAAAAAAACCACCATAAACCTAAGCTTTTAAGATCAAATGAGCACCACCAAGGAAATTAACACAACATTTCATTCAAAATTTCCTGCAGAATTTCTGAGCTCCAAACACAGCCTCAAATTTCACGTCCATTTTTCAGGACTGATTTCACATTCATATACATGTCTAACTATCACATACCATGCGCGCCCACGGATCCTTTGTAGTGCTGAACGAGACGTTCGTGCTCATCGTGCTGGTCACCACCTTCTGTTGGATATTGATCTAGGCCAAACGGCATCTCCCGATAACTGGTTTTTGGATCTAAGGATTATTTGGCTCGGGTAAGAAATTTAGAAGGAGGGGAATCAAGAAATTATGCAAAACCTTAAGAAATCCCCAAATGTTTAGTCCACCCGAACCCTAGAATCCCCAGGTCAATCTCCTTTCGGGAAGAGCAAATCAAGAATAAAAAAAAAACGATAAAGGGGAGGACTTACGGGTGCGCCGCCGCTCCCCGGGCGCCGCCGCCGCTCCCCGGGCGATGGCGCCGCCGCCGCTTCGCGGGAGCCCGCCGCCGACGCCCTGGCCGCCGCCGCTCTGCTCCGCGCGAGTGCCGGCCGCAGCCGTCTCGCGGGCTCCGCCCGCCGTCGCGCTGCGCTCCGCCTAGGCGCCGCCGAGCACCGCCGCTCCGCCTTCGCCCCTGCGCGCAGCCACCGCCGCTGGTCGCCGCGCCCCTCGGGCCGCCGCCGCCGCGCCGCTCGCGGCCGCTCCGCCCCTCCGCGCGTCCCGCGCGCGCCGTCGCCTCCGCGTCCCGCGCGCATGCGCTGCTGCCGCCCCATCGCCTGATGAACAGCCTGCCCGATCCGGTTTTGATTAGGGTTAGGGTTTTGGAGGGGGCGCTGTCTTTTGTTCAAGCGAAAATCGCTCCCAGTCGTCCGATTGTTTTTAGACGGCCATGATGAAGGGAGGCGGGGCTGCGGGCTGGGCCTTGTGGGATGTGGGCCGCGCGCGCGTGTTTCGGCCTGCGCGCATGAGGTTGGACCACCGCGCGTCAGCGCGTGAAGTTTGATGGGCCAGTGGAGCCGCAAATAGGAAAGGGCTGTTGAGTTTTAGGCCCAGCAACTATAATTTTATGCATTTCAGTATATTTTTCATGCATGTTTTTGGGTATATATATACATGAAATTAATTTTATGGTATATCCTTCAGGCTGTTGAGGTTTTATTTTCAGTATATATATTTCATGTTTTTATGGTACATCTCATGTTTAATTAATGATGTCTCTTATGAAATTATTAACGGATAATGTTGCTAAGCTGCTGAAAAATATTATGCTCTTTTTTCCGCTGCGTAATGTTCTACCCCTAATTGAATGGAACCAACGGGAAATTCAATTGGAGGGCTGTATTTAATTTTACATGCTATTACATTTTGACCAACGTTAATTGTAATTGCATGTACTCAATTATGTTTATTTTATTCATGCTATTACTTTTTGACCAACGTTAATTGTAATTGCATGCAATAATTTATGTTAAATTTTTCGTTTCTGCCCAACGGTGATGCGAAAAATTCTTATGAGCATGTTGTTAATCATACCAACGTAAGATTAATTTTCATGCAAATTAATTATGCGTTTTTTTTTTCCTAATGTAAATTTTAAAATTTTTTCAGCTGCTTCTGTTTCCGCTCATGTAAATGCTATTGAGCCACTTAATGGTAGTAACTTCCAGAAATGGAAGTTCACACTTATGACGACTTTTCAGCTCTTGGATCTGGACTACGCGTTCAGATTCGATGAGCCTGTCGCTCCTACTGAAGGGGAGGACAATTATGATGATAAAATGAAGGAATATAAAGCTAATGCTGAGAAGTGGGAGCGGTCTAACCGTGTTTCACTTGCTGTGATGAAAAACTCTATCAGTGAGGCAATAAGGGGAGCAATCCCTGAAAAGGAAAGGGTAAAGGACTATTTGTCCTCTATCGAGGATCACTTTAAGGGGTCCTCTAAAGTTTATGCTACCACACTGATGCACAGGCTCATGAACACCAAGTACAATGGTACTGGAAATGTTCGTGAGCACATTATGACAATAATAAATATTGCTGCCAGACTTAAGACAATGGACATGGCTATCTCTGATGGTTTTGTTGTCCATTACATTATGATGTCTCTTCCCAAGCAATTTGAAGCTTTCAAGGTGAACTACAACACCATTAAGGACAAGTGGACCATGAGCGAGTTGATCGCTAATGTTTCACAGGAGGAAGAGAGGCTCAAGGCTGAGGGGGCTACTGATTTTGTGAATCAAATCGGCTCCTCAAATAAGGCTGGTCCCTCTAGAAATAGAGGTGGCTACAAAGGAAAGGGAAAGAAGGAGCAAACCTACTCCCCTTATCAGAAGCCACAGAAGCCACAGCACCCACAGCATCCTAAGGCGCCTAAAAACGCTTCAGGACCTGGGAGCTCAAATGAACAGAAGAAAAGTGGTGAATGTTACTTTTGTCAGTCGAAGGACCATTTCAAAGATGATTGTCCTGGATGGCTGAAATGGCTCGCCAAGAAAGGTACTTATGAAATCACTTTTGTTGATGAAGCATTTTATGCTGATTTTCCTATAAATTCTTGGTGGATTGATTCTGGTGCCACTGTGCACGTTACGAATTCCTTGCAGGGATTCCATATGTTGACAAGTCTCAGAGGGGAAAGAAGCCTTAGAGTGGCTAATGGGATGGAAGCCGAAATTTAAGCTATTGGATCGGTTTCTTTAGTTTTGAATAATGGTTTTGTAATGAAACTTAATGATGTTCTTTATGTTCCCTCGATGAGAAGAAACTTAATTTCCATTTCATTATTAGATAATGATGGATATTCTTGTAATTTTGGACACGGAATGTGTTTGATTTATTTCAATAATGATAATGTTGGTCGTGCCATCCGACACGACAAGCTTTATATGTTATCCCTGCAAGACTCTCCTATATCCATGAATGTATGTGATGAGAATAAAAAGCGTAAGCGAATTGATGAAACTTCGTCGAAATTGTGGCACTGTCGTTTAGGCCACATTTCGAGGGGGAGAATTGAACGTCTCATTAAAGATGAAATTCTCCACCCTTTAGACTTTAATGATTCGAATGATCATTGCCTCGATTGCATCAAAGGCAAGTATGTAAAGCAAATAAAGAAAGGTGCTACTCGAAGCACAGGGATTTTGGAATTAATTCATACTGACATATGTGGTCCTTTCCCTGTGACATCAGTGGATGGTTATGATTCTTTTATTACGTTCACTGATGATTACTCACGTTATGGCTATATCTATCCTATTAAAGAGAGATCGGAGGCACTTGATAAATTTAAGATATTTAAGGCTGAAGTTGAAAATCAGCACAATCTAAAGATTAAAGTAGTGCGCTCGGATCGCGGGGGAGAGTATTATGGGCGACACGCAACTTATGGGCAGATTCCTGGTCCTTTTGCCAGGTTTCTACAAGAAAATGGTATAGTCGCCCAGTATTCAATGCCTGGTGATCCCCAGCAAAATGGAGTTGCGGAAAGAAGAAACCGCACACTTATGGACATGGTTCGAAGTATGTTGAGCTACTCCACTTTGCCTGTAAAGTTATGGATGGAAGCATTAAAGACCGCTGCACACATACTCAATCGGGTTCCCAGTAAATCAGTGCCTAAAACACCTTATGAATTATGGACTGGGAGAAAACCTAGTTTGAACTACCTCCATGTGTGGGGTTGTGCAGCTGAAGCTAAAATATTTAACCCACATATTGGGAAATTAGATCCCAAGACTGTGAGTTGCCATTTTATTGGCTATCCTGACAGGTCTAAAGGGTACCGATTCTATTGTCCAGATCGTACCACAAAATTTGTAGAAACAAGGCACGCTGTGTTCTTGGAAAATGATGGCATCAGTGGTGACTTGGAGCCTAGGAAAATTGATCTTGAGGAGAAGCGGATTTATGTTGCTTCACCGCTAATCCGACAGACTGTTTTTCCTATGCCCCAAATGGTTGTGCCCACGGTTGATCCTGTAGTTGCAATTCCTGTTGCATCTCCAGTTAATTCTGTGGCTACTCCTTCTGTTGAGGGCTCTGAAAATACAAGTGCAATACCTAATGCTGAGCCTTCACAGCCCTCTGTGACAATTAATGAACAACATGATGAGCCTACTAATGAACCTGTCAGGAGATCACAACGAGTGAGGAGATCTGCTATCTCAAGTGATTATGAGGTTTACTTGAATGAGGATGATCTTGAGAAGGCAAATGATCCCAGCTCTTATAAGGAAGCAATGAAGAATAAGGATTCATCTAAATGGCTAGATGCCATGAAAGATGAGATTGAGTCTATGGGCGCTAATGGTGTATGGGACTTAGTGGAAATTCCTAATGGAGCCAAAACAGTAGGCTGCAAATGGGTCTACAAAACAAAACGTGACTCCAAAGGGAACATCGAAAGGTTTAAGGCGAGACTTGTAGCGAAAGGGTTTACACAAAGAGAAGGCATTGACTATAATGAAACCTTTTCTCCTGTCTCAACTAAAGATTCATTTAGAATCATAATGGCGCTCACAGCACATTTCGATTTAGAGTTGTACCAAATGGATGTTAAGACTGCATTCCTGAATGGAGACTTGTATGAGGACGTTTACATGACACAACCGGAAGGTTTTGTTGTGGAAGGCAAGGAACATTTGGGATGCAAACTAAAGAAATCCATATATGGCCTAAAGCAAGCTTCTAGGCAATGGTACCTTAAGTTCGATGAAGTCATAAGGAAATTTGGATTTAAGGAGAATGATGTTGATAATTGTACTTATGTTAAGTTCAGGGGGAGTAATTACACCTTCTTAATACTTTATGTGGACGATATATTATTGGCCAGCAGCAGTGTGGACATGCTGCGAGAAACTAAAAGATTTCTCTCGTCCAATTTTAATATGAAGGATCTCGGTGAAGCATCTTATGTTCTTGGTATTGAAATTCACCGAGATAGGTCCAAAGGAACATTAGGTTTATCACAAAAGGCATACATTGACAGAGTACTAAAGAGATACAATATGCATAAATGCTCTGCCTCGCCTGCTCCTATTGTTAAGGGCGATAAGTTTGGGAAATTTCAATGCCCAAAGAATGACTATGAATCTGATCAGATGAAGGCTATACCTTACGCTTCTGCTGTCGGAAGTATTATGTATGCTCAAGTATGTACGCGCCCTGATTTAGCTTTTGTTACCGGGATGCTTGGCAGATATCAGTCAAATCCAGGACCGGACCACTGGAAAGCAGTTAAGAAAGTCCTGCGCTATATGCAAGGCACTAAAGGTCACATGCTCACATACAGAAAATGCGATAACCTTGAGGTTGTCGGCTATTCGGATGCTGATTTTGCGGGGTGTAAAGACACAAAGAAGTCCACATCAGGTTACATTTTCACCCTCGCAGGAGCAGCAATATCATGGAAAAGTGTAAAGCAAACACTTACTGCATCGTCGACAATGCAGGCTGAATTTGTGGCATGTTATGAGGCTACCGGGCAGGCTGTATGGCTTAAGAACTTTATCCCGGGATTGAGAGTGGTAGACAGCATTTCTAGACCACTCATTTTGCACTGCGATAATCAACCCGCAGTTTTCTATTCGAGTAACAACAAGTCGAGTGCGGCTGCCAAGCACATTGACATAAAGTATCATGTTGTGAAAGATAGAGTCCAGGATCAAACAATTAAGGTTGAGCATATTGGAACTAAATTTATGCTTGCGGATCCGCTGACAAAAGGCTTACCACCCAATATTTTTCGTGATCATGTTGCCGGTATGGGTTTATTGGAGAGCCTGTGATCCTGGAATAAGAGGACCATATAAAGTAACCAACTCCCATGAAGTATTATGTTATCCGATCGATATAGAATGGAGCACTATAAGTACTGATGTCCAGCGGTACTTAATTGACTGTTGTGACGCATTACTTTGGTGTGAATTTTTTATTGAGAGAGGGCTTATGATGTTTAGCCTTACGATCAAGGGGGAGAATGTTGGATATTGATCTAGGCCAAACGGCCGGATGAGGAAAACGTGGGTTCACCCCACGTTCACGCGCCCTGATCGGGGGTGCCTAACCGTTTTGGTTACGGTCCCCCCGTTGCAACAGCGCAAGATAAAAGGGTGGAGTCCCGGCCTCTCTCGATGACGTTCGTTCTTCGTGAGAGCCAAAACTCCGGTACAACCCTAAGACTCCGATCTATTGCGCGCTGCTAAGCAACGGGAAGGTCGTCACCGCCGCCTCTGCAGGACTCCGCCGGCGACCACGAACCGCGAGCTCTCGGATCTGCACCGACTCTACCTCACGCCTGCATCACGCAGGCACGGGTCTTCGCTCCATGGCGTTCATCGGCGACCGTGAGTTTCCCCCTTTAAATCCTTAAGCTCTAGGTGTTCATGTTTTAGATCTGGGGTTAAGGCTAATGCTCATGTTTTAAGACTCCCTTATGCACACACCTTCATCACCACCCCCACCATCATGGCCAGCTACAAGCTGGCGCGTACCACCGGCCGCAGCCTCCACCATCGAAAGCTCCACGGCCCCTCCGTCGGCCTCCTCCGCCGGCGCCGCCGCTAAGGAGCTGCATGTCCTCACCTGCATCCATGGTGGCCACGATGTGCTGGCGCCCATCAACCTCATCGAGACCATCCATGGCCACACCTAGCCGCACCGCCTCGTCAACCGCATTGAGATCTAGGTTTGATCTTCTTCGATGCAGTGATTTTGATTCTAAGGCCCCGTTTGGCACAGCTCTAACTCCGAGATCTATGCTGGATCTGTAGTTTGTTGACTAAATTAAAGTGATTTAAATATTTTTATTTAATATATAATATAAATGAAATGAGTCATGTAAATGCACTTAACATGTCTGCAACTCTAGATCCAGGATTTTCTAGAGCTACAGATGACCAGCTCTAGGAAATCTACAGATTTCCTAGAGCTAGAGCTCTGCCAAACGGGGCCTAAGAATCTTGCAATTCTTAATTTGTTTAGGTTTCTAATATCTTAAAAAAGTCTCACGTAAAATTTAAGAATGTTAGGATAAGATTTGAGTAATTTTTTGATAATTAAGTTTTGACCAGATATGTCTTTTTAGTCTAGAAACAAAAGACCGATCAAACAGGCCCTAGACCAGCAGCCAGACCGCCCAGCTTGATCAAATCGATCTTAAGTCAGTGGTCAAACTTGACTGAGCTGGACGGTCGGTCCAGTAAGGTTTTGGCTCGCTCATTGCTTCTTCTGTTTTCTTCACTTGGTGGGTCTTATTTTATCCCTATTTCTTACTATATATCTGATCTTATTAGCTAAAAAAATTTTAATTTTATTTAAGTTAAAAAGAAACAAAGAACATTCACCCTATCTAACTTCTGTTATTGGTCCTGCAGCCATGCTCACGATCGGCAAGGACATGGCCGAGTCATAAAAATGGAAGATTTGCTCCGAATTGAATGCTCCTAAATGTCACCCTTACTAATTATCGACTAGGATGATGATGGTGATAAGTTATGTGTTTGTTAGTGAGTTGGGTCTTGCTTGACATGTAATTAAATGGTTTAAGTGTTTCGTTTTATTTTGAGAAGCATCATATATACTGGCAGCAAATTAAATAAGAAAAATGCTTACCAAGGTTACTGTAATCTGCACATATATATTACTGCTTTTAATTCTCAACCCGATTCCATTACCCAGAAAATTGCTGTTGACTGGTTGTATTTGTTAATCCATCCATGTTAGTTTTTATTTTTTTAAGAAAAATTCTCTCATTTATATTAATAATAACAGAAAAATTAAAGTACATAAGTACCATACTTTTTATATTGAAGATTCTAGATAAACAATTTATTACAATCAAATTCTTAAGTCGATGAACGTGTTAAACTTCTTTATCTTCCTCGTCGTAGATTCTGGATTTTACAACGGCAACATGATTACCGATGATTACGGAAGTGGAAAGTAGATTATTAAGGATCTTGATGAGTGCGTAGGACCTGCGCCGCTATAGGGTGTTTATTAATAACACCGGAGGAGAGTGAAGAGAGAACAGTGATGGAACGGTGAAGTTGCAGTGGCGGCGGTTTCCTCCGTAGAGCCTGGCAATTGATCATATACCCTCCATTTAGATAGAAATTGAGGATTTACCCTCCTGGCCCACGTGTCAGTGATTTATGATGACCCACGTGTCATTGAGATGTGGAGGATAAATCCTCAATTTCCCAACTAAAAGAAGGGTATATGATCCAATCTCCCCCGTAGAGCAGCACCACCATCCACGCCGACTCCGTGCTCCTCCTACCATCACCTAATGGGAAAATTGCTCTAATGCCACAAAGTTGTGTGCCATCCTTCCTTTTGCTACAAACTTAAATAACTTTGTTATAATGCCACAAAGTTGAGTGCTTATGCCTTTCTTTTGCCATTTTCTCCACTTAAACTCCATGTTAATATCAATTTGCTTTTTTCTTACATGAAGTGACGCTTTTGCCCTTCTCACTCCATACCCACGCACAGACCAGATCGATCAGAGCTCACTCGATCTGTCTCCCCTTCCTCCCCTCCTCCCACCTGAAGCAAAGCACAACAAAGCGCCGCAGAGGAGTCCGGCTCAGGGGCGCCGCCGCGGAGGAGGCCGGGGTCGGGGGCGCCGCCGCCATGGCGGAGGAGGCCGGGGTCGGGGGCGCCGCCGCAGAGGAATCCGGGCTCGGGGGGGGGCACCGCCGCGGAGGAGTCTGGGCTCGGGGGCGCGGAGGAGTCTGGGCTCGGGGGGGGGGGGGCGCGGAGCCTAGGAGGCCGGGGTCGGGGGCGCGGAGGAGTCCGGGCTCGGGGGGGGGCGCCGCCGCGGAGGAGGCCGGGGTCGGGGGCGCGGAGGAGTCCGGGCTCGGGGGGCGCCGCCGCCGGGTCGAGGGTCGCCGGCGACGGGAAGGCCCGGCTCCACCTCCTATGCGTGCGTGAGGGGAGGAAGGGGAGACAGATCGAGTGAGCTCTGATCGATCTGGTCTGTGCGTGGGTATGGAGTGAGAAGGGCAAAAGGGTCACTTCATGTAAGGAAAAAGCAAATTGACATTAACATGGAGTTTAAGTGGAGAAAATGGCAAAAGAAAGGCATACACACTCAACGTTGTGGCATTATAACAAAGTTATTTAAGTTTGTGGCAAAAGGAAGGATGACACATAACTTTGTGGCATTAGAGCAATTTTCCCTCACCTAATTGGGCTATACGTGGGCCGACGCCTGGCCCATGATGCGATGTGACGTCATGGAGCCTAGCGCAGGCATGATCCTCCTACTGACGCGTGGGGCCAAGGACGGTGCCACCGAAAAGGAAAAGAAAAGGAAGATGCCGCGACCAGCGAGCGTCCGTTCCACGCGACTCCCGCACACAAATACCCTCCTCTCACCACCCACACCCAGCAGCACCAGCAGCTCAGGAGAGAGAGAGTGAAGAGGAGCTCGAGACGAAGGGAGAGAGGAGAGGCACCGATCCTTCCTCGCCACCTAACCCGTCTCCTCCTTCTCCCCGCGATCGTCTCCGAGCCCGCCGAAATGGTATGCCCGTCGCCTCTCGTCTTGTCTGTCACTGCTTGCCTAGTCTTTGCCTTATTGGTTCTTGCTGTTGTGCACAGTGTATGTCTGTTCATCGGCTGCTCTAGATCTTTGTTGAACAAATGCGAGAAACAAGGCTGTGAAATCTCTAGTGATCTTCTTGTTTAAAAAAAAACAACTTGAGTTATAGGTGACCAATTAGGACTTAGGAGTAGTATGGTGGCGATTTTCACTAGGAGGTAAGATCTCTTCTAAATGCGCTTGATTTAGCGTAGATTTGTGCCATAGAGATGAACAGGTTAAATAGTAAGCAGATGCCATCAACTTAGCCTCAGATTCGTCTGGTAGAGCACGAGTTTTAAGCGCTTCATGTTGATACAGACCGGCCTAACCTTCAGTAGGGAGTTGGGACATACTTTTGGTCCCTCAATTGGTAAATAGAGTGGCGCTTCTGTAGATGGTGAGTAGTTGGTGACTAGCCTGTGGCTTCCATTGCTTCACCAGGAAACCTTAAGTGTCAGATGGCCAACTTGCAAAGCTCCTACTGGAGGAATCATCTAGTTCATTGTTTCAATTGTAGTGCTTTTGTCTAGTGATCAGATATAGAAAGTTTGCAAGTGAGATCTCCTCTCTTATTGACCTGTGATCTGCGAATAGCGCCGTTCAACATTAGTGCTCGTTGTTACTTCCCTAAAGGAATTACAAAGCGCAACCTGCCGCCGATGGCACAATACTTGAAATAGAGAGTAATCAGAGTGCCAGAGAAAGATGCAAGAGGAGTCATCACATTGTTTTTATATTAGTTTCTCTGCTTTGTATGGTCCTCGGTCATGATTTCACCCTTTTGTTATCCGGAAGAATTATCATTGTTCGATGTGGACCTGTGAAATGCTTATTATCTTGTGGTATGTGGACGTTCTGCCAGCTCAGCTTCAGATCCACTGGGTAGACCCCTTTCGCAGAATTCAGTTTGCTCGACAGCAATTATCCCGCCAGGCATTTGCAATGAATTCTTTTAATTCAAACGATAGTTACAGGCAACCAACTACAGCCAATCTTACTCTAAAAATGCCGCAGCTAATTACAGTTATTCCGTTGCTGCATCATCACCTGTTTTTAATCAATTGCGATCACAACATATCTTATGGACATACTTTTACAAGTGTAGGAAGTGGCTATTCCTTAATATTAGGATGCTCTATGAGCAATGGTCATTTTCTTGGCTTGACTAGTTGACTGTCTGTATTATTTACTTGTAGGCGAATGCAGCATCAGGGATGGCTGTGGACGATGAGTGCAAGCTCAAGTTCCTGGAGCTGAAGGCGAAGAGAACCTACCGCTTCATCATTTACAAGATAGATGAGAAGAAGAAGATGGTTGTTGTGGATAAGGTTGGCGAGCCCATACTGAACTACGACGAGTTTGCTGCTAGCCTTCCTGCCAATGAATGCAGATACGCGATATTTGACTACGATTTCGTGACTGCGGAGAACTGCCAGAAGAGCAAGATATTCTTCATTGCATGGTTAGTACTTTCTTCATTTGTTCTCTGATTCACTACACTCTTCACTTTAATGTAATGATGTAGCTGATTCGCTTTACATGTCGATAAAGGTCTCCTGATACATCGCGTGTGAGAAGCAAGATGATTTACGCGAGCTCAAAGGACAGGTTCAAGAGGGAGCTCGACGGCATTCAGGTGGAGCTTCAGGCGACCGATCCAACTGAGGTCGGTCTCGATGTTATCAGAGGCCGTGCAAACTGAGCATGGTTTTTGCTGTGCTGCTGCTACCTATGTACAAGCCTCAGATGAGGATTTAGTGCTCCCCTGAGGCAATGGTTATGAGTTGTTATCATGAACTACTTGCGGGACGATGTAAACTATATCGGGTGCAATGATAAATCTTTCCTTTCTGCGTGCTAATTCCTGGATCTTGATATCCTGTCATACCTGCTGAAATCTGTTGCATTTTGATGATAGGATCGTATTCAGAATGTGCCATTACTCCATTAGTAAAGCGTCCTTGTGCTTCTGCTTTCTCAAAGTATCTCGATGAAAAGTGCGAATTTCAAAAATGGAAAATGGCTTCCCTTGGTTTAACATCCGACATACAAAGAAGTCGTGAAATCAATTTGAGAGTGAACATCCATGGGAAGTGTGCTGCCTTGTGGCGACTTTCATGATGAAGCAGGGAGAATATAGGCATATAGCTGTACCTGCTCAACATTGATTCAAGATGTGATGATCAGTTGGGCTTAAAAGTTTATAGCTTATGGCTGAAAACACTGTAACTGGCTGAAAATAACACTGTAGCTGGTAGAGGTTTATTTAGCATAATTAAATTTTAAAAAATTTAAAAATATAAAAAATATGTTAGCCCATTACGTATAATACAAACAAATACGGGAAAAAAAGAACCGGCAAAAAAGCTCAACAAAAAACCAAAAGTTCAAAAAAGACGAAATTTATGAATAGTGAAAAATAAGCTGGAAGCCAAAAGATTAAGCCCAACCGATCACTGCAGAAGTACAACTACAAGGCTGTCAATGAACAATAGATAAGGCAACAAATGCGGTGTTATAGGTTAATCCTACTTCTGTCCACCAAAACATACATACAAAAACCAGTTAAAAAATTATGGTGATTACTCCAAACCAGTTAAAACATACATACAAACATACATACAAATTATAGTAGTACCATTAAAGAACAAGCGTAGCGACTGATCCAGGCCAAAATCGTATTATAACATCATGCTTATTATGTCTTCGCCTGGTTGCCAATTACTAGAGCGGTGAACGATCCACTTCGTCGCCACCATCCTTACCAATAATACGCTTCACACCATCACCACCAATCAACTACGGTACTTCCACGCTGCCACTCTCGCCACCCTCGCCTTTGCTCGATGCCTCCATCATCTCTACCAACTACACATACACCATTTGCCTCCCATATATCACCGCAACAGAATTATTTAGTACTTTGTTATCGAACAGGAAACAGAGTAGAATGGAGAAAAGAAGTAATAAGAACAGAGTTGTATAAGGCGGAGACTGTTGGGGGGCAATTTTTTCTCGTATTCGACTTACATAGTATATATAGACACACCTGAGCCTTATAACAAGCTACTCACCCACTACATGACTCTGACAATGACTACCTGTCCATACCGAGCAATTCGCCTGACCATGTCGCTCAGTTGCCTGCCGACTGCTACAGTGACTAGCCGCATACGTCTGCTATAGTGACCTACCGCACACGTCTTCGGCCGCACATAGAAGCTATACAGTGACCAATGCTTGGACCACATCTTGTCTTCGACCTCATCTCCGACCACAGCTTGTCTCCGATCGCGTCTCCGACCATAGCTTGTCTTCAACCTCGTCTCTAACCACAACTTGTTTTTGACCGCGACTTGATCACATAGGTTGTTCGAGCACTGACGGTCACTATAGCTACCACCACTGTAGCTACGACAACTATAGCTATGCCCATTGTAGCTACGACCATGCACACTGTCGACTATCGTGCCATGACCACGCACACTGTCGACCATAGTGCTATGATCACGACCGTGACTGCTGCGACTACAACCACGGCCGTGACTGCTATGACTATGACCATGACCGCTACAACCACATTCACAGCCGCTACGACTACGACCATAACCACTATGACCACGGCCACGGTCGCTACGACTATGACTATGACTGCTATGACCACGGCTACTACTGGTCGTAACGACCACAAACAAACTAGTCGCACATGACCGCACAAACTGGTCGTAACGACCACATACAAACCGGTCGTTTCGACCACACACAGACAGCGGTCGCTCCGACCATAATACACACTCGGATGCTCCGACTACCTCATGCACTCGGAGTCTTCGACTGCGACTACCGCAGCTTTGACTGCTGCTTCGACCATGGCTTCGGGGACTGCTTCGACCACGCCTTCGAGTATGACTTTGATCATAGCTTCTACGACCACTTATAAATCATTAAGATTAATTCTAACACAACCCATAAATTTTGAGGTGGGTACAAGATACAGCCGTGCATGGCAGCATTCTCTTGCTACTACAAGAAACAGCCTCTGGGAAGGGGTCATTGCACTGGCTAGCTAGCTAGCGATCTACGACAATGGGGCCGGTGTCCATGAACTGTTGCAGCGCCAGCCGCCCAAACTCCTCCCGTTCCCCCTCGACGTTGCCTTCTTCCGTGACCACCGGCGGCAAGTTCAGGTCCAGCAGCCACGGCGGTCCCGGCCTCTTCCTGGAGCTCCTGATGGCGCTGGCGCGGTGCCGCCGCATGTGCCCGCCGAGTGCCTGCCCCACGGCGAACTCGTGCCCGCAGATGGCGCACCCGTGCATCTTGGGCCTGCAGCCCGGCGAGCCCTCGCCACCGTCCAGCCGCGGCTTCTTGTGGCTGGCGCGGTGCCCGCCCAGCGCCTGGAAAGATGGGAACCTCCGCCTGCACGTCTTGCACTCGAACACCCTCTCGTTCCCATGGCTGCGCGCTATCGGCCGCTGCCCGGCCAACGCCAGCGCGAATGCCGCCGAGGGCTGCTCCTGCCAGCCAAATAAAGCTCGTCCTGCCACCGTCGTCGTCGCCATCACAGTCAGGTCCAGCTCGAGTCCCTCCATTAACGAGTGCAAGCTCAAGTAATAGATTCTACTAGTATTTGTAAGAAAAGAAGAGATTATAGCTAGATGTGAGCTAAGGACTGAAGATTCTTTGATTTGTAAATGAGTACTTGAGGGTGGCATTAGAGAGGGCAGCTACTTATAGGCACGGTTCTGATAATCGGCCAAATTACCCTATCACCCCTCTCCCGGTAAAATTATAAACCGGTTCTAAAAAACTTGGTTTGCACAGATTTTATCAAATATATAAGAAATTATTTGTGAAATTTGTTCTCAAAAATTTCGGCCGATATTTCCAACCGATTATCGGTGATTTTCGGCTAAAATTAATTTGAAATTCAAATTTTATTTGAGAAATTCTTCGAAAATTTTCGATTATCACGGTTATCGGTTGCCTCCGGTGAAAAATCCATACCGGTATTGAAAACCCTAGGCTGTGAGGATCGAGTAAATGCAATGCACAAATCATAACGATGGCTGGGAGGAAGATTAAGGGCATGTTTGGATGGACTAGCACTAGTTGTTAGTTAGGACTAGTTGTTAGCTGATTAGTAGTTAGCTGGCTAAAGATTAGCCTAGTCCTGTTTGGATCCAAGGACTAAGTACTACTATCTCAATACAAAGTCTGTTATACCCCTATGCATGGCGGTCTGGGAGGGTTGGCGTGGGTATCAGCGTCTTTTTTCCATCCTGTTGGTCCTTTAGCCCTCATTAGCTGGGTTTGATGGACTAGTTGGCTAACAACTAGTTGGAGCTTTGGCTAAACTTTAGCCCACCCATTAGCCCTCCTGTTTGGATCCTCAAGCGCTAAAGTTTAGCAACTAGTTGTTAGCCTAAGGGATCCAAACAGGGCCTAACTAGTGAAGCGATAAAAGTCAGTTAATGGCAAGTTGCCATTAGGGTTCGAGGGCAGTTTGGAAATCTACGTGCGGCGAACACCGATTTACACCGATGATGATTGCATGCATGCACGCACTGGGTCAATGTCTTCCGTTTCCATTTTGATAGTCGACTTTAATTTCCTTGATCAATAATTCTACCCATATCATGTCACTGCACCCTGAGGTGAGCAACGAATTGATAAGAGCAAGTTGCTGTTCCGTACTTACTTCAATAATTAGCCCAAGAACACATCAGACATCCATGGATTAAACAGAGTTAGTTTCTCGGCTTGCTGACTTAGCAAGCTAATAAAGCAGTGTCAGTTTTCCACGTATAGTCTATACTGTATGCGGAAATGAGTATTATGCACTTGCAAGAAGAGTTGCGTTGGAATTTTGCTTCTCAATTAGCACTTGATTTTTAGCAAGAGGTAAATTAATATTCTTGTATAGGATGCTTTGCATTTGTCAACAAATGTGCTCTAGCTTGTTAATTACCTCACCAAGCAGGCATGACATAAGGGGAACATGCCCTTTTTCTACATACATAGTAGGGCAACTCCTCCTCCTCCTCCTGTATTCTAACTGGTAAGGCATCTGAATATCTAATTATCCTAATGGAATCTTGATCTCAAGAGAAGCAATGTTTTTTGTTTCTTTTAGTTCACAATATCATCATTGCTGAATATACCGTCGGCGAGTAGCTGCGTATGCAGCTGGGTGAATCCTGAAACTCAACGAATGACGATCGAGGGTTTACAATTTGGCCGTCACAAAACGGCAGCACTACCAGTACCAATTTCTTTTGTTCCAGCCCTAATCGCCACATAAGCTAGGCCGGTGCTCTATAATTGATACCATCCTGCAGCATTAACTTGAGCCTAGATCAGCTACAAGTCCGGCACTGATGAGGAGTGACATAACCGATGCACCTGAGCTCAAATGGTGATGAAGGAAAGAAAATGCCATATTGCCGTCAAATTCATTCTCACCGCATATAGAGTCCTTTATTCTTCCAGTACCACTCCGCGAAGTCTTCACGCAAATTAATTATGCATGCGCATACAACAATAACACAACCTTTTATCCTAAACAAGCTGGTGTATATTAGAAATAAAACTCTCCGTCTGTCTACGGGAGTGTCTAGGTATCACCTGAATATTTTCTTTCTAATTATCATCCAAATTTGTGACCATTAGATTAGAGATCAAGGGACACTTTGTTTTTGAAGGGGGGAGATTTTTTCAAGGGGAAAGGGGCCGGGTAGAATTCAACGGTGAGAATTCATGGTCATTGGATCTCTAATCCAATAGTTTTAAATCTAGATGATAGTTAGGAAAAAAACATCCGAATGATATTTAACAAAATCTTTTCAACATAGCCTGTTCTAAAATAGAAAAAAAGAAGGAGGATTATGTTAGACTCAGCAAACTAATATAAAAAACAAACTATCTTTTCATGAAAAGTGAACCTCTCAGACCTTCTGGACAAGCATACAGCCTAGCTAGCACACATTTCCTCAAAGTATTAATCACAGTGAAGAGAAAACCACAGCCACCTCAGAAGCAGACTTTTCTTTAAAAATACGGAAGACCTTGATTGTGACACCAAGTATCAAATTTCAACAATGCATTACATAGCTCTCTTGGCATCGTACTTAGAATCTATTTACTCTTTGTTTTAAATTGTCCGCATATAGCATCCCAAAATTGGGAAATGTTGTCCAAGAGCTCCTCGACCACTAGAATTGGGAGCTTGTCCTTGATGGTCTTCTGTTGAGGGAGTGGTAGTTGATGCAGAAACGCCAAGTATCATCTTTCTTGCGCACCAGAAGGACCAACGAAGAGAACGTGGATGTACTGATGCGTATAATGCCCTGGCGTAGCATGTCCTAACATTGGCGTTTTAGCTCGGCCTTTTGTAACTGTGGGTAACGATAGGGCTGGACGGCCACCGATTCCGTGCTTGACATCAAGTGGATACGATGGTCATTAGGCCCGGGGGGGGGGGTGCTAGGCATGGTGAATAAATCGGTGAACTTGTCGAGGCAGGCTCAAACGGGCCCAAACATCTTCATTGATGAAGTTATGAGTTGATCCAAAGTCCACCAAGGTGAGGAGATGCTGGTCGGACAGCGTGATGTCCACGCGCATGGTATGGCCTGAACTAATCTTGGTAATGGCGTGAAGGGATATTTCCAGGTTAGTCCTACTAGTTTGGCGCCCCCTGTCATGCAGCACTTTGATGTGTCCGATATCAGCTCTATGGAGAAGAGTTGTTTGCTGACATGTTGCGGCGTGAATTTGTCATCGCAATTGTAGCAAAGTCCCATGCGTCGATGTTCCTCCATCTGGGCGTGTGTCAATTTGCGAATACAGTGCTGGCTAGACCCGCTGGTCATGCCCACCAGTGGATCCTGCTTGCCACCAAGGAAGGGCGCCGGTGATGGAACTGGCGTGGTTTAAGGCACTGCTGGCCGGCCGGTGAGCCCCCCTTTTGTGGGCGGTCTAGACTATAGGCTGGCCCGAGCTACGTCAATGGCCACCTGCGCACGGCGTTCGTACGCGCGAGCCAAGCTCATGGCAACGTCCAAGCTGTGGAGCGCCTCGAGCTCCACGTCGATGTGTAATAGCTCGGAGAGGCCTGCGGTGAATATGTTTATTTGTTGTTTTGGGCTCAGGTTCGCACGGTTTAACAGGGCTAGAAATTTGGTTTGATGTTTGGCCACTGTGCCTGTCTGTTGAAGATGCATGAGCTTGCCGAGGGTGTTGTGGTGGATGGATGGTCCGAAACGCATATGCACCAACTCGGAGAAGCGACGCCAACTCAACGTCCCCTCCTCCCGTTCGATGCGAAGGTACCACTGTTGAGAGACATCGGTCATATGATATGACACAAGCCACACCTTCTCTTCGAGCGTGTATTGCCCCTGGAAGAATTGCTCGCAGTCGCAGCGATTGAGCCATGGCAATGGGTTGTCTTCTCCGTTGAACACCGGGAACTCCAAGCGATGAAAGTGCGGGAGCTTGGCATTAGGTGCTGATGAAGTCCGCAAGGGTAGGGGAGGCGTGTGCGGTTGTTTGGGCACGTTGCTGATGCCTTGCACCCCCTCCAGCAACACGAGCCGCGAGTCATGGCGATCAAGTCAGCTTGTCAAGGTCACCAGTTGAGCGATGATCTGATCGAGCTTCTTGTCGATCGAGGTGGTCTCTTCGCCGCCGTTGGACACGGCGTCAAGGGTAGGGGTGTGCTCTGATACTAAGTTGTTATGGCTTAATGTGGAGTGGCGAAGGTGGTAGGAGTATGTCATGACTGGACGGAACTAGAATGGCCGGTGGCGAGGAGACGCCAGCTGGCGAGGTAGCCCTGTGCGCCTGGAGGCCCAGCGGGACCTAGACGGAAGAGGAAGGAAGGTAAATTACTTCTTTCTTAATTTTCTTAATATATGAGACATCCCCTAACAACCGACTGCTAATAGCATATCTAAACTGACACGGAAACCAACTCTATCTCATATATATATTACTAATCAAATCAAACTAGGAAAGCAAATCTCTTTTATTTGGGAGACTTCCGAAACCGCAAACTATTCCAAGTCGGTGCTGGCACGGTTGCCGCTGCCTGGGCCTGGCTGCTCTGCTACTCTTCTGTTTGGTCGCGGCGCTGGCGCATGTAGTGGCGTCAGACCATAACACACTGATACAAGGATGCAAAACCATTATACAATGCTAACAAGGCCAACATCCTGCAAGCAGTTAAATGACTCCACTCGCCCACCACACTTTATCAATTCGATGGATACACCGAATTGAATACACCCACCAGAAATCAATCAAATTACACCATCGCAGACAGAACTGGTGTTCCAACATGGCAGGCAGAACTGATATTCTGGCGAGCACCATTGCTGCTGCTTTGGTTTGGTCGCGGCGGCGGCGGCTGTGAGGTTGGGGAAGAGAGGCGGAGGCCGAGATCGCGAGACGCAAGGTTTATCTTGGCCCGGGCTTATATGGGCCTACATAGGTCTTCTATTTATATGGCCTAATAAAGCTGAATGAGGGCCTAGTAGCCCAGACCGATAAATACGGCCCACTAGGAGATCACTTCCCTAGCCGCCGCCGAAGCCGAAACGAGCAGCACAACCCTACCTGGGCCCGTCCACCGATCGCGCGCGGAGACGATGGCCGGGAAGGCGGCGGCCGCGATGGCTGCAAAGTGGGGGGACGGGTACCCGTGGAAGGACAAGCTGGCCAAGTACAAGGGGGAGCTGGCGAAGGGGGTGTGGGGGTACTGGGAGCTCGGCGCCTGGAAGCCCCTCGGCCTCAGCGCCCGCAAGCGCGCCCGCCTCCGCAAGGAGGTCCTCCTCGCCGGCGAGGACTGGACCTACGACCCTCCCCGTGGCGAGATGCGCACCAAGCGCAAGGGACACAAGTGCGACCGCATCGCTGCCGAGAAGTAAGCACCGCGCATTTCTTGGCTCTCCCTTGCGATGTGCATCCAATTTGTCTCCTTGCTTGACGTTTAATCGGGTGTTTGATTCACTTTTCAGGCGTGCGAATACTGCTGAGCTGATGAAGAAGATGCCCCAGATGCTCCTCGACTACAAGGTTTGCTTCCTCATCTCATCTTTGTGCTACCTGTTGTTTTTCATTGACATCCAGTGTCTGCACACTGACATTGGTATTAGTGATCCTCGTGTATAACAATGCCATTTCCCATTTCATATCAGTAGTTTAGATGTATTGTTTTAATTGTCAGTGATATTGCTCGACGTAAACTGGTATATTTAACATAAAAATTTTTATTTATCTAAAGCTAGCACTAATAGCCTCTCAGTGTCAGCCTTGATCACTCTACTGTAAACCACTCCCTTGGGGGGTTCTTGTATCTAGTAGATATGAGCTGGTGGAGAAAGCATGGAGATTCATAGTTAGTTAACTCTAATATATACATGCCCTCTGTTTGAGAGCCTGTTAGGCCTTGCCTGGCTTATATCAGGGCCTATTTTGCCTGCCTTTTCATCCTTAAGTTCTCATATAATCACAAGATGTTGTTTAATTCTAACATATGCCCTCTATTTTGAGATCCTAATAAGTCTGGTTTGCCTTAGATTAGGGCCTGTTTGGCCTAGTTTGGATTCTCAATTTATCATATAAGCACAAGTTGTCCGGTTGTAATTTATGATAGTGCTTGAAAGAAAATTTGGAGATTATTTTGTAATATTTTGGCTCAACTAGCTTGTGTTGACATAACGTTAACATAGTAGTGTTGGTAACTAGGAATTTTTGTGCTTGATCGTTTGTAAGCATAGCCATATTTGGTGTCATGCCCACCTTTTTTTTAATAGAGCCGTTAGGGGGAGTGGCTCCCGCCTTAGCCCAATCGGCCCACCAAGGAAAGGCCAATTATGCGTGTAACAAGAGGCAAGCCCTAAGGCCATACCAAAAAAATGACATGTTTACCCTACTAGTTAAGACCCCCAAGAGGGGCATTTATGTGAACAACTCCTCCTATAGCTCTAAATATGACCCCTAAGGAACCATGAAAAGGAGGAGATAAAGCATCTTTGGTATAAGAAAGAGAGCTTGAGTTGAGGTCAAGCCGGAAAGAGAGCTTGAGTTGAGGTCAAGCCGGGAGCATACGTTTCTACATCGTTCTCTTGAGTTTTAGACTCCGGGCATCCCTCTCGGGTGGCTTGATGCTCTGGTCTCTACTGTTTGGCATATAACCACAACAGTTTCCACCCTCGAAGGCCAACCACTAAAGCACACTTGGAATGGCGACCAACTACGCAGCTACTACTCCTAGATGCGTGGAGGGTGGTGACAAATGCGTTTCAGAGAAGCATTCCAAATCACCGACCAGCACACCACACTTCTAAGAATCTAATGTATAGCCTACCTTTGCAAACAGAGTTCAATAAAGTGGTTTCCCCCCCAAAAAGAAACGACTACATTAAGGGTTATCTCCGCGCTACTCTACGGAGTCTAAAATAAATGCCGAGAGGGCAACACACCCTAGATGAGTGCCCACGAACCTATGAAGTCGACCGCCACCTTTGACGACACTCGTTCGAAGGGTGGGGGATGAAGCGCGCGCGAATCTACACAGCCTACTGTCGCCTTCGATGATGGTCGTTCGAAGGGAGGGGGATGGAGATCGCGCGAACCTACGAAATCGATCGCCGTCTTCGACGACGGTCATTCGAAGGGTGGAGGATGGAGCGCATGCGAACCTACACAGCTTATCGCCGTCTTTGACGACTACCGTTTGAAGGGTGGAGGACGGAGCTCATGCGAACCTACACAGCCTACCGCCGTCTTTGACGACGCTCGTTCAAATGGTAGGGATGGAGTGCGCGCGGACCTACGAAGTTTACCACTGTATTCGACGATGCTTGTTCGAAGGGTGGGGAAAAGAGCGCGAATGAACCTACGCAGCCTACCACCATCTTCAATGACGATCGTTTGAAGGGTGGAGGACAGAGCGCGTGTGAACCTACAAAGCTTACTGCCATCTTCGATGATGCCCGTTCAAAGGGTGGGGGATAGAGCGTGCGCGAACCTACGAATGTGTGGAGAAGAAGCTGATCCAGGTGGTGGTATTCGTCAGCTCTGGAGAACAGAGAGCAGATTGTCTGACAAAAGCACTGTCGGGAGTGAAACTGGGTGCATTGCGTCAATTGATTGGTGTTCATGATCTGCATCCATGCCAGGATTAAGGGGGAGAATGTGAGCTAATAATCCAGGCATGGATGACCTGGAAGGAGCAAGACCGAGTCGGGCGGAAGACAATGGTCTGCATAACATTTTTAGAAGCTTTTCAGTGTTTCCATTTTTCTGTAGATTTCTTTCTTGTTAGTGTCGTGCGGATCTCGCATGTTTAGAAAGTTCCTGTAATTGCGGATCGTGGGATGGCACGATTCCAAGTTTGTTAGCTTTATATTCGGCATGTATTAGCATTTGCAGTTAACAGAAATTAGAGAAAATTGCCCGAAAACTCTTGTCTCTGAAGAATTCTGAATTCTTCAGTCTGTTTTCTCTGAACTTTACTGTTCATTGTCCGACACTTTTGTCTTGCGAGAGATTGCAACATCCTGGACTGAAACCAACATTGTGAACAGTCAAGCATGCTCATGAACAAACCGACTCGCTCCGACCCCCTCGAGTGCTTCCCAACGGCCGGCTTGGACCGCGTGTTCTCTGTGGAGCCGCCATTGTGAGCGCCACTGCCATGGCTGGACAATGTCGTACTCGCACCCGCATCCGCACGGCCAACACGTTGGGTTCCTCGGGTCATGGTGGCAACGGCAGCAACGAACACGTGCGGGGTTGCCGGACGGCTAAGCACCAGCCAAAAACAAAGGGCACAACCTAAGGCTCATTGGTGAGCGAGAAGGGTGGAAATGGAGAGCAGCAGGAGGCAGTGGTAGGACAAAATGAAGAAACGCAAACCATTGTACGCCTTAATATCAGGGACATGTGCGCGTTTTGAGGAGGCACGCACGCCCCTATAACTGGTGCGACCGCCCACGTTCCCATGGCTAGATCGTTGCCACATGTACAAAGCCCGCGTTGTGTGCTTAGGGACAGCATACGAGGTAGGCGCGGTAGCCCAGGTGCCAGGACACGTGCCAAGCGATGAAGAGACCCAAAGCGCGAGCAGGGCATGGCTCGGTCGAGGCCCGACCAGCCAAGTGGGTTGCCGACATCAGAGACAAGTTCGGTAAAAATCGGAGGCCAGACAGAAAATGCGTCAATTGATTGGTGTTCATGATCTGCATCCATGCCAGGATTAAGGGGGAGAATGTGAGCTAATAATTCAGGCATGGATGACTTGGAAGGAGCAAGACCGAGTCGGGCGGAAGACAACGGTCTGCATAACATTTTCAGAAGCTTTTCAGTGTTTCCATTTTTCTGCAGATTTCTTTCTTGTTAGTGTCGTGCGGATCTCGCACGTTTAGAAAGTTCCTGTAATTGCGGATCGTGGGATGGCACAATTCTAAGTTTGTTAGCTTTATATTCGGCATGTATTAGCATTTGCAGTTAACAGAAATTAGAGAAAATCGCCCCAAAACTCTTATCTTTGAAGAATTCTGAATTCTTCAGTCTGTTTTCTTTGAACTTTACTGTTCATTGTCCGACACTTTTGTCTTGTGAGAGATTGCAACATCCTGGACTGAAACCAACATCGCGAACAGTCAAGCATGCTCACGAACAAACCGACTCGCTCCGACCCCCTCCAGTGCTTCCCAGCGACCGACTTGGACCGCGTGTTCTCTGTGGAACCGCCATTGTGAGCACCACCACCATGGCTAGATAATGTCGCACTCGCACCCGCATCCGCATGGCCAACGCGTTGGGTTCCTTGGGTCATGGTGGCAACGACAGCAACGAACACGTGCGGGGTTGCCGGACGGCTAAGCACCAGCCGAAAACAAAGGGCACAACCTAAGGCTCATTGGTGAGCGAGAAGGGTGGAAATGGAGAGCAGCAGGAGGCAATGGTAGGACAAAAATGAAGAAACACAAATCATTGTACGCATTAATATCTGGGACAGGTGCGCGTTTTGAGGAGGCATACACGCCCCTATAACTGGTGCATGGCTCGGTCGAGGCCCGGCCAGCCAAGTGGGCTGCCGGCATCAGAGACAGGTTTGGTAAAAATCGGAGGCCAGGCAGAAAAGCCAACACGCCAGATGAAGAGGCACCATGCAGGAGGAAGCACAGGAAGTGCACAACGCAGTACGAGATTCAACAAAGACCCACGGAGGCACCCTGAGGGAACACACAGACCATGACGAGTACAGCAGAGCGCGTTCACCATCTCAAGGATCGCAACGGTGGACCGAGGGGACTAAGGGGGCGAAAGTGTGAAGGACATGTCCTCGGCCTAGCGGTTGCGGAGCCCTTGGCTATGAGAGGCTACTATTGGGGGGAGTGGCCTCCACCTTGGCCCAATCAGCCCACCAAGGCCAAGGCCAATTATGGGCATAGCTGGAAGACATGCCCACTTAGGCCATACCAAGGAAATGACATGTTTACCCCTACTAGTTGAGACACTAAGAGGGGACTCCTATATCTATAAATATGACCCTAAGGAACCATGAAAAGGAGGAGGAAAAAGCATCTTTGGTATAAGAAAGAGGGCTTGAGTTGGCGTCTAGCCGGGAGCATACGTTTCTACATCTTTCCCTTGAGTTTTAGGCTTAGGGCATCCCTTTCGGATCGCCCGAAGCTCTGGTCTCTACTGTTTGGCGCACAACCACAATAGAAACTATAGGGGAGGTCCCTACAGCATATATATTAAAATAAAAATAAAGGGGATTTATTTACAGCACAAAAAGAGGAAGAATGTACATTCCCACGGGGAAATCAGTTAAGAGAATCTAGCCAGGAAAAAAAGCGTTGGATTGAGATTTTCCTTCACTCTATGCACATGAAGAGTGATTTGCTTGAAAAGAATCTTCCAGCTAGTAAAGGGCCTATTCTTTTTGGCTGAAGCTTTTGGCTTTTGGCTGTGACTTATGACTTTTGGGCTGTTCGTGCGAGATATTATAGAGTAACAGAAACTCACGTACGGTTTTTGCCGATATAAATAAAGTCGGTACAGTATATACTACAATTAACCAGTAGACTCTATCTTAAAAAGATACTCCGTTTAAAAGTTAGTTACTGTAAAAAATCCGAAAAGCAGTTTTCAAAAGCTGAAAAGAACAGGGCCAAAACTTGGATTTTTGTTCTCAAACACTGCTATTTCTTTGCTTCCAAATGTGCCATGAAGCTATAATGAAAACCTCCATGAAAAAAGGATGTTGACAATCTTTCTTAGCCTCTGTTAGCATCTGGACTAAACCGACTGTCCAGTTCCAATTAATACCAAGGTAATGACAACATTGCTGGCTGAAAACACAGTCAAAAACAAATGCATGACCGTTTCCTCTGTTCTTTGTGTACACAAATGCCCACCTTGTATAGGTAAGCCTCAGAAAGCTGGGCATAAGGGGGTTTCAACCTCGTAGTGTTATATGATCTATTTAGGCAATACCCCGTAAAAGCTCCTTCAAAATCTACCTTATGGCCCTATGTCCCTCTAACAGTAGCTTATCTAAGCAAGTAAGCATGACACATTTAAGCTACAACTGCAGCTGGGCCATGCAGATGCAGGCCCTTAATCCCTGGTTCACCATTCAAATCAGCGTAATTCAGCATTAAAGAATTTTTTTTAGGTTAAGGCTTAAGCATGAGGTTCACCTGTAGGATGAAAGTTACACTGCCGGGGGTGGCTTACTGTCTTTTAATTTGACAAGACTTCATATTGTAGGTTGTGTGCAAGTTGTCTGTGCAACAATATCTTAAGACTTGTATAAGCCCCATAAGCCAGTCTATAAGAAAAATTAACCAGCTTATAAGATAAGCATAAGCTATTCCAATCAGACCGTTAGAGTGGTGATGTAGCACTGGAAATAAAGATCTGCACTGATAATAAAATTTCCGGATAATTGTTGCCACTGTTTATCTTATCGTGCATAAGTTAGCAGTGGCTCAATTTGAGAAATCTGTTCTTTACAAAGTTATGCTGCTGCTTGCAATCAAGCTGTTATCAAACCGCTGCATACCTTGAATGTGCAAGACTAAATATTGTGATGGTAGTGACTGAATGGAACTGTGGCATCCCTTGAAAGAACTATCTGACTGGCTCTTCTTTTTCTGTGTATGCTTGAATTTTTTTGTTTCTTCAGAAACGTAGATGGGAGAAAAAGATGAAAGAGGAGGAGAGCGCAAAGAGCTGAGATCAAGCTGCTCGTTAAGGATGTCGATCTTCCTAAATACGGTTGAATAAATTTTGTGTAGGAGGTCCATAGGATGGCTGGATTGCGATACCTGTCTCCTTTTCCCCTTTGCCGGTTTCCAGCTTTCCTGTCGCCTATCGCCACATTGGAATGCAGGTATTTGATTACATAGTTCCCAACACATTGGTCACTGAAACATGATTCTAGTCATGCCCAAGTGCCCAACCTTTTTGTTGAAACAGATCAATTATGAATACACCTCTGTTAAATCTGTTCATCATGCATCGTCGTCGCTGCTGGTTGTGTTTGTATCTGGTCACGGATGAAGCCGTTGTTTAGTGTCAAGCTACGTACTGAAGTAAAGAACGTTTTAGTTTTGTTTGCAGCCATGGCTAAGGAATCATGATCTGCACGTCGCAGTAGGGGACACGCGAGACGGCACGACGCGTTTCTGGCTAAGGGAAAGGAGATGGAGGATACCTGGGCGCGTGGCAGGTTAGTGCTGGAGCTCGCTTCTACCAGTAGCGTTTTAGCTTGCCCTGGCTTTCCAGGGACCGAAAGGCCAGTAGCCATCTCGGCTCGCAGTAGGGGTGAAAACGGATCGGATACGATCGAATAGTCTCAAATACGAATATAAATCCATATTTCTATAACGAATACAAATACGAATTCGAATATTCTTAAATACGGATACGAATATTCTTGAATATGAATGCGGATATTTTCGAATACAGATTTCCTCGGATACGAATATCGGATAAAACGGATTTTTAGCGGTTTTGCCGATTTTTCACCGGTTTTTGACCGCTTACCGGTTTTCAACCGCCTAAATTTAAATTTTGTATCACAAAATTCGTACGGATTTTTCATGGGTTCTAGAAATGGATAGAATACGAATTGAATAATCTTAAATACGGATACAAATATTCTCAAATACAAATATGAATATTTTTAAATACGAATTTTGTTTATCACATTCGTGTTTTCTCATATACGAATATCGGATAAAACGAACCAACCGTTACCATCTCACCAAGCTCACGCACGCACGCGTTTGTATTAATAATTTGTGTTACTGCTCCTTGTGCAGGACAACTAGGCTCTACGTATAGTGGAACAGATTGTGCATCTGCAGGTTAATAGTATTCTCTGCATGCGGTGTTGGCTGCTGATGTATAGGATAGGATAGGATCCCATGGACATCGTCGTGTCCTCGGTAGGTCCAAACCTCCGTCCCCTGAAGCGACAAATTTCTTGCTCAGATCGGGGGCAAGTGTTCTATTCTACTGCCACGTAGGGATTTTACAAGAATTTCATTAAAGAAAAATAGCTCAATTCAATTCTCATCTCGCACTCGTTATCTTAGGCTGTGATCGTTTTGGTTTCAGCTTTTAGCTTCCGGCTTATTTTTTTCACTATTCATAAATTTCGTCTTTTTCTGAACTTTTGGTTTTTTTGTTGAGTTTTTTTTGCGGGTTCTTTTTTCTGTATTTGTTTGTATTATACGTAATAGGCTAACATATTTTATATATTTTTTTATTTTTTAAAATTTAATTATGCTAAATAACCTTGTTGTTTCAGCTAGCTACAGTGTTTTTCAGCCATAAGCCACAAAAAAGCCCAAATGATCACCATCTAAGCCTTGCAAATCTCATCGGGGACCGGCAACGAGTGGCTTGAGCTTAGATCAAAAGCAATTCTTCGAGCATTCGAGGCTTAGCGCTCGAGTGGCGAACCGGATTGAATAATAATTGTACGGGATAAGAATAAGATGATGGTCTAGAATTCTGGATTGATATAAAGAAAAGATGGTGAACAACTGCGTGCAGGCAGGCAGGATAAGGGAAGCTAGGTTGGAAGGAAGGAGGAGGACGCCAATCCAAGATGCAAGGCGCTGTCCATGTCACCTTTCCCAGCTGCATGTCTTTCATGTCAGCAATGCTACCTTCCTCTCTAAGGCCCTGTTTGGAATGCGGGAATTTTTCCCGATTCCTACGGGAATTGAACTGTTTCCTGCAAAATTCCTGTAAAATTCCTGTGAAATTCCTCTGTTCCAAACAGGCCCTAAGTGAAATTCTCCTCGCTAATTTCTTCAGAGTCATGCTTCAATATGAGAAAAAAAATAGGACCATTTATATTGGCTTTTGGTTTTGGTTTATAAATAGTAACAACTTTAAAGAAGTCGTACGGAGAGAGAGAGTCGTGTGCGATTTTAGCCGATATAAGTGAAGTTACTATAATGTCTACTACAATTGACTAGTAAGCCCTGTGTTAAAAAGATATTTTATTTAAAAGTTAGATACTGTAGAGATACGACTTTTAGAAGCTAATACGAACAGAGACATAATCTGGCGTAGGTTGTATACCTATGTTCAAATAAAAAAGGAGGAACAATTACCAAGACTATTAGTGTACTGTCAGCTATCTCAACTAGCTAATTGATTTCAGTTTCTTGTTGCTTCTCTTATTTATTTGAGGATCAACTAGATTGATGATAGTGCTGCACTGTTTCTAAGCTTACCGATGCAAAGTGTTAACTGTAAAAGTTAATGCTATCCTTTATAAGATAGAGGCCTTGTTTAGGGGGAGCTGTAGCTTTTGCCGTAAGCTGTTTTTCGGCTTTCTGGCTGAAAAGCAGCTGCAGTCGATGGCTGTAGCTTTTTATGAGATGCCGTTTGACAAGTTGGCTGGCTGTTCTAAGTTATGAAATGTCTGAAATGCCCGTAGAAAATGCATTTGATTTTTTCCATGAATTCCAATTTTGAGTATCTCTCGATCTATTTCAAACTTCATGCTTACTCTCAGCAGACATGTGTCCATACAGCGGTTTCATAAAAGGATAAATGCATAACATATGAACAAGCGGCCCAAAATTGCATGCAATTAAACACCATCGGCATCTGCAAAAGAAAATTGTTGATAGCACAGTGAAGTTGAATTCTACTTCTAGTTTGTAAGACCATCGAGTTCATGCTATTTCCTTCAATCAAAATTAATCAGATCTTGCAGGCCCACTTCATCAATCAAATCTGATCACAAACAAATCTCAGCATAAACAAATATGAAAATAGAAAAAAATTCATCGTCCATACAAACAATCAAATAGCAAACCTTTCATCAAAATCAAAGAAAAAAAAGAAAAAGAAAGAACCCTAGATCTAAATGAGACAAGGTGGCGGAAGCGTTGAGAAGTTGGGGCCACCGACTAGAGAAGACGAGTGGTTCCGAGGTCTCTAGGCAGCGACGGCGGCGATGGCAAAAGGGAGGCGAATCCAGGAGGGATGATGGAGAGGTGGTAGCAGGGTAGTCCGTCAGAGGAGAGGGCTGAAAGATATGGCGGGGTTGTCCAGCCGAGGACAAGTACGGAGGATGGGGTTGGCGGTGGTGAGGAGAGTCAGCGAGGCCGTCAGTGAGGGGGCACCAACCACCTCCCTCTCCTTCGCACGGGAGAAGGGTAGGAATGGGGGCTAGGGTTCGGGAAAGACCTTTTATATCCTATTAGGTTGGTAAATACTTCCTCTGTTCTTTTTTACTTGATGTTTTTTATTTTTCACAGTCTTCAAGATACGACTTTGACCGTTACTTTTTATAACTTTATACTAAGATATACTAATAAAATTGTAATATTATAAAGTATTTAAATCTAATGATATAATTTTCGTATAGCGAATCTAGATAGTTTTAGATATATTAGTGGTTAACATTAGAAAGTTTGACGGCACGAATTCTAAGAAATCAAGTAAAAAAAGAACAAAGAGAGTACCTCGAACTTCAGTGACATATGGCCCAACCCACAAAAGTCATAAAAGCACCTCCAGACCAACTTCTTACTTCTAATACAATATTGACTTTGGCTTTGGCTCCTGTTTGAAGAAATTTATGGTTTTTTAGAAACAAAAGCCAACTTTAAGCCCCCAAACAGCACCAAAAGTTGAATAAACCCTTCTTAACCTTACATATGAGAATAAGTAGTATATATATGACTTTGTTTTTTGGACTGTGGTTGATAGCTTTTATCTGTGTTTTTTGAGACGGAAGTGGATAGCGAAAATACTGATATAAATAGCGCATATTATTTTGAGATTAAGAAGTTGTTTAAAAAATCAACTTCACGAAACTGCTCTACTTATTCTAAGTCTCGAAAAAACCAAAAATAAAAACAGAACTAGGTCATCGTTGTGGTGTGCGTTAATGTGCGATTTCAACCGTACGTTGCTCGTAGTGTGCACTGCCACATCAACATACCCTATCACCTCACTTTCTTGCGAGGAATGATGAAAGAGGCCTAGCTTACTGTGGCCAAAGATCGACACATCAACAGCACTATTATCTTCCGAACAGTGTCATATTAGCCCTTCAGAACTAGGAGAGTTGTCTTGCTTTGGTTCATGTAAAATTTTTACGGAATTCCAGCGTTCCAACCAAACAAGCCCTTCGCACTGAACTCATGTAAAATGAGTTTGGGTCTCATTTTTTCCCTTCTATTTTGAAATTCTATCGGCAGCTTTGAACATTAATAATGTTAATTCTAAGGTGATTTGCTTCCAAGCACCAAGATGGTTTTAAATGGCTAGTGGGCTATACTTTTTTGTGTGTGATAATGCAGGGTGGATACCACTAATATATAGCAGGTTGAGTGGTAGACTACTTTGCTTTAGGTCCCCCAAATAACATTCATGGCCCCCCACACTACACACATTTCTCAACAAACAAAAAAAATATTTCTTTTGTTGGTAAGTAGTAGTAGTTGTATATTGTTGATTGGATGTATTGCCACACAAAAAAAATCATCGGAAGGGGCATTTATAGTCATCAACAAGGTGAATGCAATGTGTGTGGAGCAAACATTTTGGTTTTTAAATGAACTTTGTTAATCCGGGCATCTTATATATGATGCGAGAATGCAGCTTGCCTTGATCCTTTTTTGTTTATCATTAGAGAACATGTTCTATTCTTTTTCTTTACAAAGAGAACGCAAGGATATGCTTAAGAATTACAACATGGCGATCGATTAAGTAACATGGATGTATTGCTATCATCTCTACCCCTCTATAATACACCAAAAGTTTCTTTACTAAATCCACCCAGGTCAACCACCCCCACAGTCATGCCTAATCTAAGTCCACCCAGATTTGTGTACCAAAGTAATCCAACTTCATACAAATGAATGGTCTGGATCTCTCCTCAAGCCTTCTTCTCTTACTCATTGAAGATCCTAAGGCCAAAATCATCCGGATCATGCACATCATTGAACCAGAACCCCACCCCGCGCCCACGCACACGCCCCCGACACTGCCTCCACCCCGTGATACCCGTCTCCTCAACCGCGCCTCCCCTCCGCTCCCCCCATCCTCCACCGCGCCGCCGCTCCCCCATCTCCGTCTCTCCCCCGCGCCTCCACTCCCGCCGCTCCCCCATCTCCGCCTCTCCCCCGCGCCTCCACTCCCGCCGCACCCGTGTAAAAATCGGAGGCGAAAACCCTCAAACCCTAATCCCCTTGTCCCCATGGTGGAGCCCGACGCAACCGCACAGCCTCCGGAGGTAGCGCCCGAGGAGCAGCCCCCAGCCGCGCCGCCACGCAGCAGGAGCCCCCCGCGGCCGCCGAGGGCGAAGGAGATCACAAGAGGAAGCTCGAGGCAGGCACGGAGGTGAATGGCGCCGGCGAGGACGCCAAGCGGCCCCGCGTGGAAGGCGACGGCGTAGGTAGATCTCTCACACAACGCCTCCCACCCCACCTCTCTCTCTCTCTCCGCGTGTATTGTATCTAGGGTTTAATGTCTCCGAGATGATGGTAGTATGCGAAGCATGTTCGCTTTCTTTTGAATCTTGAAGTATAGCCTGTTTGATTGAAGTATAGCCTGTTTGATTGAAGTATAGCCCGTTTGATCCGTTCGTTATCTCTTTTCCGATCAGGTGTTTCGCAAAACAACGAGTCCTCAGAGAAGGTTGAGGAGCTAGCAGCTACTTCTACTGAAGGTGCGGTTGATGCTGAGAATGGCAAGGTTGCTCCTCTGAGGACAAGCCGGCAGAGCCTGCAATGGAAGCAGTGGCTGAAGCTCCACAGCAAGAAGGTGGCACACCAGGTGTCCCACAGGAGACTTCTCGTAAGATCGATGTGCCCAACGACAAGGTATAATTATTTGCGTAGGCAAATCTGTTTTTAGTTGTCGGGCTCTGCTTCATGTTAAAATTTGGAAACTGGTGTGGATAATATATAGTCTCCATTAATCCGAAGAGAAACAGAGAAAGCCACAAACATAGAAAATAACATTTATGGGCACTATTGATTTTGGACGCAGTTTGCTTATGTTGATTATGGAAATTCATGCAGGTCGATGTTCTAATAGGAAAAGCTGGGGATCTTGTGTAAAAACTCTCATTTTGTGTCAGCTGTAGTGTGATCTTGTAGCTTATATCGACATTTTCTTCTCTGATCTCTCGTGACATTCTTAATTTTTTTAGTGGGCTTAAGCAAAATGATAAGCATATATTAGTTCATGGCATCCTTACAGGTTAAATTGTTTCAATTATTGTTCCCTTCTGCAACCAGTAACACATTGTGTTTACCAAGTTAAACCCTCACAAGTTATAATTCATAGTTTTTACTACACAATGGATTGGAGATTCACTAATGAAATGTATATCAGAAAATGGCATTGCATGTAAATATGACTGTATTAATTAGTAGTTTTTACCGCACAATGGGTTGGAGATTCACTAATGAAATGTAATCAGAAAATGGCATTACATGTAAATGTGACTATGCTTTTTTATTAGTATTAATGCATAGTTGTCTTTTCTCTTTTTGTTCAGGGAAAGAAAAAGAAGATGTTGAACTCAGGAAAAACTTCTAAAAGCACACGTAGAAAAGAGAGTGCTCCCATGGCTGATTTTGTGGATGATGATGCGGCCTTACAGCAGGTAATATATAATCACAAACATAGCCGCCAAACTGACGTGGTCCTAGAATGGCAATTGAACTCCTAACTTATTTGCCTATGTTTTCATCATGACACCCGGTCACTCCTTAACAATGTTAATTATGCAGGCAATTGCTCTCTCCCTGGCAGGACCTTCAGAAAATTCCGTGACTGCAATGGGTGCAGAAACTTCAAGCACAGGAATGAGAGGAAGTGAAGGCACTCCGTGCAAAAAGAATAACACTGTACCCATTCAGGACTCAGCTAAAAACAGGAATATAAAAAAGCAGGTACATTCCTATCAGCATAGTCTAGCCTGTATTAATTTTCTATCCTATCTTATTTGTGTTTTACACTTTCACTTCTCATTGCTTTTAGGGCAAGAGCGGGATACAACTGACAGAAGATGATTTGGTTGCTTTCTTCTTCTCATTTGACGGTATATTATCTGGCTCCAAAGTCTGTTTTGTGCCCATTTGAAACTTGAGATTCCCTCAAAAAAAACCTTGGATTGTATTTAGAATTAGTTGTTTATGACTCCACAATTTTGTTAAGGAAAATAATGCAGAGAAATAGTCTTAGTAGGATATTCTGTGAACTTAAAAGTAACTTAGGTTTTGTTGGTCCATTTATACATGTAGGAACCACAGAAATGCTACATATTGTTGTTTAATTTGCTTACATGATGCTCTTGCACTGATCTCCTGCCTATGGAATATGTTTGCCTTAATCTCCATCTGAATTGGAACTACTTCAGAGTTCAGATTTAGATGTACCGTGGAATTTGATATAATCGAAATATGTCTTTGCACATACCTTAATTGATAAGAGTTTGTTCTGCCACCTTCTTTGGAAGTAAGGAGAAATATTAGTGAACTTATGGTGTACAATTTATGGATTCTGCAATACTTGCCAAGAGAAGAAAGTAATAGATAGTACTTTTTAACAGCATCGAACAAGCCAGGCTGAATTTTATCTATTCTGAAGGCACTTCCTTTGGGCATTCCTTTAGAGACAAATGGATGTAGTTATATTAAGAGCAGATACATCAAATTTGGATTGGCATAGTTTATCTCATATCTTTTGTGGCATGTGCTCTAAAGATTCAAGTTTTATTTTTTTATTCTTCATATTTTTATTTTGTAAGCAGTCTTAATTGGTTACTACCTTGATCTACAGACCGAATCTAGGGTTTCCTGCCGCCGGATCACGCTGCGGAGGCTGCTCCGATGCTGCCGTGCGCAAAGTTGTTGCTGCGGAGGAGGGGGCTAGCCCTCCTGCAGGGATGCACGGAGGGCAAGTGCGGTAGGAGAACTTTGCCTGAGAACTTGGGAGGTTGCAATTAATTGTGAGGTAATGGCATGTATATCAATTGTCAATCTAGGATGAAGTTTTTCCTTGGATATGGGTAGGTGGCCAAAAATATTATGTGACAAAAATATTTGGTTATACAATATATGGGATGTGAATCTTAATGAATCTGATTGTTCGTTTTATTTTTTACAAATTTTATCTTATTTTGTATTTTACCGTAGTGTTAACACGGACACACTACTAAGTATTAAAAAGATGCTTACGACTCCGTCCAGAAGGCGTCAAGAATCACATCGACAACACGCTGACGCCCTTAACAAGCTAGTTAGCAGATATTTTTGCAGTTTAATTACCACTCCTAATTAGGCAAGAGATTCAAACCGTTGGGTGCCTCTTGTCGTTGAACTTTTTGTCTGGTAGAGACAATATTATTACTTCATTATGTCGATCATGACTACGGTACGATTACCTTTAAAAAAATTATCATCAACAGACGCATCATTGATATGTGTTGTTTGGTTTGTTGATCTAGGACTGTCATGCAATTCAAGTACATATATAGTAATTTGATGGCTCGTTTGACCAAAAATTGATAGCGTGCACATCAAGGTTGTCAGGATGCTGTCCTAGCTAGGACCATTTTTCGTTCGATCCTTCCGATTTTTATAAATACATATACATATTATAAAACGATTCAATTTTTGTGTTGAAACATATACGTCTACAACATAAAATTTGAATTAAATATTATAAGTTTGGTTTGCCTATTTACACCATATTCAGTTCAATCGAACTACTTATGTATACCTCTCTCTCTCTATATATATCTATTCTAGTTAGGCATTCTGAGAAAACTCCCACGTTAAGCAGAAAGATTCAGCCATCTATGCGGTGAACCCGACTTATAATGGCTTGGATTAAGATTAAATTAAATTTGGAATAAAAAAATAAAGGAAAACTTGCAATTTGATCTACATGAGACTTAGAAAGTAGCACCCATAAATATCAAAAATTCAGAATGGTAATTAAATGATAATTATCAAATTACAACAAAGAGTCCATGCTAAGTAAATCCATATTAACAAACAAATAATAAAATTAGCAATTTAACTTCCATATGAATTCAAAGTAAATTCCCTAAAAAAACTAAAATTCAGACTAATAAATCAATGAAAAATAGAAATGAGATATTCTTAAACAAGTTCTAGCCTAAAATAGAAAACAAATCCAACCAAGTACGATCGAAAAGCATGCAAATTCAAAATAAAAATTAAAGGATGATCAGAGATTTGATTTTATGTAAATTCTAAATCTAAACTGCAAGGAAATCTTCACAACAATCAAAAAAGGGAAAGATCTGATGTCTATCTAGTGGACCCATGTTATATCGGCTTAGGTTAAAAATCAATGAAAAATCAGAATAAAAAATTAAATAAAATGCAATATGATTTCCATACTAATTCCAAAGTAAAATCCACAAATAACTAAAACAAGAGATAAAGGATAAATAAATATTAGCAATTGGATTTGTATACAAATTCAAACCTAAAAATAAAACAAAAACACCACATCTATCACCATCCAAAAATGTGCAAATTCATAATAAAATAAAAGGATAATAAGAGATTTGACATGTATGCAAATTCCCAATTAAAATGACAAAAATATTAATTTCCCAATAAGAACTAAATGGAAATTAGAAATTTGTTTTTTCTCAAATTTATAATTCTACAAATATGCAAATTCATAATAAAAATTAAAATAAGATTACAAGTTTGATTTCTATAAATATATATCATGGAGCATAATAAAATATCTATGTCAAGTACAACCTAAAATTTTGAATGACAAATAAAATAAAATTACCTAATATTTAAAATAACAAATGAAGGCCTAATTCTTTTCTTTATTGTAATGTGCATTGATACCGCATGATCACCTAATTTTTGTGTTAGTCAGGAGAAAAAAAGGAAAACATCTAACCATAGATAAGGTAATTAAAAATATGTGGAGGGATTAAATTATGTTTAGAAATTACTATGTCAACTATTTGTATGCCACATTAAGCCACGAACTTTTTTCTTAATTACTTTGGATATAATCCTGAGCGACCCCACATGTGAGATTTCAATACTAGTAGTACGGGTCCGTATATAGCATCTATACGACAGCTTAATTGGTATCACGATTTTTACAACCTTATACAAATACGATGCGATGCGACTATATATAAAAATCTACACACACAGGTGGATCTTAAAAAAAGAAAAGGAAATCCGACAGGTAGCAACGTGCAGCTAGCAGAGATAGCTAATTAAGTCGTCGGATACGACCAACGATGGACAAGCGTATGATGTACACATCACATATATAAGCAGTGAATCGAAATTGGAGGGTCAGAAACAGTGATCGATCTTTCGATTGCATTTTGAAAGTGATCGATCTTTCGATTGCATTTTGAAAGCGATCGATCTTTGGAACGGCCGGCGGGGCGCGCACGGACGAGAGGAAGAAAGGGGGATGGTGCGCGCGCGCGCCCAATAAGCACGCAGTGATCGATCGCCATCATGGATCACTCACCCAGCTCGTCCTTGCAATGATATCCATCCATGGATCCACCCCTGACATCACGCACTAAGGCACTAGCAGCGGCCTGCTGCTGCCACTCGCCTTGATCCATCTGCCCAAGGCCTTGATCCTCTTCTCGTGTCCATCGTCCATTTGTCCTGCCCCTGCGATGCCTTAGCGCCTTGCTCTATATATAACCCAGGTGCTCAGTGCAGAGGCTACAGTAGCCAGCATCTGAGAAATTAATTACCAGTTAGTGATATACTCGAGAGAAAGTGCCCGTCAATTTCCCCTTGCTCTTCTTCAATTCGTCGGTTGGGCCGGCCTTTGGGAGGGTGTGCCTGTCTGTCTGATCGATGGTGGTCAAGGCGAAGATCACGGCGGCGGAGAAGAGAGGAGGAGGAAGAGGAAGAGCAGTAGTCGAGGAGGAGACCATGTGTAACAACAACAGTAGTGGTGGTGGTGGTTTGATGAGGAAGGGGCCGTGGACGGAGCAGGAGGACGCCCAACTGGTATGGTTCGTGCGCTTGCTCGGGGAACGTCGTTGGGATTTCTTAGCAAAGGTATCAGGTTTGCGCGGTGGCGGGTGACCTAGATCGTCGAGCATAAGCAGCATGCATCACACACCTACCTTGCATATATACACATATCCATATCCCCCATTAATTTGATTCATTCCTCCTTCAATTCAGCTCCATATCGTCATTCGATTTCTTGTTCATCATATATATTCATAGCTAGACATATCGTAGATGCATAGTTAGTTCATGGAGTAGTAGTTGTGGGGGATATGATCGATATATGTGCATATATATACTATGTATACATACGGTAGTGGTGTTGCATGCTGCGCTCGCACCAGGAGAGATGCATGAGGACGGGCAGTGAGGTGTTAACCAATCTTTCTTTCTTCTTCTCTGTGTGCGCGTCCGGCACATGTTTCGGTTGTGGCTTTGGTGGGTTTGCAGGTCTCAAGCGCACCGGCAAGAGCTGCCGCCTCCGGTGGGTCAACTACCTCCACCCGGGCCTCAAGCGCGGCCGCATCACCCCCGACGAGGAGCTACTCATCGTCCAGCTCTACGCCCAGTGGGGCGGCAGGTGGTCGCGGATCGCCAGGAAACTCCCCGGCCGCACCGACAACGAGATCAAGAACTACTGGAGGACGCACACGAGGAAGAAGGCGCAGGAGGAGGAGAAGAAGAGGGCAGCCGCCCCGGCCTCGTCCTCCTCCTCCTCGTCGATGTCCACGCGTACGACGACGTCCTGCTCGGCCTCCCTGAACAACGGGACCACGGCGACGTCCTCGACATCGGCGGTGACGACCGAAACGCCGCAAGAAAGCACCAGCGGAGACGAGGCCGAGGAGGCGACCACGGCGGCGAGCCAGCGCCAGCACCAGCAGCAGCCGCAGCCGCAGGAGCAGGAGCACTACTACAGCATGGACCAGCTGTGGAACGAGATCGCGGCTGCCGAGGCTGCGGCGACGAGCTACGCAGAGGGCTGGGGATCGGCCGGTAACGTCGTCGCGGCGGAGCCGGCGGCGTCGATGCCGTCGCCGGTGTGGGAGTTCTGCGCGGATTACTCGCTGTGGAGGATCGATGACGACGAGTACTACAAGAGATGCTCGATGCTTCATGATGCATATCATCTATCGTACTAGCTTCGCTGTCCCTCAATGGAAAGGCTTTCTACGCATGCCTTTCGTTTCCATCATATCATGCATACATATCCTTGCATTTGTCTAGCTACTGTAATTATTCGCACGTTGATTATGCACGCATGCATGGTATTACCTAGCTAGTTTGCTCGTCAGATTAAGTCGATCGGCTTGATCATCTTGTGCAAAGTATAGACCCATGTGTGCGTGATCAGATTCAGAATATAATGGCTGTGAGATTAATTAATTAATTAGTGCCGTCTGCTGCATGGCTTGTGTACATGTAAGAGTAATGAGAGTACTATATATTGCTTTCTGAAGAATTGCATTGTTAACCATCGATCTCTTAATATAGTATATAGCTTGTGACTCACTTGCATAGTACTAGCTGTGGCATGGTTAGGCATCAAATTAATTACCAAACATGTCCGTTGGTCTATCAAAATTAGAGAGACAGGTATAGCAAAATTCTAGCAAAGCACAATCAAATTTGATGCAACTCGATCTTTAATCTGCGGGCAAATAGTGCAAGGGAAAAAAAATGCTTCAGTGATCCACTAGAAATTCGCAAACTTCAACGTAAATGATCGATGCCCTAAAGGGTTGTTGCAACTCGAGACAGGTAAGCTGTACAGTAATAACCGCATGTCCTCCTGAGATCTTATGGCAAATTAAAGGACAAAAGAAGTACTCCGAATAATACTACCTTCAGATGCCATGTGGAATTTTGGTTCTCTCCTTAATTGGAAATATATATGAAGAAAAACAATTTTAGGCCGGCGTATCTATGCAAATAGAGAATCTGCACCAGAAAATATATTAATCCAAGATACCAGAAGCACGCAACTGATCAGTAGTGCATGGCGGCAGTGGTTGCATTGGGAATCTGGTAATAGAACCCCCCACCCCCAGGCCAGCCACCAAGCAAGCTAAGCTAGCTAGACAGGCACGCAATGCCACTGAAGTTAGTCAAAATTAAGATGCTCCTCGGATCAAGAGGGGCAGCTAGCGAATTTTTTAATTATTTAATCCTTTTACTAATATCTTAACGTTAATTCCTCCGTGACTTTATTTTCAATTCTGACCCCTTTAATCACGCTACCTCCCGTGGCGTCGCCAAAACGTTCTGTCACGCCGCCCATAGAGGTGGGCAAAGCTACCCCGCAACCCCTCGGCCGCGTGCCATGCCAGCGTAGAGGCTTGTGTGGCATCAGTCATGCCGTAACTCCTGGCATGACAAAACCTTATCACACTGTCATACTTGGAGTGATAGGTTGAGATTGTCACGCCACTAGACTTGCGTGGCAGGGGCAACTTGGGTGCTACTGCCGCTGCAGTTGCCATTTTTCCTCACGTCCTCTTTGTCCTGATGCGTTCTCTGCCATCTCCCAAATCAATGAGATTGAGACTTGATTGTTTATTTACTCTGTTTACCTAGAATGCTAGCAGCAAGTCTCCTGAGACACAACGTAAATCATTGTGTTAACATGCACAGAAAAAATAGAGATGGGAGACACGATTTTTTTACATAAAAAACCCTTACGAAAAAACCACAAACACACAAAAGACGAATCACTATAACAAAGAGATATTTCCAATGTAGCTTTTGCACTTCCTACGAACTACTGGGGCACATATATATAGCGAGGGAAACGAATCCCATATAGAGAGAAAACCGAATCAGAGTCGATTGTTATAGGTTGGTATCATAGCTGTACAATCTACGTATGACTTCCCTCATACCACATCTGATATAAGACGATATAGTATTCTGATCCGATACACTAGTTTTTTTTGTTTATCTCGATCGAGCGTGATCAGTACGTGGGTGATCTACACGAGCTGTTGGGCACCGAAAGTGCTACCATTAGCCGGCAAATTCCTCCGTACATCGGCCGTCGACGCGTTCCATTTGTCGGCATAGCACATCTCCACGGGCCGTGCAAGTTGGAACAAAGCTAGGGCAAAAAAAAAAGAAGAATGGCCAAGTGGCTTTGTGATAAGGGAATGAGCTGAATAAAAATCATGGCGGAAAGGTGGCGATGAGGATTGCCCACACTGACCTTTCTTTCTTCTTCTGCGATTGCTTTGCTCCTAATTCTTCATTAGCCTAGCGTTATCTTATCTCTGTGTGATTTGTTTACACCCCGTAGTGCTTCACCACAGCCTGATCTGGGTGTTAGTGTCCTCTAGCTAGTGTGCTGGTAACCCCACACAAAGATGAGCTCACCCCCATTAAGCTTGTTCCCCACTGTCCCATGTTATATATATTCTTGCTCTCAAATCCTCCATTCTTTCTTTTTCCTTCTTTTTGATAGGAACGTCCAATTGATATTTTTCTGATAGAAGAATCAAGTCTCTCTACCAGTTCATCAAAAGCTACCTAGCTAGTGTTTTTTTTTTCTGTGTGAAGTTGACACATAAAGTTGAAAACATAGTCTATGTGCTCGCATATTCTTCGGTCATTATTTGTCGAATGCACACGAATTCTGTTGTTGCTGAATGAATAAATTCTTTCTATCCCATTGATCGACTTTTCATCCTCCATGGCTTGCCACTTACTGTTACAGGAAGATGACACAAAGATTCACTAGCAAGGGCATGGCAAGCATATATGCATGCAGCTGGATATTTGTGAATCTCATCAGGTGTTGCAGCTGGAACATTGATCTAAGTCCTATTTGAAACGCACGATTCATGTAGGTGAGAGCGGATGTTTACTTTCCTGTGATTTTTTTTAAGAAACGTGACGCTAGATGCAGATTCTCTGCAGTGGATGGATGTGCATAGCAGAGATCGACGATGATGGATCATTGGTGCACCTAACAGCTCTAGCTAGGAGAGTCATTGAGTAGTCAAACCAATCATCTCATGCACCCAGGGTCTGTGGATCCGATGATTAGATTAGATGAGCCTGCATTATTAAAGCTGGATCTAACTATATATGTCGCCTTTTCATTTTGCCCTGAAATGACAAAATTAAAGCGATTCCAAGCTCCAGAGATGAGGATGCATGCATGGTGGTCAGGTCGGGTCTATTGAGGAACCATCGCTGACGAGTTATGTCCAATCAATTTATCTCCCATATAAAGAGATGGGTCAATCATAGAGTAATGCAAATAATAGATTGAAACATAGAGATAGAAGGGAGAACTATTGTTCTTTCTTTATTGCTTTCTCTTTCACACATGTGTACAAAATAGCCAATTGGACTCTCTATATATAGCCTAATGGTAAGGTAGCCACCATGTGCCAAGGCTTTAAGCCCAGGCCCAGGTTTCCCGACACTCCCTCTTGGGCATTCATCCGACACGTTTATGCCGCATCAAAACTTGGTTTTATGCTTCTCAAAACCCTAAAACTTATTGTAACCTTATCTGAGTGGATGGTATAATGGTTGGTGCGAATGTAGCACGAGAAATTGTGGTATAAGGTATGCGCCGCCCAGATAACTTTAAGAATTGAATCCTGTGATGACCTCCTAATATAAAATAGTACAACAATAAAATTATAATGGGTACTACCTGACTAACTAATTTGCATCCACTAGTATGGGTTGCACCATTGGAGTGACCTATGAGTCGTGTCACTGGTTTTAAGCCATTATGGACACTGGGTCATGTCGCCGATATAAGCCGTCATGTGGCGCAAGAGGGGGTCTGGGTGTGGTGGGCATAATCACAGTCAGATGACACCTTAGCAGGTGTAACTACACTAGATAATACATTGTACAGGCCTTGTGGTGATCTTCTTGATTCACGTATCCAAGGAAATATGTGAAACATAATAAGTTAATTATCTCTTATGGGTAAAGCGTATAGTCTTTGCAGAGTATAAACTATTTGAACAGTCATGCCCACGGTCAAGGATGGGTATGGAAACTTACTCGAGTTACTTTCTATTTCAAAAACCTTATGGATGGGATGAAAATTTGTCGAGTGGATGTAACCCAGTGATGATAATGGGTGAATGTAACCCTGAAAATCAGAAACTAGCATATGGTGGATGGAACCTGCACCGTTATAAATATTGCACACTTTTATTCAGTTTAATAAAATATGATTTGGTTAAAAAATCCTATGTCACATGAATTTTCTATTAATTGTAGATTTCAAATAATGGCTTTAGCAAATAAAAGAACTCGAACCTACGTTTGTTAAATCTTGCATGTATACTATTATATTCTGTGTGTTAGCTCATGGGACACTATTGCTTTGCTCACCCTCACTTACAAAATCTCTCAGAACCTATAGAGAAGGATATTACGCATATTAGACACCCCAGGAGCTGATGGTGAAGAAGATAGAGGAGATTAGGATAGTCTCGAGTAGCCTAAGTCTTACCCTAGTCATGCTGACTAAGTTGGTGTTTGTGTGCACTAATATTATCTGATCTCATGGTTAATATCAGTCGCACACAACTTACCATAGTCACTTGCTTGTAGTGAGATGTGCCCTTTCCTTTTGCTTCCGCTTCTGTATTTATGTAATATATCCATTTGGCCTGATCGGCCACCCAGTGTGGTCTATTTAAACTCTAATGAATGTAATATTAATGTATTGTATGGTTTACGTCATGCATGAAATGATTCAGTGATGTATTTTGTGAGTACTATCTATAATCTAAGGAATAGTGCAGTGGTTTCACAGAGAATTATGGATTGGGTAAATCCAAATCTGACATAGCAATGGGTCGCATAACACCTGCAAGGTCATTCAAAGAAATATTGTCGAAGACAAAAGATGAAGCCACCAATTCAATGTTTCATCGTACCATCGTTAGATTGATATCGGCGGTGGATCCCGGCTAGCACACACACCAAGGCGGCCCTTGCTTGCACATGATTGAAGAGGGAGGGGTCCCAGGAGCTTTCGTCGATGGAGCCATAGGCTTTGCTACTGATGCAGACGAAGACATGGCCATTAGGGACAGCGATGCCAACACATGGAAAAGGTTGGGCCTGAGGCTGCCTCCACTTCAATCTAAGGCCATGGTGGCAAACACTACTGGCGGTGTACTAACGGCATGCGAGCTCTCTCCTCTCCACTCGGTGGTCACCACGGATGCTGAGTTCTGCAGCCACCGTCTCCACTGGCATCCATGACACTGGCAACCAGGTTTAGGAGCTAGTGTGCTCAAGAAGTGGTGGAGGAAACTAGGAAAGGGAGGGCAAGGGCGAGGGGAGGAGATGAGGCTACGGGGAAAGGTGAGGAGGTGACCAGATCGGCAGCGTAGGATAGTGGATCGGTGGTGGCGGCTTCTTTTAGGACATGCTAGGGCTCCAGCCGTGGTCAGGTGAGGAGGCTAGCAGCAGGGGATAAAGGGAAGGGGGTCAGGGTGGAGGAACAAGGGGTGGTGGCCGGGGCGAGAACAGCTCTGGTGACAGTGAGATCAAGAGGGATGAGATGGGAGGCGGGCGATGATGAGGGTGAGATGAAGAGGGAGGATGGTGAGAGTGAGAGGATGAGGCAGCGGCCTCTGCGATGCGAGAGGATTGGGAGAACGGGCCTAGAGCGCGCGCATGGGCGGTCGGATTTGCCCCTTGGCTCGATCAGACGGCCAGAACCGTGCATGGCCCCAGTGGAATTTCAAGAGCCATGAGGGCCTTTTTTGCAAAAGAGGAGGGCTCAACAGCTGAAGGCTGTTGGTTTGGCCTGGGCTCTACGCAAATTCGAAAACGGCGGAGGCTTTTTAGCAAAACTATCGCGCTGGCACGGCCCGTTAAGCGCAGATTCCTTCTGCTCTAAGGATGCTAATATACAGTTCAGTCCAAGAGCTAGCTAGAATTACTTCATAGGAAATTAAAATTTACTACAAAATATTGTACATATTTTGCTAGCTGTGGTCAGAGAATTACTGGTGAGTGCATCTTTTGTTCCCAGCACTCCTCGTCACCACAAAATTAGGCCCCGCTCGGTTGGGCTGAAAAATTGTGGCTTATAGCTGAAATTGCACTGTAGCGGTTGAAATTTCACTGCAACTGAAGGTGGCTTATTTGGCGTAATTAATTTAAAAAAATTAAAAATAGAAAAATATGCTAGCTCATCACGGACAACGCAAACTAATACGGGAAAAAAGAACCGGCAAAAAAGCTAAAAAAGCCAAAAGTTCAAAAAAAGACGAAATTTATGAATAGTGAAAAATAAACCAGAAACCAGAAGCTAAAGACGAAACGAGCGGGGCCTAAAGACCACAACTGAAATGCATAGGCAGCACTCAATAAACCATGGACTAGTACACCGAGTGGGGTTTATTCGACCACCTTCTCCCACTTTTTCCTTGTCCCCTTTCTGAAGGGTACTAGAGAAAGTTACTCATCATAGAATGAGGCAAACAAAGTATTGGTCGTTACTTGTTTATTTTCTGATATACTACATATTTTGTGGGAGGAGGACGGAACTCCATTTATCCACGAACAATGTTCTTTTCTTTTAAGTACAAGAAGGATGTATACCACACGCAAAAAATTCTGCGAAATTCCTGTGCTTAAACAGATACTTAATTCAGGTCATGCAAAACTGTGCAGGGCCCATATAGAATTCAGACCTAGCCAATCCTTTTTGTCTGGCCGAACCCAACCTGAATCTTTGTTCTTCTTTGCCATCCATCTGTTGTGTCTCTGCTCTGTAGACTGCAGAAGATCTTCACAAAAGTATTCCTCCAAAAATGAATGAAAATGGAGAAGTCTAAGCTGCTGGGTTGTAGGGCCCAAATGTAGCACAAGAAACTAGTACTAGATAAACAAAAGCCATTTTCCCCAGCCGCAGCCCGCAGGTGGGTCGATCTGGGCCTCCAATCTGCAAACCGTTCATACAAATGACAATAGCTATTTTTAAAAAAAACAATTTAGCCTCTATATATCTGTTTTTACAAATCTAACTCTTTTCTTGGACCTACCAAGCTTGACGGTATCTACCGAGCCCTAGCTCGATAGATCACTTGGCCAATTAGTGTACACTTTAATTAGCGCTAATTATATTTAATTAGTACTAATCAGATTAATTAATAATAATCATATTTAAATAGCTCTAATCACATCATTAAATGTTGTAGCCGGTGTGTTGTCGTATAAGAGGTGCTGGACAACACCTGTGTTATGGATAGTTTAGCCGAACTCAAGTACTATCGTCGAAACAAGTCCAGATTCAAATATAAGAAGCTTCAAGATAGAAAGAGTAGTTTACATATCAGTTTCAATTAATGAATAGTTTTTTTATTCCAATTGTATCGATTTAGAGTTGGCTCTCTTATAAAAAAGGTTCAAGGATTGTAACAGATAGACAAGCAATAATACAAATATTTCTTCCCCAAACCCTTCTTCTCCTTGCCTTGGCGTCTCACCCCTATCACCTGCATTCTTCTTCCTTCCGATCAGCCTCCGTACCTAACAACTTAGTATCAGAGCAACCGATCCCGCTCGCCATGCCACCCAAACACGATCCTCCATCCAATGGCCGACTTGACGCGTTGGAACAAACACAGTCTGAATTTCTCCAGGCTATCTACGACATCCAATCGACCATCGACAAGCGGTTTCAGGAGCAGCAGTTAGCCTTCGATCAACACTTTGACAAGCTGGTTACGGAGATGCGACAGATGTCCGATACGTTGTGTAGGACGCCATCCACGGTGACCATGGCTCTGCCAATCGGGGTTACGACCACGGCTCGACCAATCAAGATTACGACCATGGTGCACAATAGAGTAGGACTACTGCAATTACCAACACCTTTCAAAGACGATCCCCTGGCACCGGCTAAGTCGCGGTGCCTGCCGCCCAATGGCCACGCTGTGCCCAGGGCCCCAGGGCTCCAGCCGGTTTTGCACGACATCATTGGCCTGAAGATGAGTTTGATGACAACCATGGTTGTCGGCTGCACCATGACTTGGCCTCAATGGTTGGCTTGGGCTAAATTTTGTTACAACACATCGTATCACTTTGCTCTCAAGGCTACTCCTTTCGAAGTGGTTTATGGGCGCCAGCCTCCTACATTGATACAGCATGAAGGAGACCCAGCATCACTTCCTAATGTCCAAAAGTTGTTATCCGAATGGGAAGAGTTCCTCTAGAAAATTCATTTGAGGTTGCTCCAAGCTCAACAGCATATGAAAAGCTTAGTAGATACCAAGCGGTGGGAACTCCAATTTGTGGAAGGAGATTGGGTTTGGCTAAGGTTACATCAACATCAACTTTCTTACAGTGCTCTAGGTTTGAATACCAAGTTGCGCCCACGCTTTTTTAGCCCTAACAAGGTGCTCTCTGCAGTCGATCCAGTTGCATATTGTCTAGCAATTCCTACATAGTTTGACATTCATAATGTCTTCCATGTCTCCACTCTCAAACCCTTTCGTGGCAGCCCTCCAGAACAAATGCCGGCATTGCCTCCCCTTCATCGTAGTCATGTACAGCTTCAGCTGGCATGCGTACTCAGCGCCAGACTTAATTGCAATGTGTGAGAATTGAGGGTGTAGTGGCAGTTCGATTTCGTGAATGAGCCTGACAAAATTTGGGGTGAAGCACGATGATTTCAGCAAGGGATTCTCTAATTATAAGCTCGCGGACGAGCTATTTCAAAGGGACGTGGGAAATGTTACAGATAGTTTAGTCGGACTCAAGTACCATCGCCGAAGCAAGTCCTGATTCAAATATAGAAAGTTTCAAGGTAGAAAGAGTAGTTTACAAATCAGTTTCAATTAAGGAATAGTTTTTTATTCCAACCGTATTGATTTAGACTTGGATCTCTTATAAAAAGGGTTCGAAGATTGTAACAGATAAACAAGCAATAATATAAGTATTTCTTTCCCAAATCCTTCTTCTTCTTGCCCTGATGTCTCACCCCTATCACCTATGTTCTTCTCCCTCCCGATCAACCACGATACCTTACAACCTGCTGCCAAACTAAAGGAGCTTGGCAGGTGCTATTAAGATTCTGTAGCTCTGCAAATTTACAAAAAACAGTTTGAATACCATTTACGTGAAGAACTCCTAGGGCTGGTTCGAACCAGCTTATAGCTGGTTTATGCTCATACTGTCTACAATAACTAGCTTTTAAACGATGCGTTTTTTAAGGCGGGGTCAATAGGAAGATTGTAGTAAAAAGTATACTAAATTTAGCTGTATCAACCAAAATCACATATAATTATTTTCTTATACATATTAATTCTTACAAACAACTAAAATTTAATTATTTAAATCATAAATCATAAGTCATCTAACTAAAAGGGAAAATTTATTTATTTGCCACCCTTACGACTCGGGTGGCAACAGATTTACCACCCGAACCCATTGTCAGTGATTTAGGTGACCCTATATATAAATGACAGAGTCTCAATGTCAATCTTAAGAGTGGCAAAAAATTAAATCTCCCAACTAAAAGAACCCACCGCTAACCAACCTGCCGAGACTGCAGTGATCCATGAACAGTTAGAAATTTGAGATGTCTTTACCAAGGACAAGAAATGAGTGTGTTGAAAACGAGATGACGCTATCATGGCGAGAGGGAAAAAATGCAGAAGCTGTTAAATCGAAGTTTTGACCGGTCTTTCTACCAGACATCGATCTGACGGGTTGATGGATGGAGACCTTCACCTGACATGACGCAACTTTACCGAGAGAACAAGTATTTTGGTCACGGTATTTTTGGTTTTTATTTTCTATTTCTGTTTTCAAAAAAATTAAAATACCAAACGTCAGTTAAGACGCCATCTTAAAATAAATTCTTTAAACGACTTCTCAAATCCAAAATTATGTATATTATTTGTGTTCGTATCTTCGACATCTATTTTCATGTCAAAAAGCACACACAAAAACTATTAACCATAGCCAAAACATCATACCCTTCGCTTTGCACTAGCCGACACTGATTGATGAGTTTCTGATCCGAATGCTATTCAGTTTGTTTTTGTTCTCAACACAGAGATATACTTTTATCTGAAGTTTCCTTTGCTATCACTATAAATATACCCTACAGTTCATAAAAAGAGTAAGAGTCTTATTGTAAATATCTACTCATATTGTGAATTTCGCATTCGTACATTTGTGTTTTTTTCACAAGGGTTTTTGTTTTTCCGTAAAATCCTCGTCACCCGTTCTTTCAATCATCTTTTTTTGCTATGTGTTTTATATGGTTGTGCTCATTTGGGCTGAATAAGCCTAGCTTATGGCTTGTTTTTATTATAGCTGGCTTATTTTGCACTGTAGCTAAGGGTGGCTTATTTAGCATAATTAAATTTAAAAATTTTAAAAATAGGAAAAATGTTAGCCCATCTCGTATAATGCAAACAAATACGAGAAAAAAGAAACGGCAAAAAAGCTCAAAAACCAAAAAGGCAGAAAAAGATAAAATTTATAAATAGTAAAAAATAAGCCAGAAGCCATAAGCTCAAGCCGAAATGAGCGGGGCGTAACAAGAGAGCTTTTAGAGATTTTTAGCTATTTGAGGGGCACTTCTAATACTTGTTTACTATTTGAAAAGATCAATGATAGATTGGTCGGATAGGTGGATTCTGATTTAGCTCAAGATTTGATAAGAGAATATTTTTTATTGGATATGTATGTATGTATTTTTCCTATCTATATATATATATATATATATATATGTGTGTATATATATATATATATATATATGTATATGTATATGTATATATATGTATATGTATATGTAGATAAGGGCCTGTTTGGATCCACCCAGATTTTAAGAATCTGGCTTTTAGAAACTGGGTGGGATCCAAACAGACCAGTTTTTGGGGCAGTTTTTAAAATCTACCTACCCAGATTCTTAAAAACCAAGAAGCTGTTGATACCCAGCTTTTGCCAGTTTTTTTGGCACAAATACCTATTTACCCTCATTAAAGACCACGCGCAGACGCTTCCAATCATAAATATAAGGGTATAATAGTCTATTAGCACCAATCATAAATGAAATCAGCTTTTAAAAACTAGGGGATCCAAACACTCATCAGTTTTTGCTTAGAAACCAGCTTTTAAAAACTAGAAGTAATAGCTGGTTTTTAAGAATCTGAAACTGATCCAAACAGGGCCTAAGTAGTGGAGTAGTAGATGAAATTGAAATTTTGGAGCTGGAGTGGAGTAGAGCTATCATCAAATTGAATGGGTGTGGGGTTTTGCGTTGGACTGTTGTGCCGGCGCACATGATTAGGTTTGACGGGTAAAGCCGTTGGAGTAAAACCGCCGCCTACATTGCATGGTCGCCTGTTTCCCCGACGAACTCCGTCTTTCCTTCGCTTCATCAGTTCAGTCATCTCTTTCACCAAAGCCGGTACAAAGCAGTAGTAGATAATGTTGGAAATCTAGTCAATTTTCGGCATATTTTAATCCAGAAATTCAGCATATAAAACATGACATAAACATGCATGAGTGATCTATTAACGATGTATTCATATTTGCTAACGAACAAGCTAACAGAAACATCTATTAACATATTCGTAGCGCACAGAAACAAATACACCAGAAAAGTTTTAGATTTATACCCTCGGGCGGGCCAGTGTCGGAGACACCGGAGGCGCCGTTACCATCAGTCGACATGATGGCCTATTCGATGTAGTCGATCAAGACGCGATGCAGGACGAAGCTTGATGCAGGAAGATGTTCGCAGTGCAGTCCCTCGAATGGTTCACCACCAGGAAGGAGACGTCGCAGATTGAGTAGTCGCGCCGATGCACTCCCCAAAAACTTGATCGCCCGCCTACCCGTGCAGGTACACAAACGGACGAAGTTCCGGAGGCCTACTCGCCCAGAAACTTGTGCGCGCAAGGTTCTGGACCGGAGATTGCAGAGAGCAGCACAAAAACAGAGGGAGAGAAAACTATTTTTTCGTATGGAGAGGAGAGCCTTCTTATGCTGTTCTCTTGTAACAGCAAAAATGAAGAGACCAGAAACTGCCGCCATTAGTCACTAGTAACTGCGCACCCATTACTCGAAAGTAACCGCAGCCATAATCCACTAGTAACTGCACCGTTACTGCCAGCGAGTCAGTGCGTTTCGATTTTCGAATAGATAAAGAAAAACGCGCCCGCACCCGACACGCCTGCGCGCGCACGCGCACGCGCACGCGCACGCGCACGCACACGCACACGCACCGCACCGCACGGCACGGCACGGCACGGCTCGGCTCGGCGTGGCGTGGCGAGGCGAGGCGAGCGAGCGAGCGCGCGCGCGCGTGTTGGCTCTCTTCAATTTCACAAGGGGGTTACCTCGTTCCACCTTTTAAAGTGGTATAACTCCCATTGAATTCTCCATATGAGACTAAACAATTTTCCACCTAGCATTAGTTGTGGGCCTAGGAATTCCATTTGATTAATTGCTAAATTAAAATGGGCCAATCCCAATTAATCCAACAATCCCCACCAAATTTCAAGACACACGAGAAATGCTCTCAGTTCTGCTGATGTTTGATATACCAGTGTTTCGATGGAGACTGTTAAGTTGAACATCCACCTAGGAAAGGAGTTACACTCATCCACAACTGAACAATGGACTATGCCTTGAATTAACAGTTTTGTGCGAACAAGCTTTACCCAATTCCTTTACTAGTACTAGGCTGCCTAAAGCATCCCCTCTGGTTGGAGCGTATAAGTCATACTCCATGCCTATTCATGAGTATCAAGAGATCACCCAAATCTCATAGACTGTGACCAGCAGTCGAACTCATATAGGTGTGTTCCTTCTAAGATGTCCTGTAGGCCGACATCTCTGCTCTAAATAAGCCACTCGGATCACATTAAGGTAAAAACCAACCTGCCATACAGAATAGGAGAGAAGTGCATCATTGAAGAAATGAGCTCTGTAAAGATCTCTCCTCCCAGTCAATCAACAGCTTGTTTCACCATCCTACTTCATGGGATCTCCGATCACGTAGAACAGGTTACCACTGTGGTATGACTCATGTGGGTCTCAGGCCCATCTCACTCGATGCACTATCTATCACATTACGTGATAAACCCTTTGTAAATTGGTCGGCCAGATTATTAGCTGTCTGGACATAGTCCAGCGCTATCACTCCGGAGTTTTTCAGCTTTCTGACAGACTTCAACCGCCTCTTAACATGCCTAGATGACTTCATGTTGTCCTTAGAACTGTTCACTTTGATAATTACAGTCTGATTATCACAGTTCATCAGGATAGCTGGTATCGGTTTTTCAACCACCGGCAAATCCATAAGGAGTTCACGAAGCCACTCAGCCTCAACAGTAGCGGTATCTAATGCTGTGAGTTCTGCTTCCATTGTTGACCTCGTTAAGATGGTCTGCTTGCAAGACTTCCAGGAAACAGCACCACCTCCAAGTGTGAACACATATCCACTCGTGGCTTTTATCTCATCGGCATCAGAGATCCAGTTTGAATCACTGTAGCCCTCCAGTACCTTTGGGTACCCAGCATAGTGAATTCCATAGCTCACGGTTGCCTTTAGATAGCGCATTACTCTCTCAAGAGCACGCCAATGATCATCTCCCGGATTTGAAACAAACCGGCTTAGCTTGCTCACAGCAAACGAGATGTCAGGCCTCGTAGCACTAGCTAAATACATCAATGAGCCAATAATCTGGGAGTATCTCAATTGATCCCTTGTTATTCTTCGGTTTTTCCTCAATAACACACTAGGATCATAAGGAGTAGGAGCAGGCTTGCAGTCACTATAACCAAAGCGACTCAAGACCTTCTCTACATAGTGAGATTGCACAAGTGTAATCCCACTATCACCTCCTCTCAGTAGCTTAATGTTAAGAATCACATCAGCCACTCCCAAATCTTTCATCTCAAAACTCTTGGACAGAAAGTCCTTGACCTCCTCAATCACATTGAGGTTGGTCCCAAAAATCAGTATGTCATCAACATACAAGCACAAGATCACTCCTTCTCCCCCACCATAGCGATAGTACACACATCTGTCGGCTTCATTCACAACAAAGCCAGCAGATGTCAAAGTTCTGTCGAACTTCTCATGCCATTGCTTAGGTGCTTGCTTTAAGCCATACAAAGACTTCAACAACTTGCACACCTTTCCTTCTTGACCTTCTACCACAAACCCATCTGGCTGATCCATATAAATCTCCTCCAACTCTCCATTTAGGAAAGCTGTCTTAACGTCCATTTGATGAACGAGCAGACCATGAGAGGCAGCCAGGGCAAGTAGTACTCGAATTGTGGTCAATCGGGCAACAGGTGAATAAGTATCAAAGAAGTCCTCGCCTTCTTTCTGGGTATAACCCTTGGCCACAAGTCTTGCCTTGTACTTTTCAATTGTACCATCAGGCCTAAGCTTTTTCTTGAAAACCCATTTACATCCTACAGGTTTACACCCATAAGGACGGTCAACGACCTCCCAAGTTCCATTAGACATAATAGAATCCATCTCACTCCGTACTGCTTCCTTCCAATAGTCAGCGTCAGGAGAAGAATATGCCTCTTCAATGGTTCTAGGAGTGTCATCCACGAGGTATACAATGAAATCATCACCAAAAGATTTTGCAATCCTCTGTCTCTTACTCTTTCGAGTAACTTCATCGTTATCCTCCTCAGGATTTTCCATAGGCGTTTCCTCAACATGTTCTATCGGCACAAAAGAATCAAGGGAAATTATAGATTCTTGACTAGATGAGCTAGGTACATCACATTTCATAGGAAATTCATTCTCAAAAAATGTAGCGTCTCTGGACTCTATGATTGTACCAACACGCATGTCAGGTACTTCAGTTTTTATAATTAAGAACCTATAACCCACGCTGTGCATAGCATAACCAAGAAATACACAATCTACGGTTTTTGGTCCAAGTTTGCGCTTCTTGACAATTGGCACGTTAACTTTGGCCAAACATCCCCAGGTGCGCAAGTATGAGAGAGTCAACTTCTTCTTTTCCCATTCCTCGAATGGTATTACTTCTTTATTCTTTGTAGGAACTCTATTCAGGACATGACACGCGGTCAATATAGCCTCACCCCACCATTCCTTAGAAAGTCCCGCAGTGTCTAACATGGCGTTAACCAAATCAGTTAGAGTGCGATTCTTTCTTTCGGCAACCCCGTTTCACTCGGGAGAATAGGGAGGCGTCCTCTCATGAATAATTCCATGTTCCTCGCAGAATAAAGTAAACTCATTTGAAAAATACTCTCCCCCACGATCAGACCTTACCCGCTTGATTTTCCTCTCAAGTTGGTTTTCTACCTCAGCTTTATAGATCTTAAAATAATCCAACGCTTCATCTTTTGTTTTTAATAAGTACACGTAGCAAAATCTAGTGCAATCATCTATAAGCGTCATGAAATATTTCTTTCCACCTTTAGTCAACACGCCATTCATTTCGCATAAATCAGAATGAATGAGTTCTAACGGTGCCAAATTCCTCGCCTCTTTTGCTACCTTGTGAGGCTTGCGAGGTTGTTTCGATTGAACACACGCATGACACTTAGAACCTTTGACCAAAGTGAATTTCGGGATTAAACTCATATTAGCTAAGCGCGTCATACACCCAAAATTAACATGACAAAGTCGTGAATGCCAAACATTAGATTCATCATCATCGTTACACACATGGTTCACAAATTTATTATAAGAATCCATCAAAGAAAAGCGGAACAAGCCTCCGCTCTCATAGCCTTTACCAACAAATGTTCCATACTTAGACACGACACATTTATTGGACTCAAATGCAAGCCTAAAACCATCTCTACACAGTAGAGATCCGCTGACGAGGTTTTTCTTTATGGAGGGGACATGCTGCACGTTCTTCAGCTGCACGGTCTTTCCCGAAGTAAACTTCAGATCGACCGTACCAACACCATGAACAGCTGCATGCGATCCGTTTCCCATCAACAAGGAGGAACCTCGACAGACCTGATAAGATGAAAACAAGGAAATATCAGCACACACATGAATATTAGCACCAGTGTCAACCCACCACTCAGGTGATTGACAAACAGAAAGAACTGTAGGTAAATAATTACCATACCCCGATGTTCCTCCAGCATCACTAATAACCATGTTGGCAGACTTCTTCTGCTTATCCTTGCGGTCTGGACAATCCTTAGCCCAATGGCCAGAATCACCGCACACAAAGCAGCCGCCCTTTCCTTTGCCTTTCTTCTTAAACTCAGTAGTAGCCTTGGGCTTGACAAAAGGCTTATTTTTCTTTTTATTGTGGGAAGCCTGTGGGTTCTTCTTCTGCACCAAATTGGCACTAGAACCTCCCTCAGCAGCAACTTTCTTGCCACGAGTATCTTTTGCCCTCGCCTTCTCTTCAACACCAAGAGTGCCAATGAGATCAGTAACACTGAACTCCTGCCTCTTGTGTTTTAGAGAAGTAGCAAAATCCGACCAAGAAGGTGGTAACTTGGCGATAATACCGGCAGCCACAAACTTGTCTGGTAACTCGCACTTATTGTTCTCAAGCTCCTTTGCCAGCGCCTGAATCTCATGAGCTTGTTCTACTACAGAACGGTCATCGACCATCTTGTAGTCATAGAACTGCTCCATGACATACAGCTCACTGCCAGCATCGGAAACTCCGAACTTGGCCTCAAGTGCATTCCACATCTCTCTGCCCGTAGGCAAATGCATGTACACATCCACAATGTTATCTGCCAGTATGTTGACAAGTGCACCTCGAAACAAGTTATCCGCTAAATTGAACTTGCGTTCGTCCTCTGCAGACAGAGGCTCAGCGGGCTTGCCTTGTGCAACATGAAAACATTCCATGGCAGTAAACCATAGGATCGCACGTGCACGCCATCTCTTATAATTGGAACCATCAAACGGAGGGTGCGGTTTAAGCGACGCAGCAAAGCCAACTACCGAAAAAGACCTATCAAGTTTTTGGATTGTTGGAAATCTAGTCAATTTTCGGCATATTTTAATCCAGAAATTCAGCATATAAAACATGACATAAACATGCATGAGTGATCTATTAACGATGTATTCATATTTGCTAACGAACAAGCTAACAGAAACATCTATTAACATATTCGTAGCGCACAGAAACAAATACACCAGAAAAGTTTTAGATTTATACCCTCGGGCGGGCCAGTGTCGGAGACACCGGAGGCGCCGTTACCATCAGTCGACATGATGGCCTATTCGATGTAGTCGATCAAGACGCGATGCAGGACGAAGCTTGATGCAGGAAGATGTTCGCAGTGCAGTCCCGCGAATGGTTCACCACCAGGAAGGAGACGTCGCAGATTGAGTAGTCGCGCCGATGCACTCCCCAAAAACTTGATCGCCCGCCTACCCGTGCAGGTACACAAACGGACGAAGTTCCGGAGGCCTACTCACCCAGAAACTTGTGCGCGCAAGGTTCTGGACCGGAGATTGCAGAGAGCAGCACAAAAACAGAGGGAGAGAAAACTATTTTTTCGTATGGAGAGGAGAGCCTTCTTATGCTGTTCTCTTGTAACAGCAAAAATGAAGAGACCAGAAACTGCCGCCATTAGTCACTAGTAACTGCGCACCCATTACTCGAAAGTAACCGCAGCCATAATCCACTAGTAACTGCACCGTTACTGCCAGCGAGTCAGTGCGTTTCGATTTTCGAATAGATAAAGAAAAACGCGCCCGACACGCCTGCGCGCGTACGCACGCGCACGGCACGGCACGGCTCGGCGTGGCGAGGCGAGCGAGCGAGCACGCGCGCGCGTGTTGGCTCTCTTCAATTTCACAAAGGGGTTACCTCGTTCCACCTTTTAAAGTGGTATAACTCCCATTGAATTCTCCATATGGGACTAAACAATTTTCCACCTAGCATTAGTTGTGGGCCTAGGAATTCCATTTGATTAATTGCTAAATTAAAATGGACCAATCCCAATTAATCCAACAGATAACTCCATCGGGTCGATCGACCTCTAGCTACTAGCTAGGACGAGCCTAGGTAGGTGTGCCATGTTAGCTTGTATACTTACATGGCCGGTCCAATCACATCGCACGGTTTCTGCTCTGGTCGCCGTCAGCAAAGACCCGATTTCCGGTAGTGAAATACTTCGATTTGCTACAATGATATTGGCACTGTATGATTGCCTAACCACTGTGGATTATGATATCGTCGTCTCATTAGTTACATGTTGCAATCGAAGTACCCACGACTGCAACCGATCATGGATCGTCCTGCTGATACAGAGACCATTTAATAGTGCAGATTTTTTTTTTCTGAGACGAAACTGGTGCAGAATCGATGATTCTAATCTTAGCCTGACATAGAAGAACGGATTTAGCTCAGTTTAGTGCAGGGTTCCCACATCTAATAAGAGAGGTCCCCTCAACTGTGTAAAGACTGTGCATGACAGCACGGAGTCCTAATTTTTCCTTGATGCAAACATCTAATGGTAGTCGCTTTGATTTGTGTAATGAGATGATAAGCTTAAGAAGAGAACTCATGTTCTTTTAGGTAAAGAACCGAAAAAAGATACTTTTTTTTGTTATTTTGGCAACAGCATCTTTGAAATGAGGGTTGTTACTACAGCAGTATGTTTATTCAGACTGCTGAAACTTTAAGCAATAGCAATGCCAAACAAGTTGACCTGCAAGTATTGCTTTTAGCAATTTAGCCTAATTTGACTTAAGCATGTATGCATTATGAGTTACTAGTATTTGCAGAGAGCTTGCGCAACACAGTGGACCAAACTCCATATGCAGATGCTGACACAATGGCCTTCTGATTTTTCAATTGCTCCTCCAAGTTCTCAAATTTCCTTTTCTTACAACTCCTTTGACTAAAGCTGGACTATCTTGTTTTCTAGGAGCATAGACTTCATCAACACTCCTATAATTGTGAGATGCACAAAATAGAGTATAACAACTGTAAAACACAAAGCAATATCCTGAGGGAATTACATTTCTGAAGAATTCCAAACCTTGAAACATTTGCAGTGCAAGGCTAGCTAGGTTGAACCGAGGTGAGTGACCAGTTTACCATGAATGCAGGCGCTACTGTGTATACTCTTTAGTTTCTGCTAACTTATTGTCAACTCGACTTCTATTTTTTTTTTCGAAATGAATTATGTGCGTCTTAATTTCTTTGCGCCTCCAAAAGGAAAAAAATGGTCTGAAACTACCATTTCGATCACTTCTACTGATGTTTACTCTGAAGAAAGAACAGCTACTTCAACTGAGCTGCGCGCAGTACGACCGACCATAACATCCCAAACTGAGGTCGCCATGCGTCATTGAAAAGAAGATGAAAAAGAAACAGAGAGAGAGAAAAGGAATAGTATTGCTTCTGTACGCGTACGTACGTATCCACATGGTGTCATACAAGCCGATGGTGAGGTTGCCGGCGACGAGCTTGCCTCCCTCCTCCACGCCGTAGCCCCGCAGCCTCAGGATGTCCGGCAGCTCGTCCACGAACATCTCCAGCTATCTCGGGTCCAGAAGGTCGCCATTATTCTCCTCACTCCGACCGAGCACCGCCTGAAACACCAACAACACCACAAGCAAGCACTGGCCGGCCGGTGGCGCCCAGCCGGAGCTAGGGGGCTAAGGGTATCTACTCTCTAGTCAGAGGTAGGATGGGTGCCAACCCCCTCACCCACCGGTAGGTTTGCCACTCGCTAGTAAGCTCAAAACAAATCTACCCATTACCATAATTTCCAAAAATCCACATTTTGGCTAAAACACCATAGCCCTGCCGATCAGGCCGTTGCCTCAGCCAGTCTGACCGCTGGTTGCGGCTGGTCAAACCGCTGGACGGTTCCAGTCTAACTGCCTCTTCTGGCCGATCAGACCATCAGGTCTGTAAGAATTCCAGAAAAACTGTAAATTTACAAATTCTAAATTTTCACTGCTCTAACATAGCAATGGTTCGTCACAAAGTAGCATTGGATCTTCTCATGTGGTGCTTCAGAAGCAAAAGAGAACGAGCGTTCTTGTCTCCGCCCAATATATATGTTCTATCCGTTTCGCGGTTTAACAGTTCATGTTCACTTAACTGTAAGCATAACAATTAATCCAGTGCTTGACTACTGTGCTTGAAGTATAGTAGCTATCTAGAAGGATGGCCATGTTCATATTGGTTTTTACTATACTCAACTTCTCGAAATAGCTTCTCTACTCCTCTCGCTCCAGGGATAAGACAGGAGGCCGCAAACGCATCAGGTACCCCACTCCTCTGGCTCCCGTCACATGCACGTATCTCTTTCTCATTTTTTTTTTACCGTTTGCTTCTTTTCTTAAGTTACTTCTTTCAACCATTATATTTATTTTCAGTAAAAAAAAACTATAAATCACAGCAAAAATTAATTAAAACACCTCTGCATGTGTTGCCTACTGATTTGATTAGTTAGTAGTAGCCTTTTGTTTTGTGTTTCAACCTCGAGATCAGAACAAAAAAACTCAGAGATAACATTGGACAAGGAAAAGATGGGAACTACAGACGGATCCTATAATTAAACACGTATCATAGTACGTCTTTCCTGACACAGTAGCCTAATGGCGAAAGCAAAACATGTAGGAGGCCGAAGGAGTGGCCACGTCCCATAATTGCCATGGGCCCCTGAACACACAAACAAGTCCCCAAAAATCCCTATCTAGAGAGAAGAAATTGAACAAGGAAAGATGATCGGCACACGCTACATTACATCGAAACCAAACCAGATGGATGGATGGATGGATGGATGGAGACGCTGAGATATTGAGAGGGAAGTAAGAGAGTAAACAGTATCATGAATTCAGATGATTATAAACCGTTGGATCCGAGATTTTACGGTCCGTGCCTCTTTTTTACTTCGATTAGAAACGTCAGAGAGTCCAGATCCGAGATCCAACGTACATTACCCCTCCGGATTTGTGTCCCCACGGTCGTCCTCTCTCCTCTCTCGCAGGCAAAATTAATTAATGTAGCCATCGCATGGCCCTCCTCTACCAACTGTATTACCTGTTTGCTTTTGTTAGCGTGATTTGTCCTTTTACTAGTAGCACTACTTTAGTAGTTACATATGGAGAAAAACTACGGAATGAAATACCGTTTTGCAGATTTTCAACCACCGATCCAAGTATCTAACGGCTATGGTATTATCTTTACCCTTCCACTGGTCTCCCATTTTCTCACTCGCTCCTTATTCCTAGTCGCCGGTCCCTCTCGTGTTCCCTTTCACTCCTGTCACCGCTCCTTCCCTCTCACTCTCCTCCACCGTCGGATCCGGCTCCCCCACTACAAGTTCATGCTTCCCCCCGGACATAGAAGGAGAGCGGTGGGTGGTAGCGGGGGCAATGAGTGGGTTAGGAGGACAGTGGACGGAGCCGGAGGACAGTGGCAGCAGCAGCTAGGTTGGACGGGGGGCGGCACGGCGGTGAGGGGTCGGGGGCGGAGCGGCGATGGGACGACACCGTCGTCGGCCGCGGGTGGTGGTGGAGGGGGTGGACTCATAAACAGTTGATCAATAATAAAAATTGAGGTTTAGCCGCGCTGGGGCCGTGTTAACCGACCGAGGCCCCCGAAAAAACAAATGAGAAAGGTTAATTGCTTGGTTGCATGCCGGCGCGAGCAGGACTATATAATTTTCTTCTTCTCCTTTTCATGTTTAGACGAGTATATATATAACATCCCATTCATGCTTCAAGCAGTTAAAGGTTTTTCTTTTGGAAGGTTTATAGCTTTTGCCTTATAAATTCTATCTGTTCGTGAGAGAAATTACGAATATAGAAATAACCGTATGTGATTTTATATCTTAAAAAACACACTGAAAATCAATTATTGTAATAAAGTATAAAAACCAAAATCAACCAGCCGAATTCAAAGCTAGCCCATGTGTCAACGCTGCCTACCATGCAAGTATGCAATGCATGTAGTAGTAGAAGCAGCAGAAACATGTACTAGCTAGCAGTGTCTTCTTCCTCGAATTGATTTCTGTCCGCCATTGATGGGCTACGTGTTGTCTTGGCTAAACGTGTAGACCGAGAGAAAGAAAAAGCAGAGTTGACGGGGAGGTGGCTCCAGATGCACGGCGCGCGGTCAACTCTGCCGTGCGTCCTTGCATAGCGTAAGTTTATTTAGGGTTTGGCCATGGTACTTGTGTATGTTATAGAGTAGCTCTCATGCGTCTATATAATATCTATAATATTTATACCTTATCAATGTACATCGTTACAACTTAGGTCTATCAAAATGAGTGACGCGCATTATTATGTATTTTTTTCTTTTGATTAATGAGAGATTTTTAGGATATTTTTACATATTATGGATCAGTGACAAAAATTCTAGTCTTTATAGGAAGGGAGTTGCCTTGGATCCACCGGACCGCATTGATGTGTGAATTTCTATAGATATATCCTACCGAAAATTGATGAAATTCTTCGAATAGTGAGTTGGCATTATGCCTCACTCTGGGTAGTACTAGAGCAACATATTTTACTATTTTAGGCTGTGCTCAATATGGCTTTTAAGCTAATGGCTTATGGCAGAAAAGCGCTGTAGCTGGCTGAAAAAGCACTGTAGCTGACAGAGGCTTATTTAGTATAATTAAATTTAAAAAAAATTAAAAAATATATATATTAGTCCATCATGTATAATGCAAACAAATATGGGAAAAAAGAACCGGCAAAAAAGCTAAAAAAAACCAAAAGTTCAGAAAAAGATGAAATTTATGAATAGTGAAAAATAAACCAGAAGCCGAAACGAGCGGGGCCATGCATGTCGAGATAACCTTCGCGATTGTTTTGCTTAATTATTCTACACATCTCTTTGTTTTGCTTCACGAACGAACGTTAAGAGTACCTGGACATGAACCAAATTATTAATCCTTCGCATTCAGATACCTTCCGAGTTTGTTGGATTATTTAATTTAGAATGGACAATATAATATCCATCATACGTATGTACTAACATGCATATTACAATATATCTCTAGACAATCGTCGTAAACAAAAGAGGTACCAAAATACTAGTACATATTAGACAAATTAGAGAACAGAAGCTGGTCGATGCCAGTCAATGTTTCACACTGTTTTATGTTTGCAAATTTGTAATGCAGCCATGCATATATAAACAAACAAGAAATGCAGCATCTGCACTTTCAAAAAAAAGAAAGAATTAAGGGGGCATTCATATTGATTGCAGCTGCTGGCTTTTAGCTGAAATTAAATAGTAGCGACTGCAAGAAGTGACTTTAAAAAGGAGGACATGAGGGGTGGGGAGAGTGAGGGAGTTATGTGCACGCGAAACCGAAGCGAGAGGAGTGGAAAGTGTGATGCGTCCATAACCCTTGACTTATCCCTAGCGAGATAGAAGTAAGAGAGGTGGAAAAGCCTCTTCGAAAAAAATGAGTATTCATATTGAATTCTAAAGCAGAAGCCAATATAAACAAATCCTAAAGCTGCTAGCTAGATCTAAAACTAATTTCATTAAGCCGCCATTAATTCTCTGCGATCCTACATTGCAAGTCGCCAAAAATTATGGGTGATCATGCATGAAAGCATTTATTGTGCATGGAACCTAAATGAAATGAAAGAGATGTTCTTTTCAACTTTTAAAAAGATGTTTTTTTGCTTTTCTACAGTAATTAGCTTTTAAACAAAATATCTTTTTAAGATAGTCTGCAAGTTGATTATCGTACACACTGTAGTGACTTCATTTATATCGACCAAAACCGCACACGAGTTTCTGTTACTCCATATTCTCTTTTGCGAATAACCTAAAAGTCATAAACTACAGCCATAAGGAATAAGCCAAAGCAAAAAAAAAAGGGCCCGAAACAACAAATTCATCCGAGAGAAGTCATTCATGACCTAATGATGCACTGTACTATGAATAAATCCGGTCAAATTAACTTACAAACATTTGAAAAGAAATTGTCTGAATCTTTGGAGGGAAGAGGTCGATGATATTAATATTCAAAATATTGTACATTTGTTCCATCCCAAGATGAGTATAATGGATGCGATAGTTATAAAGCCGTATGCATGGTTTATACGGCCTTGCTCAATGCGGCCTTTTGTTTTTACTGTAGCGGTTCAAAATACATTGTACGTAATTAAATTTAAAAAAATAAAAAGTTATATCATCACAGACAATACAGAAGAATAAAGAAAAAACAAAAAAATCCTAAATTTTTTTTAAAATTAAAAAACTAGAAACCAGAAGCTGAAGCTGTTTGAAACGGAGCCTTAAGATTTACGGTACTTCCTAGTTAATTTACAGTTCACTCTACGAACTGCTCCTTAAGCAATTGTGTTTCTGAGGAGAAAAATGTTGGAAGACCTAAAAGTAAAAAAATATCAATATTTTCTGGAGAACTTTTTTTCCCCTAAAAACAGAGAAGCATCGATTCAGGTAGCCTGGAGCTCCGTGAGACGGCTAACAACAAATCAAGGACTTTCTCCATGTAGAGTAGAGGCCAACTTACACAAGAGACAGAAAAGTGGTTGGACCCCAGTCTGAAAGGGGCTATGCTATGCCTTTGAGAAGCAAAAAGAAGAACGTTTAGAATAGGTTAGTTCCCTGACGCATTTTTTATTTCATTTTTTATATTATTTGTAGAGATATAATGATATTTTTCTTTTTCTTTAGTTCAATAGCTTAGAAAAAAATTAACGAAACAGAGCATTAGAGTTTCAGTTTTGCTATTGCACAGGCGACTGAAATTTTTTTATGCTTCAGTCACCTAAAATTGCACTCTCAATGAACTAAAATTGCAGTCCCCCTCCAAAAAAAACAGCTGCAACTTTAGGTAATTCAGAGTGCAACTTCAGGTGACCTGAAATTGCACTCTCAATCAACTAAAATTGCAGCTTCCCTAAAAAAAACATGTGCAACTTCAAATGATTCAAAGTACAACTTTAGGTGACTGAAAGATGAAAAAATTTCAGTCGCCTGTGCAATAGTCTATCCCTTAGAGTTTAGGCAATTCTCTCTCTCTCTCTCTTGTTTTCTTTTCCATGAAATGCATTTTCCTTTCTCTCGTTGGTTGCCCAGATGGCAAGATATCATAGGCGATCGCACATTCCATACACTTTTATTGCATATAATGTTCTCCTCTCCCCGATCCTTTCCATACCATAATCTTCTTCCCAAACAAAAACCTAAACAAAGAGGAAGAAGAAGAAGAAGAGAGGAGACCCCTTCCTCCCTACTATATATACATTTCTCTCCCCCTTCAAAGCTTTCTTGAACTCTGCTGCTTCTTCCCCACGAGTCCACAGCCAAGCAAGGCAAGAGAGAAGAAGAAGAAGAAGGGATCAAGCAGGCATAGCAAGAAAGTGGGAGACTCGGAGAGAGGATGGCAATGGAGCCGCTCCCTCTCGGCTTTGGAGACGCCATGGATGCGACGCTCTTCTCCACCCCCTGGTCCTTCCAAGATGATCTGCAGCCACAAGAGGTAACAGCAACTAGCAGCACCAAACCTCTTAATTACCGGGCACAGTTTAATTCGCAAATCTTGCGTTCGGCTTCTCCCCTGCAAAGTGCAAGGAAGGGGCTGTGCCCTGCTACCAGTAGCGATGCCCTTGCTGCATTTCTTGGCCATGGCAGCAGCAGCAGCAGCAGTGGCTGGCTTTCTTGCCGTGCTTGCTGGTCCGGGAGTTCGCAGGGGATGAGGGCTCTGCTTGTCTACGGAGTAGTAGTAGTAGCCTAGCCTAGTAGTGTGTGCGCGCGTGTTTGCCGTGGTCAAGGGGGTTAGGCAAGCGACGAACTGATAGGGGGCTTCGGGGCTCGGGACGTCTAACGTGGTGGAATTCTCCTCCTCCTCTCCCTCTCGCGCGGTCTTGCCTCGTCTTCCTCGTGGAAAATTAACCTAAGTAGACTCGTCTACTCTCTTGAACCTCTCCTCTTCTAGTTTTGTTTTGTTTTGTTTGGTTCGGTTCACTTCTCTTTTCAACAAAAGTTTGGCACTGTAGTGAGATGCTTGCTGTACAGTGGTGCTGCTCTTTTGCCTTGGGTCCCTGCCACTGCCCTGCCTGTGAAGAGAGATCTTTGCTTTCTGTTTTTTCTGCTTGTATCTTTCTTTTATTTTTCCCTTTTGATTTTTGAAGCATGGACTGCCTAGTGTTTGCATGATGCAATCATTTGGAGGAATCAAAATCATTCGCTCTCTAGATCATGCACCCATGTCCTGTCCAACCATGACCTTGAATTTGGTGAGGAATTCTGTCTGGTGCTACTGCTTGTGGTAATATTAACTAGAGGAAGCAATATTAGTACTAGGATGTGCTTAATTCTCTGGTTAACTACCGATACCCATCCAATCTCGATTCTCTGGTCCAACAAATTGCTACTAGTTTGTGAAATTTTGAATCTTGCGCATGGCATCTCTAGAGATCGGATGATTGATGTTTGCTTGGCTTGATGGTGCAGAGCGTGGAGGAGCTGAAGCAGAGCCTGGTGGCGACGACGCTGGAGCTGGAGGCGGCCAAGGAGGAGCTCAAGAAGAAGGAGCAGAGCATCGCCAAGCTGGCCGACCTCGTCCGCCAGGTGGCCAAGGAGCGCGACGACGCGCGCGACCAGCTGCAGCACCTCCTCCTCGTCGCCTCCAAGGCGGCGCCCACGCCGCAGCCGCCGGCGCTGGTCACGTCCAGCGTCACCGACTCCGACTGCAGCCTCGTGTCGTCCCCCGTCGACCCCTTCTTCGACCCCGTCACCTCCTCCGACAACCGCTGCAAACTCAGCAGCCCTCCTCCCGCCAAGCAGAGCGCCATTGCCAGCGCCGACGCCGTGCTCGACATGCTCGCCAACAAGAAGCCGCTGCCGCAGAGGGGGAGGCTGGTGCAGTCGGTCATGGAGGCGGGGCCCCTCCTGCAGAACCTCCTCGTCGCCGGGTTGCTCCCGCGGTGGCGCAACCCGCCGACGGTGCACTCGCTCGACACGCTCCCGGTCGGCGTCCGGGGGGTCGGCGGCGGCTACGTCGGCACGGCCCTGCCTGGCGCCAATGCCGCCACGGTGCTGGGCTACGGCGGTGGCAGTGCCTGCATGAAGAGGCCGATGGCCGCGGTGTCCACCAACTGCAAGCCGGGCTTCGGCGCCAAGCGGCACAGGCTGCACTGATCCTTCGGTCGGACGTCATGTCTCGGCGTCCGTGCGGCCCGACCGCGCGGTGGTTGGCTGGTCGTGTGCCTTGTCACTGACCCCGGCACACCTGTCAGTAACAAGGGATTCACCGACGAAGCAACGATCCGCTGAATGTTTCACGGTGGTAGTTGCTTGACTGCATAGTGTCATGAGTCATAGAACTTTATATAGAGTGATCAGTGCTTAATTGTGATGTAAATTACATAGGAGTGTTTCACATTTTTTTTTATCTTGTTTCCATTTTTCTTATCTGGTTCTTGTCATTGTCTAATCAGGATGTTCATAGTTTGACATGGCCGCTAGAGCCAATAATTCCTGTTTTGTGGTGAGGACTTGGTTCCATTGATTTCGTTCATGCCCTTGGCTTGGCTGAAGTCACAATATATGCTATCTCTGGATGTTAGGCTACGTGGATGGTCGTAAATAAAGAGATGATGAATAATTAACATTTGGTTTACTTTGGATGCACATTTACAAGTGAGTTCAGTCACAGATGCTGGTCATGCACATTTACAAGTGAGTTCAGTCACAGATGCTGGTCGTAACGCTATACGACCACGGCATGCCTTTCAAACAACAGACTATGACCACAACACTCAGACACTCTTACGATCACAGCAGACCAAAGCACTTCAGACAATCTTACGACCACGGCATGAACATGACTACGACTACGGCTGACTTCGACCATGTTCAGCTTTTGACCACATCTGCCTTACGACCATGGCAACTTTTGACCACGGCAGTACGACTTTGACCTTTCGACCACGGCAGTACGACTTCGACCTTTCGACCACAGCAGTACGACTTAGGTTTTACGATCACGGTAGATAATCGTAGCTATAGTACTCTTTCATGGTCATAGCTACAGTACTCGATAGTCGTAGACTTTACTGGTTGTACTCTATAGCCGAAGGTTTCACTGGTCGTTAGTCGAGGGTTTGCGGTCGGTCATAGGTTTTGTAGATTGCCACCATGGTCGTAGGTTTTGCAGACTGCCTCCATGGTCATAGGTTTTGCAGACTGTATTCATGGTCGTAGGTTTTGCAGACTGCGTTCATGGTCGTAGGTTTTGCAAACTACTTTCATGGTCGTAGCTACAGTACTCGATGGTCATAGCTTTGACAGTCTTATCGATACTCGTAGACTTTACAGTCTGCTGTTCTGCCTTCGGTAGTCGGAGGCTTAGCGATCAATTGTCATAGGCTTCACGGTCGGTATTCGTAAACTTTCATAGTCGATACGAGTGCTTCACTCTTGAGATCTTCGAGTACGTCAAGTATTCGTGTTGGGCTAGTGGTTAACTGGTCGGTGTGTGGTAGTCGATGATGGATGGTCTTTGCTTGATGTACTTGTAGTCGGAGGACTCGGTACTCGGTAGAAGTGGTTTCACGATCATGGTAAGTGGTCGGGTGTTGGAGGTTTGTCTGTACTTGTAGGCTTCGAGTACGTGTTGCGACTGTGTTTTCGGATCGATACTCGATAGTCGATACTCAATAGTCAGTATGGTTTTCGAGTACTTGTGGGTTACGAGTACTCTGTGTTAGTGGTCATATTGAGTGATCGTAAGGTCCGGTTCAGTTAGCGATGGTCGTAAGCGTTCTGAGGTGTGGTCGTAAACGACCTGGGAGATGGTCATAGGTGGTTTGGATTTTGTCTAGGGATAAACAAGGTTGTGTTTTGCTAATGTGTATTGCCAGGAGATGGTTTCTTTAGTCTTGCATGTGTAGGTGGGCATGGAGGTGGACATGGTCGGTAACGAGGAGGACCGGGACTAGGAGGGGGTAATCTGTGGTACAGGCGGTCAGGATGTCACGTAAGGTGGTCGAGCTCATGCTGGGGCACATGGAGGTTAAAAGTGGATGCTATGTGGAGGCGTGAAGATGATTACAGTCGGTGACGAGGAAGATCAGGACTAGGAGGGGGTAATCTGAGGTCCACGTGGTCACGTGAGGTGATCGGGCTCACGTGAGAGCACGCGGTTGTTATGAATAGCGCTTGTATTCATATGAGGCCAATGGGCCGGTATATATACACAAAGTACATGTGACAAATATGCAAAGAACCCCTCATAACAATGGGGAATAACAACTATACATATATCTCTAACACCCCCCCTCAAACTCATGGTGGATCAACAACACTGAGTTTGGAGAGGTAGAAGCCATGCTGTGCTCGAGTCTGGGCCTTCGTGAAGAAATCCGCTATTTGAAGCTCCGAAGGCACATACTGAAGAGTAATCACCTGATCATGCACACAAGTCCTCGTGAAAGAAGTATCAACACCAATGTGCTTGGTGAGCTCATGCTTCACAGGATCACGGGCAATACTGATAGCACCTGTACTGTCTGACAAGAGAGGGGTCGGTGTAGTGACAGAAACACCAAAATCCTCAAGTAGCCACCGTAGCCAAGTAATCTCTGCTGTCAAGAGAGCCATAGCTCGCAACTCAGCCTCTGCACTCGAACGGGACACTGCAGTCTGTTTCTTCGTCTTCCAGGCAATGAGAGAACCACCAAGAAAAACACAGTAAGCAGAGATAGACCGGCGATCAGAGGGATCACTGGCCCAAGTAGCATCCGAATAGGCCTGAAGCTGTAACGAACTGGATCGTGGAAAGAAGAGACGGCGAGAGATAGTCCCACGAAGGTATCGCAGAACTCGAAGAAGGTGGCTGTAGTGAACCTGAGTGGGAGCTGAAACAAACTGACTCAGAATATGAACTGGATAAGTGATATCCGGACGAGTAACAGCAAGATAGACAAGACTCCCAACAAGATGACGATAGCAAGTCGGATCAGAAAGAGGCTCGCCATCAGAAAGTCGGAGGTGAACATTGAGCTCCATGGGAGTCTCAACAGTACGCTGATCAGTGAGAGAGGCGCGATCAAGAAGATCCTGAATATATTTCTCTTGGGACATAAAGAAACCATCTGGAGTGGAAGTAACCTCAATCCCAAGGAAGTAACGAAGAGGACCAAGATCCGACATAAGGAACTGCTCACTAAGACGAGCCTGGACAAAGGCAATGTACTCAGAATCATCTCCCGTAATGATCATATCATCAACATACAGGAGAAGAAGAGTCCGACCACGAGACGAAGTGTGGACAAAGAGCGCAGGATCATGATCACTAGCTGAAAAACCAGCACTAGTGACCACAGAGGAGAAGCGCTCAAACCAAGCACGAGGGGCTTGCTTAAGGCCATAGAGAGAGCGACGAAGGCGACAGACCATGCCCTCAGGAACAGAATACCCAGGTGGCGGATGCATGTAGACCTCCTCACGCAACTCGCCATTAAGAAAGGCATTCTTGACATCAAGCTGAGAAACAGACCAGTGGCGAACAGACGCCACCGAAAGAAGAGTGCGAACAGTGGTCATGTGGGCCACAGGAGCAAAAGTCTCGTCGTAGTCAACACCATGCTCCTGCTGGAAGCCACGAGCAACAAGACGCGCCTTATAGCGCTCAAGAGAGCCATCAGAGCGAGTCTTAATCTTATAGACCCACTTACATGTGATGGGACGAGAATGAGATGGAAAAGGAACAAGATCCCAAGTACCAGTGCGCTCGAAGGCAGCAATCTCCTCGGCCATGGCAAGCTGCCACTCAGGGTGAGTAACAGCATCCCGGTAGGAGACAGGCTCACGAGTAGCTGCGCCAGCAAAGGCAAAACGGGCAGGAGGCCGAATCGACTGACGATCGCGGAGAGCGTAGCGAGGAGAAGATGACCCATCAGGGGAAGATGGAGCATCAGAAGAAGATGGAACATCAGGAGAAGATGGCTCATCTGGAAGATCCTCAATACGAGGTCGACGAGTGTAGAAGAGAAGGGGAGAAGGTACTGTAGTGGGAGGAGCCTGCGGAGTCGTAGGAGACGACACAGGCGGCGACAACGGCGGAGAGGCCACAGGGGGAATATGTGGAGACTCAGTGGGACAGGTGGACGAGGGCAAAACAGATATAGGTGTATCTGGAAAGGTCAAGAAAGATAGAGACTCCACAGAGGAAGCCGAAGGAGAGGCAGGACGTGGGTAGAATGGACGAGACTCGTCGAAAGTCACATCCCGAGAAACCCGCATCCGACGACCAACAGGATCCCAGCACCGATAACCCTTGTGCTCGGCACTGTATCCCAGAAAGACACACTCAACAGACTGAGCGGTCAGTTTGGTGCGTTCTCAAGGGGCGAGGAGAACGTAGCAAACGCAGCCAAACATATGAAGGGTAGAGTAGTCAGGAAGAAGACCACAGAGACGCTCAACAGGGATCGCTCCCTGAAGAGCAGAAGAGGGCTGGATGTTGACGAGATAGGTGGCAGTGGAAACAGCCTCGGCCCAAAAGTGAGGTGGAATAGAGGCGGCGATCATCAGAGCACGAGCCGTCTCAAGGAGGTGACGATGCTTGCGCTCAGCAACACCATTCTGAGCATGAGCACCAGGACAAGAGAACTGAGCGAGAGTGCCCTGCTCAGTAAGGAAGCTGCGTAGGTAACGAGAGAGGTACTCGCCAGCAGAATCAGCACGAAAGACACGAATAGGAGTGGAGAACTGTGTGTGAATCATAGTGGCAAATTGTTTATAGATAGACAAGACCTCACTATGAGAAGACATGAAGTATATCCAAGTGTGGCGAGAGAAATCATCTATAAATATGATATAATAACGATGACCCCCTTTCGAAACGAAGGGAGCCGGACCCCAAACATCTGAATGAACAAGATCGAAAGGACGCTGAGACACAGACTCACTATGAGGATAAGGAAGCTGGATCTGTTTACCTAACTTACAGCCCTGACAATCTAAAGACACGTCTCCTGAGACAGACCCCAGAAGACCACGACGAACTAAGGACGACAGACGGGATCCACACAGATGGCCAAGACGGTGATGCCACTGCTGGAAAGAGCCGGTAGACGAAGTGGCATAAGCGGAGAGACTGGCGGCGATGGTGGCAGCGGAAGGAAGGTGAAGCCAGTCAAGCTCCCAGAGACGCTGTGAGTCACGGCGCCGAGGGCCAGAACCAACCAGAGCTCCCGTGTGGCAGTCCTGAACACAACAAGAGTCAGAGTCGAGAATGACCCGATAACCAAGGTCAGTAATCTGCCCAGCAGAAAGAAGCTGCAAGGTAAGGCGAGGAACATGAGCAACAGAAGGGACATGAAAAGATGAGTTGCTAAGAGATCCTCGACCAGAGACAGAAAGAGATGTACCATCAGCTCATACAAGAAGTATGCAAGTCTACATGATGCGGTTGATGGTCCATGCAAGAAACTAGATCCTAGAGGCACACTGCAAAAGGACAACTCGAGTCCCAACTCCGAAAAAGCGGTGAATACCTAACTTGAAAGCACCAAGAAGAGAACCAACAAAAGCACCAAAGAAACTCACAACTTCTCCTCGCCATAGATGCGCACCTCGTTTGGATGAACGAGGTCCATCATTTGAGAAACGGCGGAAATTTCTCCTCGAGACAGCATGTGGACAAAAACAAAAAAACACACGAAACAAGTCCACGATGCCAATAAGCCAATGATGTTCATCCTTCTCACAAAAATGAGCAATGGTGCAAGCGTCTACTACGAGACAAGATCCAAAAGGACAAAGCACCATTTTTGCTCAAGGAGAAGTCCCTTGGATTTCACGAGAAGAGCCAACAAGAAAAACACTAGCCAAAGTAGGAGCAAAGGATATGCAACAGAAGGATTTATGCTCACTACAAACGGCTCCTAATCTTGAAGAACAGAAGAGACTACGTCTCAAGATGCGGCACTCATATCATCGTGCTCTCTCCTCAAAGCATTTACACCATCCCTAAGAGAATCACGATATAAGCTAGGGAAGGAAATGCAAACAAATTTGATCAACAAGAGCAAGAGAAGAGCAGCCAAAGATGATGCAACCAGAAGAGACATCTCCAAAGGTGATCGTCTCATCACCTGCAGATCGAGCTAGGGAAGAGAACCAACAAGAATCTCCAGTCATGTGTCGAGAACACCCGGAGTCCACAAGCCATTCCTTTCCCTTCCCAGCCCAGCGAAAACTGGTCAACGAGAAAGTGAAGACTCAGTACTGGGGTAAATCAAAAGAGATTTTGGAACCCAATACTGAGTCACATGTCGAGCAGAAGAAGTAGTCACACAAGACTGACCTCTACCTACTCTACGCTCTCTGTCGCTCAGAAAGCCAGAAGGTCTACGAGTAGACCTGAAGCTGTTGCTGGGCCCGACTGCTATGGAAGAGCGAGTCGGAGCACCGGCAACATGCTGATCTCGCCGCGGGTAGTCATCTCGATGGGGAAAACTAGATCTACCCTTAAAACGGCGGAAGTCACAACCAAAGGGAGCATGAGGACGAAAACCAGAAAACTCGGAAAAACCAAGTCTGGTTCTTGTTTTTTTCTCTTGTTTCCATTTTTCTCATCTGGTTCTTGTCAGTGTCTAGTCTGGATGTTCATAGTTTGACATGGCAGCTAGAGCCAATAATTCTTGTTTTGTGGTGAGGACTTGGTTCCATTGATTTCATTCATGCCCTTGGCTTGGCTGAAGTCACAATATATGCTATCTCTGGATGTTATATATTTATCTGAATGGTACGGCACGTTTTCAACTTGTCCAATTTTCTAATCACGGTATACATTCCAATTTGAGACGAATGCAGCAAAATGTGCAAAGGGAAATCTGAACACTGGCACAACCTTTTATCTTCAGAGCTATCTACAGGCGTAACACTGAAGATCTCCCAATAAAAAAAAGGATGACTATACTGAAATTTGTGCTTTGTTCATCAGCAATGGATATTGTCATAACAGTAGGTGACAAAATTTAGTTGGAGTAATCGATTAATAAAGATTATTCAAGAGAGAAGAGACAAATCTTTATCCTTTTCCTAATGTTCGTCCCGGGAACACGAGGCTTGTTCCCATGCATCTCTTTTTCATTTATTGAGCTGAACATGGGTGACGAACAGACGCCGAATATGGGATGCTTTGAGCAGCTAAATGCATTGCATATCCCAACATCTTTTCAACACAGAGCTTCCTCCAAGGAACTCTCCTTGACTAGAACAATTCTTTTTTAGTGCAGGAGAACCAATTACTGCTCTCTTACTTCTTAATCTTGGTAGGTTAGCCTGTTAGTGTTAGGTTTCACATGAGCAGATGGGAGATGCTTCTTACTCCTAACCCAATGCAAGGAAACTTTAGATGGTAGAATCTATCATTTTTGAGCTAAACTTCAGAACATACAAGACAAGGAGAAACCATAGCTTACCCAAAAAAAAAGAAGGCCTGGAAGTGCATTGCATACAAGTAGACAACTGGCTTGAAGATATTTCCTGAAGCATCAATATAAGCATCTTCCATTTCATTAGAGAGGCAAACTTAGTTTGTCCGTGTAAGTACATAGGCCATATACACAATAAAAAAAACAATGGTCCATTTACAAATACACCATAACACCATTCAGTGCTACTTTCACCGGTAAAAGGCACTAAATCACTAAAATACAATTGACAGAAAAAATCTTGCAATCCACCGTGCCAAGCAACGTCAGTAAGCGCATGCTGCCCCTGCGAATACAGACCGAGTAGAATGCAAGAAGTTGCCACTCATCCTTTGACATTGACGTTAGAGACATTCATCATCTCCTCAGGCCTTTGCATTAGCTGGTTTCACATGCATGAGCGGTACAGCCCAAACAGAAACTTTATCTGCATTGCAAACACGATATCACACGTGATGGTAGTGCTGATAATTGAGGAGGCCAAGCAGGCAAGTAACAAATGCTGGAGAGTTGGTCTGCATAAATCACTCCCAGAATATTTACCAATTCCCCACTGTTCAGCAGCATCTGCGAGCATCGAACCAACCAGGCTTGCAAGTTAAATTGGACGATGAATCACTGACCGACAGAACTTGGATCAAACTCGGCCAGAAACAGACTGCTAGAAGCCTTTCAGGTCACTGGTCACTGGTTTCAATAAGCAGAAACATCTCATGCTATAGTCATGCCAGCTACATCAGAAAGGCATGCTGTCCCTGCGAGTACAGACTGAATAGAATGCAAGAAGCTGTTGCCTGCATAGTGACATTGATGTTAGTATGTTACATGATTTGAGAATTTTTTGGGCCTTTTGTGCCAACTAATTTCACAGGCATGCATGATACATCCGAAATAGAAACTGTACCTGCTGATAATTAAGTGAGGGTGTCAAGTAGAGAATGTTGACAAGCTTGTTTATGTAAGGAGCTTACGTGATTCCTTCCTATTTAATGGATATACTACGCGCTCTTTGCTTTCAGGTCTGTAATTTGTGAAGAATACTTGATGCAATGGTGTCGAAACAATTAGAGCAGATAATAGTACAGCAGCATAAGTGATACAACACCCTCAAATCTGAATATGGTTATGCATACTGGCCAAGATAAATGTTTTTACGTATAAAATGCCAAAGCCAAGCCAGTTCACCAATTTGCATGTCAGAAGATAAATATTGAGGATCCATATTTACTTGACCAATCTGTGCAGATGGTAATGCAGCTTGAGAAGATGCATTAGTAGGGGTTATTTCTCCTCTCCGCTTGTTTTGAGGGAGAGTTTGACTCTTTTGCATTTATTGTATCATATTGTATATTTAAAATCCAGCAATTTGCATTGTATAATTTAAATGGAACTTTGATTATTATCTCCATGTGAGATATCTTATTTTACATCTTATCATATCTTGTACTAGTTTGTTATATTAATCATGTCTTTCTATCACTCTATGTGTAGCTTAGCTTTTATCATGCTAGCTTGCTTAAATATGAAAAACTTGAACTAAATTTGTCAATGTTGAATCTTATGACTAAGTTTTTTTTCTAGTGGTCCTCTTATAATTCATGCCATATCAAATAGGTTAAGTTGAGTGTAGAATCTAATTTGAGTTTTAAATTGAGCTATGCTAGTTCTTCGTTAAAGTATGGGTTTACTTCTCTTAAACTTTTGCGGCTCGGGTCAGGTATTGCTTACTGACTTAGGAGTAGCTCATTGTTCTTGAACTAGAAAATAAAATTGAAAATGATATTTTTGTGCGAAAAAATTAATTTCATTAATTCTTTATCATGAGACGACTTATCATTACACTAGACATAAACTCATGTGGAGTTTTAGATGATCATGACCATGCTCTTAAGTTTTTGCTTGGGATGGTCAAACAAGACTTGAGATCAAACACATGACAAATTTGAAGTGAAGAAAAAAATTATAAAAAACTAGTTGAAACTTCTTGCTTGGGATGATTGCAATAAGACTTGAGATCAAACACATAGCAAATTCAAGTCCAGGACTTGTTTTACTAAGATAAGAACAAAATATATTTCAAAAATTATCAATTATGATAATTGTGCTTAAATTCAAGTGTTTGAACAAAATAATTCAATATTAAACTTATAGCACTCTAAAATTACTCAATTATACCTTCTTGGTTCTATTTAGTTTATTGGCATGGGTTTACTCATTTTTGGATATATTTGGTTAAATTATGACTTTGAGCAACTTGACATGTTAAAAATCCATTTAATTTCTAATTCTTGCTCTTTTGGTTTAGCTTTGATATATATAGGTTACCATGATCTAGATACATACTTCACATAATATGACTTGGTGTGATACTTGTAGAGTCACTTTAGATAATCTTCATATATCCTTATCAAGCTAAAAATGAATAAAATACAACCACTTTATTTCATTCGTGTGCTCTCTTCTTCCATACATCTTGATGGGTGCTGAAGCGGCAACTGTATAGTTTGCGTATAGAGGAAGGTGCATGATTCATTGAACATCTCAATGTCTTCAACAAACTTATCATATAGCTGATTAGTGTGGATGAGAAAATCGAGGAGAATAACAAGATCATCATTTTGGTTTAATCTCTACCACCATCATGGGAGTAATTGATGATAAATATTTCTCATTAGAAAAAACACTCTCAACTTCAATGAGGCAGTTGCATATCTATTTGAGGCCAAGTCCTTAAAGAAGCCATCGAAATCTTTATCCTCGAGTAATCAAGTATTTCTTGTTGTAGGTGTTAAGCAAAAGCAAAAGTCACTGGAAAAAGAAGGGCAAGAGCACCTGCGCTGCATGGTCACTGCGCGGATCAAATGAGGAGGCGACACATGGTGGCGCTATATGACCACCGTGCGGTCCCCATGCGGCAGTTGGGGGGAGCTGCCGCATGGTGGGTGTGCGGTAGTTGTAAGATCGAGGAGGCCGACTAGAGGGGGGTGAATAGGCGGTTTTAAAATTTTCGTCTAATTTCAATTAACAATTTTAAACTTAATGAATTGACTATAGCAAATCTACAATAGTATATCTAAACAACTTAGAAAGGCTCAAGATAACACTAGCACAAGTAATAGACTAAGAGCAATATCAAATAGTCTAAGACAATAATTGCTACTCTAACTAAACAAGTAAACAAGTAATAGGAATAAAGAGCGTTGCTTGAATATAAGTAAACACAAGAGAGCAAACCACAATTGACACGATTACTTTTTACCGTGGTGATCGGAGACTTGCCGGTCTCCCCTAATCCACGTTGAGGTAAGCCCGAACGAATCGGACCGGCTCCACGAATTGAGCCTAATCACCTCGATCACTAGCGGTAGCCCTTTCCCTCTCCGGGTAGGCGAGCTCCGAGCCTTCACAATCTTCCGGGCCTTCTCACAATCTTCTTGAGAAGATCACCGGACCTGCTCCAAGCCGTCTAGGTGCCGGCAAGCACCAAGAGAATAGACCACGATGGCTTGATCACACTCAAGTGCCTAATGGATCACTCTAGAATGCAATGCACTTGAATTTTGGCTCAACTACCTCAATTTAATGCCCAAGAGTGAAAATGAGGTGTGAGAGGTTGCACTAAGCTCAAATGTGTTTAATGGAATGTCAACCACCAGTACAAGTGCTGGTGGGGATGTATTTATACTCCCACCAACCTCAAATAGCCGTTGAATTAATTTATCCTGAAAATTCAGGGAAAACGGAACTACCGCCGTTAAAAGGGCGGTACTTCCGGATTTCCGCCGCCTGGTCAGAACGGCTATGTCAGTGAGTCAGAAGTAATCGTTGGTCAATAAGTGCGGTACTACCGCCGTTGAAATCGCGGTACTTCCGGAAATCCGGAAGTTCCGCTCCATGCCCCGGTACTTCCGATTTCAGAGCGGCTAACTCCAACTCAGGGCGCTCTCTGGAAATGAAGTTCCGTTCTTAAGTCCGGAACTACCGGCCATGCGGTAGTTCCGCAGTTAAACTTGCGGTACTTCCGTTTTCCGAGAGACTAACTCAAATCCCGGGCGCTCTCTGGAGTAAACGATCCGCTCAGAGGCCCGGTACTTCCGGCCATGCGGTAGTTCCGCCCGTAGAACGCCGGTACTACCGAATTTTCTGACAAAGCACAGTTTTTGATTTGATTTTCATTTCTAAGTGCATGCATGATCCTAAATTGATCCATAGGGCATATTTGGATATGATCAAGCAATCACCATAATCTCTCTTAATAGTACGGCGTCTATCCTATAATCCGGTCTTCCAACCTATCACCAAGACCGGTAAAAATAAAATAGATACCTAAACTAATTACCTTGTCGCCCTTGAGATCTTTGAATCTTCATGAGATAATTTGTGAGCCTCTTTCTTCACCATTTGAACTTATCCTTTCAAACGCTTAATGCACACATTAGTCCCATGATCACATAACGTCATTAATTACCAAAACCAATATTTTAGGGGCCTAGATGCTTTCAGCAGTGCACTGTGCGGGTCAATTAGGTAGGGTTATTAATGTTAATTATCGAATTCATTTAGGTGTATACTTGTACGAATTTTTATATATAGCAAATGGGCTAAAGAATTTACAAAAATTGTATTGGAGCCTCCTGACATAGCGAAGTTTATTGTGTAATTTTTCATAATTTTATCCATTGTTAATTTTACTTGAAAATTCATTTAAGTAAACCATTTGTAGGATTTTTTAATATAAAAAATGAGCTCAAAAAATTATGATTTTTTTAAGGATTCTTACACAGTAGCCTTGATTTTGTAAGTTTTCTAGATTTTTTTTGTGGAGCTTTTTTTACGGAAGGAGCTAGCTAGGTGCAGGAGGACAGCGAGCACGGGAACCACGGCCAGGTGTGGAGGTGGCAGCTTTCCATGCTACGGGGCGCAGAATTGACTTTCCGTACTATCAGGGTTCAGGAACTGGCTTTCCATGCTACCAGGGTGCAGGAAGTACCTGGCCACTTCTCACGGCATCCGTGCGCGTGAACTTGCCACCACCCGTGCTCCCTGACCACATGAAGTAGGTGGTCCCACCCACGCGCGAAGATTCAACGCGCCCTCAACTGCATTAAGGCCTCTCCCCGACCGCATTAAGCGAGAATCCCGCTTCCCTGGTCACACGCATGAATAACGTCCACGCGCATAAAAACACACCAAAAACTCGAGTTTTCATGCGCGTGGGTGTTATTACATACGTGTGGCCAGGGAAACAGGATTCCCGCCTAATGCGGTCGAGGGCATGTCAAATCTTTGTGCGTGGGTGGGGCCATCTACTTCATGTGGTCGGCGAGTGTGGGTGGTGGCAAGTTCACAAGCACAGATGCCACGGGAAGTCGCCAGGTACTTCCTGCGCCCTGGTAGCATGGAAAGCCAGTTCACACGCCCGGTAGTGTGGAAAGCCAGTTATACGCCTCCTAGAAAAGCCACCACCCCTGTGCCCTGCCGTGGTTCCTGCGCTTGCCGTCCTCCCTCGCCCAGCTAGCTCTTCCGCAGAAAAGGTTCACAAAAAATTCTAGAAAATTACAAAATCAAGTCTATTATGTAAGGATCCTTCAAAAAAATTAATAATTTTGGAGCTAATTTTTTATATTATAAAATTCTTCCAAATAGTTTACTTAAATGAATTTTTAAGTAAAATTCACAGTAGACAAAATTATGAAAAAATTAACAATAAACTAAGCTACATCGGAAGGCTTCACAAAAAAAATTGTAATTTTTTTGCTCATTTACTATACCTAAAAATTTGTACAAACAGTACACCAAAATGAATTGGCTAGTTAACATTAATGACTTTAGGTAATTGGCCCGCACGGTGCACTGCCGCACACCCACCGTGCGGCACGGTGGCCGTTGGGCGCCACCACATGTCGCCTCCTCGCTCAACAGTCTCCAAAAACGCCATAGCTTGGCCTCTCCGGCAGGTTTGGTTCAGTTCCGTGAGTCTCCCCCTGGCACGCGCCGGCCGGTAGACGTCTCCCCCTCTTTGCCACGCGGGGCCCACCTCTGCGCGTGCGTTCACCATTCCAAGTGCGCCTCCGCCCGGTCGCCATCGATCACCTCGGCCTCCTCTCCTTGGAAGCCGCTTTGGTTACGGCAGACGCAGAGAGAGAGAGGTTGGGGGTGGGGCCATGGCGGACGCGGCGGTGCTGCCGGTGGCGGCGGCGAGGGACAAGGACGACCGCCGCCGCTGGGCGGCCAGGTGCGGCTTCGCGGTCCTCGGCATCATGAGCACCCTCCTCGTCTACGGCGTCCTCCAGGTGCCCCTCCCTCCCTCCCTCTCTAATCGAATTATCTATGCCCAATTTTCCCTCCGAAGAATGCCGCTGAGTGCGATGATATATTCGAATTAGGATCGATCTATCGTGTTTGTTCTTCCTTCCGGCGAGATTTATTCACGGTACAAAATGGTTATTAAATCTGTGATAGCCTGGAGGCTGACCTGCCCGTAGCACATCATTTGATTTGAACTGAGCCGTGGATGTTTCCCCTTTCCTCTGCTTCAATCAAATAATGCGACTTAAATTGTTAGTGCGCGCTATGCTTGCTGGGTGGAGATTTGGCTGCGCATAGGTTCACTTGAAGCCACGAGGTCAACAAGCATATTTGTTTCCATCAGAGAGCGGTGTCTTCTCCTTGAAATAAGCCGTCAACATGGTTGATTCCTTCACGTGCTAATCTGCAGACGAGTTCCCCTGATTTCACTGCTATACCTCATCTTTTTTCTTTTCTGTCACAATTCAAAATTGAGAAAGAGTTCGCAGATATTGATCAATCCGGTACTAGTACTAACATTGGTGATTGACTGTTCATGTTAGTTTCCTTCCTAATTCTGCAAGCTTGTACCACATAATTGAATTAAATACACAAGGTTGATGTTCTGTTCTGATTCTTCTGATTGGAAAGTAAAGATTGTACTTTAGTTAATGGTGTAGCCATAGACATGGCCTTTTGATGTACAAGTACCACAACTCTTTCATTCTTTTTTATTGATCTTCTGTGCTTTAACTAAACTGAAAATATCCTATTGCTGTTTTACACTGTGTACACGGATGTCATCACTTATTGATAGGTTTTGATTTCAATGTTATGTAGGAAAAAATCATAAGAGTTCCCTATGGAGCAGAGAAGGAGTTCTTTAGATACTCGCTTTTTCTTGTTTTCTGTAACCGCATCACCACATCCATGGTGTCTGCACTGGTGTTGCTGGTAGAGATCTCTCTCTGAGATTACTTCTTGTACTTGTCTGAATCTGCCAGACGCCTAAATTCTACATATTCATGCAGGCGAGTAAGAAATCCTTGGACCCTGTGGCTCCAATCCACAAATATTGTGTGGTATCTGTATCAAACATACTGACCACAACTTGCCAGTATGAGGTTATATTGGTTTCTTTCCTGCATTTCTAGTGCCATTGGTGTTTGTTTGTGTGAGGTGTTACATCTTTACTGAATATGTGACATGATTTTGTCAGGCCCTCAAGTATGTGAGTTTCCCTGTCCAAACGCTTGCCAAATGTGCGAAGATGATACCTGTGATGGTAATCCCTGCTATACAGCAACCAGTGATATAGCTAGCTTTTCATACATCTTCACTATGTGCTAGAGAAGTATAAATGTCTTTCATGTTATAATGGTTCTCGGTTAACTAATGTTGGTTGGTCTAAGCAATTATACTGTACATAGTCTAGTTTGGTACCAATAGTAAGTGAGATCGATATGCATGGATCAGCTCTTAAAGACTAGGTTGCCTGGATACGCTGATACAGATATGCGATACCGCGATATGCCATTTCTCCAAAAACACCGATGCATATGTGTATATATTTATGATAAAAAATTTAAAATAAAAATACAGAAATGAGTGATTTCTTATAAGGAAATTGACAGCCCAACCAGATCATCATCACATTGTAACCAACCAACCAGCTCACCAACAAAGAATAACCCATCAGCCCACTTGTACAAAACAATGAACCAGCATACCAGCCCACCACAGCCAGCTACTTAGGGCTACCCATCTCAATCTCTCTCTACTCTCCTCTGCAGCCGCCATGCAATACTAATTCCATCTCGATCTCTTCTTCCTCAACAAGCACAGAGAAGAAATAAAGCAGAGAAGAGAGCGAAAAGATGGGAGACGAGAGGAAACTGGGAGGAGGTGGTGATGAGCAAACGATACCCACCAAGTGGTGACATATGGAAACTAGGACTCTCTTCCTCCTCCACCTCCCATCTCCAAATCCAGTTGCCGGATCTGGGGACTAGGGGGAACGGGAGAGGAGGTGGCGGCCGGCGAGTGCAGGGGAGTAGTAGCAGTGCGGGCAGGGGAGCAAGGAAGCGGCGTCGGGGGTGAGAGGAATTGTGTGCTCCTGTGGGAACAGAACAAGCCAACAAATGGCTTTGTAACAAGTGGAATAAGAGGTAGGAGTTGAGAGGTATCAGGAAAGTATCCATCAAGTATCAGAAATTTTTTTTTTGAAAATATGAAAATCACTGTTACAGGCAGGATACATATCCGGCCTTATTGGGGCCATATCTGTATTGACACACCGATTTTCAGAAGTATCCATGCAGCGTAGCTTAAAGATATGAGAAGGCAGTGTTTGATAAGATGTTTGCGAGAATTATTGTGCAAGATGAATCTGAGGGTCTCAGTTCATCTAACACTACTTTGCTGGCCACTTTTCGCTCATCTCTTTTCTATAAATTAAAAACACAAAAAAATCCTGATTGTATATGAATCATCTTAAGTTTGTATATGTAGACATGGATTAACTTTGTCTTCTGTAATTTATACATTACATATTTTGATTTTATTTCCTGAATAATCAAGATGGTCCCTTCTCATGAATATTATCTTCTTTTTGATTGTTTGGTAGATTTGGGGGACAATAATAATGAGAAAGAAGTATGGTGGAAAAGATTACTTCTTTGCAGTCATTGTGACTCTGGGATGCTCATTGTTCATTCTATACCCGGTAATTCACATGTCCAACTCACTCCCCTTTATTGTTGAGCATCACATGATCACGTGCTGAATGAATGTCCATGCCTGTATTGGAGAACATACATAAATTTCAATAACTACCAATACTGCATGCGTTACAAATTATAACAGGTATAGGACACATGCTAGGATTGAAATAATAGCAGGATGGATATGGGGGTTTTATATATCCGAACAAATTGTCTTAGTTAACACATTCAGGCACGGGCATCTGGAAAATGCTAATAACCAACCAGTTACTTCCGGTGGTACTTAGCCAATGCACATGTGACCAGTACCCCTTTATATTTGATGATGGCACTTGTAAATTATATAGCATGCTGAGCTATTAACATTTTTTCTGAAGTGATTGTTTCCTTCTGGTCTTCATGGATGCAGGCATCAATGGATGTCAGCCCATTCAATAAAGGCAGAGAAAGCACTGTTTGGGGTGTTTCACTCATGCTTGGTTATCTTGGGTACAACTTCTGCTTGCCTGCTACTTATTTCCACGCTAAAGAAAATAAGCAATAATATTAAAACTTATGAGGCAGCTCATGATATCCTGCAATGACTCTGTTTTGTGAAATTTTACTATTTCACAGCTCTATGTGACATGTAAACTGTTTTTTTTTCACTCACAATATTGCTCTGTCCTCTTCCAAATGTATCAATGTTGGCATGCTAGAGCTATACTTTATTCCTTATATAGCTACCATGCTAGAGCTATACTTTATTCCCTATATACCTACCAAATGGACTATTGGGAAGATATATATGTCTAAATTCAGAAGTTAGCTGGGCAGTCCCCACTAGTGAGTTATACTACTGTTTGGTTACTATGGTATTAGTACAAGTGCACTATTGGATGATAAAATTCAATGTTTTGTTGCTTACTTTCTTCCGATCATCTTTGACACTCAGGTTGCTATCTAATTTGATTCTTTTTCCTTGATGACCTCTGAATTTCTAGATTTGATGGTTTTACAAGCACCTTCCAAGATAAACTCTTCAAAGGGTACGACATGGAAATACACAACCAAATATTCTACACGACAATGTGCTCTTGTCTTCTTAGTTTAAGTGGTAATTGCTTATCCATATGGTTACTGTCTTGCAACTCTTGTCTTTTGATCATGCCCTGCACAACATCTAAAATTTAACTTAATTTTATACTGGCACCAAATCTGATGAAATTTGGTCAGCATCTACTTCCATGATTCCATCAATACTTTGCCTGTTCATTTACGCTGTACATTAATACTTTATTAACTGTTGTTATGACCGTGATTGTATATCTCTGTTAGTTTGTTCCTTTTACAGGACTTATTCTCCAGAATCATCTGATTCCAGCTGTGGACTTTATGTTTCGTCATCCAGATTGCTTCTATGACGTCATATTCCTATCCAGCGTAAGACTGACCTTTTGATCTTGTAACTTTATAAAGGATATCCATGTAAGCCTGATAGATAGAAGTGGATGCAGAGCCAATATCACATATGGAGATGAAATAAAACGGTGATAGCAACTGTGAAATTTTCAGTCTCTGGGACGTGAAATTTAGGACAAATAACACTTCAGACTGTCTCAAATTTTATAAGTTGCCTCTCCCACACTCACAAATTGAAGCTACACCATATTTGTTTGAATAGTGAATGCAAGATATCTCTTTGCTGTGGGATCTAAATTCCATGTAATTCCAGGTTGCAACAGCTAGTCAGTTTTTCATATCCTACACGATTCGAACATTTGGGGCTCTCACATTTGCTACAATAATGACAACTAGACAGGTGGATACTGTTCTCATCAATGTTACGTAGTTACATTTATACTATCTAACCTTTTTCCTAACAATAATTCTCTGTATATTGTTGTAGTTGGTGAGCATATTACTGTCCTGCGTCTGGTTTGTACATCCCCTTAGCTGGATGCAGTGGGTTGGTGCTGTAAGTCATCGGTCTCTGTCTCATCAGTCATCTCATGATATCACCTGTTTCATTTCAATTATGATCAACATTCTGTACGTACTACCAGGCCATTGTATTCGTAGCCCTATACACAAAAAGCTTCTGGAGAAGTAAACCGCAGAAGCCAGCGGTTGCAAGCCCATCATCGCACGGTTCTAGCCCAAATTCTGCTAACAACAGCTGACCAAAATAATATAGGAAGATCTACCTGTCGCCTCGCATTACTGGAACGAAGTCTTGGTGTCTGAGATGAGGACCGACATCCTGACGAGTTAACTTGACAGTCAGATTCTAGAGTCATGTTACAGCTCCTGACCTGGAGCTGAGAAGGCTGATGGTATTAGGTTAGCATCCAAAGACAGAGTTGAGGCAGCCAACCCGTGGGAAGTGAACTCGGTTGCCAGTTTTGATGAGGCTTAGGCTTTATAAGGCCGTCGTTCTCTGTTAACTATATTATGTGTGTCACGCAGTGATGTATACTGTAAATTTACTTTCTTTGTCAATAATTTTTTTTGGGAAAAAAATATGCCGGTGTGAGCATCTCCCTCGTTGTTACGGTTTCATGAATGAGTTGTACTCGATTTCAAGGAGCTGCTCATACAGGCTTTTGGCAGTGGCCAGATCCAGAGGGCGACTGTGCTGCCAGGTGAGCGTCGGTAATGGAGGACAAGGATGGGGGATACAAGGAGGAGTGGATCCGGCGGTGGAGGAAGGTGAGGGACTCATCCTCCTGCATGCACCGCCTCTCCTGTCGCCGCTGCCTATCCGCCTCGGATCATAGCTGGTGATGCTAAGCCGGAGGCAGCGTTGAGGATGAGCGGTAGGCGATGGGCGACAATGGGATCAAGACCCAGGCGGGCGGTAGCGCCAACAGGTGAGCACCAGGCCATTAACAGTCGGCCATGGAGGAGGAAGGCAAGGCTGCAAGAAGAGGAAACAAAAGTACACATTGACGTAGGAAAAGAAGAGAGGACAGAGAAGTGGGAAAAACAAAAGGAGAGGAGAAAAAAAAAGGAGAGAGGGAGAGGGAGGAAAAAAGAAAAAAAGGAGGGGAAAAGTGAAAAAGAAGGAAAAAAGATGAAATTTAAGTAATTGTGTAAAAATATGGACACGTAAATATTTGGGGAGAAAAAGTGAGTTTTTTATATTTTACAAATACAATGCTACTGTTTCGTTAAAAACCTTACGCCCCAGAGTGAGGTTCCTTTGATAAGGAAAAGAGTACAATAATAATATACATAGATACTAACTACTTCCTAATATCGAGATCATTTATGTGTTCCAGGTCAACGTATACTTGCACGATCTTGAGATCCTCCAGTTAATATTGTTGTTGCTCTATTGCCAATTTCCAATTCTTGAGTATGTGATTACCTCTACCATCTTGGGTATAGGAGATGATTACCTTTCTTTAATTATTCTCCCTACCACGCTGAACGTCGCTTCTGAAGAGACGATGGACACCGGAGCCAGAAGAACATTCTATGTGAAATGGCACAGCACATGAAATATCCGCTTGTTATTCTTCCACCACTCGAGTAAGTCTATCTTGCCTCCTCCAGCAAGATCAGGATACATGTTTGAAAAAATATGCTATATGGTAGTGGTTCAGTTCTAAGACAAAACTCTACTTAAGGGTCACCTGAGACTAAGAGGATGAAGAACTAGATTTGCATGTTAGCTTCTTCCATAAATAGGTTGTCAAGCTAGTTATGTCTTGTTGTGTCTACTGTGAGGCCTTTGATCTCGTACAGCTACCCATTTTGTCATGATAGAAGTAAAGAACACAAAAGGCTCTTTTTGACATGTTCAAAAGCTTCAGAGAATTCAAAACGAGGCATTCACCTATTCCCTTCATACCAATCTGCAAACCTGCTAACCATTTTTGTAGGATCAAAAATGATAGCAAAGTAATATAGGTGTGAAATAGATCCAAAATATTTAACAAATGTTTCCTCCATTGCTACAACAGCATAGCCTAAAAGGCGATCCACCTAGATTTAGCAAACTTGTCTGCAATTAGCCAAATAAAATCTATAACTAAGTAAGAGGTAGGATAGTAAACACCGGATAGAACCTTAGTTGCTTTATAAAAAGATCTTCAAACTCTAAAAAATTATTAGCAATTTGCCAAGCTAAATTAGTAACTACTAATTCATTATTTTAAGAGTTAGCATTTATAAAGACAGATATAATATATTCATAGCCTTGTACCTTCTTCGGCATGATGTATGTCGAGTTCTACCTCGCCTTCATGTCAAGACTGAATTTTCTTGGGTCCTTACCATTGGTTGTGCAGTACTCCATGAATCTAACTGCCACTTGTGGTGAACTATGAGGTAATGAAGGGCATCGCGGATATTGTTCAAATATTCGCTAACCACTTGCATACCGTCTTGCACAATGGGGTTCAAGATATGATATATGCATCTTTGGTTGAGAACATATCCATCAATATATGTGTGCAACCTTAGGGTGATGATGTTCATAGTCGTCATATTTGTCGATGTGTTACCAAGAATTATATAAACAAATTTATTATTTATCTTAAAATCATCGATAACGTCTAGTATACGCTCGGCAATGGTCTCTCTCGTGTGTGATTTATCAATTAACATAAACCCTATTAATCTCTTGTTTAACTTGTAATCATCATATAAATAATGGGCCATCTGTAGACGGGGAGAGAAGTTTGGTGTCCCCATCAGCTCTAGACTACATTGGTACTCCTCGTAGTCCTCAGTATGCTTGGAGAGAGTTGACAAATATCAACGGGAGTCGAAACCAGAGGTGGACAAGGGGAATGGCGGTGGGAGGCTGGGAGCGTCCACGACAGCACCCTACTGCCGCCTTCATATTGTGACTCCTTAATAGCATACCGCTATCGAGCTTGGCTGCTCCCACCGTTGCCTTCGTCTGCTACTCCTTAATAGCATACCGCTACTGACCTTTCTGTTGTATAGGCTATTGAGACTAGTAAAAAGAGTAAAGAGAGAAGAGAAGCTTGGTGCTTCTATGGTGAAGAAATGAGCAGAGGTGAGTTTTATAGCCATGGAGGAGAATGTTGTATCTACCTATTGTCTCTCAACCTCCACAAACCTCCACCACTCCTTTGCCATCTTCCTTTGCTCCATCTTAGCACTGGAATGGGTAGGCCACCATTGCAAAAGTTGCTTCTATGTCATGGCCTCTCTCCCTCCCTGCATGTTGCTTCTCTGCTCTATCTTGTCACTGGTAGCATGCTAATTGCTAGTAAATAATCTAACCCACCACCTCTCTCCCTCTCCTCTCCACCTCCCTGGCTGCATCTCCCCCTCTCCCTCTCAGCCGATGCCTGCTGCCCCGTCGCCCCCAATGGCCAATGTAGTCCTCCGCCCACCGGTCCTCCGCCGGTACGCTGCCTGGCCCGTCTCGGCTCATCGCGCCGCCGGCTGCCCGCTCCCGCTGCTCCGCATGGCTACCGGGCCACGCCTCGTCGTACCTCCGGTGGATTCGCCCCTGCCGTCGAGGGAGAACCGGCAGCGTCGCTAGACAATACCATTGGTGGCGTGTCAACTAGGGACACCGGCGCATCTCCCCGAGGCAAGTAGAGGAGTACGGCGAGCTCATCGGCGAGGTCACCTCCTACGACACCGACACGGAGTGTGAGTGCGGGCGCACGCCATGCAACGAGAGCAAGGCCGCGGTGAGGAGGAACAAAGTGCCGCGGCGCGGTTCGCAGCCTCGGCAGAGCAGGGTTACCGGTGAATGGTATACACCCTGAGGACGGCCGCCGGCCGCCGCTCGCTTCGTCGTGCGTCGCCTTGCTTGCTGCGGACACGCTAACATGCAGCGCGGCAACTCTTGAAGAGGCATGCACCTGTGTCTGCTTCAAGCCTTCAACTAATCCTAGTAGCTACTAGCGAGCATAGTGTTGTGCAGTGTATGTAGTATCTCATGTGTGTTACTTATTGGTTGCATTCTGTTCACAAGCACAAGCAATAATACAAGCAAATGAATATTAGCACCAAGCTAGCCCTTCATCATTGTGATTCAGTGATGACATTGGAGTTTGGACATCAATACATAGCAATTACAGTGGCATATATGACGATAGCAAGTATGGGATAATCATGCGTCACGACCAGAATTACATTGCCAATGAGAACCAGAGAAGAACAGCTAACAGCTTAGTTCTAGCTTATGGAAGTCCAGACCAATGGAGCCACTTATAAGCCATGGGGGATACAAATCTGTTCTTTTCCAAGATGTACAAGAATTTTTTGGGGGTGAAAACGACACGGCGACCTCCCGGTTTCTGAGCTTACATTACGGGGGAGCGGACAATATACACCCAATTGTGCCAAAACCCGATCCATGTGTGTTAATTCACAGATACAACGTTCTGGCAGCCTCCTGCCATTTTTGGCACAAGCAAATCATATGGGGTAGGCACAATTGCCAATCCATCAGTTGTGCTAAATGGAATCTGTAGCCTATATGTTCAGAGGGAATGGTTGTAGCGGCTTATACCTCGCTGACAATCACCTGTGTATGGAGCGATGCTGGAGGAAATGCCTTCATCGAATGATAATTTGCGGATGAGTTTGTTAAGCTACTAGAATATCCTGATACCTACAGCCTACTGTTAACGGGCATTCAGCACTTCCAAAAGATTCTCGGCTCCGTGCTCCTTGAAAACCTGCATTGTTCAAATTCAACAGGAGGCAGTCATAAATTGTCAAGCAGAACCAAGGTTGCATGGCATGAAGTAACATTGTACTCAGTTGGGAACATATTCTCAAGTCTGTAACACAAGTCCACAAATGCTGCTTGGTATTCGTGTCATTTGCAAGGACAAGAAAAACTAGCGGCTAAGCAATATTCAGACAATATCAAGTAGTCCCATGCAGGGTTCACGATTCAGGGCCAAGATTATGCGGATTCCAGTAATGCTAACAGTAAGCAGGAGAGTGATTTCTAGTATGGTCCAGGGGTTCCATGAAAAATATCGACCAGAATCATTCTTATTCTAGATACCATGAGCCTTAAGATATGTGGCCAATAAATGAAAAGTTAACCTAAGTTCCATGCACTCCTACTGATAAACCAGACCCATATGAAAACAATAAACAGTATCAATTTGTGGTATCAAACCAGTTCCTCCCATCACATAAAAGGCAGTAGCTGCCTTAACTCGCATAAATTACATGGAAGGCACAACACAGTTTTGTTCCATTAGGAAGATGGAATGTGAAGTAGGTGCCACCTAATATAAAAGGAAAAAAATCCTTGTGGAGTCTTACGCAAGCAGAAGCTATAATTTCTGATACCAAATGGCACGAAATGATTTTTGCCATCCACATCCCAACTAGAACTGTGTCAAGACAATGCATAGTTATGCCTGTTTACTAGTCAACCATTTGGACATCAGCTGTTGTGGACCCATGACTACATAAGCATGTCACATATACAAAATTTGAGATATATAGTTTTAACATAATATGCTCAGTAAGATAACACATGTCACATATCTAGTCAAAGTTGTCTCGCACTAGAAATTATGCATACCAGCTACAAAAGTCAAGCTGACTGGGTTTTCCCTTCCTAGGATGGCTCAGTATTGTATGTGAGGTTATGAATTTGTAATCCACAAATGGAAAATAACCAATGCACTTGTCCACTAATTGCTTATAAAACTTTTCGATCAGTGTCTTGCAACCAATTGACCGTCAAGGTTCTACATTCAAGTACTACAAGCTACTACCAGATGTATAAAATTAAACAGTAAAAAACTACCTCCGAAAAAGTCAATACCAAGGTGTGAAACTGTGAAAGCAACAAAAAAAATGTAAAATACAAACAGTTTGGCTTTCTGATTCAAGTAATTTTAATTTCCAGATGATATAACATATAAAGATCAAGATCAATATCCATTTGGTGGTGGAATTAGAAACTCAACCGAGTACCAGACTTTAACATCTAGTGTATATGCAATTTGAAACATTCTAAAATATAATTCTGCAACGTACCAAAAAATGGTTCACCTATGTGCAATCTTTCTACACAACAATAGCATTGCAATGGTCCTTTATTTTTCCTAAATAACAAACATTAATTTTACAATCAATAATCGCAAAGCGCGAGAAGAGAAAGAGTCCACGATAGGTGAGCATTGAGCACTAAGCAATAATAAATGATGGATTTTATAAACCAACAGTTAACGCAATCTTGCCAGTAAAGTACTGGTAATAGCGGACAACTATCTGAGCATCGTTGCCATTAAATACAGTCATTGTCTAAAGTTAGAATTTAGCACTCCCTACCTCCTACACTATTTTAAAGCTCAAATGGCACCTAAGCTTACTAGTTAACAAGCAGAGCAGAAAACACAAGATAGAGGTGTGTATAGTATGTAAGCACCTTAACAGGAAGAGTATTGCTGAACCCCTTTTGATGAAGAAAATCACTAGCAACTTGTTGCCAATCAACAGTACCAACACATTTACTGCTCTCATACTCACCTCCTACCCATATGCATACCGTTTTAACTGCTGCTCCACTTCTGCTGGCATTAGGAGTAACAAAAATCAAAACCGATTTTGGCTCAAGATCCTTGCGGGTGAATGTAGTTAGCTTTTCCATGCTGGGCCAATGGTAGACTAGTAGTTGTACATTACTACAAACCTCTGAATTATAGTCAGTACGCTCAATTAATCCAGTTTCTGCATGCGCTAATGAACTACTGCCGGTGCATTTTTCAGGGCAACACACACCAGTAATCTTTTTCAGACCATTGATATTACTCTTATCTGTGACTTCTTCTGCTCTGCGAAGACTAGACGGTACCCTTGGCGGTAATACTAGATCCTTTTGGAGTGATGGTAGCTTCAGAGGTGAAAATCCTCCTCTTCTTTCTGCTATAGATGAGGCCTTGGAAGTAGAGCATGTTGATCCCAGGCCAGGCTTTGAAGACTCCTCGTTAGATGACTGGTGAAGGGAAGACCTAGATGACGGTACCAAAGCGTGGGACAAATTAGATGAAGCAGGCGAAAGACCAAGGGATGGTGGGGAGCTAGTTGAAGGTGACAGGGAGGGTGAATCCGAACTATACTTTGAACTGACGGTTGAATCCGACGAGAAAGAGCCTGGAGAAAGAAAAGGCGGTGATGTTGATGCCTCTGCAGCCAAGTGCTGTACACGGTCCACCCGCGGATCCAAATCCCTGATTAGAGCAGAATCTGAATAAACTTGAGCTAGTGATCTAGAGATGAACTTGCGCCTCAGTAAACTCCAGCTGCTTTCTCTTGCTGGAAGATGGGTCTCATCCCCAGCCCCAGAAGATGAGAATGCTGGAACAACGCCCCCAGTGATTGCTTTGAAGACGAGCTCAAAATCAGCATCATAAGATTCCACTCTCCGGCTTCCTGGACTAGTCTTGGACACTGAATCAATCTGTTCCTTGCTAATCTTCACATTGCTGTCTGAATTAACAGGTGCACTCGAAAAGGCGTCCCAAAATTCTGGTTGCTCTAGCCCTTCTCTGACAACTTTGATCTGCCCCTGCACCTTCTCATACCTCACGACCTGAAATGCCGCCGCTCTCGCATCCTTCTCCATTACTTGATCACACTTCATTCCAACCCAAACATAGATCGACGAGAGCACGTGAATGATGAATGCACCCCTAGAGTCCAGGGCGGCAGGTGAGGGCTCATTCAGCATTTTGGGCACTAAATGCAGTGGAGTATAAGGTGAGTGAGGTGCCATCCGGTACATCCGGAGAACTGAGTTTGGGGACAGTGGAATCGCATGGACCCGCTTTTGGCACTGGAGTAGCTGGCAGGCAAACCCCATGTTTGGATTTGCAATTCCCCGGGCGGCCTTCACAAACTGGAACGCATCGTCAAAGCTCTGCCCTTCCCTCCACATCAAGTACGCAATCACCAGCGATGTTGACCGCGATACCCCCTGGCAGCAATGTACAAACACACGGCCACCCTGCTCCCTCACGTCCTCAAAATAATCAAACACATCGTACAAGATGCTGGTGATGTCCTCCGTGGGGCTGTCCTGCAGCCAAAGCGTCCGGTAGACAAGGTCCGACTTGAAGTACTCCGGGCAGACGAAGCCCACGCAGTTGAGCACGTGGGTGATCCCGTTCTTCCGTAGGATGTCGCGGTTCTTGGCGACGGCATCACCTCCGAGGTAGACATGTTCGGCAACCTTGGAGCACTCCTTGTCGAAGAAGGCGATCTGGTCCTTGCGGCCCTGCGACCGGAGGGAGGAGAGGTCCAGCCGGAGGCCCTCGCCTGGCTTGGCGGAGGCCGAGCCGTCCGTCTTGGACCCGCCGGGGGTGGTGGGGTTGGGCCACTCGCCCACGTCATCGGAGCCGGCCCTGGGCCACTCGTCCAGGCTGCGGCGGGTGATTGCGAGCGGCTGCAGCGGCGGGAGGCAGGACCGCGCCTTGGCGCTCATCGACCGCGGGGTCAGCGGCGGAGGCGGCGGGAGGCGGCGTGGCTGGCCGCCGGTAGCCCCGGTCCCCGGCGCCGGCGCCACCTCCAGCGGCGGCTCGGCAGCCCGCGAGGCTGACCAGGACGCGGAGCGCCAGAACTTCCGGCCGGCCCCGACGCCGCCTCCCGCGGCGGCGGGGCCATCGTCGGGTGTGGCCATGGCCACGAATCGGACCCCCCCGCGACGCGAAGCTGCGCGGAAACGCACCAAAGGGCGGGATTCTTACGTCATTCCAACCTCAAAAAATCTTTTTAAAATCGGAGAAATTCGAACCTGATACGAGAAGGCCGAATCCTGGATTCAATCTGGCGGCGGCGCAGCAAACTGCGGCGAATCGGAGCGCTCGGGGGCGACCAGATCGGGAGATCGAGGCGAGCACCACCGGTCTCGGGGCAGGAGAGGGAGGAGGGGAACTAGCAAGTGGGTGAGGGTTTTGAGGAGGAGGGGGTGGGATCCCGGGCGTCGGATCGGCTCGGAGATCCGTGCGGGCTGGGGATCGGACGGTTCCTGGCTGGGAGGTGGGCCCGTGTTTGACGGCGGGTGGTGTTGACTGGTCTTTAGTTGGAAGGGAGGCGCAGCGGCTGGGGAACATAGGGCGGGTTCCGGCGGTCTTCCACTTATCATTTATGCTATTTGTTATAATAATTTATTTTTATACATTTTATTTTTTTTAAGACGAAATTTATAGATAAGTTGTAGTATAAATTAGACCGAGTTCAACTATATCGGTCAAAATTGTATATGACTATTTTTCTTTGCATACTGCCTCTCCCGAACAACATAGAATTTAAAAAGTTCAACCGTAAGCCACAGCCCAAAAGAACCCACTTATAGTACAATGCTACATGTTAGCTCTTCTATAATAGCCTCTGTCATATAGAATTTTGGGTGATGTGGAGGAGAGAATGATAAGAGAGAATAATATTATATACTATTTAAGAGATAGCCTTATGGACTACTTTCTACTATGTATACCCATGTGTCTGCCCTCCGACGAGGGTTCAGGCCGTGCCGAACTGATCTGGGCACGCTTAGCCCAACAGGCCACTGATAGCCCAGTTCGGCGCTGCCCAGCCCACAGCTGTCGTGCAACCATTGCCATTCGCGTGAGAGGAGAAGGCTAAAGGCAGTGGTCAGTGGGGAGGGAGGAGAGGAGGCTGGTAGGGGCTGGTGCATGATGGAGTGTTGACATCGATTTTATCATCAAATTTAAAACAAGAATAAATAATAATCATCATCATCATAATTAAATTAATAAATTATGATGATGGCTAAAATCCGTTACAGCCGGTTTAAAGAAACAATACATACGGGATAAGAAAGAAAGAGACATAAAAAGATACTTGTGATTAGTGGCCATGACCACGGCAGGACGACCCTACGACCGGTTCACTGTATATACTACTGGTTCACTGTATCTTCGATCGGCCGATTGTCGTATGCAGATATCTAACAAAAAGTATAAATCGGCCACAACATACATGGGTTGCGACCACGTCGGTTTCGATCGCGAGGTTTTTCATTGGCATCGGTGTTGGATTTGCTTCACGCGGTCGTGAACGTCGTGTACTCATAAAACCCCTTCAAGTGCCTTGAGTACTCAGAAGACTTTTTTGACTGCCTTGTGCGTGGAAAACTTCGACCGAAATGAACAGTACTCGTAAAGTGAACGGTACTCAAAAAGTGAACAATACTCAAAATGAATAGTACTCGTAAAGTGAACAGTACTCGAAAAGTGAACAGTACTCAAAAAGTGAATAGTGTTTGTAAAGTGAGCAGTATTTAGAGCAAACAGTTGGTCAACTATTATAGCCCGATCATGTCGGTCGACCATGATATCTTCGACTGTGATAGTTCAACCATGTTATTTTCGACCATGTCGGTCGATGGTGATATTTCAACCACGTTGGTGACGATGATATTTTGACCACGTGGTTCGACCATAATATTTCGATCACGCTAGTCAACCACTATATTTCGACCACGTTGGTCAACGGTGATATTTCGATCACATGGTTCAACTATGAGTTTTTGACCACGTCGTTCGACTATGATATTTCGACCACGTCGGTCGAGAATGATATTTCGACCACGTTGGTTGACCATGGCATTTTGACTACGTTGGTCGACCCCAATGATGATATTTCAACCACGCTGGTCAACCACCATATTTCGACCATGTTATCTTTGACCACGTTGGTCGATAGTGATATTTCGAAAACCCAACATACTGCAAGCATGGATAAGCATATTAAACGTACAAACCATGTGACAACTAATATTATATCACTAGATAAGTACCCATCGTTAGCGATAATGGAATCATTGCATTCAAATTATCAAGGAGAAATTAATCAAATAGGTCATGAACTACCAATACAAAGGTTTTATAATAATATAGCGATGCATGATAATTTAAAATAAAATAATACATAATAGATTTAAAAACTAGGTTTAACATAATCAAAGGACATAACTTGGCTTGGCCTTGCTCAGTTAATTGCTTTGGATTTTTAAATCTTGCTTCAACTCCTTCGAATGCGTGATCTAACGAGAGAGAAAATAAAACAAAGTACAAAATAAAAATCAAATAAACTCTAAAAAACTTCAAAACTTGAACCAAAATATAGAGATCAATTTTAGATGAATTTAGAAAAAAGAATCGGATCAATTGGAGTTAGGACGGAGGAGAACGGGTTCTTAAAAAACCTAATCTAAAGAAAAAGGAAAATAGGATTTACTAGATTTATTTTTAAAGGAAAATAAGAATTATGATGTCATTAGATGATGTGGTGGTTGACTGTTCTCCAAGGGTTGACATGGCATGTCATGTGGCACAACACGCGGCAACAGGGCTGAGGTGGCTAGTGACATGGCTGTAGACTTGGCTGGCCTACGGGTCTATGGAATAGTGCGACTGGCTTGTGGGCCCCATGCGTTAGTGGAACAGCGCACAGTGGACGGAATCCATAGAGAATTCAAAATGTCGCATGACATGGGCATGGGGTGATGTGGACAGTGCGCGAACAGAGGCAAGGACGATGGACGGCTAGTGGTGGTGAGGCAGATGGCGAGAAGCGGTGGTGGACTGGCCAACACAGATGGCAAAGACTCACTGGTAGGAGGCTGAACGATAAGGTTGAAGCAAGGCTTGATGGTCGGAGGCGATGATGAGGATGGCGGTGATCAGAACCAAGGATGACGACAACGGTTGCAAAGGCAGCAGCGGCGCACGGGCGAGAACGGCGTTGGTGCTCAGCTGTGAGGGATGCAAAATGAAATGGGCGGTGCTATTTATAGCACAGACGTCGAGGAGGTGGGGTCAGACATGGCCAAGAGTCCACAGTGGAGCCGGCACGGACACCGAGACATCTCTAGCTCGGACACGACTTGAGCTCCATCGGAGATAAAGCATGGTGCACGACGCCCTGGATGCGTGACACGAGGCAATTAGAAAATTACGGGGCGAGGCGGTCAGAGACCGTTGGATGGGCTGGCGCGGATGGCTCGACCGCAACACATGGTGGCCATCTGGCGGACAAAGTAGCGAGCGAATGCCCGACACTTGGCACGGCAAGGAAGAGTGCGGGCTGGGCTGGCGGTAATTCGGGCCCAAGGAGATGGGTTTCTGCCCAAAAGGTTTTAGGGTTTTCTAAAGATTTTGTTTTTTTCAGAAAATCAAATAAATTCATTTGAGCTCTAGAAAATAGCAAATAACTTCATAAATGTGTGGTCCACATGTCGGCCCGACCTTTTTTATGAGGAGTGGAAGAACTACATACATGCAGATCTGGACGGCTGATCTTTGATCGGACAACTGAGAAGAGAGGAGGAAGAACGAACCGACGACCACCAACTCACATTTTTATAATAGTAAAGATATATTATTGTAGTATGACTATTTAGTTGGACAAATTTTTTAATTCAATGTTAATTCGTTTCTTTAGGTGAAGTAAATGAATTACAATGATTAAACATAACTGTACGAGGATAAAATATCATTAATATGTTCACACTAAATAAGTTATGAAGATATCCAGATCTGACTGAATTAAGTAAATATTCTATTTGAATTTGTTACAATATTTGATTCGTATTTGAGAATATTAAATTCATATTCATTTATAAAATACGAAAACGAATATGATAATTGTACTATTCGATTCGTATTTAATCCGTTTTCACATATAGTAGATACACGTCAGAATCAAAGACTAGGAAATCACCGGTACAAGTAAATTCTGCACCTGCAAGTCGGCACGACTTGTACAAGTACACACCACCTATTGCTATATGAGTACATATATACTACTCCCATCTGTATTATACGGATTGCGTACAACTCAAACGTTACATCACATTCACTGATTCACACAAGAAGAAAAACATGCAACATGGAAGCACATCAAGGCAAGGCCATTCTCCAGTCTGCCTCAGAGTCACAGTCACTGGTCACCGGAACAGATGGTCGTAAATCACACGCGCCATTAATGCAATCTTGAATCAGCAAGTGCTGCAAAAGTTTCAGGTCAAAGCCAAATTCAGGGAAGGATGATGACTCAGAGACAGAGTGATGGGGTCCCAAAATCCAAATCCAGTCGAATAAGCAATGGCAGTTGAAACATCCATACTGAGATCACTTCCCTTATACCAGTTGAAAGGAGCTTGGCCAGTTGCAAATCTTGATTATTGCAGATACACGTGGGAGGAATTCAAGAACAAGACTGTTAAAAGGCATGTAAATTTACTGTTACATCGATGACCGTCTTTTCCACAGTCAGACTATAAAAGGCTTCAGTTTTATTTGAGTTTCAGAGTGAAATACATAATGAGGGATTATGAACTTTTATCATCAGATGTACGTGCGATGATACAATGCAAGTGAACATACAGAAACGATACAGTACAAGTGACGATATACCATTTTTGTCGAAAGTATGGAAGGTGTAGTATGGAGGCGAATTCCCCTCATGCATATGTTTACTGTGCAGGACCTGTTTACTGAATAAAGCATGAACCAGGACCGATTGGAGGCCGCCGAGCGTAGGCATTTGTGACTGGAGCTGCAGCGATTCCACGGTGATTCAACAGGCGTCTGAAGTAGTGTAGCCGAGCCTGGAAGGTTGTTTCCAGGTCTTGGACAGATATGGCCTCCAATTGACTACACATACGCTCTATAGCAATTTAGGGTGTGTTTGGTTGCTGGGATGGAGTGGGATGTGATGGGATGGGGATGGGATGAGATGGTTCCACAAAAAAAGTGGAACCACATGGTCCAGCATCTAAGAAGAATATTCTCTAAATTTGCACAGCCTCATCCCACTTTGGACCATTCCATCCCACCTCATCCTTCAAACCAAACACATGGATAGGCTTGGTCAAAGGAACCATCTCATTCCATCCTACCCCATCCCAGCAACCAAACACACCCTAGCGACAGATGAGTTCCTATGGAAAGAACTGAAAGAAAATGGGAAATACAATGCAAGCTTTCAAACTTGTATAGGTCACAACTGCTGCTGCAGCTGCTCGTGGCCATATTGTTTGTTGAACATCAGAGGTGTCTGCTGCTCACCCCACATGCAAACCTCTCCACCCAGTTCCAGCTTTTTCTGCGCTGTGTTACTAACTCCAGCGAGTGGCAATGTTCTACGAAGGATAACTACCTCCAACACACGAAACTGCTTACTTAGCGGATTACAAGAAGTATGTAGTTAACTGAAGTAGAAACAAGTACATTAGATATGTATGATAGAGCACATCGTATATTAACAGGAATTTGGTATGTTTCCGGTTTAAAAAAGAACCTAATATATGTAAGATCACTTTAACTTGAAGGCTGTGAGGTATCACTTCAAAGTGGAGTTGTGCGAGATACTTACAGAGGGCAGATGATCATGAAAAGTATATGGAGCAAGAGAAGATATCGATTAAAGGGTAATCTTGGAGGTGCGAGCTATTATAAAAAGGAAGATGTGGTGGGACCAACCATGCGTTGTCGAGCAGGTGAAGCTCAGAGGTGATACAAATATATAGCATGGAAGGCTGCAGAAATAGGAGTTGTGGTTAACCAAATTATATACTAAAGGAGCTCTCAGGTGGAGGGTTCGAGCAGGCTAGCCGAATACCGACATATATATTACGGTGATATGCATAAACCCCTATGATGGGGCACTCCCAAACGTAGGAGAAAAAATCAAAAGAAAAAAACAGAGCCGACTTGAAGCAAGTTCTTGGAGAAACACGTTGACTTTAATGGATATTAGTCAAACTAGAGATTGTTGAGACAGGGGTGACTCATGTCCTTCGTACTAGTACTTGGAAAGGTGTGCTACATGGATTCCTAAATGAATTCTAATTGGAACAGGATTCCTACTCCTAATTGGATTAGAATTCCTACTTCACTTTGGAGGAGAACTAGGGAGCACTATATAAAGCTATGAAGGGTGATCATAGATAACCTAAGTCACAAACTAACTCATTCAAAGCAGAGGGCACATGAAAGAATTAGAAGCTAGGTTAGTCTTTAGCACTATATTCTTGCATAGGGTAAGAATCCAACTGGATTGGAATGCCAAACAGCTCTAGATTTGAGAGTTTCCGTTATAGTTGAACGCGACGGAAAGATCAATTTTACTGATAGTCACAAGATCTTTTTATCAAGTAGTAGGAAGACTAAGTATTCCTTTAGTTACCATCAGCGCACTAACAAAAATACTTGTATGCACCAAAAACCTTAGGTTCCATGGGGTAAATCCATTATAAAAAAAAAGAGATGAATTTTAGCAGAGCGGGCTGCTACAATTGGTGGGGAACTTGCTGAAGATCCTAGAGTCCTAAATAATTCAAGAGGGTTGTGCAAAGGTTCAAGGAGGTTGTAAGAGAACAATAACCCCTTATACTCTTTTGAGGTTTTTCTTAAGAAATTTACAGTTGGCTTCACCAAATCTTTCTCTTTCGTCATGATTGATTTGACATTGTTCTTTTGGTTATCTCTACAAAAATCATATACTTCATTCTTTATATTATATATGCTTGTGCCATATCTCACAACTCTAATCTAATCTAGAGACTATTGCGTATAAGGAGGGTTATCAAATTATAGCAGATGTAGCTAAAAGTGAAACACCGTACAGTACAGTACAGTCCTCAGTCTATTTCATCCGAGATCTCTTGGTCGCACGCGTACAGCAAAGTTGTTCATCCTTTCCTTTGGAGCAAAGACTCGAGAGATTAGTAGGTGAGCTGCTGAACTTGTCTCAACTCTCAACCGTAAGACTCATTATTGGTATAATATATGGGGTTGCTATTCATGTTCTCAACTCTAAAACTCGATCGTTTGTATAATATGGAGTTGCTATTCACGTGGAACATACTTAATCATGTGTAATTATTATATGTCAATGATAAGGTGGCCTTAGCTATATACGTAGGCGCGAAGTACCAAAGGCCAAATTTGTGCTGAGAAATTCACAACGGAGGTATGTGATCTGAATTCCGAATCGGCCTGTTCAAAAGCAAGGCCTGGAGAGGGTTTCGATTCAGGTCGAGTCCAGCGCAAGAGAGAGATGAGCAACAAGCCCAAGAGAGTTTCTATTCTGATCATTCCAAAGTTCAGGCTGCCGTTGCAGGAAGAGAGCAGCACCAGGCTGCAAGAACCGAAGCACAGAAGAAACAGGAAGTAATAAGACGGCAACAAGATGGCACAGAGAAACCATTAACGAAACCAGATGATCGATCGTCTTCGTCAACTCGGGCTGCGTCTCACGAAACTAAGACTGATCGAAGTAAACCACCAGTGACTTGACTCCTAAGGAGTTCGATCTCCAACTAATTTTGTTATCATCGCCGAGCTAACCAACGCCACTAGATTTCACTAAAAACGACCGGCCGACCGAGACGAACTGACTCCTTAGTTGGGGGCGCAGAAGATCTCCAAGTCGAGCCTCTTGGACCGGAAGAGCTTCTCCATCTCCGGCGTCGTGTTGAACGACGCATCCAGCACCTCCGGCGAGATCGCCTTCCACACCGACGTCATCCCCGCCAAGTGGCTGAATATGGGGCTGCACAAACGAGAAACAACATTGTTGTTGCAAATAATACATAGAAAAATAGAGACAAGAGGTACAAATTTTTACGTGAAAAACCATTATAGGAGAAAATTACGGACGCTCAAAAGCAAATCACTATAATGAGAAGAGTTTACAATAGAGCGCTTGCTCTTCCAATGGACTACTGGGTTACATATATATAGTGTGAGAGAAAAGAGTCCTACACGGAGAGGAAACCGAATCAGTGTCAGTTGCTACAGATTGACACCAACATCTGATACAATCTGCGCATGCACCTGTCATGCTACGTCTGGCATGAGGCGATAAAGTATCCTACACGGACATAGTACGAATTCGGATCAACTGTAACAATCTCCACCTTGAACCGAATTCCCTCTAATAGTTGAAGAATATGATATACTCATCCAATAAAATTATCATGTATACCTTGAGCGCCGAAAGTCCAAAGGACTAGTGGTAATACCAACTAAGTCTGAGCATAGCTCTAACTTAAATGCAGGAACTTGATTTGTCAACATATGAGCCGGATTATCATGAGTACTTATCTTGCAGATTTTAATATTACATTGAGTAATGACATCTCGAATGTAGTGATACCTGATATCAATGTATTTTGTCCTCTCATAGAATATTTGATCTTTTGTAAGGCAAATAGCACTCTGACTATCACAAAATATTGCAGTGCAAGATATACTTCTACAAAGCTCAGTAAACAAACTTCTTAGTCAAATGGCTTCTTTGCAAACTTCATAAATAGCCATATATTCAGGTTAGTAGACAAGGCAACGATAGCTTGCAAACATACTTTCCAGCTAATGGCACACCCTCCAACAATGAACACTACCAGTGAGAGATCTTCTTTTATCCAAATCTCTAGCAAAATCAGAATTCACATAACCAATGAGTCAATCTCTAATCTTTCCAAACTGTAAACAAGTATTAGATGTGCCCGCAAATATCTAAAAATCCATTGGACTACTTTCCAATGCTCTTTTCTAGGATTAGCCATGTATCAACTAACCACACTTAATGATTGAGATAAATTAGAGCGAGAACATACCATAGCATACATAAGCAAACTAACTGCACTCGCATATGGAACTCTAGATATGTACTCAATTTCATCATTTGATTATGGACATGACGCTGAAAAAAGGCTGAAATGTATAGCTAGGGGGTACTCACAGGTTTGGCCTTATGCATGTTAAAACGATGAACAACTTTATCAATATACCCCCTTTTGACTTAGATATAATTGCCAAATTGTCTGTCTCTGATGATTTCCATACCAAGAATCTTCTTTGCTAATTTTAGCCTTGTCCTTTGCAGCAATCAATATATCATCAACATATAGGAGCAAATAAATAACATGGTGTGAGAGTCGGCCGGTTTGTTCAATCAGTTTGCATGTAACCGTTGGAGTATGTTCTCAAGTTATTTAAGAGAAGAAGAGACAAAAAAGTTGTACGACAGTAAGTAGCACCAAAAAACTCTCATGTGTCTCTGAGTTGATCCAAAGTGTTTGCCTGTATTGTGTCCTCGGTGTTGCGTGCATTTTATCCTTGGGTTGTGCCGTCAGGCCTGGAGGTGTTGTGCCACCAGGTGTAACATCCTGAAAAATCTAAATTTGAAAATATGAATTTCTTGAATTATGTTTGCAAAATATTTTTTTGGAATTTGGATTTTGTCGTGTTTTTCTAAATTTGGTTGAGATTCCAAAACTTTAATAAATTCATAAAAGACAAAGACAAACATTAGTAATGCCGAAAAGGGACTATGCAAATAAAAGCAAACTAAAATTTTAAATATGAATCTGAAAAGATGATCCAGTATAAGGAGGGAGGAACCCGAGCTAAAACCAAAATCTTATTTTGGAGATAATGACATAAATAGCAATAAAAGCGAATGACAAAAATACAAATGCTCCAATATATATGCAAAATTAAGTAAGCCAGCAAGATAAGATTATGTGAAATTATGTACATGTACATAATAAATAAAATATACAACACACTAAACATATGTTATGACAAGTGAAGCAATAAAGGAAATAACGGTATAAAAATAAGAACATCAATTAAAACAAAAGGGCTATTATATTTTGTCTTTAAGTAATTGAACAAAGACATGAAATAAAATTTCAAAAATTAGGAACCAATATCTTAAAGAGAAAATAGAAGTTCAACATACAAATTTAAAAATCAAATTCAAAGCCTTTCTCTCTTTTCTTTCTTCTCTCTATTACATGTGGGCCCCCTCCTCCCTGCCTTCCCCTGCTCTGCATCACGCGACACGCGTGGCGGGAAAGCCGCAACCCTGCTACCCACGCGCAGCGCGAATCCCGCCGGTCTGCGGATCGCGGCACCTGTGCCCCGCTCCGCCCGCACCTCTCCTTCCTCCTCCCTAGGCGCCGGACCCCCACCCCTCCTCTCCGCTTCGGCAAAAGCCGGCCAAGACGACCGCGCGCGGCTCCTCCCCCTTTACACCTCCCCGTGCGTCCGGACCCCCCCCCCTCGCTCCTCCGCTCTACTTCGGCAAAGCCGTACGACGCGGCCGCGCGTGCTCCCTTTCCCCTGTGTCTTCGCAGCGCCATCATCACGCGTGCGCCTGCGCCAGCGCGAATCCCGGCCGCTCCCCACAGCCTGCACCGCTGCTGCTCCCGCCGCCTGTCGACGCGACCTCACGGGCGAGTTCCCGATGCCGGCCCTCCTCGCGCCCTTATAGAAGCCACCAAGTTCCGGGAAAGCTTCCCCACGCCTCCTACTGTCTCCCACCGAGAGCAATTGCGCCCAAACACCCTCAATCGCCGCCGGCCTTGCCTTTCTTCCCCAACTCCGGCCCCGCGCCCCGCCGCCGATTGGAGTGAAGCCGAGCCGATTCCTTCCGCCGACACCCTCCTCGGAGCAAGGTGAAGCTCCTCCGGACCTCGCCCGAGCCTCTCCGAGCCTGTACCTTGCCGGCGTCGAGCACTCCCTTAGCCCGCCGCCGCCGCACGCTGCCAACCCCTTTCCGGCGACCCCCGATCACCGACGACCCCTCCAACGCTTTCCACGTGCCGCCGGGGTTCCATTTCACCCCTCACCGGCACCTCTCCGGCCGCCCCTCACCGACGGCACCGCCGCCCGCACGCCGCCCCCGATCTCCTCTGTTCCACGCCCCTGCTGCACGCTTCAATTAATATCGCTCCCCGCCTCCTTCAGGTAACATCGAATGGCCGAGTGGCTAGCAGCGCCCGCACCCAGTTCGCTGACCCGAGTTCGATCCCCCATTCCGCATCATTTAGATTAGATTTTATTTTGATTATTTTGATAGTAATTTCATAAAAAGAAAAATCAAGAAAGTTATGAGATTAATCCACAGATAATACAAAAATTGATTGAGGTATAAATGAGCTTATTAAATGTCTAATCATGGATCAAACATCATATTTTAATGGCTAATGTGCTCTGAATACTTGTCTTAAAGTTTAAATTATCAACTAAAGGCATGTTAAGAAATTGAGTAAAAATCTTGCTTAGGTAAATGCTCACATGGAATGATAACCTATAAAATAGAAGTCTAATGCACATGTAAATCATGAATCTTTGCACGCTAGAGGATGATGTAGAAACTAACCATTTGCAAAATTAGGCCATAAGATCATATTGCTTAGTATTTAAATGTGGATTAGTTGTTTATATATGAATAAGTAACACTATTTGAATAATTAACTCATAGACTAAATACTAATTAAAGGCAATAATCAAGGAAATCTCTTTTGGTTAAATGTTCAAATTTAATAAAGGCTACCATTATTTATAAATGAAATATATGCTCAATATTCAGCATGCCTTCATTAAATAAATTTTAGCAGTAGGTTTTGCTAAAATAGCGAATATTGCAATATAACCTTGTATACTAAGCTTTGCCCAAATAACTAGGTTTAGACTAAAATTGGAAGTGAAGCTAAGTCTACTATTAGTTAAAGTAATTGCAAGTGACATTAATTAAATCTTAATGTTAGTTTTAACTGAATAATAATACAGAGCACAGTTGCCTATAACAAGTTGGGACCCGTATAAATAGACCCAAATTCCAATTAACTTAGCCTAGTAATAAATGGAGGTACATAAAATATCATACCACAAAATGCTATAAACATAGCCCATAAGATTAACTCTGTGAGCTAAAATTTGCAAACATTACCTATATACACATATATCATATGCCCTAAACATTAGCACTCGACAAAATACACCAATTCATAGGTTTAACCTAACTCATGGAACTTCCTTGATAAATATAAAAATAATAAAAGAAACTGTTAATAAAAGATCGAGTCATCATTTTCACCACCGGCCTTGCCTTAAATCACCGAATCACCCGTTAACTCATAATAAAACTAAATTGAGTTTATTCGGATTTATTTGAATCTTTTAAGTTATTTGCCTTTATTTGGATTCAGTCGTTTGTTGCGTAATTAGAAATTGGGAGTCGTGAAGATTCAGTGGATCCAGCGAGATTAAGCTTGAAGTGAAGATAGAGACCAGAAGCTCAAGAGCAAGCATTGTGTGAGCTCAAGACCGCGGTAAACCGCGCCAGGCGAGTCAATACTTTGATCATGTTGATCCTATATTTTCTGCAAATTACTTTGTTTTAAATTATCCAATTTGCATGCTGTTAATTTATATGCAAATACATGCTTAATTTAATATTCTAGTTATGTGCCCATTGTTTACCTTGAATAATATTACCCCTCCTTTGGAATATTTGAATGTGTGAACCTTGTCGCCCTAGCAAAAATATAATAGTAACATTTCGAAAATAAGTTCTCAATTATATGCCATGCTTAGCATTGATTAGGAACCCGGTGCAAGAAATTGTCCCAAGCATCACTTTTATTCATGAGAAATTGATTCGGGCAGTCATGACGGGAATGACTGGTATATGTTGGTATGATTACTTTATGTTTCCAAAAACCCCAACATGCTTAAATATCTGGGCGGATTGGTTCGAGGGTGTGAATGTGTGGTGCAGTGGAAGCACAAAGTGGGTTAGTGGTAGACCGCCCAGATACCAATAAGGACTGAATCTTGTCATGACCTCCTGTGTAAAACAGTACAACCACAAGTCTGTAAAATACAACTTGGCTAAGTAAACTTATCGAAATCCCCGGACTCATCTCACCGGTAGTGGTTGGGAAGTGGCTACGCAAAGGTAAGAGAAGGCCTAAAGGGACACCGAGTGGAGGGTGAAGTTTCCCAGTCGTACTAGCGCAGAGGGGAGGGGAGCCCGTACGCTAGTAGCCGTGGGGAACATCCCGTGCAACGTATGGGACCCACCGCAAGTGGGAGAAGCCCATAAAGTGAGATGAGAAAAGGGACTAGATACTTTGAAAAGTCACTGTGATGGTCTGCTCAACCACACGTCTAAGGAATCGTGTGGGGCAACGAGTTGATTGTCTCTTGTGGTGAAAGTGTACAAACTCTGCAGAGTCAAAACTATTCGAATAGCCGTGCCCACGGTTAACGGCGGACATGGGAACTTAACCAGATATAGTTCTATTTCAAAATGTTTTGTGGGTGGGATGGAAAAGTGGAGGGCAGTGAAAGGCCCTAGTTTGGAGTTGTCCTGGGTGTCGTCCCAGTGGTAATTTAAGCGGCTATAACGCTGAAGAAATTGCTATATGGTGCAGATGCCATGTAACGGTAGATGGAATCTGAATCGATATTAATAATACATTTCCTTGTACATTATGATTTGTTCCAAAATTGCTAAGTCATAGGGCTTTTTAATTAATTGTATTCAAAAGCACTCTACGCAAAATAAAATTGCCTGAGCCTCTCCTTTGTTAAGCTATGTATACTATTTATTTGCATTCTGTGTATTGGCTCGCGGAGCACGGGGTCGGAGTGCTCACGCTCGCTTTTGCGACAAAATTCAGAATCAGGAATCAAGTCACTGCACCGCAGCAACAAGATTGAACAAGCTGGCAGAGAAGATGAAGATGTCAAGAGCTAGGTCGCGAATCTCCAGTTGGCTGTCTGTGGGCATGTCCTGAAGGTCCCACCTGTGTGCTTCGTTCTTCCGCTGCTGCAAATTAATGATTTCGGCCTAATCGGCCCATGAGTAAGTCTACTATTAAATTTTACGCTTCCGCATGATATGTATTTTGATATTCATTACTGTAACTGTGAGCACTATCTACTGATCCAGGGAATAGTGCAGTAATCACAGAGGAATCCGGATGTTAATATCTGGGTCCCTGCAGTCTTGTCCTTTGCAGCAATCAATATATCATCAACATATAGGAGCAAATAAATAACATGGTGTGAGAGTCGGCCGGTTTGTTCAATCAGTTTGCATGTAACCGTTGGAGTATGTTCTCAAGTTATTTAAGAGAAGAAGAGACAAAAAAGTTGTACGACAGTAAGTAGCACCAAAAAACTCTCATATGTCTCTGAGTTGATCCAAAGTGTTTGCCTGTATTGTGTCCTCGGTGTTGCGTGCATTTTATCCTTGGGTTGTGCCGTCAGGCCTGGAGGTGTTGTGCCACCAGGTGACGACACCAAAAGGGAGAAGAGCCAGGGCTTCTCCCTCCTTCACTTCTAGGACCTTCTCCTTGGTCACCTCCGGCAGGACAACGCCGTAGGTTCCCTTACCTAGGAAGGATCAACAATTAGTTATTCACTGCATCAAAAATTTCCAAACAGCCAAATGTAGCAGTACAACTCAATCATAAATGCCTTCTTGTACTGGATCACTAGTTGATCCTGACCAACTAGTGATGTCACTGGAGATTTGGACTAAAAGGATTGACCACGAGAATTGTTTGCCAGATGCTACTAATTCATAAAGACATGGATCTCAGATTTCAGTGTAACAATAGGTGGTATTCATATGATGGAAACCATGACTATTGAGCGATCCCAATAGCATATTAGCAGCATCAAACATGATGCTTTGTTAACAAAGACATTTAAGTAAAAATAAGTAACCAAAACAGCAAAGTGCAAAACTTAATGGGCATTGATAGCGTCCAGACGTACGATGGGAACTTTCCTATTGTACGGTCCCCCTCCTAGATGGTGCAACATTTGATAATACTATGCACAGCAAATATGATCAATAGGCATAACAAAATGTTATCAACAGGTGTAGCAAATAGGCACAACCTCAACGGAGAATTTTGGAAAAAGATATCTTGGCCTCACCAAAATATACCAATGACCAATCTTGAATCTTGTTTGGATATACACATTAGTGCTTTTATGCTACCTTACAAGTATTAAACAAACAAATACATGATGATATATATGATGCAACATTCTGGTCTTTGGATCTTCGTATGCAATAAGAATAAAAAAAAAAATTCAAACTATCTATTGCAAACCTATTACGAATCAAAATTCGGGAACCCCAGAGCAATCCCACAGCTGACACTTCCCACAAATCACAATCCAAACCAAACAATAGGTAATACGCAAAACATATCGTTTGCTCTGCTCTAAGCTATCTGGTTAGCTTTCAGTTGGGGATGGACCCGCGAGAGTGAATGAATTGGGCTTGCGTCCGATGCATCCAAACAGTTGAGCCATATCATTTCCCAAACTTAATTCCATAACGGTTTCAAAAAAATTACTACCAAATTAAACAGGATCACAACATCTCAGTTCAATGCATAACATCTCACACTTGTTAAATATTTCATTTCGGAGAGCTCTGGTGGGGGATAAACTCGATGATTGGGAAGATTTAGTAGCCAAAATCACTCATATCAATTTAACTGACGAGAGAGATTTGTTTGTTTGGAGCTTACATAACACTGGTCAATTTACGGTCCATTCTATGTATCTTCACATGATAAATCAGAATACGCCCTTTTCTCATAAGTTGATTTGGAAGTTAAAAATTCCTCTAAAAATCAAGATTTTCCTTTGGTATCTCCAGCGGGGGGTAATTTTAACAAAGGACAATCTAATTAAGAGGAATTGGAAAGGCAGCCAAAAGTGTTGTTTTTGTAATTGTAACGAAACCATTAAACACATTTTCTTTGATTGTCATCATGCCAAGACAATCTGGAGGACTGTCTATATAGCTACTGGGTTAACTCCTCCCAGCTTTGTATCCCACATGTTAGGGAGTTGGCTATCAAATTTCGATTTAAAAGACAAGAAATATATTTTGGTTGGGGTAGCCGCTTTATGTTGGGCAATTTGGAGATGTCGTAATGATCTAATCTTTGAAAATTGCAAATATATGTCTTTTATGCAGGCTATTTTCAGGGGAACATACTGGCTGCGGTTTTGGGCACTGCTGCAGCGTGATGATGAAACAAAGGAGTCTTTTCAGTCAGCGAGCAGAAAATTAGAGACCACTGCGATGGAACTGTTTGCTTCTCATGGATGGAAATTTAATACTAGACTTTGTTATGCATAATTTTTGCATTCCTTGTTTCCCTAATTCATCAGCAATGGTGCTGAAACTTTGTAATAATGTAAACATTGTATGCGGAAACGCAGAGGCGGGAAGTTTTATATCTTCCATTTTCTAAAAATCTCACACTTGTGATCCAAATTCCAAACTAATAGCGCAAACAAATTTGAACTATCTACTACAAACCTATTACGAATCAAAATTAAAAAAAAAACCTAGAGTAATCCCACAGCCGACACTTTCGATCACGCAAATCACAATCCAAACCAAACAATGCATAATACGCAAAACATATCATTTGCTCTGCTCTAGGGACGATTCGATCATGGGAGCATGGGCGTGGTATATCTTGGGAGGATGTTGGCGACCTTGGCATAGTCAAAGTAGCTGGGGAGGGAGAGGCCACGGGTGGCGAGCAAGAGCTTGGCGGTGCTGATGGAGGCAAGCCCGAGCATGGGCAGGTCGGTGGGACACCACTCGCAATTAAAATTCATTTAATCCCGTCTCTATCCCGCAACTCGCGAAATCTCCTCTCACTCATATTGAAATGTAAATGAGCCCAATTAAATCTAATTGAACTTTTAAAGTTATTTAGATTTATTTGGTTTTTGGGTTTGCCACGTACTAGAATTTGGAGACTTGAAAAAGTGACAAATTCGAGCGAGATCAAGACTTGGGTAAAAGTGAAGACCCGTGATTTAAGATTACTGACTGAGAAGGCTTTGAATGAGATCAAAGCCATGGTAAATCGAGTAAGGCAAGTAACCAGTTTGATCATATTGATCATATATTTTATGCAAACTTATGTTCCTTTAAATTATCAAATCGCATACTTAATTTATTATACAAACATATGTCAAATTTAAGGTAGCTACATGCCTACTTGATGGTATAGTAACATTATTGTTATGCATTCCTTGTCACTATAAATAAATTATCCTTGTCACCTTAGATGTTAATGGTAATTTTACTAGTTATAAGTCATGTTTGATGCCATGCTAGTCTTGTCAAGTCCAGGGCAAACCAGTGCCCTGATCATCGATATTTAAATATAAAAACTTGTTTTGGGATAGTCACGGGATGTAAGTGATTGATAATTTATGGCAACTGGATTTATGCTTCTCAAAACCCTAAAAACCTGCTATACATGTCTAGAAAGATGGTAAGAGAGGTTGGTGCCGATGTCGCACGAGAAATTGTTGTTTGTAGTATGAACCGTCTAGACAAATTAAGGACTTAATCTTGTGATAACATTCTATCGTAAAACAGTACTACCACAACTCTGCAAGCTGCAACTGGGCCAAGTAGGGTTATCAGCAGGTGGGGAAGTAAAGTTGTTCATGTACGGACCAAAAATCCGACATGAACGGAACACCATGTAAGGTGATGTGTACCCGTTTCACCAGCGTTGTGGAAAACTGTGGTCCAGCTGTGCCTGGTGTTAAGGTATGACTTCCTGCACTAACTTATGGGGGCTATCTCGGGTGGTTCTCTATAAAGGTAGACTGGCAATGGGGCAAGGTAACTATGAAAAGTTGTGTGACGGTCACTCGATCTACATGACCAAGAAATCGTGTAGAGTTATTGGGTTGATTGTCTCTTGTGGGTAAAGATGTACAATTTCTGTATAGTATAAACTATTCGAACATACGTGCCTATGGTCAAGGACGGACATAGAAACTTTCTCGAGTTAGTTCTGTTTCAATAACCTTTGTGGATAGGCTGAAAACTTGTCAGGCGTAGGTAAACCTAACTTTGATTTTTCCTGGAGGGAACTGTATTCCAGTGGTGAAAACTAGCATTTGATGGGGGTAACCATGCACTATAAAATGTGAATGTAACCTACGCTACGATTAATATTGCATTCTCACATCAACCTTAGAAAATATGTTTCGGTTAAAACTGCTAAGTCTCATGAGCTTCTATTTATTGTACTTTAGAAATAATACTTTTAGCAACCAAAAGAACCTTAAGCCTCACTTGAGAGCTTTGCATCTATCATTATTACATCTTATGTGGTGGCTTGGTGAGTACTGTTATACTCACTTTTGTCTAATTACCATTATTCGGTCAGTAAAGCAAGAAGAACAAGTCCTAATGTGTGTTGAAGGAGTCGATAGAGCTAAAAGTCGGTGAGGCCAAGAACTAAGTCGCAAACCCTAGTTAGTTGCCTATAGATAAGTCAAGAAGATCCCACCTATTTGAAGTTTCTGCTGCTGCATTTATCTATCTTCGGCCTGATCAGTCTATGTGTAAATTATTATTGTATTATCTACGCTTCCGCATAATATATTTTTGGTATACAGTAATGTATATATGAGTACTATCTACTGCTTCAGATAATAATGCGGTAAAATCATAGAGAATCTAAATTTGCTAAACATGAATCCAACAGGGTGTTAACTCAAGAAATATACTGCTCTCCTTCACACAAAAACTAAACACCGAATAACAAATCCAATGTTCATACGCATTTCTGCAAAGGACCATACATAATAGGCTCCAGATTATTTAGCACAGCTGCAGGCTGCAGCTCCATTATTGGTACGAAAAGGTTACATTACAGTAGACGCAATCGGGCGGAGAACATAACACCAAAGGTACTGAAACCAACGGGCACACCAAGAGGTAGCTCACACGAAAGGTGCACATGTGCAACAACCATAACAAGGTTCTCGACAGATGCTGCTGCATTATTCCAACCCAATTATGCACTCAAGCTACAGAAGCCTACCCACCACTAGTGACAAGGACCGATCAGATAAACGGATGGTGTCCTCAAGTAGCAACGAAGCACAAGGGGCAGGCGCTCACGCATTCACTTTTGGTGCCCATCCAGCAATCAGATGCTCCTTTGTTGGCTTAGTCTTGACGAAAGATTCGCGGCTAAAGAGAACCTGTACCAAGACAACGCAAACCTCAATAATTTGATTCTGGACAAGTTTCAGAAATGATATAAAAGAATGCGTATGCCCACTTGAGCATTATTGTACCTTGGTGTACGCGTGGACGCTGGTTAGGTTTTCTGGGATCTTCCAGCCTTTGAAATGCTCCAAAGCAACCTGGAGATGGAAGAGCTTTGGCCCTAGGCTGAGATCAGCAGCTGACACGTTCTCCCCGTTGATATAGGGGCCCTGCATTTGCCAAATGCCCAAAACGTATGATCATGAATCATGATGTAAAGAAAGGTTTAGTTCAATCGAGTTAGATAGTAGTCAAACATTACAAAGCCCACACCTAGCACGAGAAGGACTTAGACAAGTGAAATGATTGCAACGTGTCATATAATCGAAATGATTGTGGAAGGATGTGTTATGTCTATTTCATTGCAGAAAGCAACAGCCAGATCAACTGCTTCAACAGTGCAACTTACATGGGCTTTCAGATGCTCCTCAAGTGCCTGCAGCTCATTAAGAAGTGCCTTCTCCGAACCATCATTCGGATCCTTGCTCTTCAAGAACGTGACAAAGGTTGGGAAGATCTTTGATCCCCTGTTATCACAACTCACAAGTCACAACCAATTGAAGCATCACACACAAATGGAACATAATAAAAAAAAATGGTACAGCAACATCTGAACTTTTTGTTTCGAAAAGGAGACATGGAAACTGAAGATGTATTTTTTTTTAAAAAAAAAGGAAATAAACTATTGATATATTATTATTGTTTAATTTAAGAAAACAGTTCTGCAGAATACACCATCAAGGAGATGGCAACCTTGCAAGTTATTACTAGCATTTCACTAAGCTATCAATCGAGTACTTGACAGATCCTATTATAGCTAGCTAACGACAAATATATAACTTCCTTATTATAGCAGGACATCAGGTCCCAAGTGTCCGTGAAACTATCAATCCCAAGTTTCAAATCCAAAAGGCCTCTAGAAGTATAATTGACTAGCAGCTTGAATTATGAACTGCCAAATCTATAAAATACTTCCCAAAAAAAATATAAAGTACAAACAGAAGATATCGCAGAAACGAATGCAAGTTTTTGCTCACGAATAAACATTGCAAGACCAAAGATATAACAAGGATCACCAAATACAAGAAATAGTGAAGTTTATTATTTTTTGGAGAAGCAAAAGTGGATTTTTGTGGAGTTAGCGGGAAGACTTACACTGATGCATACTCAGGAGGGGTGACGAGAGACGGAGTTGGGAACTTCTGCTCAATGACTTGAGCGATCACATCAGAATCAGCAATCCATTGGCCATCACCACTGTTAAACACAGGCACCTTCCCCTCTGGGCTGATCTTCAGAAACCTAGAAGAGTCATTACAGTAGATTAGTGTCATGCGCGTGAGCCTTGAACCCAGCCGGTTCATTATTAGGAAGTTAGAGACTAGTTTCTATCTATTAGAGATATGATTAGAGATACGATATTAGTTTCTATTTGCCCAGCCGGTTCATTATTAGGAAGTTAGAGACTAGTTTATATCTATTAGAGATATGATTACAGATACGATATTAGTTTCTATTTGTTAGAGATATGATTTAGATTATATTCTATCTGTTAGAGGAGCCTATCTATATAAAGGGGCTGCCGCATGCTTATTAGAACCAAGCAAGAAATAACAAAGTCATTCTCATCTATAGTCTCTCCCTCTTCCTCTACGCCGACGCTGCCCGACCATCCTCTCGACGGTGTTTACCACCTTTGAACTAAGGTTCATAACAATTTGGTATCAGAACCAACATCATGGCTTCTGCTGCCAAGTTAACAAATGAAAAGATCATTACTAGCTATGACGAAATCATCGCTAGACTCAAGTACATAAAGCACAGTGCTGAAGATGTTGGCAGCAAAGGAGAAGGCACAAGCAGCTGGCTCGGTGTTGACAACCACCCAAGTCGCCACCACGGGGAACTCCCCTGACTGTGGTGACTATGCCACCACGGTGATCTGCTCCACCTCCGCCATCGTCACCAACGCCAGCGTCGTGCTACTGGATAAGATAAGAGGACGAGCTCGCCCACAGCCCCAGCCACGCGCTCGCGAGCCCCCGCGCGGGAGCCTAATCACCAGATCCGGCCATGCGCGGGCGCGCCAGCGCCCAGCCCCGTCGCCAACGTCGCGGCGCCGTCCCTAGCCGTGGTCCTCGTCGCCTCCGCTGGTGTCTCCGCCAAGGCCGTCGACGCCCTCTTCGGCTTCCGCCTCCACCGTGACGACCTTTTCCACACCGGCCTCAAGTCTGAGAAGGCCGTCAGCGACTTCCATCCCGTCTACTGCCCTAAGCTCATGCAGATCCCTCTTAGCGCCAGTGCAAGGCGGCCCGCCTGACGCCCGCATCCAGCTCCTCCGCCAAGAAGTCCGCCAAGTCCTCCGTCCAGATCCCGCTGAGATGGATCAAGAAAGCCCAGCCCGTGGGAGCTTCGCTCGGGCGCCACGGTCTACGAGCCCTCCGTCGACCTCCGGAGGGCCAGCTACGTCTTCGCGAGCCCGCCAGAATTCCTCCTGGCCGCCGCCGTCTACGAGCCCTCCGTCAACCTCCAAAGTGCCGGCTCCGTCTACGCAAGACCGCCGGAGCTCCTCTTGGGCGCCACCATCTCCAAGCATCGAAGGTCTTCTGTCGGCACCTCGATTCGCTGATCTTCCACCGGCGCCACCTTGATCAGCTGGTCTTTCACCGACACCGCCTCGATCGGCGCCATCGGTGACCGGCCGCACGTCGCCGATGCCTGCTCCATTCCGCCGATTTATGCAGCCGCTGCCTGGATCCAAGCCTGTCACCGTCGACGTCGTCGTTCCCGGTTGCCGAGCTCCCGAGGCCGCCAGAGTCGCCCTGCTTCAGCTTCCGCCTGGTCGCCAACGCCGATGAGGCCGGTCGCCGCCGGTGAGGTCAAACACCGCTCCAGACTCCGAAGTCGACCCGATCTAGTCTTGTGTGCTCGAGTGAGAGCTCGGTGTCTTTTTGTTGACCGACCGAAGTAAAAAAAATCGGTTTCTAATTTATTTTTTAATCTTAAAAATAGAGAAATAAGCCGAGATGTAAAAGGTTTTGTTCCGTTCAACGTTGTTTATTTGCACCTGCGTGTGCATGTCCAATTAGCAGCTCGAGAACGCACTGCATGTCCGGGAGGGGTGTAATGGCATGGGTGTGGGCCTTGGGCCCAGCCGATTCATTATTAGGAAGTTAGAGATTAGTTTATATCCATTAGAGATATGATAATAGTTTCTATTTGTTAGATGTATGATTGAGATTAGATTCTATTTATTAGGGGGAGCCCATCTATATAAAAGAGGCTGCCACATGCTATTGGAACCAAGTAAGAAATAATAAAGTCATTCTCATCTATAGTCTCTCCCTCTTCCTCTACACCGACGCAGCTCGGCCATCCTCTCGGCAGTATTTACCTCCTATAAACTAATGTTCATAACAATTAGTTTAAGCGAAACCTGGAAAGGTCATTACAGTAAGTTAGTTTAAGAAGTTTACACACAGGGATAAGCTCCAAATTCCAAATGGACTAAATTACACACTTGACTCCCTGAAAAATTTCAGTCTCTAAACTGCAAAATATTGTCTTCTTAAGTTCTTAATCAGATCTTTATCAGTACTAAAGCTCCAGAATATCATGGAAATGGTAACGAACAACTTTCACAGATGAAAGCAACCAAATGTCTACTAGTTCATCTGTTCATTCTTTTTCAGAAACGGGGAGCATCTTTTCTCAAGCGTCAAGGGATAGCAAGTAACTTGAAATTTACATGAGAGGCACATGTCCAAAAGCACCAACTGAAATTTAGAAGCTCCTTTTGTTCATTTCAACTACAAACTGCTCTGTAAATTTGACTGACAATTTATAGCAGTTAAATGCAATCTTTTGCTCTGGTCATATTTGTTATGAATATTGTGTGTATTGATATGAGACCCAATGGGCCATATATATAGGAGAGTACAAGAGATATAAGGAAACAAATAAGAGTCCTATTCTATCTCTAATACCTTATCTCTAATACCCTTAACACCCCACCACAAATGCAAGGCGTATGCAATAGCATTGCATTTGAACAAGGGTTACTACGAAAACAAAAAAAAAATCCAACATCCGAGTCGTGATAAAGTCGCCGTTGCGTGCAGTCGTCGAATAAACTGTCAAATCAAGCCGAAGAGGAATAGATAGAAGCATGACGGCACAGATCGAAGCCTGAGACGGCAGCGGCGCAGTGCACAAGAAGCGCAACGGAGGCGCAGTGCAGAAGAAGCGCGGCGGCGCAATGCACAAGAAGCGCAACGGAGGCGCGGTGCAAAAGAAACGCGGCGACGCAATGCACAATAAGCGCAACGGAGGCGCGGTGCAAAAGAAGTGCGGCGGCCTCATAGAGACTTCTACAATCTGCAGCCATGCAAAAGAAGAATTCCTACACTTATATGACTGACAATAAATTTGTGGACTCGCACGGCTTGGACGAACGAAAAATCAAAGACTACGGATTTAGATGGACGCAGCGAAAAACTCACTAGAAAATAAAAATGACTGGAACGCTGACGCACGAAAAAGTCTGACTAAATCAGACACTAAAATCGGAAACCTCCCGATTCTCTCTCTCTGTCTCCAGCTGCACTCCCTTCACTCCCCGCCCTCCCCGCTTCTCTCCACGCTCTCACCCCATCCCCTCTCTCGCGGGTGCGGAGACAGAGAGGCGGCAGCCAAAGACGGTGGCGCGGGCGGCGGCGGATCCGGCCAGAGGCGTCCGGATCCAGGCCGAGTGGTGCGGCGGCGGGTGGCCTCGGGCGACGGCGCGGCGAAAGAGCCCGGCGACCCGAGGCGACGGCGGATGCGGCGGAGGAGCCGAGGCCGGAGCCGAGGGGGTGGAGACGGCGTGGGAGCGGACGCGGCCGTGGAGGCGGCGGTCGGCGCGGCCGGTGTAGAGGCTGGCGCGGTGAGTCGTCGACGGGCGGCGGCGGCAAGGATCCAAGGCGGCGGCGGACGGAGGTGGCCAGAGAGCGACGGATCCGAGCCGAGAGCCGCGGCCGCTAGATCCGGCGAAGACGAGCGACTCGGTGGAAGCCAGCCGGGAGAGTCGAGAGGAGCGACAAGACGACCCGCTGGCGCGGGCAACGACGGCCGGAGGCGGCCGGATCTGGCGAGGAGCGGGCGGATCCGGGCGGGCGCTGGTGCGGGCGACGATGGCCGGACCGTCGGATCCGGCGTGGATCTGGCGGCAGCGTCGGTTCGGGCTTGCCGGCGGTGAAGGCACAATAACCGAAGATGACGTCGAGGCGACCAGATCCAGAAGAGACGAGCGACGACGGCGGTCCATGAGATCCGGGCGTACGCGGGCGGGGCGGCCACCGACAAAGATCCGAGGAGGCGGCGGCGGTGGCGAACGGCCGGCGAACAGCATGAGCACGGCGACCGGGAGAGGTGGCCGCCCCGGGAGTAGAGATCGATCCTCCCGGGGGCAGCGGCAGCAGAAGACGAACGGAGGCTAGGTATGAAACCTAGGCTCTGATACCATGTTATGAATATTGTGTGTATTGATATGAGACCCAATGGGCCATATATATAGGAGAGTACAAGAGATATAAGGAAACAAATAAGAGTCATATTCTATCTCTAATACCTTATCTCTAATACCCTTAACAATATTTTCCATCTGAAAGGGGATTAAGTCTATTTGTTTTGATTGTTTGCCATCTAGCAGTAATAATCTTCAGTTTTCCCCCACTTCAAATTTATAAGACTGCTATGTTATCTATATAACCAAATTTACCTTACAATTTATAAATTATAATCGCAGTGATTAATTTTAATCTGAGTACTTTGGATGTCTCAGTGCTATTTCTAATACATTTTAAGACCCTTTTTTCTGTCAATACATGTTTTAAGACTTGGGAATAGAAGATTGTATTAAAAAGATGACCCATGGTTTATGGCTTATGCATGAAGAGCGGCTTCATGGCTGTTTACTGCGAATGGAGCATATAAGAGCTTGTCTGAGCATATATCAATGCTAATCAAATCCAAACGTTCTGATTACACTACAGTGCTAGTTGATTCTAATCCTTTTGTACTTTATTGGAATGTATGGATAGTGCATTTGGTCAAATCCCCTGAAAAAATGTAGCCCAAGAATCAGACCACAAATCCATCCTATAATTTGTTTCCATGGAGTAAAATCGAAATCTTAAACCCCTTGTCTGGAAGTAAACCAAGAGAACTTCTAATTCCCAACTTCCCAAGCTCCGAGGATTAGTTGTGCTATAAATATAACATTGAGCTCTCCTGTGGTGTCTTTCAGTTCAACACATGCTCCATATATGCACCACTTCTAAGACAGTTATTACAGGGTACAGCTTGTATGTGAAATGTAGAAAAAGTCCCCAATGAGCATAATTTATTAGGATATTTGGACTTTGGAAGGCAAGTCGTCCTCATTTGTGAAGAAAAATACTTCCCTCTATCAGGAGAAAAAAGACTCCCCGTGTCGTTTTTCCAATCCTCTTGGTTTAGCCCGAAATGGCAGGTCTAGAATCCAAGCCTACCAATAGTCCACTTCAATTCCTATCTCAAGGCCACATTTCTGTGCGGGATCAGACAAATCCACCGCATCAAAGAAGGTTAGAGATCTAACGAGCGCACAAGCCTAATTAAGGGAGCCAAACAAAAAAAAACCTACGACAAGACAGCCCCTTCTTCTCTCGAACAAGCAAACTTCTCCACCGCCTTTTCACAGTGACTTATTGAGATGGCTTTTTTGAACTAGTTTATTAGCTTATCGGTATTCAGTTTATTCGCACAGGCACAAGTGTCAGGGCAAAAAGGGATCATAAGCGAACACGACTCGCACTGTTTCCACCCCGTCTGCCACTAAACATCTGACAAGTCAAAATAGTAGAGAAAAGGCTCAGAGTTATGAGAGTAGTATTCCGTCAAGTAGGCAGTGCATCGAAAGATTGGTAAAATTTAGGGTTGGGAGAAATCGGAGACGGACCAGTCGGGCTTGTTGCTCAGGTCGATGAGCTTCATCTCGTAGGTCACCTTCTTCTCCTCCAGCGTGAGCAGCACCCTCTGGGAGAAGGGACCTGCCGGTTCAAATTCGTCCAACCAAACACAGATCCACACAAAATAGTTAGATTTTTGTGCCGAATCGGGCGGCAAAACGGAGACCGCAACGACGCGAATCCGACGAGAAGTACGGAATGGAGGCTGGGGAGCACTCACAGTCGCCGAGCTCGTCGGGGGCTCCGACGGCGGCCTTGACGCACGCCTCGACGGCCATGGCGACGGCGAGTTAGTTAATCTGGTTTTTGGTTAATTTTGATTTTTTTTTGGCGATTTATGGCGAGCTTTTGGCGATGAGGAGGCCGGGAGGCGGCGGTGCGTATTTATAGGGGAGGGTGAGCTCGCCGGGAAGGGGTGGCGGAAGCGTGTGTATGACATGTGGGACCACCAGTGGGTCCCGGTGCCCGTCCTGGAGCCTTCGGGAATCGGACCGGAGCAGCGAGGCGGATGCCATTTTTTGTTTCCTTCCGAGATCACGACGCTTGATTCTGAAAAGAACGGCTCGGGCTTTTGCTTTTCCAGCTTTCGACTTCACTTTTTCCTGCACGACTGACTGGTGGTAACAGTGTGGTCCCCGTTGAAGCGTAAAGTTGTCGAGGTGGCGGGCATGATTGCCAGATGGGCGGTGGCCTGTCTAGGTACGGCTAGGGGTGGAGGCCCGAGGCTCGGTCGAGCTCGAGCTCGTTCGAAGCTGCGACTTGTTCAGCTCGGCTTGACTTGTTTTTTTGGCTCGATTTGGTTTGAATGGGCTCACGAGCCGCACGATACTTTTCATCCACAAAAGCATGAATCGGATCTCTCCAATAGTCAGACACTTCAATAGCATGTTTGGAATGAAACAAAACACACAAACACTTCAATCCTTGGTTCTTGCATCTTCCATGTCTAACATCCATCCAATCTCATTATAACTACATGTAACCTTCAGACAACTCATCCAATCAAAGAAAAAATGTCCACAAATGTTGGAGTAGTCTCATATTGGTTGTGGAAGGGCAAAGGACCTAATTTAAAGTAGGGGAGTCCCTCACCTCATTGGCTAGCTTTTGGGGTGAGAAGGTCCTTACGATCCTACAAGTGGTATCAGAGCCCGGTTCTAACATCTCTGGCCCCATGGACACTACTGTGTGAATGCCTGATAGACTGTGACCCCGAGAGACCGTCGGTGTACGGTGAAGGGACCCTGAGGGACCGTCGGTGAAGGGGCGGTGAAGGGCTGAGGGACACCAATGTGTGAAGGGGGAGATTATTGGAATAATCTCATATTGATTATGAAAGGGCAAAGGACCTAATTTAAAGTGATAGGTCTCTCATCTTATTAACTAGCTTTTAAAATGAGAAGACACTTACGATCCTATAAGACGGCTTTTTGGAACGAGTTCTGTTTGGGCAGAAAAACTGCAGCGGCGTTTTCTTGTGCGCAGGCGACAGCTCTTTTCATCGTCGGCTTCTTTTGTGCCTCGGGTCACGTGCGAGATTTTCCGTCCTCGGTCGCCGATACTGCATGCGTGAGGTGCCGTGCTCCACGAGATCAACCAGCGACTTGTCAACAGCAATCAGCCGGATTGTACATTGAGGAGAGAGAGCTTGCCAAAGAAATCAATGCGATGCCATGATGAGGAGAGAGAAATTCAAGGTTAAACAATAGTGCAATCTGTCACATGCATGCTAGAGTTGTTTTTTATTTTTGTTTTGTTTCTTTTGTTTTTTTGTTTGTTGTGTCCTTTTATAATTGCAGGTAAAAAAAATCTTCAGAAAAGCTTTCGTTTTCGCTAGGCGCTGCAATCATTAATCCTCTATCTGATTGCCATCGATGATCCTACAAGTGGTATCAGAGCGGGTTGCTATGGCGTCAGAGAAATATGTGAATCGTTCCCCCATGCTAGATGGTATTGATTTTGCTTTTTTGAAGTGTCGGATACAATCTTATATTGAGGCTCAAGGTAGTGATGTTTGAAATAAAGTTTCTATATTTTTATTCTTATTGCTTCTTTTTAGAATAGTTCTTCTTTAAAATTTTTGATGATTACATTTCCTAAGGGGAGAGATTTGGTGTGCCTTGGGAGATACTGGAGAAATTTGCTAAAACTCATCTCTTGTGTTGAGGGGAAGAAATTTAAGACTTTTGGCTTTAGTTCTTCGCTTACATCTATTTGAAGCTAATTTATCATGCTATCTTAAGGTGTTGTCAATGTATTCATCAAGGGGGAGATTGTTAGACTATGTGGCTAGGTCTAGTATTTTTGTGATGATGAATAATTGACAACATTGCTTAATATTGTTATTCGAGGCGTGTGCGTGGACTAATATCGGTCAAGTTGGTGAGAACTTGTGCCGGGAAAAATATTTTTTAGTCTTTGCATGTGCAAGTTGGGTGTGAAGACGGTCATGGTCGGTGACGAGGAAGACTGGAACTAGGAGGGGGAAATCTGAGATACGGGCGGTCGAGGATGTCACGAGGTGGTCGGGCTCACGCTGGAGCACATGGAGATCAAAGGTGGATGATACGTGGAGAAGATACAGGATGTGCGGTCCTGGAGGCTTCGACGCGCGATGGGTTGAAAAGTCAGAGTGTGAAAACTCGTGTTAGAAAGGGTTACGGGTCTCTCGAATACTAATGGGCTAAAAGTCTGGTTAAGATTAAAAAACTAGGCCCAGTTGGTCGAGTGGTATTAGAATTAAGAGCTGAGACTTAGTTGGTTTCGAAGGCGGCACCGTTTTTTGTATCGGAGGTCTGACCGATTTGTAAACAAAAACGGTTTGTCTCGTAATAAAAAGCAGGGGCTGGCCGAGGCATCGGTACTTTTTGTTGTTGGAATAGTCCCACATTGGTTGTGGAAGGGCAAAGGACCTAATTTAAAGTGGGGGAGTCACTCACCTCATTGGCTAGCTTTTGGGGTGAGAAGGCCTTCACAATCCTACAAGTGGTATCAGAGCCCGGTTTTAACATCTTGACAAACGTCATTTTTACATATATTTTGCCATCATTTTACCCTCATATTTTTCATATTTTGTGACCATTTATCATCATTTACATAGTTTTCCTATATTTAATTGCTCGAACTGGACTATTTTACATTTTTCTGTATTTTTCAGCAGACCGGCGCGATCGAGGCGCATAAAAGACAATTCTGGACTTTCGGGACAGCTCCGTACCGATGTGTGCGTTGTCACGGATGCGTAGGATCAAACCGCACTGAAATTGGACTTCCGGAGGGCTAGAACAGAAGAAATCAATTTGAGAAGGACCTCTTTGTGAACCCTAGAAAATTTGAGGGCTAATCTGCAAAATAGAAAATCCCCATCTCCTTCTTTTCCATCAGCGGCCGCCAGGTAAGAACTTGAGCCCGGCACTTCTTCTCCCTTGGCCTCCCCGTGCTTTTCCTTCCCCATCTTCTGCTCCGGCACCGGCGAGGGCCGGGCCAGACCTCGTTTGCGGCCACCACTTCTAACCTCTCCCCGTCAGCATCCACCGCCGCTTTCTCCATCCACCGGCCACCACACTCCACTGCTCCTCCCTTCACCTCCCTCCTCTTCTCCACCGGTGACCCCTCCAAAGCCACGGCCAACCGCAGCACCCACTGCCGCTCTTCCACCGCGCCTTATACACCCCAGCGCCACACCTCTCCTCCCTTCTCTCCACAACTCCAAACCACCGCCCTGCCCCCTTTGCTTCTCTTCCTTCTAGCCCCTACGCTGCCCTCACCTCTGCTCCTCCCCCAATCACCAAATCGGCGCCGCCGCCTTGCATACCTCCGGTTGGCACCGCCGCCCCCATTTACTTCAGCCTCCTCTCGCCTCCGCTCACCACCACAACCGGCCGCCGCACTCTCTTCTCTGGCCGCCGCTCCAGATCTTGCGCCGCCCCGCCGATCCGCTTCCTTTCTTCTCCACATCCGTCGCGCCACCACCGACCGACGCCTTTCCTCACTAGCCGGCCGCCTCCATCCTCCGCAGCTCTCCCGGCGCCCCACCTATGCTTCTCCACCGCCTACCCAAGTCTGCATCTACCGCCGCCGCTCCTCTCTTCTCCACCGACGGCGCCGCGAGGGGCCGCATCTGCAGATCCACAACGCCGCCTTGCTCCCCCTCCACGCCGACCTCACCAGTGCTACTTCTCCGCCGACGGTCACCCACTACATCGCCTCCTCTGCAACATCGACATCATCGGCAATTCTTCCATCGACGGCCACTGCTTCCTCTATGGCGCCGCCGCCGATCTCTCCTCTGCTACTTCTACCCCCATTAGGTTGAATCCTTCCCAAATCTTATATTCTCATTACTATTGATGTTAATTACCCTGTTCATTACAGATAGGGGTGGAAAAAAATGCTCGTTAGTGGGGCTCGTTGGCTCGGTTCAAATTTGCTTCAATTATACTTGTTAATTGTTTAAACATTAAAATGAGTTGATTTCAAATGAATTTGAATTTTGCTCTAGCTCGGCTCGGCTCGTTAGCTCGTTTCTAAAAATACTTTCAAATTATACGTAAAATGATATTAAATCAAACTGTGTTAATTTTAGGAAAAGCTCGATAAGATGAGGAATTGGCTCGATATCCACCCCTAATTACAGATTTTGTGAATTATGAGTGTTAATCTGGTATTGTGGATTTGGTTGATATTTCTGTGAGATGGTGAATTATGCACTGATGAATGCTTGTGCTCACTGAGATGTTATTTGAGATCAGTGAATATTCTGTTATTGGTTATTGGTTCAGCTCATGTTAGTTTGTTTAGCTTTGTTAATGTGATGTTAGGTTAGCGTCTGCGTGTCAGTGATCAGTTCCTGTGTAGGTTTTGCCCTGTTTTAGCAGTTGTCGGTATCTATCTGTGTTTGAGTGTTGTCTAGCGCGATTTAGCATTTTGGTGACCATCTTCCTTTCCTTGCTGTCTCGACCCACCTAGTGCTTCTAGATCCTACCTTGTGCTTCTTGATCTCCCTCTTTGCTTCTTTCAGCGGTCGTTCGATAGTTAAGTCGTGCGTTCGGTTGTCGTAGTCATGTGTTTGTCGTGTGCCGTCGTCGTCTAGTTAGCCGTCGACCGTTTTCTCCCTCGTTCTCTCTCGACTCCCTCTGTGCTTCTAGACTCCCCCTGTGCTTCTCGACTTCCTCCTGCTATCTCGCGGTCGGTAGTTAGTTAGGTTGTTGGTCGGTAGTTGTTTTCGTTCGTGTAGTCGTCGTTGTAGTTCGTGTGTGTGTTCGTTCAGTCTCGTCATGTTGTTCGTTCGGTCGTACGACGTCCATTCGTACGGTCGTTCGTTCTGTCGTTTTTCGTTTGTTTAGTTCGTTCGTAGTTTCATTTGTGCGAGTTAGAGTTCGTTTAGTAGTTTAGTTTTCTCCCCCGTTTTGATTGACCTAACCTAGATTTAGCTGAGCGCCGGTAGCCTCAGTCTAATCCCTGTGGAGAACACGACACTCGCCGCTATTTCAGTGGCAACCCGTGCACTTGCGGGTGTGCTATTTTTGCACGATCACATCTCTGGCCCAATGGACACTAGTGTGTGAATGCCTGATGGACTGTGACCCCGAGGGACCGTCGGTGTACGGTGAAGGAGCGGTGAAGGGCTGAGGGACACCAATGTGTGAAGGGGGAGATTGTTGGAATAGTCTCACATTGGTTGCGGAAGGGCAAAGGACCTAATTTAAAGTGGAGGAGTCTCTCACCTCATTGGCTAGCTTTTGGGGTGAGAAGGCCCTTACGATGCTGCAACATCACCTTGGCACGATGGCCATCGTCTTGCAGTAGGAGTCCTTGGTGGTGGCAGTGGCGTGCGGAGGCGGCGACCGCGCAGGAGGCCCTATCGCCGCCTACTCCTGGTCGCCGAAGACGGCCGCAGCCCACCTAGGCCACCACACCTAGCCAACAAGCAGGCCTACGGGCACGGGCCCCAGGGGGAGCACACATTAGGAGGGAGCATACATGACGGGTGGGGGAAGGGGCACACGGCGGGGAAGCACAGGGCCCGGGGGAGCACACGCCGGGGGAGGGGAAGGGGAGCACACATTGCCGGGGGGATGGGGGCACATGGTGGTGGCACGGTGGATGGGACAGGAGCGGTAGGACAGGAGACGCCGGAGAGGATGGGGATTCACGGGGGTTAGCACTTTTGGTTGGAAAGGATGGGAATTCACGGGAGAGGATGAGGATGGGAGTCTGAGCGCTGGGTCGACTACGGAGGCTACTCAGAGCAAGTTCAATAATAGAGCCAAGTGTTTGGCTATAAGTCAAGTTATAAGAGCCAAGTTATACAATAATTTGTCTACAAAAAGTTTTTTATTATTATGTGGTACCATGTCTCACATTCTCTTTCCTATTCCTCCTCACATACATTTATTATCTAGGCCCACCACTGCATAGACTCCCGTGCCCAGCTTGTTGCTTGCATGAGAGCCAAGCTCTCATCTCTCTCCTCTCTTCTCTCCTCCACATCAGCAAAAATGCTGACTAGCTTGGCTATAAGACCATTATTGTACTTGCTCTCAGTTGTCAGCGAGCTGGAGAGGACTATAAACGTGAGCCAAAATAGGCTTGCGAGCGGCTCGAGCTCAGGTCAATTTTTTGTGAGCTGGGAAGGAGGCTTGGCTCAACTCAAATTTTACAAGCTCGAGCCGAGCCGGCTCGGCTTGAAACGAGCTCGAGTTGGCTCGCGAGACTTAAGCTATTTTTCCATTCCTAGGTACAGCTCATTAAGGTATGAGCCTGTCCCTGTTTATTAGACATTCAACTCTCGCTACTGGTTTCTAACTTCTTGATTTTGTTTTTTCCCTATTTTTTTGATTTTTGGATTGTTTTTGGATTTTCTTTTCTCTTATTCCTTTGTATTATCCACGATAATGTAACCTTTTTTAATTTTTTAAATTTAATTACGCTGAAAAGTTAACAATAGGTATAGTAAACAAACTAGCTACAGTACAAAATAAGCCAGAAGTTCAGGTTTAAACATCCAAATGAGCGCTACAAGGTCTAAAAATAGTCTGGCCATGGTGTACTGATCCATAGGTTGATGCACCAATCTAACTAGGTTTGATGGTCTCATAAGTTGCGTTAGACTAACCTAGGCATGGTTAGTTCGTCGGATTGGTGTTGGATTTATGATTGCGAGTGGTGCCTTAGGTGTCGCTCGACTGAGTTGAAATAAGCTGATTTTGTGGTTGAAATTGCATTGTATCTAGTTAAAATTAAACTACAGCTGATGGTGGTTTCTTTAGCATTACTAAATTTAAAAAAATAAAAAAAATATGTTAGCCCATCACGGACAATGCAAACGAATACGAGAAAAAAGAACTGGTAAAAAAACTCAAAAAAGCTAGAAAAGGACGAAATTTTGGAATAATAAAAAATAAGCAAGAAGCCAGAAACTCAAGCCGGAATGAGTGGGACCTAATGGCGGTCTGGTATATACGGGCTGTCTAGGCACGAGCCTATTAATTAGTCTCACAAGTCGTGCTGGGGCTAGCTGGACCACCGTTGGCTCATTGGGCTCATTTGGTTCCGTTCATTTCAACTTGAGCTTTTGGTTTCTGGCTTATTTTTCACTATTTCTAAATTTCATCATTTTTTGACTTTTTTGAGCTTTTTTTGCCATTTCTTTTTTTCCCATATTCGCTTGCGTTGTTCGTGATGGGCTAATCTGTTTTTTTCCTATGTTTAAAATTTCTAAATTTTGTTAAGCAAAACAAGTCACCATCAATTACAGTATAATTTTAGCTAGCTACAGTGCAATTTTAGCTATAACCTAGCTTATTTCAGCCCAACCGAGCGGCACCTTAGCCATCTAATGTGAAATTTTGAATAAAATATAAAAATGTCCCAAAATATAAAATTCAAAAAATTATAAAATAAAATTATACAAAACTAACAAAATGAACTATATAGAATCCAAAAACTGCAAAATAAAATCACATAAACTAAAACGAACCATATAGAATTCAAAACACACAAAATAAAATCATACTGATATTAAAAATGAACGACCCTGACGGGCCATACCGTGTTAGCACAGTAATGTGCGTGCTGTGTCAGACCAATCTATATGTTATCTTGTTTCTAAGTGAAGTCACAATAAACTTTTTTATATCACTTAATATATAGATATATATTAACAGATATCACTCATCCTGTACCTTATCCCGTACTTAATATACAGTATAAAGTATGCCGTGCATGGCATACTTTGAACCAGTCTGGCTGGTACTGCCGTTTGGCCACCTCTATCGATTGCCATGTATGTGTTTCAGATACTTAGCGAAATACTTACGTTCCAAATGCGATTTTTACAGTGGTTATGTTAATAGTTTTGAGTAGCCAACGTACGAGGGTGAACTCGCCGGAGAAAAGGGTGTATGACATGTGGGACCACCAGTGGGTCCCCGTGCCCATTCTGGAGCCTTCGGGAATCTGACCGAAGCGGCGGACAAATTAGTGACGCCATTGTTTGTTTCCCTAGGAGATTACGACGCTTAATTTTCCTGTTGCTTTGTGCTTTCTGGACAGAACGATAGGACAAGATTTGGCTGGTGCTTCACCGGGTTTATTGCTTCTGATTAAAATTGCATGATAGTCTCTGTGAGTTTTTTTAAAGTTTTTTTGTTAAAAATTAAAGAAATGTAGTCTCTGTGAGTTTTTTAAAGTATTTTCTATTAAAAATTAAAGAAATGAAAAAAATATCGTTATGTGGTAACAGTATGGTCACTGTTGAAGCGTAAAGTTATCGAGGTACGGCTCATCAAGGTACGAGCCTGTCCCGCTCACTAGAGCTTCGCTTCTATTTTTTTAATTTTATCTTTTTAAGTTTTTAGTTTTGTTTGTATTTTTTTCTTTTATTTCTTTATATTGTTCATGATGATATAATCATTTTTTTAATTTTTAAATTTAATTACATTGAAAAAGTAACAATATTTACAATGCAAAAAAGCCACTGTAATATAAAATAAACCAGAAATTTGAGATTAAAAGTCCAAATAAATACCACAAGGCCTAATAATTAGTCAGGCCGTGGTGTACTGATCTATAGGCTGAGGCACCAATCTAACTAGGTCCGAAAGTCTCATAAGTTGTGTTAGGCTGACCTAGTATCCTAGTCATAGTTAGTTCGTTAGACTGGTGTTGGATTATTCAGCCGGTATGATCTAAAATTTAAATAAAATGTAAAAATTATATATATAATTCAAAAAAATAAAAACTTATAAAATAAACCATATAGAATTCAAAAGCTACAAAATAAAATCACATAAATTAAAAAGTAAAAGGCATAGAATTCAAAAAACAGTAAAAGAAATCATACTATGAACGGGCCTAAGGCCGTGCTAGGTAAAGTATTGTGCGTGCCGCGTTGGGCCGACCTATCGGGCCAAGGTGACGACCCAAACATGGTACATGCGTTGGCCTGACCTGGCATGGCCTGCTATGTCCGGAGGAATGCACGTGGTGAGACAGTACCGCGAGTGTACATGGATGGGATCGCAGAGAATCCAGAGCCGTAGTGTCGCTTCAAAAGAGAGAGAGAGAGAGGAGCCGAGGGGCCTGACGTGTATTTTCGCGCCTCGTGCCCACCTTTTCAAACTCCACGGCCTCTCTAGTCACTGACAAGATGCCCAAGTTTCTTCTATGGCCCGCGTGCAGCGAGGTAGAACTACTCACAAGCCCTGTGCACCCAGCCACGTGGGTCCCACACCCCCGTGACCCACCGTTCAAATTCTCGGGGGGAGGGAGAGAGAGAGAGAGAGCGAGCGAGCAGAGCCCTGCGGAGCCTGAGAGGAAAAGGCGGCGGAAGAAGAAGAGGCGATGTTGCGCGGCGGCGGCGCATCGCGGGCTGCGGCGAAGCCTTCTCCCCGGAACCTCCGCCCGCGGCCACCGCCTCCGCCCGCCCAATCGCGTCGAGGTGAGTGCTTTGTGGTCGTTTCGTGGCTAGCTGCTGGCTTGCCCCTCGCCTCCATTATCTCTCTTCGACTAACCCAAAATTTCGGCTTCTACCTTGCAATTGCACAGCGCGAGCAACCATCGCTGCACCCGAATCCAAGAGTGCGTCGGTGTTGGAGGATCCGGTGGTGTCTTCGGTGGAAGAAGCCTCTGTAAGCCCATCGCTCGCCATCTCCTCCTGTTCCTTCTTTCCAAGCTCTTTCTTTGTTGCAACAGTACATGCTATGCCCTTTCTACATGTATGTGCTGGTACATGCTATGGTTAGACTAGCTCTTCTTCTGAACGCTTAGCTAAATTTAAAGTTTTTAGCATCACTTCAACCGAAGATTCAGATCTCTAGTTCATGCTTATGCTATGCTTGAGCTGATGCTCATGAAGATTCAGCATTCTAAGTCCATGTTTATTCTATGATTGACCATGATTTACATGATTCCACCAGTTCACTTTTGAGTTCAAGCGAGGGTCTAAAATGGCGAAGAAGGCGATGCCGTCCGCAGAAGCGCGTAGAGGAGCAGAGAACTCGAGGGAGGTACAATACATTGGACTGTCCACAAGTGCACATTTCTACATGAAAAAAAATCGTTTTTATGAGCTCCTAGCTGAAGCTATATTCTGGTGTCTTTCCTGTGTTTCGCAGGGACTCTCTAACAAACCAATTGCGGTTACCACAAAGACGCCCGCGGCGAAGGAGAGGCCGAAAGAGGTGGAGTTCACTCATTGCGCGCCTGGTGTTGTTGCCAGGTTGATGGGTCTTGACACCGTGCCTTGGCCCAAGAAAGCTCTTGACCGGTGTCAGAGTGACATTCAGAGTAATATGCAACGGCAATTATCTGGAGGTGTTCAACAAGTGGCTCGTACTTCATACGAGGACCAGCCATGTAACAGCAGTGTCGATGAGCTGCCAGAACTGAAGGATGTTTTCGAGGTGACGGAGATGGAGAATATGGCGATGCACATGGCATTGCAGTCTGGGAACGAGAAGCCACGCCCAAAAAGTAACGAGGCTGATCTGGAATTTGTGAGGCAGAAGTTCTTGGATGCAAAGCGCCTTTCCACCGACGAAGGCCACAGGAATTCTAAGGAGTTCAGTGAAGCACTTGAGATACTGTACTCCAAAAAGGATGTTTTCCTTCAAATTCTTCAGGAGAACAGTACTGTGTTGTCAGGATTCCCAGGACACATCCTTGGTCAAAGTGATTTGCGGTGCTCTCGACATACAAGTAATGCTGCTGCTGTGCAATTGTTTGAGCAAGGCAACCTTTGCAGCACGAAAGTTGAGTGTGGCAGCAGGTTTCATGTAGCAAAGGAGACTGAGGATCCTCTTCCTAGTATGCCATTGGAGCATTTGGCACCAAAGGGGAGCAAGAGTAAAACTTCAGGACGGCGCTCTCAAATTGTTGTCCTGAAACCAAACCTTCAGAGGAAAAGTTTAACACCTGTTCTATCAAGCCAAGAAACATCGCAGTTTGGTCGGTGGAGCGCTACACAATCATTGAAGCCCCCATGCCGTAGTATGTACAGTCAAGATGTCATGCATTCTATGGCACCTAGCAATGTTCAAGTTCTAGAACCAGAAGGAGATACACCTGAACAGCAGGTTAGAAAACAAACACCTAAAAGAGGTAGCAGCAGGAAACTATCCGAGGAAGAATGCTACCTTGCATTTGGTAGTGAAAGGGCAAAGGTCGCTTCTACTTCTCATGATGAGACCCTGTCAATTTCTTCATCCACGCGTTCTGCTGGATCATCAGTGAGCAGAAAGGCCAGAAAGCACCTCTCTGAACGATGGCAAACGGCCTGCCAATCTAATGTGGAAATTTCAATTCCTACAGATACGAGAACCTTAGGTGAAATGCTTGAGCTGTCCAATAGAGATGCAACAAAAGTAATCACCCACAAGATTTTGTCAGATCTGAACACCAATCACGATAATGTGCAAGAGGTGCCAGCTTCCCCTCTCGGTATTAGCAGTAAAGATGGTTGGAAGACAGGGATTTACCGTGAAGATGATTCTATAGGTGGCGCATTGAGGAATTTTCCCAGGTCCAAGTCTCTCCCAGCCTCATCTACCATTGGTGCAAAATTACCAGGCAGGAAGCAATCTGCATCATCTTCTAACTTGCCCATTCTGAAAGATATATTGAACACACCCACTGATGAATCTGGAAATGGACATGTCAGGAAGAGATCACCAATCAGAAAAACAAAGCAGAAAAATGGGAGAGCTACCTTCCAAGTAGGAAAGGAAAATATGCCACTTGTGAAAGAGATTCATGTAACTTCAGAAAAAGCAAGACATAGTATCTGCATTTCCGATCTGTCTTCGACCAGCAACATATATAATGAACATCCTGATGTTGTTATCAAAACTGGGGATCACCAAACATCTGATTCTGCTGTACTACATGATAATGAACAAAATTCCAAAAGTCAGATAGGGTGGACACAGCAGAAACTAACGTCGCCATTACCGGAGACAAAAGAAGATACATCAATTCATAATCTGGATAATGTAGCATTGAAGGTACGTTGCAACAATATTGCTCTAAGAAGTTTTCACATTTTCCATTGTCCATGTTGTTTTGTCAAGTGCTTTAAGTTCTGGTATGAAATATTTAGTTTTGAACCTATTGTTGTCTCCTCATTATCAAAATTATTACATTTGGTTACAGGATGGGAGAAACCAATCACCAGAGATTGGCATTGCTGAAGTTGACTGTCAAGCCATACAGTGTGCACATATTGTAAGCTCTGACAGTTGCGAATCCTCAAGTCCAACCGCTTCATTGCAAGAAAGTTCTGGAGAAGAGACTGCTTATTCTGGAATCTTTAGAAGCATCAACGATGGTATTCAAGGCAAGCATATCGAAAGCAACTCAGCCTTTCTGCACTCCATATGGTTTAATGCCCATGTTTACATGTTAATATGTTATTCCCGTCTCTTCTCATGAATGCAGAACTCAGAGTACAACTTAAGATGCTGAAGATGGATGACCAAGCTGATACCTGTGGAGATGATTTGGATATGTTCTCAAGTCATGAGTGCAACGATATGGACAGTTCAAATTTCCAGGTGATGCAAGAGCAGTTACCAATATTTAAGGATGAGGAGGACAGGGACTTCACTTATGTGCAGGACATGCTTGGCACTGCGTGTGATTTTCCAGTCTACCCAAAAGATTGGCAAGTTAGCTCAAATGAGTTTCTGTGGCTTGAAAACAAGTACAGAAAGCTGCTTCTGTGGTCGAAATCGGACAGGAAGCTTTTGTTTGATCACATAAACTCTATCTTAGCTGATATGACTGCTCCAGGCAGCAGCATTCATTCAAAGATTATGATGAAGTGCTGGCCTGAAATGGATCGGAGGAAATTAGCTGAAAATGTCTGGGAAACTGTACTGATGAGAAGGAACCATCAGCACTTTGATTTGGATAGTGCTGAAGCTTTGCCATTGGATCATCATTCTGAACTTGAAGTGATTGGAACAGAGATTGTCGAAATGATACATGACGATATTCTAGAAGAGTCCGTGGGTGAAATGATACTGCAAGAGGGCTATCATTTATCAGATGAAAATCTAGGATTGTAGTCATTGAAGATACTTGACCAAGTGGCTATCATTTATCAGATGAAACTCTAGGATTGTAGTCATTGAAGATTGACGTACATAGCCTTCTGCAAATCACTGGTTTGCAAGATGGTGTACTATGTAAGATGTGGTTGCTCCAGTTGATTGCTCTGGGTATGGAGCCTTGTAAAACATATGGAACTATTATGGAAGCAATACACCTCTCGGTGGAAATACTTCCCTTTTTTTGCATCATCTCCTTTGCATGGAATACATGTCTATGCGAATAAAGCATGTGTGAACAGTTGATGGTTCAAGTCAGGTCCAGAAGACCGACAGTAATGTGATTCCTGAAATGACTGTAGTATGAATTAGCAACTATGTTAAGGAATTACATGTATATTCATGTCGAATTTTCCAATATTATACATTTGAACACACTATTATTTCACATTGTTCCTTGTGAAAAAGGGAACAGAGAAACTGTCAATTGGTCACTTCTAACTGACAATTGTCAATTGATCATTGCTCTAGAAGGTACAAATACGATGACATGAACATTCACTGGCTAAGTTCGTTTCGATTTATTACCTGTCGATTTCTCTACTGCGTTGGGGGTTCTCGCGACCGTCTGACCGGCCAAAGGGCCTCTTTACCTCCTATGGACAAACACTTTTTATTCTAGCTGGTAAGGTGTTTACTAAGCCTTTCATGAAGAGGTTGAAATCTCTCTGCTTTCATACGACCTTCTGGTGTTGGCAGACCCAAGTATTTTGGTTCAAACATAGACTTTTAACACCAAGATTCATCCAAACATTTTCAACAACAGAAGAATCAGCATGCTTGCCAACCATTAAAGAGCACTTCGCTAGGGTTGATAAGCTGCCCTATAGCCCCCACAAATACATCCAAAGCTTCTTTCTGTTAAGAGTCCTATTCTATCTCTAATACCTTATCTCTAGAATAGGACTCTTATTTCTAATACCCTTAACACTTTCATCTTCCTAGCTTGAACCGGAGAAGCTTTGAAAAATAAGAGGTTATCATCATCAAAAAGAATATGCGAGACACCCGGTGATCTTCGGCACACCTTTAGCGGTTGATCAATTACTCCATTTTGAAATCTCTCTATTCAACAACATCAAGAGACCATCAACAATAAACAGGAATAAATAAGACGAAAGAGGATCACCATGTTGTAAAACCGCATGATGGGATAAACAGTTCCAAAGGAACCCCATTGAAGCTAACCGCATAGCGCACAGTGGTAATGTACAACATGATTCACTGCACCTATGTTCGATGAAAGCCCTGTTATGAATAGCGCTTGTATTCATATGAGGCCAATGGGCCGGTATATATACACAAAGTACAGGTGGTAAATATGCAAAGAACCCCTCATAACAATGGGGAATAACAACTATACATATATCTCTAACACCCCCCCTCAAACTCATGGTGGATCAACAACACTGAGTTTGGAGAGGTAGAAGCTGTGCTGTGCTCGAGTCTGGGCCTTCGTGAAGAAATCCGCTATTTGAAGCTCCGAAGGCACATACTGAAGAGTAATCACCTGATCATGCACACAAGTCCTCATGAAAGAAGCATCAACACCAATGTGCTTGGTGAGTTCATGCTTCACAGGATCACGGGCAATACTGATAGCACCTGTACTGTCTGACAAGAGAGGGGTCGGTGTAGTGACAGAAACACCAAAATCCTCAAGTAACCACCGTAGCCAAGTAATCTCTGCTGTCAAGAGAGCCATAGCTCGCAACTCAGCCTCTGCACTCGAACGGGACACTGCAGTCTGTTTATTCGTCTTCCAGGCAATAAGAGAACCACCAAGAAAAACACAGTAAGCAGAGATAGACCGGCGATCAGAGGGATCGCTGGCCCAAGTAGCATCCGAATAGGCCTGAAGTTGTAACGAACTGGAACGTGGAAAGAAGAGACGGCGAGAGATAGTCCCACGAAGGTATCGCAGAACTCGAAGAAGGTGGCTGTAGTGAACCTGAGTGGGAGCTGAAACAAACTGACTCAGAATATGAACTGGATAAGTGATATCCGGACGAGTAACAGCAAGGTAGACAAGACTCCCAACAAGATGACGATAGCGAGTCGGATCAGAAAGAGGCTCGCCATCAGAGAGTCGGAGGTGAACATTGAGCTCCATGGGAGTCTCAACAGTACGCTGATCAGTGAGAGAGGCGCGATCAAGAAGATCCTGAATATATTTCTCTTGGGACAAAAAGAAACCATCTGGAGTGGAAGTAACCTCAATCCCAAGGAAATAACGAAGAGGACCAAGATCCGACATAAGAAACTGCTCACTAAGACGAGCCTTGACAAAGGCAATGTACTCAGAATCATCCCCGTAATGATCATATCATCAACATACAGGAGAAGAAGAGTCCGACCACGAGACGAAGTGTGGACAAAGAGCGCAGGATCATGATCACTAGCTGAAAAACCAGCAGCAGTGACCACAGAGGAGAAGCGCTCAAACCAAGCACGAGGGGCTTGCTTAAGGCCATAGAGAGAGCGACGAAGGCGACAGACCATGCCCTCAGGAACAGAATACCCAGGTGGCGGATGCATGTAGACCTCCTCACGCAACTCGCCATTAAGAAAGGCATTCTTGACATCAAGCTGAGAAACAGACCAGTGGCGAACAGACGCCACCGAAAGAAGAGTGCGAACAGTGGTCATGTGGGCCACAGGAGCAAAAGTCTCGTCGTAGTCAACACCATGCTCCTGCTGGAAGCCACGAGCAACAAGACGCGCCTTATAGCGCTCAAAAGAGCCATCAGAGCGAGTCTTAATCTTATAGACCCACTTACATGTGATGGGATGAGAATGAGATGGAAAAGGAACAAGATCCCAAGTACCAGTACGCTCGAGGGCAGCAATCTCCTCGGCCATGGCAAGCTGCCACTCAGGGTGAGTAACAGCATCCCGGTAGGAGACAGGCTCACGAGTAGCTGCGCCAGCAAAAGCAAAACGGGCAGGAGGCCGAATCGACTGGCGATCGCGGAGAGCGTAGCGAGGAGAAGATGACCCATCAGGGGAAGATGGAGCATCAGAAGAAGATGGAACAGCAGGAGAAGATGGCTCATCTGGAAGATCCTCAATACGAGGTCGACGAGTGTAGAAGATAAGGGGAGAAGGTACTGTAGTGGGAGGAGCCTGCGGTGTCGTAGAAGACGACACAGGCGGCGACAACGGCGGAGAGGCCACAGGGGGAATATGTGGAGACTCAGTGGGACAGGTGGACGAGGGCAAAACAGATATAGGTGTATCTGGAAAGGTCAAGAAAGACAGAGACTCCACAGAGGAAACCGAAGGAGAGGCAGGACGTGGGTAGAATGGACGAGACTCGTCGAAAGTCACATCCCGAGAAACCCGTATCCGATGACCAACAGGATCCCAGCACCGATAGCCCTTGTGCTCGGCACTGTATCCCAGAAAGACACACTTAACAGACTGAGCGGTCAGTTTGGTGCGTTCTCGAGGGGCGAGGAGAACGTAGCAAACGCAGCCAAACAGATGAAGGGTAGAGTAATCAGGAAGAAGACCACAAAGACGCTCAACAGGGATCGCTCCCTGAAGAGCAGAAGAAGGCTGGATGTTGACGAGATAGGTGGCAGTGGAAACAGCCTCGGCCCAAAAGTGAGGTGGAATAGAGGCGGCGATCATCAGAGCACGAGCCGTCTCAAGGAGGTGACGATGCTTGCGCTCAGCGACACCAATCTGAGCATGAGCACCTGGACAAGAGAACTGAGCGAGAGTGCCCTGCTCAGCAAGGAAGCTGCGCAGGTAACGAGAGAGGTACTCGCCAGCAGAATCAGCACGAAAGACACGAATAGGAGTGGAGAACTGTGTGTGAATCATAGTGGCAAATTTTTTATAGATAGACAAGGCCTCACTACGAGAAGACATGAAATATATCTAAGTATGGCGAGAAAAATCATCTATAAAAATGATATAATATCGATGACCCCCTTTCAAAACGAAGGGAGCCGGACCCCAAACATCTGAATGAACAAGATCAAAAGGGCGCTGAGACACAGACTCACTATGAGGATAAGGAAGCTGGATCTGTTTACCTAACTTACAGCCCTGACAATCTAAAGACACGTCTCCTGAGACAGACCCCAGAAGACCACGACGAACTAAGGACGACAGACGGGATCCACACAGATGGCCAAGACGGTGATGCCACTGCTGGAAAGAGCCGGTAGACGAAGTGGCAGAAGCGGAGAGACTGGCGGCGATGGTGGCAGCGGAAGGAAGGTGAAGCCAGTCAAGCTCCCAGAGACGCTGTGAGTCATGGCGCCGAGGGCCAGAACCAACCAGAGCTCCCGTGTGGCAGTCCTGAACACAACAAGAGTCAGAGTCGAGAATGACCCGATAACCAAGGTCAGTAATCTGCCCAGCAGAAAGAAGCTGCAAGGTAAGGCGAGGAACATGAGCAACAGAAGGAACATGAAAGGATGAGTTGCTAAGAGATCCTCGACCAGAGACAGAAAGAGATGTACCATCAGCAGTGAGAACACTGACAGGAGAATCAAGAGGTGTAATAGAAGACAGAGTGGAAGGATCAGGAGTCATGTGAAAAGATGCTCCAGAATCAAGAATCCACGGGGAGGTACCTGACTGTGTAGGAGGTGGTCTCTCAGTGCCCGAAGAGTCAGTAGCAGAACCTGCAGAACCTGTCGAGGGAGAACCTGAAGCGGCAAGTAGGCGTCGAAGTCTGGCTATCTCCTGCTCGGTGAGAGAAGCTGCTGAAGAAGTCGAGGCAGACGTCGTCGTAGAAGCACTAGTGCCAGTAGAAGAACGGCGTGAAAGATGCCGCTTCTTCTTGTAGCACTGGGACTCAGTGTGGCCATCCTTGTCGCAGTAGGAACAGTGAGGACGGCCACCTCCAGACGGAGCACGGCCACCACCACCTGTGGTAGCCGCTGGAGGAGGCAGTGTAGCAGGCGGACGAGCGGCGAGCACAGAGGGGAGTGGCATCAGACCAGCACCACTCAAACGAGTCTCCTCTGCGCGTATCTCGGTAAGAGCCTCCAGGAGAGTGACACGAGGGTGGCGTGCAAGGAGCTGGGCACGCCTTTGCTCGAACTCAGGACGAAGGCGAGTAAGGAACTCGTAAACCCGCTGAAACTCCAGGTCAGCACGTACATCCAGGCAGCACGGACAGGTACGACAGCCAGCAGTGCGAAGTGAGTCCAACTGACGCCAGACAGCAGAACTCTGAGCGTAAAAAGCGTCAACAGTAGCATCACCCTGCTGAAGAGAGTGCTCCTGGCGGACCACGGACAGGTACAGGGCATCACCAGAGGGCTCGTAGCGCTGACGAAGATGAGTCCACATCTGGAAAGCCGAAGGGAGTCCCACAACCTCAGAAGAAAACTGAGGCTGGACACTGGCGATGAAGACAGCAGCAGCCCGAGCGTCGTCATCGTACCACTGAGTGTAGACGGTCAGACAATCCTTGTAGGAATCCAGAGCCTCCTGGTAGACAGAGGCAGCTTCATCAGCAGCAGCAGCCTTATTGGCTGTCGGGGGCAATGCAACAGGCGTAGGCTCCGTCGGAGGAATAGGGCAAGGCGGGCAGGTGACATCGCCAGAGAGGACGCCCCAGAGACGAAGACCACGCATGTGAATGCGCATGTGAGACACGAAGTCGGTGTAATTAACACCATCAAAGATCACCGGGCAGCGAGGGAGGGAAAAAATGCCCATTGGTAGGCGGCGCTGGACGGCGCGGCGACCAAGACAACGAAGTCTAACAGGCGGCGCTGGACGGCGCGGCGGTTAGAACGACGTTTTCTTTTCTTTTTTTCTTTTTTTTCTTTTTTTTCTTCTTCTTCCGCCGCTCGGTAAGAAAAGCGTCAAACGGGCCTTCGGCCCGTTACGCGCACGCACGCGTTAGGGTTGGCGGCGGTGCGACGGCGGCGGCGGCGGCCCGGCGGAGCGGGCAACGGCGACGGCGGCCCGGCTCCCGACAGCCGAGGCAGCGGAGGCCGGGCGGACGGCGGAGGAGCCGAGGCAGCGGAGGCCGGGCGGACGGCGGAGGCGCCGAGGCGAGGCCGGGCGGGCGCCAGGCGGAGGCCGACGGCGGCGGGGGAGTCGGCGGCGGCGGCGACGACGCGCGGAGGAGTCGGTGGAACCGACGGGGGAGTCGGCGGGGCCGACGGCGGCGGCGGCGAGGCGACAAGCGAGGCCTCACCGGAGAGATGGGATCTTGCGGCGGCGGCAAGGATGGGAGGCCAGAGGTGGCACGCGGGCGCGGAACCCTAGGTAAGCCAAAACCCTAGTTTTGGCTCTGATACCATGTTATGAATAGCGCTTGTATTCATATGAGGCCAATGGGCCGGTATATATACACAAAGTACAGGTGGTAAATATGCAAAGAACCCCTCATAACAATGGGGAATAACAACTATACATATATCTCTAACAAGCCCAACTTCAGCATCACCTCTTTGAGATAATCCCAATCAACGCAGTCATACTTCTTGAAAAGATCCAATTTATATGCACAATGGTTCCTGCTCATATCCCACCATGATGAATAGCATGGATACACTCAAAAGGCATTTAAAGTGTAATCTGTAATCATCCTTCCTGGAACAAAAGCACTTTAATTGGACGATATAATATCTTACAATAGGGGCTTTCCTGTACTTGTAATCATTGTGTACATATTTTACTTCGTAGTTATTATGGTATAATTGTGTATGAATTTTCTTCGTAGTTGCGAATGAACCGAATGTCGATAAGCAGATAAGCCATTTCGAAAAAGCCGTTCTGATAAGCTGTTTCGAAACAACGGCGAAGAAGCTGGAAAGCATGCATTGTTTTTGTTAGAATAAAAAAGAATAAAGAATAAAAACAAGCCGCCTATAGGTGAAGGGACGAAAAAGTTATACCGTTTGTTTGTTCGAGGAAAACCATAAGTCATATGTTTTTTAATTCTCCAAAAGTCAAAAAGGCAATCGTCAAAACGGAACGGCTTCTTGAAGCGAATTCTCCAAACAGCTTCTCGAGTCCAAAATTATATGCGTCACCCATGTCGGAATCTCCATTGTTCGTTACCCTGTCAAAAAACAAAACCAAAAGACACCCACTGCAGCCTAAAAGAATACTCTTATAAACTAAAAAGAACGGAATTAATGTATAATAATTCAAACAGTATTAAAGATAACAATTCTCTACTCACTCAAGAGAGAATCGATTCAATCTGTCTTGACAGCCTATCTGCCTGTGACGCTGACAACAAAAACCATGCTACAAATCAAGAAAAGCAATATATATTCCAGTTATAAAACACCGAATCTTTGTTATCTATTGCCGGATTACTGACGCTGATGCCCATCCCACACGCAAATGAGGGGAAAGAAAAGAAAGCAAGAAAAGTAGAAAAAAAAGAGGAATAGATGGTTCAGATCACACCATTAGGCGTTTCAAGGAAAAAAAAGGAAAGTAACGCCCCGTTTAGAACAGGGGATTTTTTTTTCCTATTCCTGTTGGAATTGAACGGTCTCACGAGAAAATGCTATAAATTTTTTTGTGAAATTTCTACATTGCAGATGGGTTTAAAGCATATACAATAAGAGCAACTCCAAGAGATTAGCCAAAAGAAGTATCTAAATTGAGTGATTTAGCTATTCTCTAAAATGAATCTCACAAAAAAAAATAAGACTACTCCATCAGACTATCTAAACTAGAAGGCGTGCGGTGGGTCGCGTACGCGCGGGAATGAGGCGCAGCGTGCGGGAAGGAAACGCCGACCGCGCCAAGAGGCTGGATGGTGAGCGAGGTAGACTATCCAAAAATAGAGAGCGAAGGAGGAGGGATGGAGAGCTACTAAATTTGGAGAGTCATTTACAGAGTCTATTGGAGACATTTTTCTCCAATAATAGCCAAATTTACCTTTAGAAAATGATTTAGATCTTCTCTTGGAGTTGCTCTAATATCGATAACTGTTATCTATAATATGCTCTATATTATCTTAGACGACGCTAAAGATGACTCCTATAATAAATTATCTTTTTATGTGTCTCTATAGGTAACTTCTCTATAACACAATGTATCTTGTTTTTTATGTTGCAGTCGACTGTTACATGAGAGATGATCTAGTTCTCTATACTCTCTCTGTTTCTTTTACATTATCTAATATTCTATGTTGGATGTGAGCTTTATGGATAACTAATATCATACTATTCTGTATAGCGAAAAAGAAAGAATTGAAGGGAAGAAAAGAAAGATGGCATTGCGAGAAACAGAGAAATGGCGAGAAGAAGATGGATGAGAGATCGGAGAGGAGGGATTCACCGTCCTTCTCTTGTCAACCCCCACGCTAAACCCACCAAACAACAGGGGGAGGGGGCGCCATGGCCGACGACGACGAGCTCCTCCTCGTCCAGCAGCTCCCCATGGACATGGACATGGAGGACCAGGGGCGCCGCCTGGCTCACCTACTTCCCCCGCTCGCCGGCGCCCCGGGCCCCCCACCCCCATTCCGCCCGCCTCCCCCTCCCGCCGCCGCCGCCGCCGCCGAGTCCCGCGTCGCCTTCCGGGGATGGCTGGGCGCGCCGCGCTACTGGGAGCTCTGGGTCGCCAAGCTCCGCCCGATCCACGAGCCCCTCTGGCGAAAACTCGGGATCCTGGACGCCGTCCTCGCCTCCACCTACAGGCTGAAGAGGGACGCCTCCGCCGTGCTCCACATCACCTCCTTCTGGTCCCCCCACACCAACACCTTCGCCTTCCCCTGGGGCGAGGCCACCCTTACACTCGAGGACGTCGCCGTGCTCGGTGGCTTCCCCGCCCACGGCTCGCCCGCGCCCGCGCCGCTGCCGCCCCAGTGGCGCCCCGACGAGGCGGCGCTCAACAGGGTGCGCCTCGGCTTCAACCGGAGCGCCTGCAAGAAGGCGCACCACTCCGCCTGGGTCAAGCACTTCCTCACGGACACCGCCACGGCCACGGACGACGCGGTCATGGAGCACGCCGCATTCTTGGCGCTCTGGCTCACGCGCTTCGTGCTCCCGGGCCACCCGGAGTCCACCATGCGCCAGTCCCTCTTCCCGCTGGCCGTCCGCCTGGCGCGCGGTGACCGCGTCGCGCTCGCGCCCGCAGTGCTCGCGTCCCTTTACCGGGACCTGCGTGAGATGAAGGCTTACTTGGTCGCCGCCGGTGCCGCCACCATCGGCGAGCTGCTGCCGCCGTTGTCAGTATATGCGCCCTTCTACATCCTTCAGCTCTGGGTGTGGGAGCGGTTCCCTGCACTCTGGGCCGGAAAGGCTAACCCCATCAAGGATGGCGAGCCAAGGGCCGCTCGTTGGCATGATATGAGCAAGAAGATGAACCCGATGGTGATCCGCGAGGTCCTCAGTTCAGGGAAGAACTTTGTGTGGCAGCCCTATACCAGCTCTGTGCAAGCATGGAAGCAACATGGTGGGTGGGTTCGTGGCAGCGATGTCGCTGGGAACGAGGAACTGAGATCACTCACGCACTGCTTGCGTGCTTGTGAGCTCGTGGGGATGGATTGCATTGAGCAGTACCTCCCGCACCGTGTCGCGATGCAGTTTGGACTGGACCAAGATGTGCCCGGGGATGTTCACCGAGTCAATGAGCACTGGGCGGTTGCATGGGAGACCTATGATTTGGAGGGAAGGAATGTAGCTTTCTTCATCCCTCAGTCTGAACCAGGGGTCACGGCGCAGTATGCACAGTGGTGGAGGCAGCCACTGTCACCTTCTAATCTTGATGTTGGGGCAGCAAGCATTACTGCGGAATGGAAGGTTTCCAAGCGTAAGGTCAAGAAGACACCAGCAGCAATGGAAGCTGAGGCAGAGAGGGAGCGGAAGATGAAGAAGGCTCGAATCTCGCCTAATGATAAAAAGCGAAAGCTTGAAGAGCTGTATGATGCAAAACTGTCAGATTGGTCTGCAGCTGCAAGGAGCGGGAGCAGTGGAATTGGTGATGGCTGCAAGGAGAAGCCCCAGGAAGCTCCTCAAGCAGAGATAGTTGAATCTTCTATTCTTATGGACAATGAGAATGAGCACAAGGAAGTTCCTCAAACAATGGAGGAAGGAGAGGATGCAGAAGTGGAGAAATCTCTGAATCTGGCAAAGAAAGACACTGAAGAGATGCCCATGGAGGTTGCAGATGTAGAGCAAGCAGAACATGAACAACCTAGTATCTTGACAAAGGGAGGTGCAGAGGAGGAGCACAAAGAAGTTCCTGAGGTAGATCATATAGACATGGCGGAACCAAAGATACACGCACAGTTTGATACTGAGAAGCATGCAGAAGTTGCAGAAGTAGAGCATGCAGAAATGGATGGCGCTAAGGGGCTAACAGGGAGAGATGCTGATGGGAAGCCTGGAGATGTTCCTGAAGTTGGTAATGCAGAAATGGAAAAGGCTAGGGTGCTGATAGAGAAGGACACTGATGAGAAGCTGGCAGAAGTTTCTGAAGTAGATCATGCCGAAGTGAGAGAGCTGAAGGGTTTGATAAAAGAAGGTACAGACAAGAAGTTTGAGAAAGCTCCTGAATTAGAAAATATGGGAATGGGAGGAACTCATGGGACAATGGAGGAAGATGCTGATGATAAGCTCAATGAAACTCATGGGACAATAGAACAGGCAGAAGAAGGACAAGGCGAGGTACTGACAGGGAATGATAAATATGACTATATTGAGAAAATTACTCTAGTGGAGCAGGTGGATCCTAAAGAACCCACTCAAGAACAGGGAAAAGAAATTGATAAGGATATGATGGAAGCTTCAAACAATTCAATCAGTGGTCTGATGTCATGTAATTCAGCTAGCATACAGTCAGAAGGAAAGCAGAGGGAAGCTTCCGATGAAGGCATGATAGAGGAGCAATGCATTCAGGGTGTTGAGTTGGTAAATGAGAGGGAATTGTCATCTGATGCAGCTGCTATGAAGGTTGAAGGAATTGATGACCACAAAACTTTGGATATGCATGAGGCGAGTTTGCCTGCCAAATCTTTGTATCTGTGTTAACTGGTAGTTAATCTGACCATGCTCTTTCGCAGGAAGTTGCTATGAAAGTGATACAGGACCGTGGAATCATATGCGAGAACAAGGAGACACAAATATTGGAAGACCGCCGTAAGGTAGAGAATGGATTGGAATCTGATTTGGTTATTCTGGAGGTTGATGAAACTCAGGATACAGAAGGAATTCAGAACCAAGAAACTTTGGATTTGGACAAGGTGAGTGTGGTTGCAGAATCTCCATCTGAACTACCTTATCTGAATCCTGATAGTTGGTCTTTTGCAGCAACAAACAATGGAGGAAAGACAGGATCTAGGAACTACAGTTGAAAGCAAGAAAATGAAAATTTCGGAAGATGCCAACATGCTTGGCCACAGTGAATTTCAAACTGATTCCCCTGGTATGGAGGTTAATGAGGTCGAATCTACCAAAGGAATACAGAACCAAGAACATTTGGACATTAAGGAAGTGAGTCTACCTTCAAAATTGACCTTTTCTTTGATTGGTGAAATCTGATCATTCTCTTTTACAGGAACAGGCAATGGAGAAAACACTAGAGGGTGGAATTACAGATGGAAATGAAAGACCGTTGGAAGAGGCCAATACACTTGGTAATGGTGGAGCAGATACCATTGCAGTTGCTGTGGGCGTTAGCGAGGCTAGTTCTGTTAAAGGAATGCACAATCAGGACGCTAGCAGCACGGGGGAGGCAAGTGCATTTTCAAAATATTTATCCGAGCTAACTATGATTCAATTTGACAAAACTACTTTACAGTTGCAGGCAAGGGAGGGCAAGCAACACCAAGGAGTTGCAAATGTGAATGAGAAGAGGAGTTTGGAAGACACAAGTACAATTGATAGTGGTGAATTGAAATCTGATGCAATTATTGTGGGGATTAATGGGGCTGAGCAAAGAGAGGGAACACAGAACCAGTGGGATTTAAGCATGGAGAAGGTGATTGTAGTTTTGAGTTTAAATCTATTTTTTGACTGTAGTAGAATCTGATGTATCTTGTTCACAGGAACCAGCAGCGCAGGGGAGGCAGGATCAGGGAATGGCAGATGAGAACACAGAGAGAATTTTGGTCGACATGGATGCACTTGAGTGTGGTGGAGTGAAAGATGGGACCATGAAACTGGCTCATGAGACCCTTCCTACAGGACAAGTTGTTAATATTGCAGGGGATAAAATTTCTTCCAAGAACCAGCAGAAGGGTGTGCCCTGGGATGACCACAATAAATCAGATATTGAAGGCTCTGAATCAAAACAAACTGCAAGAAAGGAGTTTGACGGGGTTCTTCCACCAGAGCTTGAGAACCAGGTAGCAGTGAAACAAGAAAAGTTGGAGAATAAAACGGAGATGACCATTGGTAGAGAGAATGATGAAGCATCTGAACAAGACCAGACCTCTACGGACCATGCTATCATTGCTCCTTCAGGTATGGATGACCAGGGTGAGAACAACAAGGAATGGGCTGAAGAATCAATAAAAAGCTATGGCAAGTATGCTTCTGATCCAGTAAACACAGCTTGCCAGCCCAGCAAATTTGGCAGGCCAAGTATTGAAGAGGTTAGGAGAATACATATTGGCAGGTCTATCTATATGAAAGACGTAAAAGAATCACAGGGAAGAATTCGTTCTGAACAATCAAACAGAATACAGATAAACAATGTTGGGTATTATTCCCGACATGCAGTTCAGGAACCAGTTTCGGTCAGCAAGGATATCAAAGTGCCCTTGCATGACAGTTCAAGGGTTTGTGGAAGAGATCACGCACCAGAGTTGGTGGTAACATGTCCACCAGAAGAGACTTCTCGATGGAGACAAGAACAATGTGCACTACAAATTTTAGAAGACGTGCAAAATTCTCGCATTGCTGAGAAAACTAGGATGGAGATGGAGATCAGAATGCTGAAGGCACAAATTGCTAGCATGCAGAGACAAGTGATGAACTTGGATCACGTCGGCGAGGTTATGTCCAGATCAAAAGGCCTGAAAAGGCATTGACCTTTTCATAGCGTCTACATGCTAAAGTGTTAGTTTTGCACATATTTGATGCTGTACAACTTTCATTTGTGAAACCAAAAACTAAAGCACGCGAGATTGCTCCTGTGGGCTACCTCATGAAGGTCAGAATGCGCTTTTACTGTTTAGGTGAATTTCATTTCAATTGCTAACACACTAGATAATGCTGGTGAATTTTACATTCTAAATCAAGAAACTATGAAAAATAGTAAAGCAGTCTACAGGGCCTAATCTTTAACAGCTTTTAAAAACGGCTTTTGGCTTGTGTTATAGTACCTAACTTTTAAATGGAATATTTTCTCAAGATGGAGTCTGCAAGTTAATTGTAGTATACGTTAAAAGCTTAACATCTGTATCAACTAAAATCGCAAGCGAGTATCTCTCTTTTCGTAATTTCTGTCACAAACAACTAAAATTTAAAAATTTCAGCTAAAGCCATAAACTGCAGCCATATCACTGTACACTGCACTGTCCAAACAAAAATCAAGAAAGGGCAATCTGCCTTTTGCATTCTTAAATAAAATAAGCCTCTGGTAGTCCATGTATAGTGACTGAATTTTGACCTGCCTAAATTAATCTAGTGGAGAAGCGAATTGGTGTGTGTGTGTTGGGGGGGGGGGGGGGGGGTAAATGTCAGGTTCTTCTCAAAATTCTGAATGCTTGATCACCAACAAGGCTAGGATATATGAATTATAACTAACTTTTAGCTGTTTTCTAACATGTAATGAATCTGCGTTCTGCATGAGTATACTATTTCTAGCCAGGTTCACTTGTCTGGAAATGCACCATAGCTGCTCAAATTGCTAGCTGAAACTGAGAATAAGCTGCTGCTGCTACTAGATGTTGGAGAGAAGCTGGGATAAAGAGGAATCATCATGTGAGCTAAATATAACCAAACTTGGCATCTTATTTCTGACAACGGAACACTCAAATCTCTAATGTTGAAAAAAAGATCACGAAGGGTAAGATAGCAGAAAGGGAAAATATGCAGCCCCTCATCCCCCCAGTCAGACTGAACTCGTCGTTCTTGCAGAGGAGAGCATCTTCTTTCCCTTTGTTTCGTGTGGCTGTGTGAGGTCGCATGTTATGTGCTCCTAAAGAAACGAAACAGTGGAAGCAATGGCAAGCCTTCATTGCTTAAGTTAAGCACTGTTTCAGCTGTTGCTTTCAGAAGATCTCATTCACACTGTTTTATTTAAGGCCGATGAAATTCAAGAACTTGCTATGACCTTGTGTATGAATACGATGACATGCAGGCAGTTTTATGTAAGGCCTTCGAACAAAAATGGAAGAAGTAACAAGAAAAGAAGCAGCTCAACCACTTGTACGCATAGAGATGGCACACAGTTCACTGATCAGACAGATACACCATGTATAGCAGTCAAGCTGCAGGAAGTGGACTAGACAAGAACGGGAGCAGGAGCAGCAGCGACCGTCCGTGCTGCCGGCGATGAGGCTGCCGGCTTCCCCCGGCCCATGGTGAAGCCACGCGTCGTGCGCCTCGTGCAGCCGGAGTGACACGCCACGCCGCTGAATCACCGGCTGCACCGCCACCGCCATCATCCATTCCTCTTCGGCTTCGCCACCCACGGCGACCGCATGGCCTCCGCCTCAGACCCCGGTACCGGCACGGCGTACAGGTTCCTCCTCTCTCTCTCTCTCTCTCTCTCTAGTACGTAACTCCCCTTGTCTCTCTCTTTCTCCCATTGCCGTGGCCATAGGACCCTATCACCGCCGCCTGGATTAAGCGCGCCGCCGTGGACTACTTTTGTTTTGCCGGGTGTCGCGCGCGTGAGGCGGTCCGCGACAAGATCCGCTCGGTGGCGGGAAACGCCCGCGCAAAGGTGCTTGCTACGCCCACGATGCGGCGCTCGCAGGTGTTGACGCTGATGGCTTTGCCCTTGCAGAAATGTGGATGCTCTTGGATGGTTGCTTCAGTTCTTGCTGCAGTCTTGGATGATTGTAGGCTGTGAAATTTATTCTTCTTAACTTTCTAGAGTGAAAGATTTCTGGTACTTAAGAAAATTTTTGAGAAGACATCATTCACCCCACTATTGCCATTACGGGTCCTACAAATCTACAATGTCTCAATTATGTAAGGGGCATTTTGGTCTATTGTCACACTTAAACTGTGCGAATTCGTTTTCATTCGCTACTGTTTAGTTCATGATAATGATAACAGTGTGGTGCATCACATTTTTAAAATGTGAGAATTTTGTTGGTGCCACTGGAAAAGTATGTAATTTTGCTTATGCCATCATAAATCGTGTAATTTTGTTTTTGTTATCTTTCCATCCGTGCGTATTTTATTTTTGCCATTCCTCCAATTTTTTGTTAAGTTAACAGATTTTGACCGTACGTGGCAGATGACACGTGTCGATTAACTGACGGAAATGGGATGGAATGACAAAAACGAAATGCATGGAATAACAAAAACAAAATGCACATGGATGGAATAATGGCAAAAACAAAATTACATGGTTCGCGATGGAATAAGCAAAATTACACTTTTTCAGTGGTACCAATATAATTTTCCCTTTCAAAATTTCTAGGCTTACTTATCATAGATACGCGATTTTTCTAAAATTTGATGAATTTTATAATTTGTAACAGACTAGCTGAATGCCTGTGCATTGCTACAGATTTTTAAAATTTATCATACTAAAAACTTATGGGTGGTAAAAAATTTTAGAATATGCATACAAACATGTTCTAAAAGTTTTTAAATCCATCAAGTAAGTCGGAAGCCGTCGATCACACCTCGTGGTTATAAGTCGAAAGACATTGACCACACCTTGTGGTCGTAGGTTGGGAGCCCTCGAGCACGCCTCATCGTCGTAAGTCGGAAGCCGTCGACCATTGCATGTAATCGTAGGTCGGGAGCGGTCAGCCATCGTTGGTGGTCGTAAGTTGGCAGCGGTCGACGATCGATCGTGGTCCTAAATCAGGATCCTTTGACAAATGGCTTATGGTCGTACATCGGAAGCTGACGATCATCGTTCGTGGTTGTAAGTCGGAAGCCATCGAGGATACTTCGTGGTCGTAAGTCGGAACACATTGACCAGCGCTCGTAGTCGTAAGTCAGAAGACATCGACCACACCTCGTGGTCGTAAGTCGAAACATATTGACCAGTGCTCATGGTCATAAATTAGAAACTGTCGATCACACCTCGTGGTTGTAAGTTAGAAGTCGTCGACCATCGTGCGTGATCGTAGGTTGGGAGCGGTCGACTATCGATGGTGGTCGTACGTTGGCAGGCCTCCAGTGTGCTTGTGCCCTGTCGCCCGATTGTCGGCGCCAGTCTGCTTGGCCCCGACTTCGACTACGGCCCCGATTTCAACCATTACCCCTTTCGACTTCGACCATTGCCCCCTTCAACCACTATCCCCTGCGACTAGACATTGTCACACGGGGAAGGAATTGGTAGCGGCGTCGAGGAGGAGGAGGCGTGACACAAGGGTTCGGAGGTGAAGGAGGCGGCGGTTGCAGGAGGTGGAGGTGGAGGTGGGGAGGAGGCGGCGGGCAAATGAGGAGAGGAGGCAGTAAGCAAATGCGTTGGGAGGCAGCGGTGAGGGGGTGCGACGCTGTTGGGGGAAGTTGGGGGAACTGCGACCAGATGTTGCCGTACGAGGAAGGAATTGATAGCGGTGCTGAGGAGGAGGAGGCACGACATGAGGGTTCGGAAGAGAGAAAGAGGCGGCGATTGCGGGAGGTGGAGTGGTTGCGGGAGGCGGAGGATGCGGGGGAAAAGAAGAGAAGCGCGTCCCAAACATCGGTTCAACTTTTTTTTACGAGGAGTGGAAGAACTGTTTATATGTAAATTTGGACGGCTGATCTTTGATTAGACGGTTGAGAAGAGACGAGGAGGACAGATCCATAACTACTTATTCATATTTTATAATATAATAGTAAAGATGATTTCTTCGCCGTAGAAATTGCGGTCCTTTTTCTTCCTGAGACTGCAGGCTACCATTCATCCTCCGGTTCTCCCCTCCACCACGCTGCCACCGCCGACGAAGTCGGCATCGGCGACCGCGGCCGACTCGGATGCGAGTGGCTGCTGCGCGCCGCCTCCCTCTCCCTCTTCCCATCCACCCGTCACAGCAGCCACATGGCCGCCGCCGCAGACCCCGGAACGGCGTACAAGCTCCTCCTCTCCTGCCCCGCAGGCCTCCCTCGCTCCCGCGTAACCTCTCAGTCTCTCTCTCTCTCCCCCTCCCTCGCACCATCTGATTACATCACACCTGCGTTTCCGAATTGGACGGCGACAAATCTCACTTTTGGTTCATTACTCCACATACTCAATGATGGATTTGAGCTACCTAGGTGGAAAACTCAACCACAGAAAAATTTGTTGAGCAGTAAAGTAATGTAGTGTGTGGATGATATATCGCTATTGCCATGAACTGCCGTGGAGATTTGCTTTGCTGCGCTTGTTGCGGATGGCAGATTGTGTAAAGCTCTATGATATCATCGATGCTTGCTAGTGCTAAGGCACCATTTTGATGGAACTCGTGTTGTGAATTGAAGGTTTCGGTTAAGTTCGATCAGTCATTTGACAGGATTCCCCATCCAGATGCAGCCTTGGAAGAATCTATAAGTGAGGTAATGTGCATATTCAGGCACTTTATGCAATGCACGCATCCATGGTCATCATTCGTATTTGTTGATCATTCAGATATGGAATCAAAGGCTTCAGCGGAACCCATCACTCTACAACGGTACGAAGTTTCGGGTATGTACCTGTAATTCTATCTTGCTATGCCATTTTCCTGCTCTACTGATACCTGGAGATACTGTCAATTAGTGATAAGCACTTGATTAAACTAAAAAAAATATTATGCCCTATTAAGTAATTTGGAATGTGCTATACACAAAGTTGGTATAAACAAGAAATGTGTGTAAATTGGAGTAATTGTGAGGCCTACATCTAGGCTTCATGTGATTTGTCAAAGTAGATGCACAAGGGTTTATTGAAAAATAGGGGTGCCTTATGTGTGCAACCTATCACCTAAGAGGAATTCCTGGTCAATCCCAGAGACCATCTCCATCCAAATAAAAATGGCATATTCACCTTTTTTTCTCTATATAAAATTGTCTAACAAGGGATGTTAAAGCCCTGTTCATATTGGCTTCTAAAAGCTATTTTTCTTACCTTGTCTTAGTGTTTCTTTTACAGCTGAACTTGTGCCGTTACAAAAATTCTGGAATGTACTTTTTTCAATTGATCTCTCTTTACCCGCTTTATTGTGTTGTTGCAACTCCAAATACCAGAATTCATACTTTGACCACCATCACATAATCACAAATTTCAGTATGGAGGACATGCCTTGCACAACAAAGATGAACCAAATCAGGAGTACTGTGTCTCTCTTCATTTGGGTCTTACAGACTATAGGTTCGCTTGACCTTTGTTATTCTATTTCAATAACTGCTTTCTTGAAACAAAAGTCTGGTAGCCTTAACTTCTTAACCTTTTTCCCCTTGCATTTGAACTTTATTTGTATTTCAAAGTAATGCCTCTATTTGATATCAGTGTTAAATTACACACAACAGGACATTTGTGGGAACAAATCTCAATCCACTGTGGGAGAAATTTTTGGTATCCTCTGAAGGTAACTTAGTAATCACATCTTGCTTTGTAGATCAGGTTCTTTTTGCACCTCTAATGGCCTCAAATTTTTTATTCTTTTAGTTTCACGCTATGTTGCATGGACACAGACATGCGTGTCCAACACGACACGGACACAGGGATTCGTCATTTTCCCAAAAATGCTGACATGGGGATGCGGATATATTAATAATTATTATTACATGCGCGCGCGCGCACACACACAGAGAGAGAGAGAGAGAGAGAGAGAGAGAGAGAGAGAGAGAGATGAAAAACATCATAATCATGCCAATATGCCATTAACCTGAGTAGGAAATAATATAATTAGTGCAACAAATTTGACATATAGACTAACAACCAAACAACAAAAAAGGTCATGACTGATGAGGAAGCATGAATGACCAATGAGACATTAAAAAAATGCCACAAACGAGAGATGAAATATTTAGATCTGACATGCCGGAGTGGATAGGAAGGAGCACGAGAAGATTATAGGACTCACTGGGATCACCACGGGTCGCCAGAGGATGGAGTCGCCGCCGGTCGCTGCCACGGTCTACCTTCCTCTCGTGCAAAAACCTTCATTTAAATGTCCCATATGTGTCCCTGCTGTGTCTAATATGTATTGGAAATATAAATTCTTTTTTTTGCATGGCAATATTCAGACACGCGGTAAATATGTGTCCAAAATGAATTTTCTTTTTTTTTTCTTGGCAATTTTCAGACACGTGGAAAATACGTATCCGAGCCATGTCCATCGCTGCCTCCTTGCCATGTCCATGCATCATAGGTTTCACGCCATCTTATGACTTATCAATTTGTTAAATTTTTTTGTTGACCCAGATTTTAAAACTGTAAATGCTTGATATATTCCTCCCTTTTGTTTTCCCCTTCCATTCTTGCATAAGTCTTTTTTTGAAAGTAGCCATTCTTGCATAATTTTGCTCTGTCTATTGTGTAAATGTTCATTATGACGATGAAATTGCTAGTCAGTGAACGACTTTTCATTAGATAACTTGTCTCAGTACTTTGTGTGCTCAGAATCTTTGTACAGAATTAAAAGAATGATCAGTCTTGACCAAAACATTTTCTCTTTCAATCTGATCTGATTAGATGATTCTGTGCATTGCCAACACATGTCAAATCCACTGGGCAATGGTGCAATCGTTGAAACATCTGATGAAAAGATTATTGTATTGCAAAGGAGCTACAATGTGGGGGAGTTCCCAGGATACTATGTTTTTCCTGGAGGACACTCGGAGGTAAAATCTTGGGATTGTTTGACTATATTGAGCACAGTACATGAAAGCTAAGATTTGTTTAAAGACTCAAAATAGAAACAAAGCTCTAGGTGTAGCCCCTCTTGTGCTTTGAATTGACGAAGACACTGGCCTGATTTATGACTTAAAAGTGGCTTCTTCTGCCAGTTAACATGCTGACTCTGAAGTGATTTTTAGAGGAGTGATGTATACTTGATAATTTAGAACTTGGAAAACTTCAACTGAGACAATAATTGAAATTTAGTTCTTGAAGTTAAGGGTATTTTGTTTCTACATGCCTGATGGAGTGATGGGATTATGGATTGAGACATTGAGTGGTCCACCATTAATATACATATCTCTTATTATTGGAGTTCATTTGTTTATATCAGCCACAAGAAATTGGAATCTTGGCTCATCAAACTGATGAAAAAGACCGTGCTTGTCTCAATGAAAGAGTTTCACAAGAGATGTTTGATGGAATCATCCGTGAAGTAGTTGAGGAAACTGGAGTTCCTGCTAGTTTACTGGTAAATAGACCACCTATACTCTTTATCTTGCATACCTAATTTACTGCATCGGCCTATAATCAGTGGCGCTTTTGTGATGTTTGCTGGTTCATATAAATTAACAGGACCACATTGAAATGTTTTTCAATTGTGATAATTACTATGCAAGGAAGATTTCTGCAGTTGCAGGATTTTCTTGGATTTTGTTCAGTGAACTATCCACGTTTAATTTTGCAGACAGATCCTGTTTTCATTGGAGTTTCTCGCCGGGAAATGAATGTTAGGCCAACTGCGTTCTTCTTTACAAAATGTAGCATCGATTCCAGTGGTGTAGCCGAGCTTTATTCTAGAGCTCAAGATGGTTATGAATCCACTAAACTATTTGCGGTCTCAGCGGTGAGTTGGTTGCAGAGCAACTCTTGGATCCTCACCTGGCTTTTGGCTTCTTTCAATTGTTGATGTTGTTTTCGAATTACAGGATGAGTTAAGAGGTATGAGCCAGCGAATGCCTGGTTGCCACCATGGCGGTTTTGCTCTCTATGAATTGATGAGGAATTCTGGCGGAAACTCGTGAACACGGTGATGCAAGTGTATATTTTCTGTTGCAGAGTTAAAAGTAACCATCCAAGCATTCCTAACGTGTCTATTGGATCTTTCTTTTGCAGATGCACTGAATTCTTCAGACGTTGCCATAGCATCATAATATAATAAAGCGCAGAGATAGTCGCAGCTCACACAAACACAATAAAGAATTGTACCGCGCATCAAATTTAGAGTACTCTTCTGATCTCTGTAGTAGATGTGTGGTTCTTCTTTCCATCTGCGGTAGGCCAACGCAGAGCTCTCTAGTAGAACAGAATCGCTGAAAGATGTAACAGCATGAAGCTTATTCTTTCTGTAACAGCATGAAGCTTGATCTTTCTGTACCGTGCAAGAGTTGAAGCCATTTGGTTCCTGACATTATCTCATGGACCTGCGATACTGCAATGGAAGTTTAAGAATCAAGATGATTTATACTACTTTTTCAGGCTAAGAGTAAGATGATTTATACTACTTTTTCAGGCTTGTTTTACGAGCATGGTAATGTTCCATTAGCTCTTCACATTTTGGGCCTGTTCTTTTTAGCTGCGGCTTGTGACTTTTGGGCTGTTTGTAGGAGATATTACAGAGTAACAGAAACTCACATGCGGTTTTTACCAATATAAATGAAGTCAGTAAAGTATGTACTACAATTAACTAGTAGACTTTATCTTCAAAAAAATTCTCCGTTTAAAAGCTAGTTACTGTAGAAAAGCCGAAAAATAGCTTTTAAAAGCTGAAAAGAACATGGCCTTCGTTTGGCTAGTGCAGGCGGGCAACTATTGTAGTTGTAGTATACCATTGATACGAGAACTAGACGTCTTTATGGTATGAATACGTACTTGTGTTCGTATACGCCTTCATGATAGTAAGGCGTGGAGTTTGATAGCTAAGCGTCACCAGGGCCCACTTGTCAGTGAGAGCCCTTCGTTCTCCCGCGACCGCAAGTCGAATCGCGCAGCTCCGTCGATAGTTCGATCTCGGCAACCGTCTCCTCCGCCTCCGGCGACATCACATCACGCCACGAAGAGAGAGAGAGAGAGAGAGAGAGAGAGAGAGAGATGGACGCGGAGCTTCTGGAGCTGCAGCGGCAGCTGGAGGCGGCGCAGAGCACGCGGTCGAGCGTGCGGCTGTCGGAGGGGAACGTGGTGGAGCTGGTGCAGAAGCTGCAGGAGCGCGGCCTCATCGACTTCGAGCTCCTCCACACCGCCTCCGGCAAGGAGTACATCACATCCGTACGTCTGACCCACACCTTCTCCTACTTCCCAATCCCCAACTCCTCTCCGCTCCCCGTCGTCGGAACCAGATTTCTCTGTGCAGTGTAGGGATTAAAATTGGCCTCTAATAACATTATGGAGCGTAGAGAACTTAGCCTGGATTTGGGTATTAGTGGTGTGAATGATGGACTCAGCGTAGAAATTATTGGTATTATCAAATCTAAACCCTGGACTGCTAACGCAGAGCTATTTCATCTTAGTTTAAGCCCTCCTATCAGTAGTTACTCAACTGAGGAAATAGAGATGTTTTTGGGTTATGACATTACGAATACGAAGGATGCTTTAAATTTGTTACATAGTTCCTGGAAAATTCATCTTATGGCATGGATAGAAATTGCTGTGATATGTCGGTCTACTGTAGTTCAATTTAAAGCATTCTCTCAACCAAGAATGTGCTGATTTTAGCTGATCCATGATCAACTATGGTGTGGCAGGACCATTTGAAGCATGAGATTAAGATGGAGATCAAGAAGCGAGGCCGTGCATCGCTGGTAGATTTATCAGATATCCTGGGGGTGGATCTTTACCATGTTGAGAGGCAGTCACAGAAGGTCGTCACAGATGATCCGTCTCTGATGCTGATCAATGGTGAGATCATGTCGCAGTCTTACTGGGACGCTGTGGCAGAAGAGGTAAATGAGAAGTTGCAGGAGCGCAGCCAGATTGCGTTGTCTGAGATTGCTGCCCGGTTGCATATTGGATCAGAGCTGGTTGTTAATATCCTTGAGCCTCGGCTTGGAACTATTGTAAGCCTTCTATCTTACAGTTCTAATGGTTTTTTTCTTAGCTGCTGTCATTCAAGCAAAATGGTACTATTATTATAAATCCTTCTAGGTGAAAGGAAGGCTAGAAGGTGGCCAGCTATACACTCCAGCGTATGTCTCACGAATTACTGCCATGATCCGTGGAGCTGCAAGGGGTATAACAGTTCCGACAAATTTGCCATCCATTTGGAACTCCTTGCGGCAACTGCTCCAAGAAATGCATTATGCTAGTGGAGTTTCTGTGGAAACTTGGTCATATTTTATCAAAGTACTCTCAACTTGGTCCTATATATTCAATTTTCCCCATTTTCAATGGCTTGCTAAAAGAAGGTGCTGTACTTGGATCAGTGCGTGCAGGAGTACACTGGACACCAGCTGTAAGATCCGCAGTTGTTTAATTCATATTCTTAATTCTTAAACTATGTTTAACGTTGTGGTAATTTTCTTCTCTGTAGGTTTTTGTGCATGCTCAAAAGGAAAGCGTTGATGCTTTTTTTTCACAGGTTGAGGCATTTCTAACTTTTATTTTAGTTCCTACAGTTTATAATATGTTATAAGCAAACTATTTTTAAGTAGTGGCACAAGAAGACTTCACATAACAATATGTGTATAGACCTATGCAAGATCTCGACTCCTACATGTGCATTTTCGTATATGACTGCTGAACAAATTCTTCAATGCACACAGTTTTACTCCCGTATCTTGTTGAGTCATATTAAATATATAGTTCTGATATTTAGCATGAATGTTGCGTTCTGATCACATACTCTGCATTATTGTTATGCATTATCTCCTTTTGTTATTGACTTCTCCATTTTCTTTGCAGAACTCTTATATTGGGTACGAAGTGCTTCAGAAACTCGCAATTCCTCAGCCTAAACAGTACTTGGAGTTGGAGGTACTTGAAGCTGTCAATATGCTTTTCCTATTCAAATCATCTCTTTATTTGTGTATATTGACTATCTTATTTTTTCGATAGGCCAGATATCCAGATGGTATTGCACTGGAGGCTGTTTTTGTTCATCATTCTGTAGTCGATATGCTAGATGCTGCTGTGGGTGATGCAATCGAGAATGGACACTGGTATATTGTTAAATTTCATGTCTCCTGAAAGGTTAATTTTGATTTGTCACTGTTATCTGCTATGAGCTCCTAGCTTCATATGTATCCCAAAAAAATAAAAATGAGCTTCTGAGTTATCTTTGATTCTCCCTGTGCACGACTGCACATGATGTGGAGCTACTACAAAGGTGTTATAGCCTAACAACAGAGTACAAGAGCAAAGGGATTAAGCTGATCAAGCGATAACAAGACATGCAAACAGATTAACTAGTGAATTTAGTTCACACTTCAGAGGATTTAACAAAGTTTTGAGTTCATTGAAATAGCTGAAACTTAACAGAGACTCAACATTTTGAGTTGCATCAATACATTATTTGCAGCTTTCCAAATAATGTGGAAGCTCTCCAAATCTGGATCCTATACTAGTAAATCGGCTTACGAGGCTTTCTTCCTTGGCACAATTCGGTTTGCACCGTGGAAGAGAGTTTGGAAGTCTTGGGCCCCCCTTCGCTGCAAATTCTTCATCTGGCTTGCTATTAATAATCGCTGCTGGACAGCCGATCGACTTGCCAAAAGAGGTCTCCCTGTTAGACAGCCATATATAGCGCATGGACTCTTTGGGCTTTTATGGTTAGTTATAGATTGATTGGTATTGTATTCGGCAAGGAGATCCCACGGCGGTTCTGTTTCCATAAACCAACCCGGTCCTCCTTGCCTATATATCTGTAATCCCTTTGCCCTCCAGAATCAATCTACTAATTCCAATTGCCTTCATGGTATCAGACGCCTAGGTCTGTTCTTCTTCTGCTGCCCTTTCTTGCGCGCCTCTGTGGCTGCGCACCACGCCCGCGCGCCCTCCAGGCTGCGCAGCCCTCCGCTCCCATCCGGCGGCGCCTCCCCCCTCCTGCAGCAATGCCCGGCTCTCTCCCCTCCGCTCCCTCTGCTGCAGACGTCGCTGCTGCCCAGGCCGCCGTCGCCGCGCGCACAACAGAGCGCATGGCAGAGGATCTCCGCCGCCAGCAGGAGGCCGCTCGGGCCGCCGCTCTTCAGCGCGCCCAGGCAGCCGAGCAGGAGGCCGCGGCTGCTGCTCAGGAGCGCGACGCCGCCGCCGCCCGCGCTCGTGATGCGCTGGCCCGTGCCGCCCGCGAACGGGAAGCGGCCGAAGCTGCTGTTCAGCCCCCGGACGATGACGCCGCTTCCTTTGTCAGCAACGACGGCGGTCAGCCCCTTCGGGACGTCCTTCTGTCTCACGAGGCCGCCGCCATCATCAATCTCCACGCGCAGGCCGTCGGAGTCCAGAATATACGCAGCCTTGTTCCCGCCGCCCTCGACATGGAGTCCAACAACTACTCCCGCTGGCGCCACCAGATGCTTCTGGTCCTTGGGAAGTTCTCCCTTCAGCGCCATGTCCTCGCCGACGCCGCCGATCACATCTTCCCCGACTGGAAGCGCATGGATTGTGTCGTCATGACGTGGCTCAACGGCACTATCTCTCCCGATCTTGAGGAGATCGTCCGGGAAGATCGCCCCACCGCCCGCTCCATCTGGCTTGCCCTGGAACAGCAATTCCTTGGCAATCGTGAGCAGCGAGCTCTCTACCTCGACGCCGCCTTTCGGAACTTCGTCCAGGGCGATCTCTCCATCACCGACTACTGCCGCAAGTTCAAGTCAATGGCCGACGCTCTCGGCGACTTGGGGGAGGTCGTCACCGATCGTACACTCGTCCTCAACATCATCCGCGGCCTCAACGAGCGATTCGCCTCCATCGGCATGCATCTTCAGCGTGGGCGTCCGTTCCCCACCTTCCTGGAGGCCCGTACTGACCTCCTCCTTGAGGAGCTCAATCTGGCCCATCGCTCGACGCCTTCGCCCACCGCCCTCGTCGCCTCTGGTGCCGCCGGAGCTGCGGGTCCTCATCCGCAACCCAACAAGCCGGCCACACCTCCTCAGCCGCATTCCAGCGGCTCCTCTGGTACCGGTAGCAACTCCAGGAACTCCGGCAAAGGCGACAAACGTGGCACACGTGGCGGCAAAGGCAAGGGGCGGCAGTCTGGCATACCCGCCTCTGGTTCAGCGCCCTCTGCACAGCCCCAACAGGCTCCGACCGGTGGCCTGTGGCCCAGCTTCTACAGGCCGTGGTCAGGCTCCATCAGCATGTGGCCTGGGAATCGTCCTCCCCTGGCTCCAATCCCGGCGCCTCGTTCTCCACTGCCTCAGCCGCAGGCCTTTGTGGCCGGCGCCCAGACACAGTGGGCTGCTCCTCCTGGCGCCCAGGGATCGTGGGCTGCTCCTCCTGGCTACTACTACCCCACCGCCGGCACGCCATCCTGGGATGCGCAGGGACTTGCTTCCTCCTTCAACACCATGTCACTGATCCCTCCTCAGCAACACGATTGGATCTTCGACACTGGTGCCACCTCGCATATGACTTCTGACGCCGGTACACTCTCCTCCACCTCTTCCTCGCGGTATCCTATTCCACCTTCAATTATTGTCGGTAACGGAGCCTTACTGCCCGTCACCTCCTCTGGCACAGCTCATCTCCCCGGTCCTTTATGCCTTAATAATGTCCTTGTTTCACCTGGGCTTATTAAGAATTTAATTTCCGTTCGCCAATTCACTTCTGACAATAATTGTTCCGTCGAATTTGACCCCGCTGGTTGTTCTGTGAAGGATCTGCAGTCCCAGAGAGTGATCACCAGGTGCAATAGCTCCGGGCCGTTGTACCCTCTTCGCCCATCTGGCGCATCATCCCTCCCTGCTGCACACCTCGCCGCTGCGTCCTCCGCGTCCACCTTATGGCATCGTCGTCTCGGTCATCCTGGATTCGAGACTCTATCCAAACTTATGGCTTGCAATAAAGAAATTAGACACTCTATATGTCATGCTTGTTAATTAGGACGTCATACACGTCTTCCTTTTCCTGTGTCAGCATCTCGTGCCTCATTTATTTTTGATCTCATACATTGTGATTTATGGACCTCGCCAGTTCCTAGTGTTTCCGGTTTCAAATATTATTTGGTCATCCTCGATGATTGCTCTCACTACTTGTGGACATTTCCTTTACGACTCAAGTCTGACACGTTCACCACCCTGTCTAATTTCTTCGCTCTTGTTTCCACACAGTTTGGATGTACCATCAAGTCTGTCCAATGCGACAATGGGCGCGAGTTTGACAACTCCAATGCCCGCACCTTCTTCCTTACTCACGGCACCCACCTTCGTATGTCGTGTCCTTACACGTCCGCTCAGAATGGGAAGGCTGAGCGGGCCATTCGCTCCCTCAACAATGTTGTTCGCTCTCTTCTTTTTCAGGCCTGTCTTCCACCTCGCTACTGGGTAGAGGCCCTGAACACCGCCACCATGCTTCTCAACATCTTACCAACCAAGACGCTGCGCTCCCATACGCCTCATGAAGCCTTCTTTGGCTCTCCTCCAGCGTACGAACACCTGCGCGTCTTCGGTTGTCGCTGCTATCCCAACCTATCTACCACAGCTGTCCACAAACTCGCTCCGCGCTCCACTTCGTGTGTTTTCCTTGGCTACTCTGCACATCATAAAGGATACCGCTGCCTTGACATCGACTCCAACAAGATCATCATCTCTCGGCATGTGATCTTCGATGAGTCTTCTTTTCCTTTTGCCGAGCAGCCCACCACACCCTCTTCCTCGGAGTTTGAGTTCTTGGACATCTTCACTAACCCCGCTCCGGTGCCCATAGGCCCGACGCGACTATTCTTCCCTGCTGCAGGAACTCCACCGGCTTCTTCGACACCTCCTGCAGACTCCACGCTGCAGCCACCCGCACTGCCACGTGCGGCAGTGCCCTCTGACGTTCTTCCTGCGGTGTCACCCGCTCCCTCGCCCGCACAGCCACGTGCGGCAGCCTCGACGTCCTCTCCCGCACAGCCACGTGTGGCTGTCCAGCTCCCGCCGCACCCTGCTATCACCAAGGTGTTTAGCCGGCGTCGCCCAGCTCCTTCGGCGTCCTCTGCACCGGCTGCGTCCCCTGCGCCGGCTGCCCTGGCCCGCGTCATCACCCAGGTGTATGGCCGCCGCCCTCACCCTGTCCTCCCGACGCTTCCAGCCGCGTCTCCGGAGCCTCCCGCCGCTCCTGCGCCCCTTCCGCAGGGCGCGGTTGCCATTCCCCCCGTGGTCAATCAACACCCCATGGCCACCAGGGCGAAACACGGCTTTCGGCAACCTGCCGTGTTCCACACCGCGCTACTGTCTCCTGTTCCAAGGACATACCGAGCTGCTCTTGCCGACCCACACTGGCGCGCTGCCATGCTGGATGAACATGCTGCTCTCCTACAGAACAACACCTGGGATCTTGTTCCGCGCCCTCCTGGCGCAAATGTGGTGACTGGCAAGTGGATCTTTAAGCACAAGTTTCAGGCTGACGGTTCACTGGAGCGCTACAAAGCTCGTTGGGTCCTCCGCGGCTTCACACAGCGCCCCGGCGTTGATTTTTCAGAAACCTTCAGCCCCGTCGTCAAACCAGCCACCGTGCGGACTGTGCTTTCACTAGCTCTCTCCCGCAACTGGCCTATTCGACAGCTTGATGTGAAGAATGCCTTCCTCCATGGCAACCTTGCTGAGACAGTGTATTGCGTTCAGCCATCCGGGTTCGAAGACTCCTCTCATCCAGATTACGTCTGTCGTCTGAACCGTTCCCTCTACGGTCTCAAGCAGGCGCCTCGAGCATGGTACAGTCGTTTTGCAGCCTTCTTGGTGTCTCTCGGGTTCGTGGAAGCCAAGTCTGACACCTCGCTCTTCGTATTCCACCGTGGCGCTGAGCTCATCTACCTGCTGCTCTATGTGGATGACATCGTCCTCACCGCTTCGTCGACCACGCTCCTACATCGCACCATTACTGCCCTGCAGCAGGAGTTTTCGATGAAGGACTTGGGTGATCTCCATCACTTTCTTGGGATGCATGCTCAGCGGCGGTCTAATGGCCTTTTTCTCTCGCAGCGACAGTACATGCAGGAGATTCTCGACCGCGCGGGCATGACTGAGTGTAAGCCCTGCTCCACTCCCGTGGATACTTGTTCCAAGGTTTCAGCACAGGATGGCACCCCCGTCAGCGACGCCACAGATTTCCGGAGTTTGGCTGGTGCTCTTCAGTATCTCACCTTCACACGCCTGGACATCTCCTACGCCGTGCAGCAAGTCTGCCTTCACATGCACGATCCTCGAGAGCCTCATCTTGCCGCTTTGAAGCGTATTCTGCGGTATCTTCGTGGCACTCTTCACCTTGGGCTGCTCCTTCGACCTTCCGCACAGTTAGAACTGGTTGCCTACTCTGACGCTGACTGGGCCGGCTGCCCGGACACTCGCAAGTCCACCTCAGGTTATGCTGTGTTTCTCGGGAACAACCTCGTCTCCTGGTCCTCCAAGCGCCAGAACACTGTCTCCAAGTCCAGCGCCGAAGCCGAGTACCGCGGTGTGGCTAATGCCGTGGCTGAGGCATCCTGGCTGCGCCAACTCTTATGTGAGCTCCACTCCCCACCTAGTAAGGCTACCTTGGTGTACTGCGACAACATCAGCGCCGTCTACATGTCCTCCAACCCGGTTCAGCATCAACGCACCAAACATATTGAGATTGATCTTCATTTTGTTCGAGAGCGTGTTGCCATTGGTGCTGCCCGCGTCCTACACGTGCCGACGTCATCCCAGTATGCTGACATCTTCACCAAGGGTCTGCCTTCGACGGTTTTTCAGGAATTCCGGTCCAGTCTGAACGTCTGCGGCGACGCTCCGACTGCGGGGGGGTGTTAGACAGCCATATATAGCGCATGGACTCTTTGGGCTTTTATGGTTAGTTATAGATTGATTGGTATTGTATTCGGCAAGGAGATCCCACGGTGGTTCTGTTTCCATAAACCAACCCGGTCCTCCTTGCCTATATATCTGTAATCCCTTTGCCCTCCAGAATCAATCTACTAATTCCAATTGCCTTCACTCCCGCACCCTGTTGCTTGTCCCCTTTGTGACCAAGAAAATGAAGCTGTACAACACTTGTTAGTCTCCTCCATCTTTACCCGTCAGGTTTGGTTTATAATCCTTCAGAAGCTCGGCCTGGCCTCAATTGCTCCTCAGCCAACCTCAAACAAGTTCTCAAGCTGGTGGTGCCAAGCTGTGAAGGGTGTTCCAAAAGGCTGTCGAAAAGGGATCAATAGCCTGATCATCCTTGTCTCTTGGGAAATTTGGAAGCACCGAAATGACTGTGTCTTTAATGGTACTAGCCCAAGCATCTCTACCTTGCTGCAGACTATCTCCGGTGAATGCATTTTGTGGTGCACAGCAGGTGCAAAAGGTCTTCAGGAGTTGCTTGCTAAGGCTTTTGCTGGAGGCCAGTGATCTCTTTTTGGTTCTAAGGCTCTAGCCGTCTTAGTTGGGTCGTTGGGGTTTGTTTAGTTTCTTGCTGAGGTTGTTGTGTGTGTGTCCTGGTGTGAGTGTGTGTGTGTGGGGATTCCTTCCCCTTTGTTTTCCTTTTTATCTTCTCAATGAAATGATATGCAGCTCTCCTGCATGTTCGAGAAAAAAAATTATTTGTAGCTTTTTCCTAATTGATTGTTAGTAAAAATTTTTTGCTGCCATGCCAAGTATTTTTCATTAAGATATCATTTATTCTTTCAGGATTGATTCTCTTTCGGTCCTTCCATTGTATATCAGTGGCCCTGATGCAACCAAGATATTGTCTCTTTGTCCATCTTTGCAGAGGGCAGTCAAGGTTGGTGTCTTTAACGTAGTTGAAGTTTGTAGATTTTTCACTATGGACCACGCATTAAAAAATCTTTCTTTGCAGTCTTCTAAAGCAATGGTATTCGGAGAATCATGTGTCTTTGGTAACGTGTTTATTAAGGTGACTTCTTAGAACCTACTTCATGAACTTGCGATAATCTTTCTTGCATTCATATAGTGTGCATACTATCCCATTATATCTCTTAAATGAGTGCAATGTGTCTGTTCTTCAAACCATTTTAGAGTATTTTTGACCGACTTGAGAAAGAGATGGACTCTTTTGGTATTAAACATAATAGTGCTGGTCAAGGAAAGCCCATGAATATGAATCCGAGCAGTGAGCATAGGGCAGGATCTGGCCAGTACTCAGACACAAAAGATCTTGGTGATAATGATACCAGCAGTACAGGTGTTTCATCAGACAGAGGGCCAAAGAAGAAAAGAGGGAAAATGATGGGGTCTGCAAAAGGTGGAGCACTTGAAAAGGATGATGACAATGAAGAAAGCATTCCTGTTAAGGACAAGAAAGCTCATAGGAAAAACAAGGATGCTGGTTCTGCAGGTGATGCAAAACATAAGGATTTTCTCTTTTTTTCCATTCATCATTATTCTTTTTATTCTGACTTCCATACTTCGATCGAGATATTGGACATAGAATGCCACTCTTTAAAATGGAAAAAAAAGGAGTAATCAGCTGTGACACGTTCGCGAAAAAGGATGCTGGTTCTGCAGGTGATGCAAAACATGGTGGTAAAAAAGCATCAGAGAAAACAAAAGAGGAGAATACAAACATCTTTCCTGATGAATTGATTGCACAAAAGGTTTTGACTGTTGCTCCAGAGTTAGAAGAGTTGGGAGGTCAGGAAATAAATCAAGATTGACATAATTGTTTCTATTAATTTGAATGGTAATTCTAGAAATTTCTTAACTGTTTAAATGATTGTTAGGCTCAGATGACTTAAATGGCCCACTTAAATTATTGTCCTCTCACCTGAGGCCAATGCTTATTGACTCATGGATGAAGAAAAAGAACACTATGCTGTCAGAAAATGCTGAAAGGAGGCGACGTTTGCTTGATAATATGCAAAAGCAGCTAGATGAGGTAATCTGCTTTTGCATCCCATTTACCTTTTGGTTTCTTTCTGTACTATTGATCTTGCTCTACAGGTGCTGCCTCGAGTTTGCATGTTATGGCTACTCTATTCTAAATTGTTTTCCTGCATCTCAGCAACCCTTTATGATGCTAGGTCATGTAATTAATTTTGATAGTATTCTAGCTATTTCGGTATTATTCTACTTATTCTTTGTCTGTCTTCATCAGGCTGTCCTGGATATGCAATTCTATGAAAAAGCTTTGGATGTATTTGAGGATGATCCTGCTACCTCTGTAAGCTTCTATAGGCATTGTTCTCACAAGATTGTGTGGTACTCAATAAGTTGGCAGCATTTACTTATGGTCCTTTTCTTTACTTGTTTTCTGGTTGCCAGGGCATCTTACACAAGCATCTGCTAAGAACTATGGGTACTCCAATAGTTGACAGAGTTTTGCTTACACTGGTAAGTTTTATACTCTGCTCATGCACATGTGGTTGTCTGCAATTTTGTAGTTTCTTTGCTGTACTCCGTGTTTGGCTTTGCTTTAACATTTGAATAAAAACCATGTCAGATGAACAAGAACCCTTTGAATAACATGCAGCCCTGAGGCCCCTGACTGTTTTACTAGTCTGCTTCTTGTGGTGTTTGTTGGTTGATGAACTAGGAAACTGTTACTAGCTTTTAGCTCCTAGTTCTATTTTGAATCATTTAAAAGTACTTCAAAGCTAGTTCTCTGACTGTTATACTTTGCACTGAACTACGGATAGGATAAGGACAACAAATTGAAGAATGGAATGGAGGTTGAGGACAGTGAAGAACAGCATGTTCAACTGAGCAGGGGCGGAGCTACATGGACCGGAGGGGGTTCCCAGGAACCCGGTTCCAAAACAAAATTTAGTTATTACTAGTAAATATTCACCCTTTGTGCACCCCTTTTGGACCAATATGGTGTACCCTTAGCTCAAAAAACACCCTCACTCGTCCTGTCCAGCCCATTCGTTTTGAAGTGGTGCACCCTCTTCATTTTGCTCTAGCTCCGCCACTGCAACTGAGCACTGCTGACCGCACTTCTCTGGTATAATTCGCTTATTTTTCATTCTTCCATGTATCATGTAATGTTTTCCTGCGTCAACCCTGAATGTCAATTTCATTTGGTTTTTGACTTTATGTGCAAAATATATATATACAGGCAAAGGATCTTCCTGGGTCATTGTCACTGAAGGCTCAAGCTTTAGTTGAAGCACTGGAGGGAAAGGTTTGACTTTAACAAAGAAATAAAGTTATTATTGAAGATTTGAAGTCCTTAATTTTGTATCCCCCCCAACCAAAAAAAAAAGAAAAAAAAACTAGTATGTGTAACAGCTGAAATTCTGGTAATGTGGTAGCACCTAACATTTTAAAATTTGGCATACCTCAAAAACTTCAGTCTGGGCCTCTGGGGGTATGAATAGGCTTTTGGACAATTAATAGGAGAAAATACTACATTCTTGATGCAGTGAAGCTAGTATCTATGAAGAAGTTCTTCATTGAAGCTTTCTGCATTATGGTTCATCACCAGACTGGCAAGATGCCATATTGTAGAAAACACTAGCAAATTCATAATTGATTGTGTCCTGCATTGTGTCCTGCGGTCCTGCCTGTATCCATTAAAACATTCTGACATTCTGCAGGCTAACCCTCTTTGCGTTAATTTTCTGAGTGTTCTATGATACCAATCATTTGATCCTGTAATACCAGGTAAATTAAATATGCAACAAATATCCTGAAAAAATATTCTCACGTGAAGATAAGTGTTGAATTTATTCTTGATATATTATATATTCAATTCTTTTTTGCAGAAGTGATCTAATTCAAACTATGGCTTTACACAATAGTTCAGATATAAGACTGTGCATGTAAGAAGGATGCTGCACACCTAACATACTATACTATCAACCTTCCTCTCTAAGTTGCTTCATTACTTCATGAAATGTAGATATTCCTAAGCATGTGACTGCATTGAGCTGTCTAGAAAGTTAACACTAACGACTGACTGCTATGTCTTTTGACATATTAAACAAAGTCTGCTTAACTTCAAATATGAACTGTAATTTGTAGTTTTTTCTAACCTTTTCCTTCTAATCCATGGCAGCGGTTTGATTCATTTATGGACGCCTTAAGAGATATAACAGAGGAAAGGTAATAATATATGTTTGTAATTGCTTTCCACATTGTCTGGATTATCAAAGTCCTTACTCAGTTACTCTCTCTCTCTTTTTATTTTTGCAGTGGCTTGTTATTTAAGAAGCTTGATAAAAGATTAGAGAGGTCAATGCTGCATTCCTACCGCAAGGTTTGTTCTTTGGGTAATCTTGAGTGACCGCATGGTTCAGAAAACCAGCGAGAACTGTCTTGGAACTGGTCCCATACTGGGTTTTTGAATTTTAGCAAGTTTAGGCCCTAAACAATCCCCTTTGGTCCCCACTTTAGGCAGAATGTGTATATTATTACTTATTTAATATGCCCCAAACATCAAACCATGAAATGTTCAAATTCAAAATGTACAAGTCGCCTGGAAAACCAGAATCATTCTGGCCACGGTTTTCAAAACCCTTGTGTATCACAGTTCCTTCTTCCTCTTTCTTATGTTTGTTTGGATCTTCTGAGTCTGGCTGATAATCAATTCATTGAGATTTACATATTAGCAGTATGGTACCTCCATGAAAATATGATGTTCTTTACGGTTTTTAAGCATCAGAATAGTGCATGTACGGAATACTAGAACCCAAGTCATGATCACCATGAAATATAAAATTACCAAGATTGTTAGACTGGTAGGCACTTTGATGCTTAAACTGCTTGACTGGCTGGGCGTTATTGCATGTGTGAAAACGATGATGTCCAATATGGCATGCAATGTACTGAATAAATAATTTGGCTTTTGTCTGATATGTGAAGTGTCTTTATGGCTAAATTTCTATTGCTAATTATCTGACACCTCAGTTTCTTATATGAAATGAAGGACTTGACAGGACAAGTTTCTTCAGAGAATGATCCAGTTTCCTTTCTCCCAAAAGTTGTTGCTCTACTTTTTCTACAGGTTTGTTTGACTGTGTGTTTCCTCCAATTTTGTCCTGTCTTCATTCTATATATTTTATATTGACCTTAGAAACATCCTGTTTTAATTTCTTTTAGGCATACAACAAGGCTCTTCAGGCACCAGGAAGAGCTGTTGGTGCTGTCATGACACTATTGAAGGTAATTAGTTGATTCTTATTTGCTTTCGGATACACTTAATGCAGTTTTGGCAGAATCTGTTCTTTTTTAGCAACAGTATTTCCTGAGCATAGCATCTTGCTGTTATTTGCCTGATATTTGTCATTTAGCTTCCAGAAGAATCGGTCTTTCCACGTTTTTCTTATCCTGTCCTTTTATAACAACAAACTCCTTGATTTTGCTTTATTTCATCTCGGAACAACAGCTAAGTGTGATTAGTTTGTGTGGTATGTACTCAGCTTAGTTTTGTTTTACTTATAGATCGGGAATTACTATAGAATCGGTCTTTCCACGTTTTTCTTATCTTGTCCTTTTATAACAACAAACTCCTCTTTTTGCCTTTTTGGAACCTTTTTTTAGATGCAATTTTTGGAACCCGATGGGTAGTTCTGTGCATTATGGCTATAGCATCTTAGGTTCGTAGTGTTCAATTAATCTTTTTAATATTGGAGGATTGGGATGTTTCGACCCGTCTATGTTGTAGACTTATTTCCCATATTCAGATATACCTTCTATTTAAGCAAAATCTATCTCTATGTGAAAGTGCAATTCTACCTCCATTTCGCAGGATAAGCTACCAGCTTCAACCTACAAGGTTTTGACTGATTATCACAGCACTACCGTGAAACTTCTAGCACTACAGGCTGCTGCTACTGAAGATGTAAGTTCCCTTAAAACAATTTCCAATTTATCTCTGCCCATTCTTGTGTTTGCATTATCCTTTCCCAATGGTTTTTTGGTTTCTACCCTGAACTCTTTAGACATATATTGTAAACTTATATTCCCAGCTTTCCATCTGAAAACCGCTACTTTGGCCATATACTCGTATTCACTGGCTAATGCTTCCTTATTTGGTTTACAAAGTTATTCATGCATGAACATTTCCTACCATATGGAGGAATCATGAACCATGAACTACTATCTAGTGCTCGTACCATTGGCTTGTGTCTTTTCCCTGTAGGAGGAAGATTGCGCATCTGATCGAATGCTAGAGAAGAAGGAAGATCTGGAGGAAAGGCTGATGCCAGAATTGAAATCCCTGGTCCTCCTCGGCACGGGCAAAGAATAAGCATTGAGCAGCAAAGCTTGTGTGCATGCTAGGCCATGTCTGTGTACGTACATACACGGGCTATCCTCTTGCGTTAGAGCTTCTTTCGTCCCTCTTGGAGTAACATAGAGTAGGAAAATACGGTGTACATTCTAGGGGGTGGGTTCGTGTGACAATAGAATTATCATCTCATGCTCTGTGTATTTTAGCAGATGTTCAAGTTTAGTGGCAGAAGTCATTACAGAGTTTACAACAGAATTCAGGTGTTAGGTTCATCACTCTAGAAAAGAGCGATGTCTTGGAAGAGTCCAAACTGGACTTGAGAGTGATAGCTGCACGAAATTTGTAGCAAGAGAGGGACGGCAAGAGAAAGGGCCTCTTCTTTTCCTCCGAAACTGACGGCTTTTAACTTTTACTACAGTACCTAACTTTCAAACGGAGTATTTTCTCAAAACGGGGTCTACAAATTAAACGATGTACACGTCAAAAGCCCAACATCTGTACCAGCTAAAATCGCAAGTGAGTATCTCTCTCTTCGTAATATGTATCGTAAATAGCTAAAATTTAAAAATTTCAGCTAAAAATCATAAGTCGCATCTGCAGCTAAACAGGCTCAAAAACGCCTCTCTCTCTCTCATGCCAGCGAACCAGTGTAAGTTGGGGCCCAAACAGTCCAATATAGCACAACTAGTGGGCTTCCACGCAAAAACACATCCGGCCAGCTGGGCCTGACAGCCCAATCCAACGGTTGGCGTCGGCCCAAAATGGAGGACCCAGATGTTAATACAGACAAGTTTAAAGGGTTGCCATGCAAGATGCTCCACCGTGCGATCTCTATCGGACGGCGCCCAGTTGGCTGCTCCATCTCCCCCGAGCGAGAAGGTTCTAGAGGCTTCGAGGCGAGCGAGCGCGCGGGAATACGAGATGGTGGTGCTGCACGTGAGGTGGGCCCTCACCGTCGTCGTCGTCGCCGGAGGGGGAGGAGGAGATGGAGTTCCTCTACGAGTGCGCAAGCGTCGCCGGCATCCGGCCCCGCCTCCTCTCCCTCTGCCGCCGCCTCCGAGGTGAGAAATTTCTCGATGCCGCACTGCCTTTGCTTCTTCGACGTGCGGATCGAATCGAACTGGCGCTGTGGTTGCGTTGCTGCAGAGAGGTGTGCCGACGCGCGTGCGGCGGCGGAGCTCGAGGAGAGGGCTCTGTCGGAGGCCGAGGCCTACGCCTCCAAGGTCAGATTCTCGATTTGATTCGGGAGTTTATCGTCGAATCAGTGTGATTGTACCTGTTTGTCGATTTTTTTTGTGGGGGCGATTGGATTATAGCATTGTGGTTCAAGTATGTCGCTAGCTTTAGAATTGAACTCCATAGAATAAATGGAAAAGGAGCTCTTCCACAAATAAATCTTGCTCCATTGTGCAAATTTCAGGGTTTGGAGGTCCTACATTAGGCACTTACTGTTTTTGAACAAATCCATCAAACAATGCATTGTCTCATTGGAATTTGATTCAGAAATTTGCATGATTCTTGCTCTGCATTTCTGAATGTTAGTGTTTTAGATTGGGAAAGAAAAGCTAAACTAAGCATTACCTTTCTATTACCAATTAAACTAAACTTTCTAAGGATTGTTATGCTGTAGGATGTGAAACTAATTTGGCATATATACGCCAGTTGTAATCAATTTTTGGAGCCTACAACTTGACATGATAGTCCCTTGACGGGATGTTTCTGTTGAAGATTTTGAGATGTGTCTGGATCTTACTCCAGGAGCAAGTGCGGCATAACAGATTTTTGCCCCCTCGTGCTTTAAGGGAATATATCAAGAACATTGAAAAGACAGCTGCTATTTGTTCTACAAGAGTCTCCGGAGGCATTGTGTCTGCAACAGCCATTATCAGGTAATAGATGCATTAGACAACATAGATGCGGTTTTCAAAAAAGTTAGTATAAATTGTTTTTTAAAATATAATATGGATTTGCTAGTCCTGGAGAAAAAAAAATCGAATCTCATCTTTTGTAGTTTCACTGAAATATCTGAAGCTTTGTAAAGTGTATCAACATTGATGAGGGCTAGGTCCGACTCTCAAGTTGACTAAGTTTTCCTTTAAGTTTACATTTTTCCCCCTATTTCACCCAAACATGGGATGTCCTCTGCTTACTGTCAACTTTTCTTGTAAGCAATATCCAGATGACAAGCATGAGAGTGTACAACTTTTGGCTTCGGCTTCTTTTAGCAATCACTATTCATTATACTAATAAGTCACAGCCAAAAAGTATAAGCCGCAACCCAAAAGAACAGACCCTATATTGGTATTAATGACAAAACAAAGGTAACATTCAGCTATAGTGTAAGACGGTTGCTTTGATTCGTGATTGCTTTGTTTAACATTTTGCATTAATTTATGCAGATTGTCGTCAGGCTAAAGCAATCTCCTGATGAATCCTGAGTGTGCTTCTACCCTTCATTGATCTTGCAGAGTTAGTTTTGTTTTGTGTAGTGTATGCAACTATGCAATTTATGCCCTTGTAAGGTGTTTTTCATTTTCATGAGCAAGCACCTCTTCAGTTGTACCACTACCAAGTACCAACTGGCAACCTGTATAAACACCTTAAAACAATGCTAGTTGCTTTTGAGATCTTCATTTGCACAAACTTAGAAATATCTTGTGACTCACATATATGAAAAATACGAAATAAAAATATATTGTATGTGCTGTTCTTTGAAGCAATTTACTTTGGGGAACACATGATGTTTAATTTGATATCATGAATACTTTGTTTGAGCTCAAATTACTCTCTTGATCTGGCCTACTTTTACAAACATAGAGTGGGGCATATCTAGTGAAAACTAATGACTAGGTGCAATTGAAGCGCTTTTCTTTTGAGGAGATGATGTTTAATACGATAGCAAGAATGTTGTGTTTGAGAGCTCAAATTACTCTAGTGGTCTAGCCTCACATGGCATCACAGCATGCTCTGGATATTCATCTTGGAGAAATTAAAGGATTCAAATTATTTAACTTGAAAAGGGATTTAAAAATTGAAATTACCATGTTTCCTTTTGCTTCTAAGTTCCATTTGTCTCCAGGAGAAAAGGTCAAGAACCACAAAGTAATTCCAGAAATTAAAAATTGAAGAAAATAAATCATAAGAACAAAGGGTTTAACTGATGTCCATGCTTAGGTCCAGAGTAGAGATTGGAGTCAGTATAAGCTTGGTTTAAGAGTTTATTTTCTGTATGAAAAATTGGAACATGATAGTGTGTTAATCATCGACTGCTTCTTAATACATGTTGAAGGTATTTGTGGGTATATAGTTGTAAGTAGACACTTGAACGTGATTGACGAATAGCTAAGAAAAAAAATCTACTTCTTGATATATGAGAGGACCACGAAATAAGATGATAGCCAAACTCATTCTGCAATAGCGTTTGTTACTCATAATGTTGTTCTTATTTGATTTTGTTTGTTAAGAAACTAGAGAGTTGTGCTCAGAAAAGTAGTCCAACGTGTCTAGCATTGCAGCCTACATGAGGGGGGCCTAACATGCTCTGCACCCTTTGTCTTTGATCTGGCTCAACTTTGGCTATTGTATTTAGCTTCTGACTTCTGAGGCTTATTTGTCCTCATATGCGTGTCTCTTGAGTTCCTTCCTATGAACATACTAAGGAGCAAAAAGTGTACAATTTTTTGGGTATCTAGGTTTCTTTGTCAGTAGACTATGTACCAGTTTGCAGGAAGGTAGCAGATCATCTTAAAGACGTAAACAGAGCATTTGATTCTTTGCTTAGCTCATTTCGAACACTTACAAGCACAGTGATACTGAGACAAGTCTTCAGTCATGATTTTATCTGTTGTAGCGATTCCTTTTTCCCCTTGAGGCTTAGCTTGAGAAAACAAAGTATTAGAATTGCTGCAATCATCGAGCCTCCCAACTGTGAAATCCTACACGTGACTTATGGTCGGTGGCTGAATGCAATTCTTGGCGCTTGCATAGCATAACCATCACTCAGGAGTCAGGAATCAGCAATTGTTTCCCGTGTTGTTGACGAACCGGCCAAGGTGTGGTTTTGGCATGTCTCGCTAAAGATTGACTTGTCCTATAAGCAAAAAAATTTTATATCCTTACGTTGTGCAGTTTGAATCTTGGAATCAAACAAGTGATGAAGTTGGTGCCTCCTGTCTACAGGTAGGTATAAATCCTTTTTGTCAGATTTCTTGTCTTTTACTGGTAGAAACAAATATGCCTATAATACTGTTGCTCTTATCACATGAGCTAAGTAAGTTGCACGGCATGAAGCATTGAAGCCTATCCTGCCGTGCAGTTGCATTTTACTACCATCAACATAAAGAATCATACCTTGGTCGATTTGTTCAGTGAAGCGTTTATGTACTCTTTCCATAGCTTTGACCTTTCAGTCAAAACTATCTGCTGCTCATTCTGGCTTCTTCTGCTGCAAAGCACTACCAGATGCCAACAGCCGAAGAGTAATTCCATTGCTCTTCGGCTTCATTCATCTGTGCCACTTCGTGATGTAGTTCTTGTTTGCAAACATTTTGATGACCACCGCGTAAGCGCTTCGGTCTATTTCTGATTTGCCGTTTGATCTGTGAACTCAACTCATGTTCAGAACACGACAATCATTCTACACGATCATGACCTAGTCATTCGCTAAGGATGAACACGAACCAAAGCAGCGTTGTCAGCATACGAGGCTTTTTCACTTATTCCGGTTGTTTGTTGTGATTGGAAATCCCTCTCCTCCAACTTTTCTCTCGTCTTGAGCAACAGAAAGGTGAAAACTTTTTTCATGGCTACTTTCTTAGCCACCCTTTTCTCTCCTCTCCTCTTGAGAAGATTCCTTGGTTACATTAGGCGAGGGTTTGTTACAGGCAAATGGTTTGCTCCGTCCAAGGTGCTGCTGTTAAGCCTGTAACTTTTAACAGTCACTCGCAGACATAGAGATGGTGGAAGGAAGGAATCTCCTCTCATGTGTATGCTCTCTCCCTTTATCACACACACACTGCCTCACAGCTCGTGCTCATCTGGGCCTGTTTTGTGCTTGCATGACCCATCCCAATCAGAAGATAGACAAGCCATGGTGGGGGAAGAACTGGGAACTGGCAATCATCACCCCCAAAGCTGTTTGCCTTTTGACAACCCTGTTGTGTTGGGTGTGTGTCAGCCAGTGGCCAATACAAGTCATCTCGCAACTGTTTCAGGTATCTCCAATTCACCAACAGTATACAATAGAAAATGTTCAAATGTGGTGACTTGAGTAGTTTGTTCTTTTTGGATCATACCATTTGTAATCTACATAGCAGAGTACTAGTAGTTCTTGTTTGCTCATCACTGGCTGTTTTACTTTTGCTATGTGTGGATACCCCATTTGGATGTGCAGGTGGGACCTTAATCTTCTCTGGTAAGATTCCTTGAGAGCATGCTGCTCGGAAAAGCCTAAGCCTTCGCCGGCCATGTGTAAGCTCAACCAAAAGCAAGCATTTCTCATGGAGTACATCACAAAACCATTGTTCTGAGGCGAAGGGATAGCGAGGTGCAGACATGCAGTGCGGTGCAGGAGCATGGCGTGGAAGCTGGCAGAGGCGTCTGCTTTGGAGCTTGGACTTTGGCGTGCCACGACGGCAGGAGCACTCCATGGACTCTACTGCAGTACAGCCTTCTGCAAGGCTCCATGGATGGAGGCATGGAGTATGCGGGGTAGGTGAAGGTATGCGCCATCCAATTTATAACCAGATTGATTTTGTACAGGAGGTATGGTCAAGTAGTGTACTTTGGGTGGAATCAAATCTGCCACCAAGTCAGTGCCACCCTAGCACCATTTATCAGTACAGTACAGAACAGTACCCCACAATAGTACCACTAGCCTATAGGTGTAACCGTGTAAGCAAAGCAATGCAATGCAATGCTTCCCAACACTCACCCACACCAAACAGAGCAGGAGGGGAACAAAATGGGGATGGAGATGGAGAAGAATGAAACGGAGCAAAATCAAAGCTGAAAACAACTGAACAGGGATCATACAGCTAAGAGGAAATCCTTTGATCGAAGCACATCAAAAAGACAGGAACCAAAGAAACTTCTTCCTCACAACGTACAATTCACAACACATTGCTCATCTTCACAAACATCTCCCCAAAACCAGAAAGAACAAAGGGAAAAAAAAAGGCTTCCTTTGATGTCATCAATCAACCCCTGCACATCTCCCGCCTGTCTTGCGCTGCGTCGTTTGCAGAGGAGACCCTGGGAGTATTGGACACCGAGTAGAACACCACGTCGCTTACGCTCCTCCTCGCGGAGATGATCCCCTGCTGCTGCTGAGACCTCTTGCAGTGGGCAATGGCGCCCTGGATGGCCCCCTCCTCCGACCCGGCGCTGCTGCTCCGCTTCATCGCCGGCTTTGTTGTCCGGAGGAAGGACCCGTTCGCGTTGCCGCAGGACGGCGTCGACGACGATGAGGATGACGACGAGGACGAGCACGGCTGCGAGGCCCCCGGCGGCGCCGCCGCCTTCGTCGCCACCAGGCGCACCCGCCGGATGATGCCGGAGAAGGACTTGCGGTGGCTGCAGATCTCTTCTTGATCCAGCAAAATGCCCTTCGCGCCGCCATTGCCAACGCCAATGTCGCTCGGCTTGGCCAAGAAGAGGGATTTGATGTACTCCCTAGACGTCCACCTCTTCATGAGCTTCAACCTCTTGGACCAAGAGTACTTCTTGGCACACGCCTTCGTCATGTCTTCTTCCACCTCCGCATCCGCACAAGCAGCACCCGCATTGGGCGCTTTCTTGATCTCCTGCACATGCACCTGCTGCTCCTGCAGCAGCTTCTGCACGAGCTGGAGCCGGGGCGGCAGGTGCAGGGGCAGGAGGTTGCCCTTGTAGAACAGCTCGTCGGCCGGCGACGCGAAGGCGGCCTCCCTGTGCTTGCTGGAGCCGCCGGCGACGGCAGTCGCTGTGCTCTGGAACTCGAACTCCCGGAGGCCGCAGTGGGGCGAGGACGGGGGCAGGGGGGGCGTGGTGGTGGTGGTGAGGTCCATGTCAATGTAGTCTTCTTGGATCACCATTGTGGGGGCCCTCGCCATTGTTGCAAGCTGCAATCTCCGGATGGAGGAGGGGGGAAGATTGGATGCGAAATGAGCAGAATGAGGTTGGAGTGTGTGGGATGGTTTATAGGGTTTTGGGTTGTAGCTGTGGGAGTTTGTGTAGTGTTGTTTGGTAGGGGAATGCAAGATTGCAACTTTGCAAGGGCACAACAAATGCAAATGCAGACAGTAGTCTCCAAAAAAAATGCAGACAGTAATGGGGAGGGACGTTATTGTAAGCTGGCATGTGGCTTCTGCTTAGGGGGCATTGGAGGCTCTCTCTCTCTCTCTCTCTCTCTCTCTCTCTCTCTCTCTCTCTCTCTCTCTCTCTCTCTCTCTCTCTCTCTCTCTTGCAAATTTCCAATAGAGATAGATGCCAGTATCATCTTGCTTTGTTTGGCTCGTTTTGGCCTTTTAGTTCTGGGTTTCCTTTGGTTTATCATATTTACATCTTCTTTTCCTTTTTCCTGTTTGGCGGTGAGGAGGCAAGCGGGATACTGACAAGTTTTGGGACTCCTGATCTAACAAGCTTGCCGACTCATCCCCTACCACCAGTTTTGCATCCATGATTTCATCCTGTAAATAATCTCTCTCTTACTGTAGGACAAGAAGGGCGGCGTTCCTTTTATTAATAAGTTTTGAGCATATATATATATATATAGTGGAATAGAAATACTCTTATTTGAGCCGACATGCTTGTTCAGAATCTTCTGCTCATGCCTCAGACATCACAGGAGTCGTCGTCGTAAGTGTTTCCGGTTGAAGAGTCGTATCCACGGTGCGTGCAGACAGAAACGCGACGCCCTGAAGCGTCGGAATAACGCCGTCGTCCAATGTTTCAGTGCAGGTGCAGGGCAAGGTAAGCAAAGCGGAGGATGGAGGCGTGTATTGGCTCAGCGTTTGATAAAGGGCGGTCAAAAGACGTAAGGATTAAAGATGCGGCAGGGGCAGTAAATGAGAAGCGGCGGCCAGCGGTAACACCCTCAGACCCTCTCCTTCCATCCATCCATCCATTGGGTGGTAAGCTTTTCCAAAGCCTACCAACCAAACCACGTCAGCCTTTTCTTTGAGAGAGAAAGAGAGTGTGTGTTAGGCTCGGATTTTATCAATCCGGAATCATATATGATTTTACTATAATGTTTCCCGAATCAGCAGATAATGCTTATAGATATATTAATAGATATGAATTACATATCTTGCGAAAGTGTAAATATTACAGTAATGACATACATGAGCCGATTAAGCCGAAATCATTGAAAAATAGCTACGGAAACGAAAACTTCACACAAGTTGGACCTTTAGGACACACCTACAGCAACCAACTCCGGTTTGTGATCTAGTTCTTGATCTCATCATCTTTTCAGCTCTGTCGACTCCTTTAGATGACCACAGGGCTTGACTTTATCCTTCTTACTGACTGAATAATGGTAATTAAGTGATGATGAGTATAAAGGTACTCAGAAATGCACCACACAAAATGAAATAATAATATATGCAAAGCTATCAAGAAAGGCTTAAGGTTTTTTATTTGCAAAAATGCCATTATTTTGAGATACAATTATAGAAAATTCATGAGACCTCGCATTTTTACTAAACCATATTTTTTTAATATTGTAGGAGTATGCAATATTAATAATAGTGCAGTTTTATCCACCTGTTACGAAGCATGGTTCCATCTACTAAATGCTAGATTTGTTATCAGAGTTACATCCACCCATTAATATCACTCTAGGTTACATCCACCTAGGGCAATTCAAATTTAGGGTTATATCTACCCAATGAGTTTTATATCTCACCCATAAAGTTTTAGAAATAGACACTAACTTGAGTAAGTTCTCTTGCCTGCCCAAGTGTGAATATAATTTGTGTAACAAAGTGAAGCATGCATTTTGATATTTTTTAAATAAAATAATTTGCATTCAAAAGGTAGGTGCGATATAATCAAAGTAATGACTTGCCTCGCCCAATTTACCATGGCCTTGATCTTACTTGAAGCCTTCTCAGTCAACGATCTCGGAACTCCTGATCTTCGTCTGTGTCTAAATCTTGACCTCACTCGATGTGTCACCTCTTCGGAATTTCAACTTCTAATTACGTGATAAACGATCGAAATCCATAACTTCAAAAGTCCAAATAAATTCAATTGGGCTAATTTAAGTTTTGTTATGATTGAGAATATAAGAGAAGATTTAGCGAGTTGCGTGATGCTTGACAACGTCGAACAAAGTTTGAGCGAAAGGGGGAAATGGCGAAGAAGCTCTGCCAGGAAGGATATAAAAAAAGGATTGATGTCAAAAGAACATTTACAGGAATATTCTGCTTCGGATTGGAACATGACTAGTAGACATGAGAGTCTAAAAGAATATTGGACATTATTTGATGAGTGTTAACAATTAGAGATTAGGGTGTGAGTTCACATGTGAAATAACTTTAATTCGTCATGTTAATATTGGAGCCCATATTTTACCAGAGTTCCCTCTTAAGGTTGTGCCTTAAATTATTGGTATATTAATTATTGTTATTGTTGTTGTTGTTGTTGCTGTTGTTGTTGTTGTTGTTGTTGTTGTTGTTGTTGTTGTTGTTGTTGTTGTTGTTGTTTACCATTGCTATTTTAAATCCAAAGATATCAATAGGATGATTGTTATTTTAGGCAATATTGTATTTTTATCAAGACTTCTACTTTACATTTGTATTTCAGTTTAGATGGCAAAGACATACCGGTTAATTACCCTTTTTATCTTAATTGCCATTTACACAAAGCTGTTATACATCAACAATGTTTCTGATTGACAAATGGATTGAGATAGATATTAATTACACCCTAATTATGTTTGACGATTTCTTAATCCTAAACAATGTAATCTTAAATTTAAATATCAGCATTTGCAGATAAATATTAGACTTAAAATTCAAATGATTTGCTTTAATTATTTAATCATTATTTGAAAATTTGAAAAACAGCAAAATGCAACAAAAAGTTTTAAGTTTTTCACAAATTTAATATTTCTCATATTTAGGATGTTACATAGAGAGAGAGGGGGGAGGGAGTCTCTAGGTGTCTCTCTCTTACCGAATTTCTCACAAAATGCTGGCCACCAACTGGAGGTGAGTTTGTTCATTGTGCCTGGCTCTTAGCTCGTTGTTACAGTGGGTTTATTATACTAATCTACTGGTAAAAAGGTTCAGGCATTCATTCGGTCACAAGGGCTAGGGCAATCGTAACTTGTTTGACCAGCCTTCGGCTTTGGTGCAAAAAGGGGCTCTTCTAACTTGAACAGCGAGGAGCTCAGCTCAGCTCGCAGCCCAAAGGAGGGGCCCTAGATATGTGTGTAGCAGCGTGCCTCACTCCCACATGCTGCGCAAAAACCATTCGTTTCGTTTACTTCTAGTCCATCATTTTCTAGGCTTAATCAATCGTTATTACTGCCTACTGTCCAATTTAGGTGCTGATGATTTGTACTCAACAAGGTCCTCTTTGAGCACCTCCTCCAAACGGCTTTTGCTTCTATTTTTCAGAAAGCGGAAGCCGTTTTCAAGGTATTGATTTTTTTTTCAATATGATCTTTTTTTTCTTTGCATTGTCTATGGAGATATGATGTTTTTTTTCTTTATTTTTAAATTGAATGCATCAGTTTAAAGCTAACATACATTGTAATACTCATTTCAGCTAAAATCTATCAGCAAAATCCGTTTTAAACAAGGACTAGCCTTGCACAGGTTTTCACCTTCAGGATCAAACATGGGCGACGCACTTTCGGGCATTCACCATGGGAAACCATCCTAGCCAGGTGGTTTTAGTTAATATCTGTCGCCGTGATTTTTCTAAGCAACCTTTTCCAGCAAATGCACCTGTTGATTTTTTTCTCTGCTAGTATATTCAGGGAGATAAGCATAAAATTAATAGGGACATCATATTCAAAGCTAAAAAATAAGGCATAAATCCCTTTGTTGTTTTGTAAGCATAAAGCTGAAACGTCGTATTTTTGCAAGTGCACCAGAGCGTTGTCTTACAGGCCAAATGTCTGTAGGCATCTCCGAGACTGCAAGAGCTGCTATTGTTTTTGACGTAGCTTAGTTTGATAAAAATCTCCGAGACTGCAAGAGCTGCTATTGTTTTTGACGTAGCTTAGTTTGATAAAAATAAGATTTGAGATTCCACTAGGATTCGAGATCAATGACGACGCAACTAATGCAATTCTTGTATGTGTTCAGCAGCCTGCGACTTCAAGCAACTAAACAAGATACTATCTCGAATACCTTTTCCTCCCCTCCTTTCATTTCAAGCAAAAGGGAGAAGAACTAAGTAACATAGTTGATTTGCCCACTTGGCCTAGATTCGATGTGGATTAGAGATCAACTGCACTGCTAATTTAGAGCTGGAGATTAATGACCCCTCTTTGGTTTCTTTCATAATATGAGTTGTGTGTTTAACGCTCTAGTGGCCTAAAGCAGTGGTGATACTTCATTATCGATATGCAAAGAAGACAATCGAAGGTAAGGGGCTCCTCCAAACTGGCTTTTAAGCCACAGCTTCTGGCTTTTGGTTGAAATTTTTTTTGAGTTATTCAATTAAAAAATTAAAAAGGAAAAATATATTATATCATTACAAACAATATAAAAGAATAGAGGAAAAAAAATCAAAAAAGCTAAAAACTAAAATTAAGAAGTCGTTTAGACCAGAACCTAAGTGATGCAAATGAAATGTAACCACATGATCCAACGACCTACCCCAAATAGAGTAGAGTAGAACAACTTTTTTACTCAGAATTAGAAATAGATGGTTTGCTGATTTGGTAAGGTGTCCATCATTAGTCATAAGACATACTCATTCACAGCACTATCCTACATAGTAGTAAATTCCTAGTATCTTAGTAACAATAATAGAGAACCATAAGGACAAGAAGAAAGCCTTAAGGTCCTTCTCATTAAAACTTCTGCTTCTAGTTTTTTAACTTCCTATTTTCATTTTTTTCTTTATTTTAGTGATATAACTTTTTTAAATTTTTTTGCCTTTTCTTTTTTCCTCTTATTCATTTTTATCATCTATGATGATATAATTTTTTTAAATTTAATTATGCTAAAAAAACTATCAACGGTTACAATGTATTTTCAATAGTTATGGCCATGTTCTTTTTAGCTTGTAAAAGCTGTTTTTCGGTTTTTCTATAGTAACTAGCTTTTAAACGGACCATCTTTACAAAATAGGGTATACTAGTTAATTGTAGTACATACTGTACCGACTTCATTTATATCTGTAAAAACCGCACGTGAGTTTCTGTTATTATGTAATCTCTCGCACGAATAGCCTAAAAGCCACAAGTCACAGCCAAAAGTCATAAACCGCAGCAAAAAAGAACAAACCTATAGTACAAAATAAACTATAAAACGGAGCTTTTAAATCTAAATAAGCACCGTTCTAAAGCATGAAAATATTAATTAGCAGTTTGCAGTACTATTGAATCATTGATGGTATATAGCTACAGAAGCTATGGAGTGCTAGCTCTGATATAGTCTCGTGTACTGTGCCCAATACTCCATTATGATCCGTGTCCTATACCCTATCGAAGCTGCTCAGTTGAGTGAATCTAAGGCTTGTTTGGATAGACTAGGACTAGTTGTTAGCTAACTAATAGTTAGCTGGTTAAAGATTAGTCTAATCCTGTTTGGATCCAAGGACTAATAAGTACTACTATCTCAGTACAAAGTCTGTTATACTCCTATGCATGGCGGTCTGGGAGGGTTGGCGTGGGTATCAGCGTCTTTTTTCTATCCTGCTGGTCCTTTAGCCCTCATTAGCTGGATTTGGCCAACTAGTTGGCTAACAACTAGTTGGGGCTTTGGCTAAACTTTAGCCCACTCATTAGCCCTCCTGTCTGGATCCACAAGGACTAAAAATTAGCAACTAGTTGTTAGCCCATGGGATCCAAACAGGCCCTAAAACCCCAGAGCTAAGCAAAGGCCTTGTTACTGAGCCGCAGTACTAGATTCAAAACGGGTGGGGGGGGGTTTGCTGCCGGTTAATGGCTTTTAGATCAATTATAAATAATTATATAAACAAATTAAATATCGATAAATTATTTTAAAAAACAATTTTAATAAATTATTTTTCAAAATAATGAATAAATTATTTTATTTATTTGTCCAAGGGGTATCTTAAGGCTCCGCTCATTTGAGCTTTTGGCTTCTAACTTATATTTTATTGTTCATAAATTTCATCTTTTTCAGGTTTTTAGCTTTTTTTTGAGTTTTTTCGGTTTTCTTATTCGTTTGCGTTGTTTGTGATGAGCTAACATATTTTTATCTATTTTTAAATTTTTTAAATTTAATTACGTCAGATAAACCACCATCAGTTATAGTGTAATTACAGCCAGCTACAATACAATTACAGCTATAAATCAGCTTATTTCAGCCCAATCGAGAGGCATCTAAGGTACGGCTTTTGGCGTTTGGCTGAAATTTTTTAATTTTAGCTGTTTGCGACAGAGATTACGGAGAGATACTCGCTTGTGATTTTAGTTGATGCAAATGTTAAGCTTTTAACATGTACTATAATTAAATTGTAGATCCTATTTTAAGAAAATACTTCGATTAAAAGTTAGATCCTATAGTAAAAATTAAAAATCGTTTTTACAAACAGTTAAAGAACAGCCCTAAATTATAAGCTAAAAGCAGGCAATGTGTGGAGAGGCCCCTCCGTTTTCTATTCACGTGAGTACGTGCCTGCAAGTGCGTACGCGTGTCTCTCGATGTGCGTGTGCGACTGTTGTGCTTCCACCGTGCTCCCCCTTTGGACCCACGTGGGAAGAAGGGTGTAATCGAATATATGTATATGTATATGTATATGTATATGTATATGTATATGTATATGTATATGTATATATATATATATATGTATGTATGTACATACATACACATATATATAGAGAGAGAGGTGAAGTCTTTTTTGTATTTTTAGAGTATATACTCCTAATTTTAATGTACCACTTAAACAAATATTTTATACCTCTTTATTATTTTTGGTATACTTAGATACTAATTTAAGATACTCCAATATGACTTGGTTGAAAAAGTTTCATCAAAGCCCTTTAATTTTACTATATACACTTTTTCATGTATAAAATGAGTACATAAGTATTTTATAATTATTAAAATATGCTCAAAAGAATAAAAATGTATAACAGTATCATTTAAATGGTATATGAGAAGTTGGAGTACATACTCCCAGGAGTATGGAACCATTTATATATAGAACTGTAATAATGATTATAAGATACTCCAAAATGAGTTTTATGAAAAATATATAATCAAAGTCTACTTTTTATAGCATAATTTGTGTACGTACTCCATTTATAAATGGAAAAGACAATATAGCAAAAATAAAGCATTCCGATGAAATTTTTTCAACCAAATCACATTAGAGTATCTTATAATGGTATTTAAATATATTAAAAGTGATAAATAAGTATAACACGTTTGTTTAAGTGGTATATTTCAAGTAAGAGTATGTACTCCCGGCAGTACGAAAAAGGCTATGTATGCATGTATGTGTATATAGACACACAGACAGATGTGCTAATCGACGCATGCGTACACCGTGCGTGCCAGTTTGCGCGTCGGGAAGTTACTGTTGTTTGTGAGTGAAATTACTGTCAAATACATATAGAGTTACTATCCAGTTGTGTTTGACAATAATTTCACTTACAAATGGTAGTAACTTCTTGGCGCGCAGAATAGTGTATGTGTGTGTGTTAGATCTGGATTTAGCCAATTAAAAATCCTCTGCGAAATCATTGCACTATTTCCTAGATTAGTAGATAGTGCTCAGAGAATATATCACTGAATTATTTCATATATAACGCAAACCATATCATACACTAGTATCACAATCATCAGAGTTTAAATAGATCGCATTAGATCAAGTTTACAATATGACTGATTAGGCCAAATGGATACATTGCATAAAGCGAAAGCAAAAGAGGAGGATGCATCTCGCTACAGGTAAGTGACTAGGGTAAGTTGTATACAATCGACATTAACCAAAGACTTTGCTAATATTGGTTTATACAAACACCAACTTAGTCAGCATGACTGGGGTAAGATCTATACTACTAGAGACTATAATAATCCCCCATCTTCTTCACCATTAACTCATGGAGTGTCGTAGTATGTGTAATGGCCTTGCTTCGCAGGTTCTAAGGGATTTTATGAGTGAGAGTGAGGACAAGCAACAGTGCTCTACAAGCCAACATACAAAATACAATAGTATACATGCAAGATTTAATGAAGGCAAGCTCGGGAGTGGCAAGAGATGGAGAGGGAGGAGGACTAGGCATTGGTGAGGGTGGCAAGCTACTATGGAGGCATAGTGACGCGCAAGAAGGGTGGCGCGCATTGCTGTGGCACAGGATGACAGCAGCAGTACTGGTAAGTGCAATGAAAGCGGGTTAGGTGCGCGAACGGCGTGGTGCGGGCATGTCCTAAGCGCGGCCAGGGCGGCATGGGCCATTTTGGACTAGGCCGAAGGCCTTCTAGGTTGGTCTGGGCCAGGAAAAAGAGGAGGATGGGCTGGGCTCAGCCCAAGAGGGCTTGGGCTTGGGTTTGGGCCTCGGGAATTTTGAATTCGGGTTTTTTGAAATTCAATTGAATTTTGAGTTGAACATTTGAATTCAAAATTTTTATTCAAGCAAGCATTCAAGGTCCCCAAATGGGATGTTACAATGCACACAAGGCCCAACTGGACACCAGTCGTCTAGGGTTCCCCTCCCCCTTCTTCCCTTCTTTGTACTTTTTTCTATAACAATGTAGCGTGGTAGTAGCCTTTCCTACTGTTTTCCATTAAAATAGTTGTCTAGTGGTCTTTCATGGGTAATTTGGTTTCATGGGTAATTCTGACTGTCTACACCTTTGCCATGCATTTCTAATTTCGTTGCAGAATGTGATGCACATGCTTTCGATCGGATGGCTCACGTTGAAGGCAGTTCCCACGCGAACATCACACCTCAAGGCAGATTAAAAGAACGCAGTATTATTGGGCAGTCAAAAGCTATCAGATCCACCAAAGTACCGACAAGGAGAACATATCAGCAAAAGTATAACAACAGCAAGCAGATATAGTTACTTTAACCCCTGTAGGCCACAGTAATGTATAATTATTTGCATTCCTGTTTCACAGCTGCATTGCAGCCAATAACTGAGAAGTAGCATTTGAACTAAATATACCAATAACTGAGAAGTAGCATTTGAACTAAATATACTATGTATTTAATTCACAGTATAAAAGTTTGCCAACTAACCACTAAAAACGAGAATCGGGCTGCTAGTTGTGAGATGAGTTTAGCATTAGGAGAAAAAGGAATAAAAGAACAAATTATCACTGTTTGAGAACTCTCTCCTGCACTTTCTTGTATTGAACAGGTTTCTGTTGAATGAACAACCTTTGACGATCACTGCTACATGATCTGCACAAATTGACTGATTTAGTTACTGAGGTGTCTGAACCTCAATGTTAGCCTTTACTCGCCCTTCTGCTTCTTTGATCGCCTCTTGGGACCTGAAGGGCTTGTGCACCTGCCCACAAACTTGAGAACCTCGTCGATGACCACCACCGGGAATGCAACAAGCAACACCAGTAGCCACTCGTTCAAGCTGAGTGGCACGATGCCAAACACTTGCGTGAGGAATGGCACGTAGAGGATCAAGAAATGGAGCCCAAACGACACCGACATCGCAAGGAGCAGCCACGGGTTGACCCAAGGAGGCATCCTGAGCAGGCTAGTGTCTTCAGAAAGAGCGTTGAGTGAGTTGAACATCTCAATTGCCACCAAGACAGACAGAGAGAGTGTTGTCGCCTTCACTTTGCCAGCCTGGAAGTACTCGCAGGGGTTGTTGAAGGTGAAAGTTCTGGCTCCAGCGGTGAAAGGCGCAACTGTGAAGTTGTTCCAAGTAGAGCACTGACCCCAGTTTGAGAGTTGTGAGTAACTGACAAGGGTGTGACCATCTGCAGTGAGGTCAATGCCCATGAAAGATCCATGTGTGTACCATATGACAAAGATGCCCACAGTGGCAATCCCCACATAAAGGCCAATGATCTGCAAGTAAGGCATATCTCATGAGAATTTAATCTCAAAAGGTAATATTTCCATTGAAAAAAAAGAACCAAACAGATATGTCCTAACTAACAGAAAATCAGAAAGATCAATTTACCAGGTAACGAAACAAAATCCAGGGAGTGATCAGTGAATCATCGCTCCTTCTTGGTGGCTTCTTCATAATGTCCTTATCAGGTGGATTGAAACCTAACGCAGTTGCAGGGGGACCATCGGTTACGAGATTTACCCATAGAAGTTGAACAGGTATCAACCCCTCAGGAATACCCAGGGCAGAAGTTAGGAAAATCGAGGCAACTTCACCAATGTTTGACGAAATCATGTATCTGCAGCAGTGAAGCAAGACAGTCAGAATCCTCAGAAGGAACACACAATTGCTAGCTTGTCCAACTGTGGAATACAAATCTAGATGAAATATGTATGCAATTGCAATCATGTAGTCATGCTCCATCCAGGAAGATCAGCTTTCTCAAGTGATCTACAACATCAGCCTGTTTGATTATTTCTTCCACACTAGAACTGATAAAACCAAGTGGTGACAAGAACTACAATACATGCAAGAAAACAGGCTCTCGGATCACAAACCTGATGAAAGCTTTCATGTTGTTGTAAATAGATCTTCCTTCACCAACCGCAGCAACTATGGTACTAAAATTATCATCAGCTAGTACCATGTCAGAGGCCTCCTTGGCAACCTGAAACAAATACAATTAGTAGGATACCACCCCCAAATTATGAACTGAACAAGACATGGTTTTGCAGACATCACTCTTTTCTTGTGGACACTAGATCCTCTAAACTAATGTTCTGGACATAACAAATGAATGTTGTTCTAATGGACTTTAATTTAAACAGTATTATTTGGTGAGCTGAGAAGAAGCAACATACAAGGGCAATGGCTAGCACTAACACATTTTTATAGGTTTTCTGAAGTAGGAAGGCTGAAAGGGAAATGACAAAGCAATTCAAACGTGTACTGAAAGCAGCCTAAGATGGTGAATTTAGTATATACCTCAGTGCCTGTAATACCCATTGCTACACCAATGTCAGCCAGTTTTAGAGCTGGGGCATCATTGACTCCATCACCAGTCATAGCAACAACTTCACCATCTTCTTTCAACAGTCTCACAATCTCTTGCTTGTGCCTAGGCTCTGTCCTAGAGAACAGAAGGCCGCCTTTCCTTCGCAGCAGTGTCTTCTTGTCCTCAAGTGCCATGAACTCCTTCCCTGTAAGGCTCTTTAAGCTAATGTCCTCATCAGGTGAAAATACACCAATTTCACGGCATATTGCCTCAGCAGTTTCTTTGTTGTCTCCTGTTATCACCATAACACGGATACCCGCAGCTCTGCAATCTTCAATAGCATCAAAGACCTCTTCCCTCGGAGGATCCTATCATAGTTAAAATATCAACGAGAAAGACTTGTTAACATTGTACAAAGATATAGAGTGCCGATAAAGGCAAACTACACAGGTTGTGTAAATCACGGTCCCCAGGGAATAGCTTTCTGTAGATGCCATATTGTAAAGTGTAGAAACAAGATTGATTCAAAACATATTCCCAATTAGGAGCATCATCTTACCCTTAGGCCAACAAGACCAGTGAATATTAGGTTGGTCTCAATTGCAGCATAATTGGCTGGATCCAGCAAAAGTTTGTGAGCAGGATGGTTTTCACCATCATATGTTGCAAATTCTCCTAGATCCTCCTTGTACGCAAAACCGAGGCAGCGTAGAGCTTTAGTTGACATCTCATGGAGGCTTGCCAAAATAGTTTTCCTTGATTTCTCATCTAATGGCATGACTGAACCATCCTGCAGCTGAACGTGGGTACTCCTCTCCAGTAAGGTTTCAACAGCTCCCTGCCATAAAGGACACAACATCAGGCGCACTGAATGCCACTAAGGGAACATATTGAAAAATGAAAGTTACAGGGAAATCTTTGACCCAACGGATCAGTTGGAAATGAGTATATCAAGAAATACAGAATTAGCACCTTCACAAGTAGAGCATTGCTTCCTGATTTGGACATAACAATGACTCCCATTGATTTCCTCATACGGTCAAACTCAAGGGTAGCTATCCTTTTGGCAATATTGCTCCACCATCGGCAGCAACCTGTCAGCAAACAATACCATCCACTCAGTATATGATTGCAAGCATGTCTTAATTAAGCAGTACGTATTAGGAAATAGGAGGTTTTCCTTAGCTAAGCTAAAAAGAATGTCTTGGCTACCTAATGTCTCTGATGGATCCAAGGAAAATCCATTCTTTCCTTCAGGTAGTCCCATTTTCTCAACGAGTACCTAGAAGAAACCAACAAAATGGTTATCATGAGAGCTTAACAACAGAATGTTTCCCATCATCAGTATTGTCTGAATTTGGACCGATACATGCCAGAACACTATTTCAGTAGTCACTGTTCCTAAAACTGTTGACAGCATGATTGAATTTGAAACATGTTTAACTGGTGGATTAACTGAGCACCATATTCGTGGATTAAGATACCGTAGTATTTAACAAAATGAGAATAGCATGCAACAATCCTCACCTTCAAAGCCGCCTCAGTCGGCATTCCAGTGGCAACATACTGTTGTGAAGAATGTGCCACACTGGCATCATTGCACACAGCTGCAACCTTTGCGATGGTCTCAAGGTTCGCATCCATCCTCCCAGCAGGCCAATCGTGAATTTTCCCATCCCGGGGATCATACATCGTCCCATCCACCTTGAAGCTCCTAACTTTCCCTACAGCATCACCGATCGCCACGAGTTTTGCCACTGACATTTGGTTCGTGGTCAGCGTCCCCGTCTTGTCGGAGCAAATCACTGTGGTGCAGCCCAGGGTCTCCACACTTGGCAGCTTCCTCACAAGCGCATTCTTGGCGGCCATCTTCCTCGTCCCAAGCGCAAGGCATGTGGTGATCACGGCAGGCAGGCCTTCAGGTATGGCGGCGACGGCAAGAGCCACGGCGATCTCAAAGTAGTAAGTGCACTTCTCGAACGAGAAGCGTATGTTCCTGGGCACCCAGCCATCAAGCTCAAACGTCAAGAAGTACTTCACATTGATCAGCCACACCAGGGCGCATATGAGCCCGATGATCTTGGTGAGGGCCTCGCCGAACTCGTTGAGCTTCTTCTTGAGCGGGGTGTCGTCGTCCTCCTGCGACGCCTCGTGGATCTGCGCGTGGATCTTGCCGATCTCCGTGGCCATTCCGGTGTGCACGACGAGGCAGACGGCGCTGCCGTTGACGACGGTGGTCCCGGCGAACACCATGCACTCCTTGGCCTGGATGTCCGCGTCCTCTGTTGGCACCGTGTGCGCCGTCTTGTTCACGGAGGCGGTCTCGCCGGTGAGGGAGCCCTGCTCGACGCGGAGGGTGGAGGTGACGAGGCGGAGGACGCGCATGTCGGCGGGGACCTTGTCCCCGACGCGTAGCTGGACGACGTCCCCCGGGACGAGATCGCGGGCGGGTAGGCTGGGGACCCACTGGCCGTCGCGGAGGACGGCGGCGTGGTCGCACTGGATCTCGCGGAGCGCCTCGAGGGCCCTCTCGGCGTTGGTCTCCTGCCAGACGCCGACGGCGGCGTTGACGACGAGGATGAGGAAAATGACGAGCGGCTCGACGAAGGCGGAAGGAGTGAGGGCCCCCGCAGAGGAGGAGAGCGCGAGCGCGAAGGAAACGGCGGCGGCGGCGAGGAGGATGCGGACGAGCGTGTCGTCGAACTGCTGCGAGATGAGCTGGAGCATCGACGGGCCCGGGTGCTCGGCGAGCTCGTTGGGGCCGTACGTCCGGAGCCGCGCCGCCGCCTCCGCGGACGAGAGCCCCCGCGCGGCGGAGACGGCGAGGCGCGCCTCGCACTCCTCGGCGGTCCGCGCCCACGCCGGGAACTCCTTCTCCGGCTGCGTGGCCGGCGCCACATCCTGGCCGGCCTCACCCATCCTCTGTCTCAAGCCGCGATCTTCACCAAGCAGGCAAGGCGCGGCGGCGGCGCAATGCAATGCAATCCAATCTCCCCGCAGAATTCGCCTCAAAGATGGCGTCAAGAGGGCCGGCACTTTTATAATTACGCCACAAAACTCGCGTCCAAGGCGAGATCTTTCTTGAGGTTGTTGCTGGCGTGCGGAGCCGGGACAGACTCGAGGGAGAAGAGAATCCGCAGCCAGCCAGCCAACCAATGAACTTATCAGGGAAGCGCAAATGCGATGGAATTCTATCTCGAGCGGCGGAGTCAGGGGCGGGGCAAGGGAAGCCCGGCGCCACACGAAACCGCGCCGAGACGCGGCGGCGGAAGGGCGGACTCTAGTCTTGCTCAAGCTGGTAGCTTTCTTCCTCCACGGTGGCTACGAGGAAGAGGCTACGGGTGGTGGGACGGAACGGCTCTGCTCCCACGAGGACGACTACTTGTACTGCAGTGCAACGCAAAGGGAGGGAGGCGGTGCTTGCTAGGGAGGAGGAGGCGGCGGCGGAGGAAGGTGGCAGGAAGCTGCCTCGCCTGGTATGTACGGTACGTGTTGGATGCTGATGCTTTGTGTTGGTTGGATGCTAATGTTGCTGGTGCGGTGGGTGCGGCCACTCTCGGCCGCTATGTTATTGTCGGATCCGAATTGAACAAATCTGGAATTTACTGTAAAACTAATGTACTATTTTCTAGATTAGTTAATAGTATTTATAGATATATTACTGATTTATTTTATATATGATATAGATCATACCATTCATTAATATTACAATACCAGAGTTTAAATATTCCACACCGGGATAAGTTTTACAAAAAGGGCCATAAGCCAAATGAGTTCATTACATAAATACGAAAACGATAGCGGAAGCAAAAGGGTGGGCTCATCTCTCCACAAGCAAGTGATCGGGACAACCTAGGTGCAGTTAATATTACCCAGATGTCTGGCTAATATTAAACTCATCTACCAGTTAGCTTGGTCGAATAAACTGTAAGGAGATGCTAGAACTCTAGGTCCTATTTTAGTTACCACCGTCTTCACCACCCTTGTCACCTTGGTCCTAGTAGTAGGCATACTAATCCTGATTCGCGAACTCTGAAGGAGAGGGTTGAGAGCGAGGGTGAGCACATACAACCGTGCTCCGTGAGCCAATACACAAAATGTAGATAATTATAAATGCAAGGCTTAACAAAGGGTGGCTTAGATTTTTATTATCCTCCTACACCGGTCTTCCGTGAGATGACAAAAGGGTCCTACAGTTTGCCAGCTTGTGGTTGTACTATTTTATACGGAGAGATCATCACAAGATTAAGTCCTTAATTTGTCCGGACGATTTATATCACAAACCACATATTCTCGTGTTACATCCACACCAACTACTCTTACCATCTGTCCAGATAGGTATAGTAAATTTTTTGGGTTTTGAGAAGCATAAAATACGTGGTTTCAAACTATCAGCCACTTATATCTCATGACTGTCTCAAATCAAGATTTCATGTTTTAAGAGTGATGAATAGGGCATGGTAGTGCCATAGGACTTGATAAGACTAGCATGACATTTAATATGACCTATAGCTAGTAGAGTTATCATTAGCATCTTTGGTGACAAGGATAAGGTGATTCCAGTGTCAAGGATGGCGTATTAAAATTATTACAACATCAAGTAGGCATGTAGCTAGCTTAAACTTTCATATACATTTGCATAATAAATTAAACATACAATTTGATAATTTAAAGAAATATACTTTTGCATAAATGGTAGAATCAATATAATCAAAGTGATGACTTGCCTAGGTCATAGGTTGGTGGGTCTTGTGGTTCCTGAGAGGCGCCAACTTGAGGTTTAGTTGTGTCCTCGAACTCTACTCGAACGAACGTGCCGAAAGCAAACGACAGACAATGAGAGCAAATAAATTCCCAAGAAAAAATTCAAACGAACTCCAAATTGAACAAAACAAGAACCATCAGAAAGAGCTCAAATTTAGAAAATTTTAGAAACATGTTTCGCTAAATTTGGAGCTACGACGAGGGAGAACGAGCTTTCCAAAGTTTACTTTCAGGAAAAATCCCAAAATAAACAGAGGAGAGAGTTCTCTCGCTCTCTCTAACAGCTGTGTCCCACCATTTTAATTGTTTTTGAAACATTTTTAAATCTTAAAGGTTCAATGTATAACATGTGGGGCCCACAGTTTATTTAACTAAAGAAAAATCATTTTCTTTAGTGTAAATGGCCAGAGGTTGACATGTGTAAATAGTATTTTAGGCCCACATGTCAGTGGCTTAGATTTATAATCAGGTTTTAATTAGATTTTTAACTGAGGTGGGGCCCATGTGTCAATCTAACAAAGAATTTAAACTGGCCTGGGGCCCACCGCTCAGCGGTTTAATAACAAATGCTAAGCAGGGTCATTAACTAATGAGAAAGCTTAGTTTAATTACATGGGAATAGTGTTCTTCCTCGGCCGAACGGTGGCGAGGCATGCCGGCGGTGAGGAGGAACACAGAGGCTTAGGAGTATTTCCAAAAATGGAGTGCTCGGCTCCGTGCGCACTTCCCGGTGGGTTGAATTGGACCGACACGGACCGGAGGGGCGCCGGCGGTGAGCTTCGTGATGACGAAAATAGGGGATGGTGGCGACAGTAATTTACCCAGCAAGAGCTAAATTAAAAGGGAATGGAGCATCTAGGAGTGATTGGGAGCTCACCAAGAAAGGAAGGGGAGCTCGGGAAGGCCGGGGGTGAGTTGTCGATGGAGAGCTCGAACGGCGGAGGTAGCTGATCGACGTCGCAGGAGACGAGGTGGTGAAGCTTCAAATCGATGTCGTGGACGACTTCACGGGGTGCGAGGATGCTCCGACTGGAGGGAATCGAACGGCAGAGATTGGAGTTGCTGGCAAGGAGAGGTGGCCGAAGTTGGAGAAGAACCCATTGTCGGCGAGCTGCAGATGAGGAGAAGCCAATTAGGCTTGCTGGGAGCATTAGAGTGGTAAGAAAAACTTAAGGATAGAGGAAAATGCCGAGGGTAGTTCTCTGAGATGAGCTGGTGACGACGGTGGCCGAAGGAACTTCCGGCGACGGTGATTCTGAGCTCTGGGAGTTAGAGCGTGGAGTGGGAGGTGGATGAGGAGTAGTTGGGGGATTGACTGAGCTTTTATAGCGGGGAAAGGAAGTGGGGAGCGTTAGGTGAATTAAGGCGCGTGGTAGTGGCTTCCCTATCGCGCACTCGAGTGGAGGGAGGGTGAGGCCGAGGTTAGCGTCGAGCTAGAGCAGAGAGGGGAGGTGCTGGGCACACGCAATGGCTTGCTGAGGCGTCAATTCGTGCAGGGACAGGGGTGACGCTAATGGGCGCTCAATCGCCCGGGTACGGCCACAGGACGATGATGCCACGATGCGGGGCTCGATGAAGGGGCGGTAGGGCTAGGTAGTAGGAGGCGCAAACTCGGCGCTGGTGGCGTTAAGGCGGTGAGACATCAATGCCGCTATTGTCTTGCGCTGGCTCGGACGCGAAAGCAAAAACCAGGGGCGGCCTCGGCGTCATCTGCGGTGGAGCGTAGAGGAGGGCGATGTGCGGAGGTGCTAAGGGGGAGGCGAGCATCTAGGCCCACGAGGAGGAGTACGGGTTGGCGACGGTGCTGCCACGATGAAGGTTAGCGCCGGGGTGGAGAGGAGCATTCAAGGGCGACGACGTGCGGCGCGGACGGTACGCTCGCACGGGCGGAGGCGGGGAATAGGAGGAACAGAGGAAAGGGGAGGGAAAAGGAGGTCGGGCGGCCAAAAGGCCTATGTGCTGAGTGGAAAAAAGAGGTCTAGCGGGCCTGCTGGGCAAAGAAAGAAAAAGGGGCCGACCCACTTGGGAAAATCTGAATTTTTGGTGGGAGAAAGGAAATTAAGCAAAGTAAAAGAAACTAGGAACTGAAATTTAAACTCATACCTTTGAATTTTAGACACCAACTTTAGCAAATATCATCGAATTATAGTATAAAGTAACAAGCTAAAAACAAGATGTTAAATTATGGTGGCGGCGGCTGCTGCTGCTGCATGTTGCCCCGACGAGGGTTTAGGGCTCTGCAAATTGGCGCGCACCGACAGGGGCAGCCGCCTGAAAGCTAGAGAGAAAGGAATGGCGTTGCTGCTGCCGCTGATTTGTCCAACCGCAGCCTCAACACCTCTGCTTCCTCTCCAATGGCGGGTGTTCTTGCGTCATTCAATGTCTCTTGCTGTCTTGTTACGAAAGGACTTGATGATGGGTCCATGTCTCTCTGTTTTGCAATGGCTCAAGTCAACGGCACATATGGATATTTTACGTAGTATGAATATGTGTTTTTTCACTAAACGTGGGTGTATATATATCTATATATATATATATATACCTCTATTCTAATTATTTTTTGACACACGCTAGGTTCAGTCTTAGATTATAAGTTATAAGCAAAAAAAAGACATTTATCTAGCGTAAACTTGCACGATACTATTTGCGAGAGAGAAACCAGTGCACGCTGTTTTTGGTCGACGAATTAGTGGGTAAGTAGCCGGCGTGGGGCTAAGGAATATGGGCCAGGAGGAGGGTGGCCGAAGCTTTTCTATGTTTTGGATTCGTTAACCAGGAAAGTTCGTGGAGGCTTCCTCCTCCCATCGCCGTCTCGATTGCCCACATCATTAGACAGGCGCTGGTTCGCTGGTTCGAGTTGTATATCATTAATATATCGTAGAGATTATTAATGATATACAACTCGAAAGAAATACCACTCCGTTGGTTCTACCGTTTTCTTTGGTTCAACCAAACTGCTCAGTCACCTAATTCCATATACAACTTGTATTGCTATCCACCACGCTGTAACTTTCAGCTTGGGTGGCATATTGAGGTAGTGCTTATTTAGACTTATAAACACAGGTTTCTAGTTTTTTTGTACTGTAGGGGTTGAAAAATACACTGTAACTGATGTTACTTTTTTTCGAGTAATCAACATTAAAAATAAATAAATAAATAAAAAGGTTATATCATCACAGATAAATACAGAGGAATAAGGGGGGAAAAGCCAAAAAAAAGCTTTAAAAAAGACGAAATTAAGAAGTTAGAAGTAAAAACTCGTCGGAGCAAGACCTGAGTAATAAAGAAGGCAGAATAGTAACTTTGATAGGGGTCGGTCGAACAAGGAAACATTGAAACAAAGGAGTGGTATTTCCTAAAATCATGAAACATCAGACATACGGGCAATTAAAAAGGCCATCTCCGATGACAAAAAAGGACCACTATTATTAACAACGAAATATGGATAATACTAGCCTCATAGGCGCGGCGACACGCCGCGCCAGCCACCGTGTGTACCGAAGTAAAAGAGGCGATAATTCGTGAGGAGTTTTTTTTAAAAAAATCGAGGGCACATACGTATTTTCGAGAAAGCTAAAGGGTTTTTTCGGAAAAAATACACTGTAACTGATGTTAGTTTTTTTTTCGAGTAATCAACATTAAAAATAAATAAATAAATAAATAAATAAAAAGGTTATATCATCACATATAAATACAGAGGAATAAGGGGGGGAAAAGCCAAAAAAAAAGCTTTAAAAAAGACGAAATTAAGAAGTTAGAAGTAAAAACTGGTCGGAGCAAGACCTGAGTAATAAAGAAGGCAGAATAGTAACTTTGATAGGGGTCGGTCGAACAAGGAGACATTGAAACAAAGGAGTGGTATTTCCTAAAATCATGAAACATTAGACATATGGGCAATTAAAAAGGCCATCTCCGATGACAAAAAAAGGACCACTATTACTAACAACGAAACATGGATAATATATGGATCATCCCAATCACATAATATTGTAAACAATCTGAAATTGACTGCAGACTTGCTGCTTCGCTTGACGTGCCCTTTAGTACCTGTCATGTGGTCCCACCTTCAGGATCTGTAAGGGCCCACATATAAAGACAACGACACAGAAGTTGTGTAGGGCTAGGGCATCATGCATGTTGTTGTTGTGTTTCTTGTTTGATGGTGAAGGGTGGATTAAAAAGACGAGCGTGCAAGATTTGAGAAAATGGAACATCGATCGGTTGTTAAAATACATACTTTTAACAAACATAATCGGTAGGCGTATTTAGCAAAGTCAGAGAAGTTCGTTGTTAGTATAATAGTGGTACGTGTTTGATGTTTCCAATGAGAATGTTACCAGCGTCAAAATTTCCTTCAGAGAAAAAGATTAGCTGACAGGTAGTAGAAACCCAGTTGGACTTTGAAACCATTTTAGGGGTGAGTAGCCTCTGGCCTTGTTCTTTACGGTTTTTAAAAACAGTTTTTGATTTTTTGCTACAGTACCTAACTTTCAAAGGGAGTATTTTCTCAAAACAGGGTTTACAAGTTAATACCTGTCATAAACATCTAAAATTCAAAAATTTCAGCCAAAATCGCAAGCGAGTATCTCTCTCTTTGTAATATCTGTCATAAACATCTAAAATTCAAAAATTTCAGCTAAAAATCATAAATCGCAGCTGAAAAGAGCAGATCCAGAGTGTTCTATTGGTTTCTTGCGCAAGTCATGGGAGACCCTGCGTGTGCAAACAAAAGACAGAGTCGATACGTCGTCACGCATCCGTCCGGTGCGGACGCAAGAGAGGAACGACCCAAGCTGCATGCATGAAGAGCATCTCCAACAAATCTTCTAAAGTACTCATATCCCCTAAATTTTAGAAGAAAAGGTTAAAAAAAAGGCTCCAACAGATCCCCTAAGTGGTACCCAAAAATATAGAGGACTCCATCCCTGATTTTTCGTCCCCCATATATGGAGGACGCACACCATCCCCTAAATCGGCCCCAACGCTCCTGCGCCGTCCGATCCCCTAAATTCTTTGATTGGTAGTTTTTGTGGACCCAGATTTTAATTTAGGGGACCATATTTAGAGGACTTGTTGGAGGTTACATATTTTTAGTCTTCTATATTCTAGATTATGTCCTCTAAAAAGTGATTTAGGGGATGAGATTTAGAGGATATTACTGGAGATGCTCGAACAGAGAGTCCTTCCCCTCTCTCTCTCTCTCTTTTTCCTTCTTTTTTCGTGTGTCCCAAGGCTAGGGCTGGCAAAAAAGCTCGGGCTCGTGAGCCAGCTCGGGCTCGTGGAGGCTTGGCTCGGCTCGTGAATGAAACGAGCCGAGCCGAGCCAGCAAAAAAGCTTGGGATCTAAACGAGCCGAGCCCGAGCCAGCTCGCGAGCGGCTCGGTTGGCTCGCGAGCCAACTAAAAAGTAAAAGTTATGTGTCATATAATCATCTAATGTGATGCAAAATGTTGATTTTTAACATCACAAATCATGCTTTCCATTCTAACATGTTGCTGGGAAAGTATTTGCATTGCAAAAATCTCGTATTAGTCTAATGCTTAATTGGATTTATATATATATCTAACATGTTGCTGGCTCGCGAGCCCTCGCGAGCTGGCTCGAGTCGCATCACGAGTCGAACCGAGCCCACAAAAAAGCTTGATATCCTAACCGAGCCGAGCCGAACCGAGCCTCCATTCCACCAAGCTTTCACGAGCCGAGCCGAGCCGGGCTCGTTGCCACCCCTACCCAAGGCCCAAGAATTGTAGTAGTACTGGATGGCCAAAGTCGATGATGCCTGTGGCTTGAGGCTGCGACGCCGCTTGTCCTTTCCCATTCTTTTCTTTTCCATCCATCAATCGTCCGTATCACCAGCACGTAGCCATCGGTTAGCTTTATTTTTCTCTGTATCTTTTTGTCGATCGGTGTTGCTGCCTTCGGCGGCTTCTTGCAAGGAACTTGGTGCACGATCGACGCATCGCCTATTGTACATACATACTTTGCCGTGCCAGGGATAATTCGCTTAATTTCACTGCGAAGATGTTTAAATTGAAATGCCAGCTCATTACATTCAAACTTCAAACAGATGGCTATCGCCCTACTCAAAAGGGCTTATTTTGAGTGGCTTATGGCTGAAAAGTATTGTAGCTGGCTGAAAAAACATTGTAGCTGATGGTAACTTATTTGGCGTAATTAAATTTAAAAAAAATAAATCGAAAAAACAGATTAGTCTGTCACGGACAGTACAAACGAATACGGGAAAAAAAAAAGAACTAATAAAAAAACTTAAAAAAGCCAAAAAACCATGAAAAGATGAAATTGTTGAATAGTGAAAAATAAGCCAGAAGATAGAAACCTAAGCCGTTTTGAGCGGGGCCGCATGCAAGCCAATGGGATGACTTGGATCGCATGTTCACATCCAAACAGTTTTAAGAGAGGGGAAAAAAGAACTTGTTTCTAGGCTTTCCCGAATGCGAAAAATAACTGAAAGAGACTCCTTTCCTGAAGTTAGATCCATTCTGATTCTCCCAGGGACAGATCATGCACTACCAGTTACATATATTTTTGTTTTTGTTTTTGACTTTGATGAGTGAATAATCATCTCGGTAGTTCCATCCGTTGAAGCTAGCCTTGAAGATATGTAGCGAGAACTAAGAAGAAAATGCTGATCGTTTGCAGAGTTTGGCGATTGCTTGCAAGCACGCACCAATGGTTGAGAAGTTTCGGTTGCTTTGCTTTGGTTTTACTCCAACTCAACGACGTTGTATTTAAAAAAAAATGGTGATCATTTGGGCTTTTTTTGTGGCTTATGGCTGAAAGGCACTGTAGCTGGCTGAAAAAACACTGTAGCTGATAGAGATTTATTTAGCATGTTGTTGTGTTTCTTGTTTGATGGTGAAGGGTGGATTAAAAAGACGAGCGTACAAAGATTTGAGAAAACGAAACATCGGTTGTTAAAAATACATACTTTTAACAAACGTAATCGGTAGGCGTATTCAGCAAAGTCAGAGAGGTTCGTTGTTAGTATAATAGTGGTACGTGTTTCCAATGAGAATGTTAGCATCTTTCTTCTCCATCTACTACTCTGTTCTGTTGGTTTCCTGCACAAGTCTTGGGAGACCCTGCGTGTGCAAACAAAAAACAGAGAGTCCATACGTCGTCACGCATTCGTCCCATTCTTTTCTTTTTCCAACCAAACCATCAATCGTCCGTATCACCAGCACGTAGCCGTCGGTTAACTTTTTCTTTAAATCTTTTTGTCGATCGATGTTGCTGCCCTTGGCTTCTTGCAAGGAACAAATATTTAACTGTTTGCTTATCTAGTATCGGTATAATTTTTTTTTATTTTGGGCTTCTCGTATCTATTTTGTAGAAATAGATGTCTTGTTAAGCTCGAAAGACGCGATAAATGATACGTGTTACCTACTGTACCGGGTAGCTCAGCAGAAGGCAAGTCACGCGTGACGAGCAGGGGTGGCAGGTACACGGCTCGACGCGCTGTCAAGCCACCCATGCTCGGTAAATTGCTATCGAGCAGCATTGGCTTGGCAGGTGGTTAGCATTCACGTAGGCAAGGGGTCAAGGGGTCACAGGGCAGCCCATGTGGTTTGGCTTTAGCCGCGAGGGTACTTATATGATGCGACGACGCGATGTTAGATTCTCATTTTATTCGTGCGTTAATCATGTTGCCTTCTTGTGCACGCATATAAAATGCGAACCTAAGGAGAGTCCAAGACATGTTGGCACCAATGCTATGGGATATTCTCCCGTTGTTACAAACCAAGTCCCGTTGCAACAAAGTGGCTGATTGCCTAGCTATGTATGGGGCGAGCGCTGTCTGCTCGGGTTCAGCGGTGTTTATGAACCAAGTCCCTGACTTTGTAACTGCCTTGGTCTCTGGCGATTTACCTAGAGCCAATGGTTAATGGGAGACAAGCTCTCTCCTTATCAAAAAAAAAAAAGTCCGCACTTGGTGCACGATGGACGCATCGCCTATTGTACATACATTATACATACATACTTTGCCGTGGGAGTGAATAGTCATGCATATATTCTGATTCTCCCAGGGACAGATCATGCACCAATGCTATGGGATATTCTCCCGTTGTTACATACATATATTTTTGTTTCTGACTTGGATGAGTGAATTAATAGTCATCCGGTGAAGCTAGCCTTGAAGATATATAGAGAAGAATTTAAATGCTGATTGTTTGGACAGTTTGGCGATTGCTTGCAAGCACGCACCAATGGTTGACAAGTTTCGGTTGCTTTGCTTTGCTTTGGTTCTACTCCAACTCAACGACGTTGTATTAAAAAAAGAAAGAAAGATGGAATTATAAAAGTATAGTATTGTAGTATTATGCTTCCATGGTCTTGGCTGCTTGCCTGCTTCTCGGAAAGTTCCGAGCTGCTGAGGATCCCACTGCTGATCCTAGCGAGTCTCTGCTGGAATATTACTCGTAAGTTTTCCAACAATAATGGAGTGATTGACTTGTAGCGGTAGTTTATTAATCCAAATTGGGAGATGAGACAAGCCTGTTTAGTTTAATTCTAACGTATACGGCCGCCACCACCATCGATCGTTTTGTTCTTGATACACCACGTGGGATACGGAAGAAACGGCCATATTGCTGTTTTGTTTTGAGCTTTTAGTACAGTTTTGGATCTACTAAAAATGTGCAGATTCTTCTACTAATATTTTATGACTTTTAAATTCTGATTGTTTATAAAAGAGATTACAAAGAGTGAGATAATCGCGGGAAGAACATTGACGTGAGCAACAAGAACATTTTGCTTACTTCAGGCGTTGCTGCTTTAAGAAGTACATAGTTGTTGAACAACAGTCCATCAATAGCTTTCACAGGAAATTTCACAGAAAGTTCACTAGTCAATATCAAACGTACATGTATGGTTTAATTCTTGGCCTTAAAGTATTGGCATTTGGAAGATTATTGCGATGAAGATGGTATACAATATTAGATATATACATTACATACGTGCACAGAGCTCTTGGCGTGATGGCCTCTATTGCCAATTGGCCTGTCCGGTCGAGTTGCTTGTGGGAGCTAGAAACATTTGGAAACGGGTGGATTTTTTTTAGCCAGTGATTTTGGTTTATAGTTTTTGAATCAGGTTGTTTGTGAGAGATAGTACACAAAGAAAAATAATCGTATACGATTTTTGTCGGTATAGCTAAACTTGATACAGTGTCTACCATAATCTATCTATAGGTCCCGTCTTGAAAAGTCTAATATCTGTACCAGCTAAAATCACAAACAAGTATATCTCTCTCCGTAATCTCTGTCGTGAACAGATAAAATTCAAAAAATTTAGCTAAAAACATAAACTTCAGCCACGAAAAACAGGCCATCAATTCTCTAAAGCAAATGCAAGAAAAAAGTAAGAGGTGACAGAATTGTTCCAAACGCTAGCGTGTCCCGCTCCGCCTTATGGCTTAAGCCTTTGAATATCACTTTTAGTTTATTTGTATTATAATAGTTGTTACTTTTTAAAAAAAAATAAAAAATCATTGTATCATCACAGACAATATAAAGGAATAATAGAAAAAAGAAAAGACAAAAAAGCAAAAAAAAACCTAAAGAGCTAAAATAAACTGAAATTAGAAATCAACATGTTCAAGTGGCTTCTGGCTTAAATAAGTCAAAAATCAAAATAAGACAGAAATTGAAACTGTTTAGATTGGAACCAATAATGGAGCACCGTACAACTAAGAGAGAGAGAGAGATGAAAACAAAGGTGATGTGAGGTCGATCTCTATTATTTGTCTATCTAATTAATGAAATGCAAAGCAATGCAACGACTAAAGTCGACGGATTAAAAGTAGTGATCACGCATGGTAAGTGGTATTCGACTCTTTTTATCTGTCGAAACTCAAAGGAGACGGCCAGATCTGCAAGATCGATTGATTGGTACGGACTCCTATTTATCAGTGAGAGTGCCAAAGCCGCTAACATAATCCGGTACTTCCTATCATTTGTTTTGAGAGGGTGGGAATTCCCTTCCTATCATCAGGCGGCCATTAATTTTGCATGAAATAGTAATCCAGAACAAAAATTCTCGCGTTCGAAACTAGGCCTCGCTCGGTTGGGCTGAAAAGCTGTGGCTTATGGCTGAAATTGCACTATAACAGCTGAAATTTCAGTGTAGCTGAAGATGGCTTATTTGATGTAATTAAATTTAAAAAAATTTAAAATAGAAAAAATATGCTAGCTCATCATGGACAACGCAAACGAATATGAAAAAAGAACCAGCAAAAAAAGCTAAAAAAGACCAAAAATTCAGAAAAAGATGAAATTTATAAATAGTGAAAAATAAACCAGAAACTAACAACTGAAGCTAAAACGAGCGGGAATAAACGAGTGAAAAATCATTAACCATAAGTTATCAGACAAAAAAACCCACCTGTTATAGTTGAAGATTAGTTCTAACTTAGCTGAGCTCATGTTCGGGCCGTGCATGGCTTGCCGCACAGATCAGATTTGGTCGAACTCGAACGATAACGAGCCGCTAATCAATACGCGTACGTGCGCACAAACTTCCATGCGCCTGGATCTGCAGCCTGCTCAGTTTGGCAAAAAAAAAGATTTATAATTAAAATTACACGGTAGCTAATGGTGACTTATTTAGCATAATTAAATTAAAAAAAATTAAAAATAGAAAAAATAGGTTATCTCATCACAGACAATACAAATGAATACAGAAAAAAAGAACCAGCAAAAAGCTAACAAATTCAAAAAATTTAAAAAATTAAAAATAGTGAAAAATAAGTTAACTGTTATAAATTTAAGTCAAAATGAGCGAGTCTGATCTGATCTAGCTTGCGTTAATTAATTAATCAATCACCACAAGTCATAGCAGTACAGGAACACACAGGGTATAGAATAGATTCATTCGTTTTCTCAAGGAGCAGAGGCCTATTCTTGATCGTTCATTCATTTCTGCCTTCGTTAGCAGGTCAGCGAGGCACCTACGTGCTTGTGTCTTTGAGATGGATCGAGTGGTACGCGCGAGTACGACTGTCAGGAGCTGCAGGGTTAAGGAATGGGCTTGTTCCTTCCACTGGATCGCCTATGACTGTCGCAACATTGCTCAGTTATGCTAAATTTTTATGGTTTATGGCTGAATTTTTATTGTAGTTAATTAAAATTATACTATAATTGATAGTAGCTTATTTGATATAATTAAATTTTAAAAATGAATACGGAAAAAAGAACCGGCAAAAAAGCTAAAAAGTCCAAAAAAATTACGAATAGTGAAAAATAAGTTATAAGTCAGAAGTTTAAGCCGAAATAAATAAGCTGATATGATCTAGCTTGCGTTAATTAATCAATCAATCGCTACAAGTCATAGCAGTACAAGAACACACAGGGGTGTCATGTGTCGTTCATGTCGGGTATAGAATAAGATTCATTCGTTTTCTCAAGGAGCTGCAACCTACTCTTGATCGTTCATTCATTTCTGCCTTCGTTTGCAGGTCAGCGAAGCACCTACGTGCTTGTGTCTTTGAGATGGATCGAGTGGTACGCGCGAGTACGACTGTCAGGAGCTTCAGGGTTAAGCTTCTCGTCCTCCAGCTCTTACACGGACTTGTTTGGGATCGTAGCTTTCAGTGACTTGTAGTAAGAGCGATCATTGAGTAGGAATCGATCTTGCAGTAAAGAGTAGGATCGGATTCCGACGCGGTACTGGTACAGATGGATTGATTCTATCAAGAGTAGCCATTGGTTTTCTTGTCTCATCGTCTTTAGTTGTAGAGTTCCTTTCCTTTTTTTTAATGTTTAGGGGCAGCTTGCGTAGATCAACCTATGATCCGTTTTTTTTTGTGCTTTTCAATCAGTTTTTTCCTTTACCTTTTTATCGGCTGATACTATTCATCAGATCTAACATTAGCCAAAATCACCGGCCACTCGGAGCCTGTGGTTCGTACGTGTGTTACTAGAGGTAATTAGCGCCCAGACTGGTCCTGATTTCCATAGCCATTAGCCGGTTCTGCGTTCTTTAATCATATCGAACAAACACACATAATTCTCATTCGCAGTAGTATAACTAGTGCGCAACAACAGCTGAGAGGTTTCAGGGCAACTCGAGACTGAAAAATGAGATCTCCTGTATCGTAGTGTTCGTCCCTCATCAAACTTGCCCACATAATGCTCAAACCAACACAATGGCGATTGTTGCATCTTCATCAAACTTGCCCACATAGTGTGAGCTGTCATTTCATTACCGTGACGAGTTGCTAGTAGTGATGTTAAGATGTTCATGGGCATGCATTTCCAATCCCTTGGTATTTAGGTTCGATTTTTTTTCATGTGATTATGAGATCAAGTATCAGTTTCAGGGATCAACCTGAATTTCTGGAGTAAAAATAGGGCAAATATCCAAACTTCCCCCCGATCTCTCATCTGAAAAAGGTGTACATTTCACATCTAAAAATACTAGTAGTGCTCATTTCAGATAACGTATATGATCCCGGTTTTAAATTAATTATTATTGAGGGGAGAAGTAAACTGCACATTACACCATTTTTTTTAAGGTGCACAACCTAAAAAAAAATCGTTCCGTGTCAGGCTCTGGCCCGACCGATCGAGCAGCGTTAGGGCTTAGCAGATAGAGTGAGCTAATTTGTTTCAGGAATTCCATCCAAATTTTAAAAATTACCTCTTAGGTTATATATATATATATATATATATATATATATATATATATATATATATATATATATATATATATATATATATATATATATATATATATATATATATATATATATATATATATATATATATATATATATATATATATATATATATATATATATATATATATATATATATATATATATATATGGGAAAAATACTTTGCGGTTGTGCTAGCTCTGCAATGGGCATACCATTTCCATTTCCAATATGCAATAAGTGTGAGGTGTCATTTCGTTACTAATTTACTGTACAGTAAACGTGTTGCGCTGAGATGAATTTGATGTTACGTAAGCGGGCAGTCAGGAGCTGCAGGATCGCGTTAATTTTACTTGCCTGCAGTGCACTACGACTGTCAGAATTAAGCATCCCTGCCGCTAGCTCCTAGCTATTGTATTGCATGGACTTGTTCTTGGCTTTAGCTTCTCGGTGACTTGTGTTTTGTAGTAAGAGGATGAGTTCTGTCGGGGAGTAAAGAGTAGTATCAGATTCAGATCAGGTGCAGGTTCTGTCAACCCTAGCCGCCACTGGTTATATATCTTGATCATTTGCTGCTATACGAAAGAAACATTAGCGCGAGTTGGGTTGGAAATAATTAATCAGGTGCAGTTAGAAGAGCCATCGTATATCGATCAGCCATCAGGTGGCATTTTGGAAGCTTCGAAAAGAGGAGGAGGAGGAGGAGGAGAAGAAGAAGAAGAAGAAGAAGAAGAAGAAGAAGAAGAAGAAGAAGAAGAAGAAGAAGAAGAAGAAGAAGAAGAAGAAGAAGAAGAAGAATTATTTCCACCCTCGATCTCTCTCATGTGAAAAAGACGCAGTTGCAATAAAGAGCACAACAGCAGCTCAGCTCAACGGAGGTTTCGGAACTCAGTGAAAGACCGTCCGCGGCAAGCCCACAGAGCTTCTTCAGCTCAAGTCTTTCCACTCTTTTGGATGCAAAATTGGACGACGGCGATATCGTCAAACTCGAGGAGGCCAAGCACAGGTGACTGCAGAAAGCCAAGCCGTGGCACAGGTGCGGCTGAATAAGCTGAACACGAAAGCCACATTAGTCGCCGAATCCGGGTACGAGTTATTACCCCACAGTTCTGATGAATTTGGTGGACTCCAACATCTCAAAACAAACTACTTGCACACGCATAAAAGAATATCAAATGGAATACATCAGAAATGTAACTTCAGAGAGCTGCTTCGATCGTCTCCTGCCGATGTGTGTGTATATTGCTGCCATGCTATGCAATGGACGTACTGTTTCCGTTTCCTGCACACAAGGAGTTCTTTTCTTTTCGACGGAAACATCTCTATGAGTTTATTGGCATGCAGATCGAAGACAACAGTCAGAGGAGGATGAATGATTATCACCGTTTTTTGGCACCTGAAAATAAATATCAAATAAACAGAAAAACAATCTAACTTAAAGAGATAGAATTCGACTGCAAAACGCTCCACTCGACCGCTCGCTTGACTGTGCACAGGCTCGATGAAGGTTACGATCGTTTAGCGTTGCTCTGCAACCGGCTTGTACGTAGTCGAAACCTTCTACCGCTCGATCTATTGCTCTATTTTTTCTAGCAATGAATCAACACCTTTACACGTGGTCGTACGCTTCAGCCCAATTGCAATCACCAACAATCTTCAACAAATCACGAACCAGATTGATTCAAGATGATCTATATTGCTGGATTTCGGTGGTTTTATCAAGTGTCATCACAAGCACCCCTAAAAGACTTCTCAACAAAAACCCTCAAAAACTGGTCTAAAAACTTTCTCAAAAGCCACAGCTAAATCCTTAGCCTCTCCCCTGTTTTTATATGCTAGAGCCCTAAACCGTGTCCATATCAAACATGGACATCTCAAACCATGTCCATAACAACCTAAACATGCAATTCTATCTCTTTCGAAAATCAAGAGACCCGAAATCCTTCCGAACACGGGTCTTAACCAAACTCCACATGTTCCAAGTTATGGACTCTCTCCATAACTCCTAACTCTCCACATAACAAAGCCTCCAGGATAACACCTCTTGTATCTTCATCACACACCATCATCACGTGTCGAAATAGTACCAAACCCGGTACTATTCATCTTTTATCGGTTCTTCTGAATGCAAGTTAAGTTTTAGACTTGAACGTCCATAAAGCCGTTGTAGTTTAGCCATTATGTCATATTTTTACTAAAATAATCTTTTTTTAAATATTTATGAGTAGGCATAATACTTTTACTTTTAGCAACTGAACTACTTAGTTATTGCGGAAAAATCATGACTCTATTATTAAAATAGGGTTTTTACAGTGGAGGAGCTAGTGAAGATGCCGTTGGCGCCGGTGAGCTGGAAGTGGGTGAACTGGCCGGCCTTGTGGCCCTTGGAGGTGTCACGGAGGAAGAGGACGACGAGCTCGGTGGGGGTGTTGCGCCACCAGCTGACGACGCTCCTTCACGTCGAGCACCTTCTCCTTGGTCGCCTCCGGCAGCACAGGGAGGAATTGTACCTACGGCTACTCTCACTCTCGACATGAATTTGGTGAACTCCAATATCTCAAAAATTGATGACTTGTGTAGAAGAGATGATTCCGAAATGGCGTGCATTTGGGAAGAGTTGAAACAAATAAATCAGCAAGAAGACATCTCTCTAAAAATAAGTCGTTCAGAACATGGACAAGGAATTTCATGAGGATCACATTCGCCAAAGTAGTGTAAACCAAATGCGTGACTGCTGCATTCATTTGAAACTGTGCAAGACTGCAACTACCCAAACAGAAATAGGGATGCACACATATAGAACTGCACATGAACGTAACAAAATCCAATTTGATCTGGCTGTTAAATAGTTAGCAGTCACTTTGATCACATATTGAAGGACCATATGAGAAGGTCCAGGATAATTTGTAATAAATCATTGCATGTTTCGTGAAGTGGTGGGCTGCTTTCAAGAACTGTCAGGAAAATCAAAAGTACCGTAGGTGTTTATGTGGTAGTACCACATAGCGATAGTATCGACTTTGTGAGCGCAATCATACCGCACGAACAATAGTTCTAGTCGGAGTTGCAGTACGTTATTTCTAAAGAGTCTAGTTCGGGTGTGGTAGTACCGCTTTGGGGGAGCGGTAGTACCGGTATGTTACGTGCGGTACTATCGATCTTCGCAGAAAAATAGAATTTACGGAATTTGAGTCATGGATTGGGTTGGGGTAACCTAGGTTTTTGCATTAATGTTGTATGATGCATGTTTTGGCTAACGTGACTCATGTTGTGAAGAACTTGTACCCGAAAACGATTTCTTTTTCTTTGGATGTGCAGGGTCGCTTGGAGTCAACTATGGTCAACGGCGAGTATTGGGGCTAGGCTCATGAAGGAGTTGAGGCCTAGAACGATTGAGGATACCGGGTGAGATGGTGAGCTCAAGCATGACACGAGAAAGACGGAAAATATTGAAGGCGAGTTCGAACGGCGGATTGCACCATATAGCTTGGACGGGCCCAATGAGTCATGCTTCGGTGGAACCAGATGGGAGAGACTTGGCAGCGTATGACAAGTTAGTGGTGCACCTGTACGTGGCAAGTATGGTAATTGCTTGCAATGAGAGATGAAGACCGGGTCAACAAAGGGTATTTTGGTAGTTTGGCCAAAATATCGGAACTATTTTGGATCAAAACCGTGGCACTTGGGAGAGCGGTTTAGGTCAAGGTGGAATTGGTTTGATCGAAATGGATCAAGGCTAAGGATTTAACGGATACGAGCTTATGCGCTTTAAAAAGTGTGCATAAGTGAATATATGTGAGTAAAACCCATACGTGTGGGGTTACTGAGTTTTCTTTATTGTGTTAAGTGGATAGTATCCACTAAGGGCTATAGATGGCGGGTTGTCCACCTATAAAAGGGGTTATTATGGAGACATGTGGTTAACCATCTAACCCATCTCTCTTGTGCTCCTATGCCTAGGGTTAGGGTTTGAGAGTGAGTGCCTTGTGTACTTTTTATCTTCCAAGGTGGAGTGGCTGTAAAACATGTCTTCTCAAGTAAGCAATACATCAATCGTTATGCATCCTTTTTGAGTCTCTCGTGTTTTGGTTGATGTGGTCTTGTTTTGGTTGGTTTTGATCTCTCCCTTCCTTTTTTTGATCTTGTTGTGCCAAGGACGAATGTGTAAAAGATAGAGATAATCTCTGGGAATATATCTCCATCCATCTAGGCACATTGATAGCAAGTTCATAAGAAAACCGGGTTTTGGCTTGGTATTGGTCTCTTGATCTATCTCATGATCTGAGGGTTTTTGACTTGATTTCTTTGGTGATCTAACTTGCTATGGCATGTGAAAATACATCTACTACCCACAAGCAAGTTGTATTCACCAATTTTGGATTTTGCTCGGTTTCAGTACACCTTTCCTTCAAACTAAAAAAGGTCTCACCTTTGACCATGATTTTCATGATTATTTATTGAAATAGATACACAGTACCCTAGAGTAGATCCCTGCCAATTTTCATGATATTGGATATACGGATCAAAAGTTCCCTTGTTTTTAGCTTTTGAACTCGGCCTGTTTTCCCTGTTCGTCGAGGGAGTAGTAGTACCGTTGGTACCATAGCGGTCGTACCACAGATACTACAGTGATAGTACCGCTTTTGCTGAATTTTTTAGAATCTTCAGGTGCCTATTCTCCAGTTGTCGGGTTGGCTTTTCAATCTGATCTTTATAGCTCTGTACATATTGGAGAGAATGATTGGTAAATATTTGGAGAAAATTATTAAGACACTATTCACCCTTTTCTGTTATTATCTTTGGTCTTTCACATGTCTACTTAGCAGGCATGCTCTCGGTCTGATAGCTACCAGCTTCACCATGTTTCATCTACAACTAGGATGAAATACACGCTACGTTGCGCCTTGTATGTGAAAACCTGAAAGCAAGGATCTATATGTATTTTCTGAAAAATAGAGAGGTTTTTGGAAAAGCAAGAGCCCATATGTAATTACAGAAGGGTCCATACATATTTCCTAGGAAAGGAGGGGCTTTTCGAAAAACTTGATGACAAGGAAAAATGGAGGGCAACAAGGATCCATATGTAATTATGAAAAAATCTGTACATAATTGCTAGAAAAAGGTGGGAACTTCTCCGCAAAATTGATAACGTGGCGTCTTCTTCTTTAATAGAGTTATGATTTGGAAAAAGAAAACGATATGAGTTAATGTTTACTCGTACTGTCCTGCTGCATTGTAGTAACAGTAGCAGGCAGTGTACATCAGGGTACAGGTCAAATGCAAGATAGCCACAACTACTAATTGATCGATGTTCTTGTGTTTTGACTAGATCCTGCTGAATTCACTAATGCCACTCCACAGTAGTAAACAGACATCTACATTAGCAACTACTGCATCGTCAAAATCTCAGAGACAAAACTGAAGTCGCTGAATTATATAGCCATGCACAATAGCAAGTGTATACTGCATATAACAAGAAATTAAATAACACAAATAACTTACAAGGCGTACAATCATCTGATGACATGCGTGTCTTCCATGCATTGCTATCAGTGGCAATTAACTACCTCCTGCTTGCTTGATGCTGTACTGTAGCTCGAGAGGAATGATAATTACCAGCAAATTGACACACAGAAATCAGCAGAAGCTAGAGCAGCATGCACGCAGCAGAGAGCATCGCGGCACGACATTACAAAGCACCTGCGGATCGGACACGGTTCTCTTTGCACGCGCGCGCGGCCTCACCGGGACGGCGGCTCGGCGCCGTCGGCGACCTGGACGCTGGTGGTGCAGGCGAGGAGGCGGTGGAAGATGGCCCGCACCGCCCCGCACGACGCCTCCTGCAGCCTCCTCACCATGGCGCACCCCTTCTTCTTGTTCCTTCTCTTCCTTCTTCCCTTGCTCCTGCGGCGGCGTCCGTCTTCCCTTGCACAATGACCACCGGCGCCGGCAATGCCGCTCGCGCTGCCGACAGAGCCAGCGTCGCGCTGCGGGAGGAAGGGGAAGACGGCGGCGCGCTCCCGGACGCGGCCGAGGCAGGCCATGGTGCGCTCGGGCACGGTCTCCTTCCGCTTGGAGAAGGTGTAGCTGCGGAGGTAAATCTGGCGGCACGAGTAGCTGTCCACCACCCGCGGGCTGCAGTACCCCGGCGGCGCCGGCGCGTAGTAGGGGTCGACGCCGGCACAGCGCATGCTGGCGCTGCCGTTGTAGCAGGCGGTGCCGGGGCTCTCCGGGCCGACCTGGCGCCGCGCCATGGCCACCGACCTGACGAACTCAGCGTCGGACTCAGGCCACTTGTAGAGGCTGACGTAGCTGGCCCGCACCGGCACGCGCGTGTCCAGGCAGCCGATGGCTGCCTTGCACCCGGCGGCCATTGATGGCCACCTAGCTAGCTACTTAATTCGCCTTAAGCTCAATCGATCACTAGCTCAAAATTCTCTCTTGCTTGATCGCTCGTAGTGGATAGTGGTAGCGGTGATGGGAGGAGGAGGCTTTGTGCTTGTGTGTGGGGTATATAAGAAAGAGAAGGACATGCGTGCATGTGAGTAGCTGTGCGAGGTGGGACAAAATATCAAGGGAGAAGAAGAGAAGACTGAAGAGTGCGATTGCTAGTACTAGACTTTGGTTGCAAGGAAAGGTGTGGCATTTTCTGGCTCTGGGAATTATGCGGCATCATGATCATCACTGCATCCCATGCAGTGAGTGCTGCTTATGGTGCAGCCTTGTCGGTCCTCAAGGTCGATTTGTGTGGCCTTCAACAAGCATTATCAATCTGCGCGATTATCAGTAAAAAATTAACTCTGAAATGGACCAAGTAATTAAGCTAGCTATCTGCTTGATCGGTCTATCTGCCATGCATCGTTGGTGCTTAATTTGGCTGATCTCAATGCAGGGAAATATTATCTCTTCCTGGTTATGTAGGAAACCGGTGCTCAATTAATTGTCATTACGTGGGCGTATTAACTTGTACTGTTGTTTGGTGGTCAAGAATTAATTAATTGCTTTCGAAGCCTCAAGATGAATGGTCACCGATCGATCAGTTCAGGGAAGTACAGTTAACCCTGATAGATGGTGCAGATGAAGTTCAACACACAAACAGCTAAGCAAGCACGGATTGGCATGACTGAAACTTGTGGTTAAGGACTAGTACGCATATGCGGCTATTAGGCTAGTAGCTACTGATCAGTTTGACTCATCCGTCTGAGCTGAGGCAGGGAAGGGACAGGAGCAGCAGGCTAGAGAAAAGTCCGGCACACTTTTAACTAATTCCCAGCACCGAAAGTAGCAGGTCTCTGTCTTGTCGATGGAATGAGAGTAACATTTCTCTCACAAGTCAGAAACATGCAGAATAGCTAGTTGCAGAAGCCAAAATACTCGATCTTTGCCCATTTGATTTGCTGGATTTGTCAAAAAATTTATGTGGTTACTTTCTTGATAATGGGAAGATCGGCAAGTAAAATTTATTTCTGATGTGGGACAAAGCATTGTCAAGTGAAATGATCAACTGTCCTTTCTCAAGCACAATCATATTGGCTGTATACATGCATGGACAGTAACCTGAACCTTGTTGCATTGTGTGCATTTTGTCGTTGTGTGTAACTCACTGACTAGACTTTATGTGTTGTGGAGGTGTCAAGTGCTAAATTGCTAAGAGGACGTTTTCATCAGCAAGTTTAGGTGACAAGGCAACTTTGTTCTTCAGAATGATTCAGGTTTCATCTTGATCTACAACGAAGTGTGCAGTCCCTGAATTAAAGAGCTAAACGAGACCTACATATCCTTTTCCCTGTAAAAGAACACTCTTTCCGGCTAATCAAGTAAGGCCTTGCAAGGCAAACTATGGCAAATCATTTGTTTTGTTTGTCATTGATGGATACATTCAGTGTTTCCTTCAGAAAGATTAGCACCTAAGAAATTCATGGATGAACCCCTGAATTTAACTATGTTCTTCTGAAGGAATAAGAAAGCTGCAATCCTCCGCCAGATTCCTGTTACTAACTGCAACCTTAAATGAGATTAAGTATAAACAAGCAAACGTGGACAGAGATCCAGACATGACATGGTGAGGCACTAGATGAATTGAGTTGAATGGCCATCAAGAGCAACACACATGCATGGATTATGATTGCGGTCACCATGCACGCCATTGCGAGTTTGCCTGCTGCATGCAGTGTCAATTATAATCACTCTTGTCAACGGCAGATGATGATGTGTTCCTTCCAGAGTGCGCTAGTGTAGCACTCATTCATCAAGATCTAGGAAAGAAAAGGTGCATCTTAAATCACACACATCCATCTAGTGATCCAGAGACCACAGGAGCACAAGAAAAATACATGGGGCCAATCTCAAGACGTAGTAGTGCAACAGTGTCACGAGACACCATCATGATTCATGACAGAGTGCATGCTGTTCTGTTCTAGTAGCAACCGTAGTCCATACTGCAAGCGAGGCGAACTGTTCACACATTAAGCATTGTAGCATATTTTTTCAAATTTGGCCTTTAGATATCTGTTTTTGTAAAAATAACCCCGTCTCCGAGTTCGGCAGGAGTGGCAAGCGAAACCTAACACTTGTTACAACACCAGAGATCTGCATAGCAGTGGGGGCGGTGAGCGCGGTAGGTGATGGCACGGCTTGGGCGTCGACCTCTCCTGCCGAGCTACACTAGCTCAGCATGTGGCTAGATGGCCGACCAACCGGATGTAACGCGACACACTCGGTATCGATTTCCGTGGCCTTCGGTAGGGCTTGGTGCTACCCTTGCGCCCGTGTGCACCCGCGTGGCCCTGTCGGTCGCCAACGCCTCCCCGCGTGCATAAAATAGCTCACATCCTTGTCCACCCTCTCATCTGAAGCAACATAATTGAGTATCTCTTTGCTGAGCAAGAGAGAGCCGAGGGAGAAGAAAGAAAGAGAGAGTAGAAGGGTGTTTAAATTAGTTTGTCGAGGTGGTTTTGTTGTGATTTAGGAGTTTTCAGTTGGAATTAGTGTAGATCTGGTAAAGACCTTCAATAAAAAGGTATGTTTTATTCACCTACAAACAATGCACTTAATATGTCATTAACATTTATTAGCATAATGATCAATGATGATGTGGTTGTATAGAATACGCTTGGTAACCATGTTTAGCTGATGTATGTATGCAGTTCGTGCAGATGATATTTTGTAATTAGTCATGTTAATGATGTATTAGTGACGATAATGATGATTCTTTATAAATAGCTGAAGAAACACACACTGTTATTTGTACTGCTGTTGCTGGCTTTGCAAAATTAGGGAATATGTATGTACATTTGCACACATGTATATATTGCTCTGGTGCCATTGTAAATAATGTAGAAAATATCTATGTACCTGTATTATTAGCATATGACCGTAGACATAATTGTTAGCTCAGCTATATACATGTGCATGGTTATTTTGTATTATGTTTAATGTATTTGCACTACTTAAAAAGAGGAGGTTGGTAGTGTTAGTTTATCTGCCCATCTAAACTCTCCCTTGCACCTCCCAAAAATATTTCTAACAAAAACATATGATTTTTTCATCTATAGCGAAAAAGAGTTAAATGGGCAAACGGCCACGGGGCCGGCTATCGAGCCAGAGGAGCTTGGTAGCTCCTATTGAGCCAGGAGAGTTTGGTAGGAGCTGTCGAGCCTAAGGAGCTTGGCAGCCCTGCAGGGCTCGTCGGCGCTTGAGCCGTGCCATCACCTGTCGTGCTCACTGTCTCTGTTGCTGTGCCGAGCACTGGTGGCGTGGTAGGGGACAGGTATCGCCTGCTGAGCTTCAAAATGGAGCTATTTTTGCAAAATAGATGTCCGAAAGCTAAATTTAAAAAAATTATGATACAATGCTAAATGTATGAACAATTCTAGCAAGGCAAGGAGACGGTGCTCTATGTATCAATTGTCAATACTCATGTACGAATACATACAAAAGTGTTGTATGGGACTGACACGTGTCTCTGATCGAACAATGGGCGATCGTGTTGGTGCTGTTTCGGGAACACGGGAATCAATCAGATGAATCTGTAGAGTGGAGTGTGTGAGATTGATGCCCACTGCTTGTCGGGTTCCATCTATCTATTCACGACAAATCCAATCGAGATATTCGAAGTACCATCTTTGCTTTGAAGGTCTAAAATATTTCGTAATAATTCTTAAATCAGAATTTTTTTAAATTTTTTTTCTAATTAATCAAGAGAAAAAGAGAAGATCTACACTACTTATTCTCATGAGGCAAGATTATAATGATGCAGATTAATCATGTATAAATATTGTATCTATTACAATTGTATTGCATATACAACTAAAATTTCAAAAGCAATCGAGTTATATAACAAATACAATATATTGCAACATCTATCCATGCAATTGCAAAAGAAATTCCACAGTTATTATTATATAATAATAGTTCATGATAGATGATTTACAGCTACTAAGAAAAAAGATAAATATATTAAAAATTCTCACAAAAATATCTAGTCATTAACCTAGTAAACTCTAATTAAAGTTGATCTGGCCATGGGATGTTATTATTAAAAAATTAGGCTATAAATTCTATTAAAAAGTTGGTGGTGTTGTAGGACCGAAATGGCGACAGAGGGGGGTGAATGTCGCTCGCTTCAAAATCGCCCCCGGGAAATCAAACACTGATTTTTCAAAAAGATGCAAAACAAAGCACCTCACAAAAAATTAAAATTAATTTTGCTGAAATTTGGAACGCATGCGACACTAAAAAATTCAACTGAAAATATCGATGTTTGATCTGCATGCAAAATTGTTGAAGATCAGCAAGAAGAATAAAAAAAAGACACTTTCCTTGCAAGAACCAAAGCTGAAATGCAGAGCTATACCTAGCCGAAAATGCACATTAGGAATGAGAATTGAATACTTCACTCTGTCGGCAAGCCTTGGACCGAAAAGAGCAAATGGATTGCTTTGCTACTGCCGCAGGGAATAAGAAATCAAAGACAAACAGCAAGGGGAAGATGACTACCCGAACTCTGCAGGGAAAAGCAAGCCAAGGAAAAGACAGAAGAAAACAGCCGAATGAACTGGGAACCGAAAATATTCTGACTTTGAGAAACCAAAGAAAATGAGAGAATCTTCAATTCCTTTCTTACCACAAGACTAAAATCTTGAGCCAAATACCATTGGGACTTGAGGAATGAAAAGATCTTACCTGAAGAGTAAGAAATTCAGATTATGACAAGATCTGAACCTCTTGCAAAGTCTGAACCAAAACCCAAATTACTCTCCAATCCTTGTTCCTTTGGCCATGAAACTTTGAGGATATATTAGCAATAGCCATATGACTCTCAAGACCAAATTTCATGCCATCTCTCCAAAGGAAACAAGAATTCCACCAAACCCTAGAAAGCCAAAAACATGAACAGAGGAGGAGAAGAAGCCAAAACTGAAATTAAACTTGGGTTGCTCTGAAGATTAACTAGCCAAATGACTTTTGAGCATCTCCTATGTCATAGCAACCCATTTTGGGCCTTCCCAACAAGAATCAACAAGAAAACGAAAAACTCACAAATCCATCACATAGAGCATCGAAGGAAAACAGAGAGCACGAGAGACAAACTCAGAATTTCATTCCATCCAAACAAGGTTTACAAAGATCTACGTCCCCATACGCATGGACATTAGGCCAAGGTTGATTACATGGGATCTCAACTCATCATCTCTATCTCTCCAACACAAGAACACCCACTACATGCTTTCTTGGAGAGGGGATGAACGAAGGGAACAAGGTCACAGAACCTCTGTCTCCCCCAACCACTAAAGACTAAAGCCAAAACAATCCTCTAAAGCCTATTTTGACTAAAGTAAACCCTAAAATCCATTCAAGTGCTCAAGTGGGCATGCAGCCCCTCCTCTCCTTTTATAGCTCATGGCTAACGGGTCTCCGCCCCGTTACGCCGGCTAAATCCAACGGAGCCCAATCCCGCTTGTGCAGCCTTGCGAATTTCCCGATTCGCCCCTCCTGCACCTTCCGGGAAGCTTCCGCGCTCCTTGCCTCGCACGCCTCGCAACCACCTCGAGTCCACGTCGTCTTCGACACCTCCCGACTGTTCTGACCTCAGCGCCACCTGCGCCTAGTCCAGTCCTCCGTGTCTCGCCACGACTCCACTCGACGTCCTGCAGCCACACAGACAAGAAAACACGTCAAATAGCACCGCTCGATATATGAAAGCGTAAATAGCATAAACACATCATACTCACGCATGACGAAGTCCAAACCTGTCGAAACATCAGTATAAACGTCCTAAGCCCAAACGACCAAGTTTGACCAAATCGACCGAGCCCGTTGCACCACGCAACGACATGGTCACCCAAACCAAACTCGACTATCCTAAACCCTTGTCAATTACTCATCACTCTCATGGGATCACGACCACATGGTCTCTCATAGTTTATCTGCCCATCTAAACTCCCCCTTGCACCTCCCAAAAATATTCCTAACAAAAATATATGATTTTTTTCATCTATAGTGAAAAAGAGTTAAATGGGCAAATGGCCACGGGGCCGGCTGTCGAGCCAGAGGAGCTTGGTAGCTCCTATTGAGCCAGGAGAGTTTGGTAGGAGCTGTCGAGCCTAAGGAGCTTGGCAGCCCTATAGGGCTCGTCGACGCTTGAGGTGTGCCATCACCTGTCGTGCTCACTGTCTCTGTTGCTGCGCCAAGCACTGGTGGCGTGGTAGGGGATAGGTATCGCCTGTCGAGCTTCAAGACGGAGCTATTTTTGCAAAATATATGTCCAAAAGCTCAATTTTAAAAAATTATGATACAATGCTAAATGTATGAACAATTCTAGCAAGGCAAGGAGACGGTGCTCTATGTATCAATTGTCAATACTCATGTACGAATACATACAAAAGTGTTGTATGCGACTGACACGTGTCTCTGATCGAACGGTGGGCGATCGGGTTGGTGCTGTTTCGGGAACACGGGAATCAATCAGACTAGTAGTGTGCCCGTGCTAACGCTACGGTAAAATACAAAACAAGATAAAATTTGTAAAACAATAAAATGAACAATCAGATTCATTAAGACTCACGTCTCATATATTGTAAAATTCAGCCATAATATCCAGTATATCCTGAGAGCACAAAAGAATACCATACTACCTAACAACATCCAGCTACCTTGTTCAGGATTTCAGCAGCAATGGACAATCAAACACGATTTACTCGGGGCATAGCATGATGTTCACATTTTTAGCTCCAGTGTCCCGCTACAAGATTAAGAAGCATCCACACTTCATCAGTACTAACTGTGAGCTCTCCAATCAGTCACAGCCCACATCTAAAGATCAAAATGACAAGGTAGGCACCCAAGAACCTTCGAATCACCAAAGCAAGTTTTAGCAATTGATAAAGGAAAAGCTACAATTCAAGACCCCGACCAGAATACCATCCAACAAGAGCATCCCATACGATACATCTTTTTTTTCTGCCCCCTGCTGAACACATTACATTTCAGACGAGATACAATCTTCCGCATGAAGGATGAAATAGCGTATGATTCCATTTCATTCTGGCTCTGAACAAAGAATGAATGAATGAACGAATGGCATGTAATGTAATGTATAACAACTGGAGACATCAGTGTACGCTGTGAGCTGCCCCTGCCAATCTACAACTCCTTTTGCTTCTTCTAACTGCAGCTAATTTTTGCAGGGAGCAGCTCAACAGCCAAAAGAATAAAGAATTACATCTAATAACAATTGATTGAATCTTTCCTCCTATCACTGTAAAACAAAAGAGAAACTGCATCTTTCTTTCTTCTTTTTTTTCCTTCTTCTTTTTTTTCCTTCTCCTTTTTTTTCTTCCACTGAAAAAAGGGCCTGTTCTTTCGTCACTTGATCTCCACTTAGCTTTGTTGAGAATGTGATGCTGCGGTGGACGCGGACACCGTGTAAACGTCTGTACAGCCAGTCAACAGTAAAATGGTATAGAGAATATAATAATATTTGACAAGTCGTGGATCAGAAAGCTTACTGCAATGTAGATACCCAAGCTTTTGCCGCACCAGGAGTTTCAGCACAAAGAAAGTAATCCTTTTTCTGAGGAGTTCCAATGTCTAACTGGAGTACAGGAATACTAAAACCTAAAGGCATATGCACTTATTGAGAAAACATTAAAGCTCTTTGAGAATCGTCATGTAAGTGTATAGGATACAGAAACAGCAGCTGTCATACTTTGGCATCCCTCTGTGACAATTTGAGAGGTACTTATATAAACCTTCATACTTAGAATCATACGAAAAAATATATGGTCAAGCGGTAATCTTACTGAAAATTTACAGGAGACAAAGTAATGGTGCTTGAAGCATCAAATAGAATGATTCCCTTAACAGCAGTTTCATTCCTCCGAATTCTGCAACAAGAAAAAAATGAATACCGAGATAACAGTAGGAATTTCCTAGGTATTCTCAGTTACAAAAAATCAAGGTTCCATACTTGTATTCCATATTTCCAGACGTCGGGTCCAATATTACCCATCTTTCGTTCCATTTCCTCAACTGTTTGAAAGAAGATAATAAGAGTTCAACAGGTGAAATTGCTAGATAAATTTTCACAAGTAGAAAGCCAATTTGCGGAAAATTATATTGCTAGGGTCCTATGATTGCATTCATTTTAACACAGTTGGTCCCATGCGGACCACCAGATTGTATTTTCTAGCTAAGTTGCAGGTACATGAACAGTTGAACACCAAAAGAATTCCTCTCCCGTGTATGGTCTTCCCAACCATTCACCCTTCCACTACCACCACCAGCACCACCTTGTGGTACATCTAATAATATCAATAACAGGCATTTCCATCAGTTGCACCTAGGACTACAAAAGATCCTTGTACTCATGGAATAAGATTCCCTTGGGTTTCCCTCTCTCCCCCGCTAGAATCAAATATCAGAATACACTAAGTGGTGCGCAATGACACAGGTCAATGCAGTAATCCTCCTCCGCAGCAACGACCTCGCGCACGGCAGCATCGGAGCAGCCTCCGCAGCGTGATCCGGCGGCGGGAAACCCTAGATTCAGAATATACTAATTCAGGTTAATTCCTATATAAATTTAAATTTGGAACTAAAATTAACCCACATTAATTATAGGTGAAAAAGGCTAGAAATCCCACCTTTAATTAATTAGAAAAAATAAAATAGCTGCAAATCACTTCCTTAATCGGAGAAAAAAAAATAAAAAACCAAAGCACGAATCCGTATTGTATATTGTCCAGGACTCGTATACATGTCCGTATATAGTTGGATGGATGACTCAACTTATTGATGACATTTCCAAGAATCATCAAGCTTTTGTTAATATGCTTCCCCTCCTTGAGACGCACCCCTCCAGCTCCTGTCTTGGCAATTCTTTCTGACCCAGCTAAATCCACCAAGTTCTACATGTAAAAAACAGTGTCAGTCACAGCATTCTTGAGACATATTCTTTTACTTCATACACGGGAATTGAGTGAGCAGCACATACCAAGACAGATACACGGATAGCATCTCCGGATTCCATTTGGTCCTTAGCACTGCTTTCGATGACCTGAGACCGATACACAGATAGCATCTCCGGATTCCATTTGTGTTCCATTGCAGCAATATGAGATCCAGAAGCAAAGTGAAACATACAGATCGAACAGCAAGAAAGCTCGCTGCTACTTGAATTCCAATGCCCAAGAGATTAATACATCAGGTTATCAAAATCCACCGATACAATGGTTGATGTTGCAATGTGAAGGAAAATGAATAGCCCTTATTTGTCGGTGCCTAACTGTATCTATGTGGTGAGCTTAAGTCGCACTTGCTGTAAAGAATAGCCACCGAATTGTAGTAATAAGGTACAACAGCCAGAAGGCCCAGAAATGTGTTCTAATGGCAGTCAGACCTTCAGCAACAAGAGCTCCACCAATGTTTAGAAGGAAATTTTATCACATCAAAAGAGAAAGCTTGTACGGCGTGTACTGAACAAAAACATTAATAACATGCTGACCTATTCGAAGGACAAAGAAAAAGATGGAATTTGAGTCAGTCCATGACTCCATGTAAAGTATATACACAATATGAGATATAACAACTGTAGAAACATCCAAAATAACCTTGAACACATGAATTGTAAATTGCAAATACAATTTACATAAAACAGACTCCATATATGTTTCTTGCTCTAATGGGATAATGAGATATGCCATAATAGTAGGTTTACACAACTGCAATGATGGGGAACAAAAAAAATTGGCATACCTGGTGGAGAGATGGTCTTATCCAAGACAGTAGGAATTGTCATTTCTATAACAGGCCTTTTGGACGAGACACCTCCTGCGGCTTCCCTGTACGCTAGATCAATTTCCTCCATGCTGAAGAGCAAGTAAAAGGAGGCCATACCATCTTGCTTTTTCCATCTGTTTTATCTTTCATGAGATCCTTGCAATCAAGCCTTGTCCTCATGTGAGCTATACACGCAAGGTCAATGCTCATTAGACATTATAGGCTGGCTGGAATGCAGTACTCTCCAAAACAAAAAAGGACTGGATGGGTGGAGTAGGATCAAGTAAAGGCTTAATTATTCAGAACTACTATTACTATGATGACTACAAGTTGGTGACCAATTCCTGTCACAAGCTGCATGCGCTGCAGGTTGTGAATTTTCTGAGTTCAGCAGATTGATTGTATTTTATAAACTTGGGCGATAAAATTAATCATAGGAACTTATGTTGATTAATCTTTTCTACTGTTTTGAACTCCCAATGTTGAAACCTGTATATGTTCACTTGGTTCACTTCTAAAACAAGATTATTTCCAACAGAGCGGGCGGGAGGGCGGTACAGTTATATCACAATAACAGAACATTTATCGCAGTTCATACATCACAGATCATAAAGCATTGTATCAAAATAACATCCACTATCAAAATATTCAAGCTAGCAGAGGAAGAATCGATTCCACAAGTTAAAACTCAACATTAAGAAGAGCACTTACAATGAGGCCAAGTTGTCTGGTCTTCTCTGACAGTTTCAATGGGTCATCTTGCTCTACAAAATAAAATTGCAAGATTGAAGATTACACACGACATTGCAAAAGAAAATGAAGCATAGTAAATTGCATCCGAATTCCTAACTATTGACACTTTCATTGATCAAAAACAACAGATGGACCATAAAACACAAAGAAAGGAATTTGAAGTACCTCTTTCAGACTCAATTGCTTCATCCAGCACTAAGTTCAGCAATTGGTCATAGCCCTTTAAATCGACCAGCCGCCGCAGCTCAGGAACTCACCCTGGGGCTTCGCTTCGCTTTGCTTGCGGTGGATGGAGGCGACGAATTGTATACGGGCTAGGGCCGGGGAAGTTTCTATCCCCAACAGAATGTTCAATAAATAACACGTGTGGTTGCTTGACCTTGGTCGGCGACCTTGACGGCTTGGAAGAACTCGCCGGCCTGGATGTGGCGGTAGAGCGCCGTGAAGAGGTCCTCCACGGCGACAGGCTCCGCCGAAAGTGGAGGCGCGGGCACGGCGGCCAGAAGGCGGCGTGGGGGTGCCCGGATCCGGGCCAAGGTGAAGACGGCCAGACCAGGCGGGCGAGCGCACGGCGCGGATCCGGCGAGGAGTGGGTGACGGCCACGGGAGGCGGTCGAAAGTCGGCGGAGAGCGCCGAATTCGGCGGCGGAGAGGCTGGATCCGGCGACGAAGAGCCTGGATCTGGGCTTGCCGGCGGTGGCTGCGAGTAAGGCGCTGGCCCTGGCGGGGTGGCGTGGCGCGACGAAGTGGATATAAGCGGCGGGATCGGAATGGGGAGATACTCGAGCGTGTCGATCTCGACGATGACATTGCCGCGGAGGTGGAGCTCGGAGAGGAGCCGGGGTTTGGGGAGGGCTAGGGTTTTGGTGGAAGCACGCGACGACTTTTGATTAGGAGGCGGCGGCGGAGTGGAGGAGAGAGGGAGGAGGCAGCGGAGCAAAGGAGTGGGGAGAGGAGGAGGCGGCGGCGGCGCGGGGTGGGGAGGAGGAGCGGCGGCGGCGCGGGGTGGGGAGGAGGAGCGGCCGCGGTGCGGAGTGGGGAGGAGGAGGTGAGGGGAGCGGCGGTGCGGGGGAGGACGGGGGGAGCGGAGGGAGTGGAGGCGCAGGGGAGAGGTGGAGATGGGGAGCGGCGGCGCGGTGGAGGACGGGGGGAGCGGAGGGAGTGGCGACGCGGTGGAGGACGGGGGAAGCGGCGGGAGTGGAGGCGCGGGGGAGAGGCGGAAATGGGGGAGCGGCGGGAGTGGAGGCGCGGGGGAGGAGGCGGCGGTGCGGGATGGCAGGGCAGGGGAGGAGGGGCGATGCGGGGTGGGGAGGGAAGGAGAAGGAGGCGGCGCGTTGGGAGGGAAGAGGAGGAAGGAGGAGGTGCCGGCGCATGGAGGCGGAAGAGGAGGCGGTGCGGGATGGGGAGGGGGTACTGCAGATACATTGAACCATAGTCGTTGGATTTGGTTGAGTAAGGAGAGAGAATGGCTGAGAGATGATCTGGTGCGCACGTTTTTATGATGGTGTAATTCTGGGTGCATATTGTGGTGTGGACGTAGTTAAGGTCATGACTGTGGAGCAGGTAATTGTTGGGTGGATTAAGGATAATTTTAACTGGTGGTTTATTAGTTTAGATGAATCTGTGGAGTGGAGTGTGTGAGACTGACGCCCACTGCTTGTCGGGTTCCATCTATCTATTCACGACAAATCCAATCGAGATATTCGAAGTACCATGTTTGCTTTGAAGGTCTAAAACATGTCGTAATAATTCTTAAATCAGAAAAAAATTCTAAAAATTCTCTAATTAATCAAGAGAAAAAGAGAAGATCTACACTACTTATTCTCATGAGGCAAGATTATAATGATGCAGATTAATCATGTATAAATATTGTATCTATTACAATTGTATAGCATATACAACTAAAATTTCAAAAGCAATCGAGTTATATAACAAATACAATATATTACAACATCTAGCCATGCAATTGCAAAAGAAATTCCACAGTTATTATTATATAATAATAGTTCATGATAGATTATTTACAGCTACTAAAAAAAGATATCAAAAAAAATATCTAGCCATTAACCTAGTAAACTCTAATTAAAGTTGATCTGGCCATGGGATGTTATTATTAAAATTAGGCTATAAATTCTATTAAAAAAAATCTGGCCCTCTGTTCGGTGGAACCTGGTTATAGCTAAGCTATAGCTACCATTGGATGCTGTTGTTTATTTTTTTTGAAAGAAGATAACGTAGTAAGCGATGGACGTCTCAAAGGTTACAACATAATAATCGTGTTCATCTCTTGCTATATACTCAGACGGTACAATAAGAGTTCTACACAACTATGTTGGTGGGTCTAAACTAAAATTGTGCAAATTAAGGGTATGTTTAGAATGTAGAAGTCTCAAATCAATTAGAGCAAGATTAGGGGAAAGTCCGATGTTTTAAACGGAGCCTAATATAATATTGTGGATTGCAAATACAATATGTTGGTAAGATTAGATTGAGAGAGGTTGATAGTTTTAAAATTCTTGCGTTCGAAACTAATGATAACCTTTAGGCTCCATTTAAAATGCAGAAATTTGACAAGAAGTATAGAACGCAATTCAATTCTCGCAAGAATTGAAAAAAATCCCATGTTCCAAACAAGGCCTTATAATACGAAAAAAGTAGTTCTCACAATAATCGATCAAAACTAATGATTACTACAATATCCTTGGAAGAATATTAGGAATTATCTCACTAATCATGAGGAAAAAGGAATAATCTATGCCACTTATTTTGTGGTGCTAGATTATGTTAGTGTAGATTAATGGGATGTAGATATTACAATGGTCCACTTATTTTGTGGTGCTAGATTATATTAGTGTAGATTAACGGGATATAGATATTACAATGGTTATACAACATGTACATATAATTATATTTTTCAATTATAGAAACTAGAGTGGTATAATAAATACAATTACATATTGAGATATAAACATAAGTATTATAGTACTGCAACTACGTGGGCAATGCAGCTTAGTTCAGACTGAAAGGTGATTTTGACGTGCCGTAGTGGTGGCCTGGAAGGGAACCTTGAATATTTTTGGCCTTCTACAACACAGCAATACCAGAAGTAGTCTCCAGGTGCATGCAATGCCATTTCTGGTACTCTCCCCGAGCGTGGGACTCCGGCCTGCCGACGTGTACATAGTCCCACGCCCCGGCACCGCAGCACCCGAGTCATACGGTTCAGGAGCATATGATTCCGGCAAAATGTCTAAGGTTGTATGTGTTAGAATGATCTCAGCCGATTAGCCCAACGGCTAATCGGGCCTTGATCCACGCCCTGATCGGGGGCGCCCAGTCCATCTCATGGCTGGTGGGCCCCCGTCGCACTGCGCAATATATAAAGGGGTGGGGGCCGGCGGCTCTAGTTACGAGGTTGGCCTGAGCCGTACATCCCCACCGACACACAAACCCTAACCGATCTAGAGGGGGCGCAGTCAGCGACGGGAAGCACCATCGCCGTCCACGTCGCCGGATCTACGCCGCCGCCGCCACCGTCCTCTTCACCGACCGTCGCTGCCCGTGCGCAGATCTCACCGACGAACCAGCGATGATCGGCTCTTCCTCCAATGCTTCCGACGGTTAGTACTGCCCCTAACTCTTCCTCTCTCTCTCTCTCCCTCAGATCTAGACTCCTAGACGCAAAGAAAAGAGATGCCAACAATGGTATCAGAGCCATACCGGGTGAGCCGCCGCCGTGCGCCGCCGTTTCGGGCGGTTGCCGCCGACGGCCACGCCTTCTTCGGGCGCCGCCGCTTCCCGGGTGTTGCCGCCGCCGCCCAGCTTGAGCGCGTGGGCGCCGCCGTTGCCGCGCGCGGGCGCGCCTATGCCTCGCGCCGCTTCGGGGCCGCCTGCCGCTCCGTGGCGCGCCGCCGCCGCTCGCTGCTCCGCGCCCCGCCGAGAACTGCCTCTCGGGCGCCGGCGCCGCCGCTTCGCGGGCGTCGCGCGCCGCCGCCGCTGCTCCCGATGGCGCATCGCTGCCACGCCTCCCATGACGCTGCCGCGCTCCGCTTGGGGCCGGCGCCGAGCGCCGCCGCTCGGGGCCGCTCTCCTTGCCGCCTGCCGTCGCATCCCACGGGAGCCGCCGCCGCTCAGATCCGTTTTTTTCGGGTCAAGCCGGCCAAATGCCCCTAGGGTTAGGGTTGCGGGCGGTTTTGTCTCGGCTGCAGCGCGCATCGACCGTCTGATGTGGATCCGACGGCGCACAGGTAATGTGGATGATGCGCGTTTTGGGCCGTGTGGCCGCATGCGTGAAGTGGGCTGCGCGCCTGTACTGATGGGCCGCGTCTTTTGGGCCGCGGCTGCAGGAATGGGCCAATTTTGGCCATTTGAACAGTATTTCATGTTATTGTTTTTCAGAAGCAATTTGAATGAAATTTAAACCAAAATCTCTGTAAATTTTGCACCAACGTGTTAATTTTTTCAGAGATTAAAAGTGTACAGTATAATGAATTATTTTAGAATAATTACAGTTTCCGCTGCAAAAGTTAATGTTGATTGTTTTTTCATTATTAAATTCGAACCAACGGGAGAATTTAATTTTGAAAAAATAGATATAATTTCCAGAGATTTATGATATTGTTATTTTCTGACCAACGTTGATAATAACAGTATTTTAATTTTTTTTAATTGATGATTTTATGCATTATTTCTATTTCTGCCCAACGGTGATGTAGATTTAATGTATAGATAAAATTGATTTAATTGTATGTCGTATTTTTTACCAACGTTGGAAATAAGGCATATAATTTTGCTGTTATGTTCTCACTGTATATGAATTGTAATTTTCAGGCGGATACAACTTGATGAGTTGTATCAGAGAGATCCCCACTCTCAAAGGAGATAATTATGGAGAGTGGAAGAAAAAGATAGACTTAGCGTTTATCTTGGCTGAGGTGGACTGGGTCTTCACTACAGCACGTCCCACTGAGCCTATGGCACCGGTGAGGGATCAAAATGAGGATGATACTGCTTGGCAGAAAAGACAGAGGGATCATGCTCCCTTACAGATGTCTTATGATCTTGATCATAAGAAATGGACCACAGCCAACAAGAAATGTATGGCTGTGATAAAGAACACAATTGAGCCTGCAATTGTGGGCTCAATTGCAGAATGTGACACTGTCACAGAGTACCTTGACAAGATAAAGAGTCAGTTCACTAGCTCTTCAAAGACTTATGCTACATAGCTGATTAAGCAGCTTGTGACAGAAAGTTACTCTAGCAGTGGCAGTGGCATAAGAGAGCACATACTAAGGATGAGCAACTTGGCATCTAAGCTTAAACCAATGAATTTGGCTCTCAAGGATGAGTTCCTTATTCATTTGATTTTTGCTTCCTTGCCCAAAGAGTTTGACACATTTGTTGTCAACTACAATATGCAGCCCGAGAAATGGGACTTGGAAAAGTGCATAGCTATGTGTGTGCAAGAGGAGAAAAGAATTAAACCCTCACATGGTGGATCTATCAACTATGTAAAGGATAACAAGAAAAAGAACTTCAACAGTACATCCTTCTCAAAGAACAAGGGAAAAGCCTCTGTCCATCAGCCTCAACAGAATAAATTTGATGTAGACAAATATCAGTGTCTTCACTGCAAGAAGACGGGATATTACAAGAAGAACTGTCCTGATTACTTAAAGATGATAATGGCAAAGAAAGGTGAGAACATTATTACCTTTATAAATGAATGCCTGTATGTGCAATATTCGAAATCCACTTGGTGGATTGACTCAGAAGCAACTGTTCATGTTGCTAATTCCTTACAGGGATTCCGTTCGACGAGGACTACGCAAAGAAACGAAAGATGCATTAAAGTTGCAAATGGAGTCCAAGCTGAAGTTGAAGCCGTTGGCGATCTTTCATTAGAGTTAGCTAATGGCTCCAATCTTTTACTTAGAGATGTCCTTTTTGTTCCCTCTTTACAGAGGAATTTGATTAGTATTTCAAATTTGGACAAAGATGGTTATGATTGTAATTTTGGAAATGGCAAGTGTGAAATAATGTTTAATAAAGAAGGTGTTGGTCTTGCCATCTTACAGAATGAGCTTTATTTGTTATCATTATGTGATGATGTGAATGTCGTATGCGATAATGGGAACGTCGCGTGCGAGAAAGTGATTGAATCCTCGTCTACGAATGTAAACAGAAAACGAAAGAGAACTCTAGATGAGTCGTCGAAATTATGGCACTGTCGTTTAGGCCATATTTCGAGGGGGAGAATAGAAAGACTTGTTAAGAATGATATTCTTCCTCCATTAGAGTTCTCAGACTTAGAACAATGCAGAGAATGTATTAAAGAAAAATATGTAAAGAAAATTAAAAAAGACGCTAAAAGAAGCACAGGAGTTCTACAAATTATTCACACAGATATTTGTGGTCCTTTTCCTGTGAAAAGTGTGGATGGATATGACTCGTTCATAAAATTCCCGGATGATTACTCCCGTTATGGATATATTTATCCAATCAAAGAAAAAAATGAAGCCTTGGATAAATTCAAGATATTTAAGGCTGAAATTGAAAACCAACATGATTTAAAGATTAAGATAGTCTGATCTGATCGTGGGGGGGAGTACTACGGTCGACATACCCCATATGGACAAGTTCCTGGACCTTTTGCAAGGTTTTTACAGGAAAATGGAATAGTGGCCCAGTATTCTACACCGGGCGAACCTCAGCAAAATGGAGTAGCTGAAAGACGCAACCGTACCCTGATGGATATGGTGCGAAGCATGATGAGCTACTCCACACTGCCATTGAGTTTATGGATGGAGGCGTTGAAAACCGCCATTCATATTCTCAACAGAGTGCCTAATAAGTAGGTGCCCAAAACACCGTACGAGATGTGGACAGGAAGAGTTCCCTCACTAAACCACTTACGTGTGTGGGGGAGTCCTGTTGAGGCTAAAGTATTTAACCCAAACCTTGGGAAACTTGATCCCAAAACAGTAAGTTGCCATTTCATTGACTACCCTGAAAAGTCAAAAGGGTTTCGTTTCTACTGTCCAGATAGATATACAAAGTTTGTAGAAACGAGACACGCTGTTTTCTTAGAGGATGAAATGATGAGAGGAAGTATGGTAGCTCGTGAGATTGATCTTGAAGAGAAGCGGGTGTATGCGCCCACTCCGATGATTCAAGAGCCATTCTTCACACTACCTGCTGTCGCTGCACCGACGGTGCAAGACACTGTGGTGCCAGCACCTGTTATTGTTCCTCCTGTGGCAACAATGAATGATAATGAGGAACCTGTTCTTCAGGATCCTATAGAACCTATTGCCACAGATGAGGGGGAGCAACAGCAGCCTCAAACAGAAGATGTACCAAATGAGGAGGCCCCGAGGAGGTCTCAAAGAGTAAGAAGATCAACTATTTCTGATCATTATCAGATTTATCATACAGAGGAATTTGAAATGGAGGATGATCCCACCTCATTTGAAGAAGCCATGAGAAGCGAAAATTCCTCAAAATGGCTTGAGGCCATGGAAGAGGAAATGAGGTCCATGAAGACTAATAAAGTCTGGGACTTGAAAATTATTCCAAAAGGAGCCAAAACAGTAGGCTGTAAATGGGTCTACAAGACAAAGCATGACTCCCAAGAGAATGTAGAAAGATACAAAGCGCGACTTGTGGCAAAAGGCTTTACGCAAAGAGAAGGGATTGATTACAATGAGACCTTTTCTCCAGTCTCATGTAAAGATTCCTTCCGAATCATAATGGCATTAGTAGCACATTATGATTTAGAGTTACATCAGATGGATGTAAAGACGACATTTCTTAATGGGGATTTGGAGGAAAATGTTTACATGGCACAACTGAAAGGTTTTGTCGTGGAAGGAAATGAAAGAATGGGATGCCGCCTAAAGAAATCAATTTATGGGTTAAAGCAAGCTTCAAGACAGTGGTACTTGAAGTTTGACAGTACAATAAGAAAATTTGGGTTTAAAGAGAATGTAGAGGACAACTGTGTTTATGCAAAGTTTAAAGATGGAAAGTTTATCTTCCTAATCCTGTATGTGGATGATATCCTGCTAGCTAGTAGTGATGTTAGTCTACTACTGGAGACAAAGAAATTTTTGTCCTCAAACTTTGATATGAAAGATCTTGGTGAAGCTTCGTTCGTTCTAGGGATCGAAATTCACCGGGATAGAAACAAGGGGACATTGGGACTGTCACAAAAGGCATACATAGAGAAAGTCTTAAAGAAATTTGGTATGCATAAAAGTAGTCCTTCACCTGCACCTATAGTCAAGGGCGACAGATATGGGGATTTTCAATGCCCCAGGAACCAGTATGAGATCGATCAAATGAAAGCGGTTCCATATGCTTCAGCTGTCGGAAGCTTACAGTATGCTTAAGTGTGCACACGCCCTGACTTAGCATTTGTTACCGGGTTATTTGGCAGATTCCAGAGCAATCCTGGAATAGAACATTGGAAATTGATAAAGAAAGTCTTGCGTTATTTGCAAGGAACAAAAGGCCTCATGATGACATACAGAAGATCAGATTTACTCCATATAGTGGGGTATACAGATTCTGATTTTGCGGGAGATGATAGAAAGTCTACATCCGGATATGTATTCACTCTCGCTGGAGGAGCTATATCGTGGAAAAGCTCAAAGCAAACCGTCACTACATCGTCCACAATGTATGCCGAGTTTGTAGCATGTTATGAGGCCACGGGGCAGGTGAACTGGCTAAAGAAGTTCATACCCGGTTTAAAAGTGGTTGACGACATCAATAGACCACTTAAGTTGTACTGCGATAATGAACCCGCAGTAACGTATGCCCACAACAATAAGTCAAGTGGTGCTGCCAAACACATTGACATAAAGTACTATGTTGTGAAAGATAAAGTTCAGGATCAAATTATAAGTCTTGAGCATATAAGTACCGCAAAGATGTTAGCGGATCCGCTTACTAAAGGCTTACCACCCAACGTGTTCAGAGAACATGTAGCCGGCATGGGTTTAAGGGAAAGTCTATGATTCCTGGACTAAAAGATGGCCCAAAAGATTAAAGTAACTATTTCAGAACAAGAGAGGTGTATTGTAGCTGTTGAATCTATCGGCGATTGACCGTGACGATGAGACATGTTCTATGCACTAATCTGTGATGGAATGAGTAAAGTCAAAAGTAATTAAAGATAAAATATAGATTGAGATCAAGGGGGAGAATGTTACAATGATCTCAGCCGATTAGCCCAACGGCTAATCAGGCCTTGATCCACGCCCTGATCGGGGGCGCCCAGTCCATCTCATGGCTGGTGGGCCCCCGTCGCGCTGCGCAATATATAAAGGGGTGGGGGCCGGCGGCTCTAGTTACGAGGTTGGCCTGAGCCGTACATCCCCACCGACACACAAACCCTAACCGATCTAGAGGGGGCGCAGTCAGCGACGGGAAGCACCATCGCCGTCCACGTCGCCGGATCTACGCCGCCGCCGCCACCGTCCTCTTCTCCGACCGTCGCTGCCCGTGCGCAGACCTCACCGACGAACCAGCGATGGCCGGCTCTTCCTCCAATGCTTCCGACGGTTAGTACTGCCCCTAACTCTTCCTCTCTCTCTCCCTCAGATCTAGACTCCTAGACGCAAAGAAAAGAGATGCCAACAGTATGTGGTCAAAAAGGCTACTGTGGTCGAATACGGCAGTGGTCGAGCAAGACAGTGGTCGAACAGGTAGTGATCGAGCATGGGTGTGGTCAAAAGTAGCGATGGTCGAAAGCGGTTGCGGTCGAAAGCGGAGGTGGTCGAACATGGCTGTGGTCGAAAGAGACGGTGGTCGAAAGCGGTAGCGGTCGAAAGCCGAAGTGGTCGAGGGAGACAATGGTCGAAGGCGACTGTGGTCGAATAGCCGGGGTCAAAGCAGCTGTAGTCGATGCGGGGGTATCATGTACTCTTGGACCGTATGACTCGAGTCATGCGGTGCCAGGGCGCGGGATTGCGTACATGTTGGCCAGCCGGAGTCCCACGCTCGGGGAGGAGGCTAGAAATGGCATTGTATGCACCCGGAGCTACTTCTGGTATCGCTGTGCTACGCAGACCAAAAATATCCAAGCTTCCCTGGAAGGATATCGATTTGTTGCTTTCCTCAGTAGTCAGTGTGGGCATTGAGCAAGTATCATAAGAAGATGCATGGATCGATGCTCGCATGACACATCTCACGTTAGTTAATGAATGCCAAATTAACAAGCCAAGGACTAGCAGCAAGTATAGCGTTATGAACGAACAATGCCGGGTAGCTAGCTAGCTAGCTCATGTAATTTGTCGTTGATGAATGGAAGGTGACGAGATGAATTGAAGGTGCCATTGATGAATGGATCATCGCCCATCGAAAGTGAATCTCTCTCTCTCTCTCTCTCTCTCTCTCTCTCTCTCAAGAAAGCGAGAGGTCACCGGCATGAATGAATGGATGAATCAGCCATCAATACAGATTACTACTCGGCAGGAAGTTATCATGAGACTCATTTTTTCTCCTCCTCCATCTCTGTTGTTGCTGCGGAGGAATTAAGCTGCACGAGCTTGGAAGAAACAAGGACCGGAACGAAACAAGATAAGATGAAAACACAGTCAAAGCGCTGTACATACTGTGCACAAGTTTGAAGGCAAGGACTTAGTAACTTGTGTGCTTCTCATAGCAGGGCCTTTACTGTAACCTTTCAATTCATTCAGATTGACCAGCACGCCGTCTTCAGAAACCCTATAGTAGCTTGTACGTCCAATTCAAACCGTACATGCATGTCTGAAAATCGATCCAACACATGTTTTTTTTCGTGCCTGTTCCAACTTCCAAGCAAGAACAAGCGCGAGTTTCAAAGCAACCTAATCGGGTTGGTGATGGCCTGAAATGACATTGGTTTCTTCCATTAATCCTACAACACTCTGCATAGACTACTACTAGTAGTATACCTTGAGACTGAGTAGTGATGCACAAGAGATCATCAAGTCTGAACGCATTCGCTGATATTTTATCCATTGCTTTTCTTATCTAATGGCTTCAGTTGGATTCTTCTCTAGACCCTTCTGAAAGCAAGGCCAAAGGTTTGGCTGCAGGGGCCATCAGAGGTAGCCCAAATACTTGAGCAAACATGGAGCAGCCAATGGCAATGCATTCCCGATTAGAAACGTGAGGATATGAGATTTGGCTGATAGATCATCACTGCCAGCACCATTTGGCCTTGGCATCTTGTCACCTCTCTCTCCTTAACAAATTTTCCTTGTGATTATCAAACCAGCCAGTGATGACATACCGGCTGTCTCGGCTTCAGGTTGCCTTGCCTCATGTCTGACTTTGGTAGGTAGAGGCCAAACCACTAGTCTCAAGTGTTGCCATCAAGACAGGTATTTACAAGTGTTGCCATCAATACAGGTATTTAACCACAGTATGTACATGTCGTGTACAAGAATGTCAAAGATAGCATTGTATCCGCATTGTATCTTCTATCTTTGGTGTATAGGAGTTGTATAGGAACTCTTGTATTTCCCTCCATGCTCTTGTACTCCTTCCCGGATACGGAATAGTGCAATATAAACAGAACCGGCCAGCACCAATTGTGCTTGAGCTGTGTCCATCAATCCCTCTCTATTGTTCACGTTCGCATGGTATCAGAGCAGAATTGATCTGCCTGCTCCCTTTTTTTTTTCCTCTCTTCCGCTGCTTCTTCCCAATGGAGGCCACCGGCGCCCCCAACCTTGCTGGTGCTTTTGGCGATCTTGCCGCAGCCCTCGCCGCTGCTCAAGCCGCCGCTACCGCTGGCGATCAGGATGCCCTCCTCGCTGCCTTGGCTGACGCTCAAGCCGCCCAGGCAGCCGCCATCCCCAAGGCATCAGGGATCCCTCCTCCTGTGGTGACGTTACCTCCGGCAACTACGGTCATCGCAGCTCCCCCAGCGCCCGCTGCGCCCAGCGCACTCAGCGTCCCTGCCTCGACCTCCTCTGCCCTCAGCATCGCGAGCGTCAAGACGCACGTCCCCGTCGTCCTCGACCTGAAGAGCCCCAACTATACCAAGTGGCGTACCTTTTTCGTCGCGTTCCTCGGCAAGTTCGGTCTTCTACAGCACGTGCTCGAGCCCACCCCCGCCGACCGCACCAGCACCTGGGCTCAAGACGACTTCGCGGTTCTCACCGCCCTCTACTGCTCCATCTCCGCCGAAGTGCTCGACATCGTCATGGAGCCCAACCAGTTGGCTCGCGACCTCTGGCTCGCCATCGAGACAATCTTCCGAGACAATCGGGAAACCAAAATCATCTACCTGGAGACAGAATTTCGCAGCCTCAACCAAGGGGATATGACGGTGACCGAATACTGTCGCCGCCTGAAGAATCTCGCCGACTCTCTGCGGGATCTCGGCGAACCAGTGTCAGATCGCACCTTGGTGCTCAATCTGATCCGGGGCCTCAGCTCCCGATTCGCGACACAAGCGGAGCTCCTTCCCCTTCAAGTGCCGTTTCCGACTTTCGCCAGGGCCCGCTCGTCCCTCCTCCTGGCAGAGATGCGGCATCCCGCCACCAACAACGCCGGCGGCGACACAGTACTCTTCGCCGCACCTTCTTCAGTCACCGGTGCAGTCCACACCTCCTCTCCCGACCCTCGCGGATCTGGCAACAAGGGGAAAGGGGGGAAAGGAGGCAAGGGGAACCGGCGTGACTCCCGTGGAAAGGGGGACAACGGCGCCGGGACTGAACGTGGCGGCGCGGGTGACCGCAACGGAGGAGGCGGCGCCAGCAATCGCAACGGAGGGCAAAAGCCTCCTCCTGCGTTCGCTCCTGGACCCTGGATGTATGGTCCGTGGGCTATCCCTCCTTGGGCTGTTCAGCAGTCGTGGGGCGCCCCTTGGAGGCCGGCTGGTGGACCTGGTCTGCTGGGGCCCCGGCCCAATCTTCCGTCCACACCTCATCAGGCCTTCAACGCAGACCATCCTCCTGTGGATTTCTCCAGCCAGCCTAGCTGGGATCAGTCTGGCCTGGTTGCTGCCATGAACAATCTGTCCTTGCAGGGACAGCAGCCAGGTGGTTGGGTCATGGATTCCGGAGCCACCTCACACATGGTCTCGTCCGATGGTATACTCCTTTCTTCCCGTACCCCCACACTTCCTACCTTTGTTACTGTTGGGAATGGCTCCTCCATCCCCGTCACTCGCATCGGTCAAACCTCCCTTGCTACTCCTCCCATCCCTTTTACATATGCCCTCAACAATGTTCTTGTTGTCCCGTCCCTCGTCCAGAATCTTTTATCTGTTCGCAAGTTTACTCGTGACAATTATTGTTCCATTGAGTTTGACCGCTTTGGTTTCTCTATTAAGGATCTACACTCGGGGACCGTGATTCTACGCTTCAATAGTGATGGCGACCTCTACACCATTCCAGCCGCCGCCACCTACCGTCGTCCGCATACCCTTCTCTCGGCCACCACCTCCCCAGACATTTGGCATCTCCGCTTAGGACATCCCGGCCGAGACACTTTTCTTCAATTACAGAAACGTCTTACTATTCCTCCAAACAATTCACATGTATCTCATTGTCATACATGTCGTGTGGGCAAACATGTTAGGCTTCCTTTTGCTCGTTCACATAGTGTCACCACTGCTCCTTTTCAGTTGCTACACTGTGATTTGTGGACCTCCCCTATTTTGAGCAATTCAGGATTCCGTTATTATCTTATCATTGTCGATGATTACTCACACTTTTTTTGGACTTTTCCTCTCCGTCATAAATCTGATGTGTTGTCTATTTTTCAGACATTCATTCCCTATGTACACACACAGTTCAACCTTCCTCTTAAGAGCTTCCAAACCGACAATGGCCGTGAGTTCATCAATTCTGCTGTCCACTCCCTTTTTTCCATCCATGGTATTCTTCTTCGCACATCCTGTCCATACACTTCCCAACAAAATGGCAAGGCCGAACGTTCTATCCGTACAACCAATGATGTCATTCGATGCCTCTTGCTCCAGGCTTCTATGCCCAGTTCCTACTGGGCTGAGGCTCTTTCTGTAGCCACCCACTTACTCAACCGACGACCTTCCCAACCTATAGGATTTCTTACACCCTATGAAAAACTCTTTGGGACACCACCTGACCTCTCCCACCTTCGTGTCTTCGGTTGTCTATGTTACCCCAACCTTTCGGCAACTTCTCCACATAAGCTAGCCGCTCGCTCTACTGCTTGCATCTTTCTTGGGTACCCTAGTTCTCAAAAAGGATATCGCTGTCTCGATCGTTCTACAAATCGAGTCATCATATCTCGACACGTTGTTTTCAACGAAACAGTGTTTCCTTTTGCAGCTGCAGCAGTTTTGGATTCCTCTGAGCTAGATTTCCTTCTGGCTGATGACGATGCCCCACCATTACACCACACTATGGTGCCCAGATCGTCGCACAACGTTGGAGTCGCAGCGTCTCCCACTCGGCCTGAACCATCCGGGCCTGCTCGGGATTGTGCCTCACCAGCTGTGCCGGGCTCGCCACCAGGCCCGTCTCTCCTTCACCAGGCCGCCGGCTCACCTCTAGCTGGGCCGGCTGCTGGACAAGCGGCCTCCGTTCTGCTACCGGCGCCCACGACGCCTGGTGCGCCCGCTGGACCAACCGCGCCCGACATGCTCGATGAACCGAGCGTCTCCGTTCCTCCCAGCGCGCCGGCACCAACAGTTGCTGCTACTCCACCACGTTCGTCGCATCCTATGACGACTCGAGCAAAGGCCGGCATCTTCAAGCCCATTACTCGCCTTAACTTGTCTGCTACTTGTGCCACAGTTTCGCCTCTCCCGAAGACGTACCGCACAGCTCTTCAGGATCCCCAGTGGCTCGCCGCCATGCGTGAGGAGTACGATGCTCTTGTTCACAACCAGACGTGGACTCTTGTACCACGTCCTCCTGGCGCAAACATCGTCTCCGGCAAATGGGTCTTCAAACACAAGTTCCATGCAGATGGATCCCTCGCGCGTCACAAAGCTCGCTGGGTGGTTCGTGGCTACTCTCAGCAACCCGGCATCGACTATGACGAGACATTTAGTCCCGTTGTCAAGCCGGCCACCATCCGTGTTGTCCTCAGCATCGCCATGTCTAAGTCTTGGCCCATTCACCAACTCGACGTGAAGAACGCCTTCCTCCACGGCACCCTCAACGAGACGGTCTACTGTCAACAACCTTCCGGCTTCGTCGACCCCGATCATCCCAACCATGTCTGTCGTCTTCACAAGTCGCTCTACGGTCTCAAGCAGGCCCCGCGCGCTTGGTATCACCGCTTTGCCACCTATGCGCGCTCCATCGGCTTCACCTCATCGACCTCCGATACGTCGCTGTTCATCTACCACAACGGAGCTGATGTCGCCTACCTTCTCCTCTATGTCGACGACATCATCTTGACGGCCGCATCGACTCGTCTTCTCCGACAGCTGTCTTCTCGGCTTCACGATGAGTTCGCCATGACTGACTTGGGTGATCTCCACTACTTCCTCGGCATCTCCGTCAAGCGCACTTCTACAGGGCTTCACCTCTCCCAGCGCCAGTATGCCGTTGATCTTCTCCAACGAGCTGGCATGGTTGAATGTCACTCGACGGCGACTCCAGTTGACACCAAATCCAAGCTCTCCGCTTCTGATGGTGTCCCCCTGTGTGATTCTGAGGCCACTGAATATCGCAGTCTCGCCGGGGCACTGCAGTATCTTACTCTCACCCGGCCTGACCTCGCCTACGCCGTACAACAGGTGTGTCTTCACATGCATGCGCCGCGCGACGTTCACATGGCCCTGATTAAACGCATCTTGCGTTATGTCAAGGGAACCGTGGATCTCGGCTTGATCCTACATGCCTCTTCGTCATCTTCGCTCACGGCCTACACCGACGCAGACTGGGCAGGATGTCCAGATTCCCGACGTTCTACTTCAGGCTATTGCATCTACTACGGTGACAACCTGGTATCTTGGTCTTCCAAGCGCCAGGCTACGGTGTCCCGCTCCAGTGCAGAGGCTGAATATCGCGCCGTCGCCCACGCCGTTGCCGAGTGTTGTTGGCTCCGTCAACTTCTCGGGGAGCTTCACTCTCCCCTGTCCTCCGCCATGGTGGTCTTCTGTGATAATGTCAGTGCCGTCTATCTCTCGGCCAATCCCGTTCAGCACAAACGCACGAAACATATTGAGATTGACATCCACTTCGTTCGCGAAAAGGTGGCTCTCGGTCAGGTCCGTGTTCTCCATGTGCCCTCGGCTCACCAGTTCGCAGATATTATGACGAAGGGATTGCCGGTTCAGCTTTTTGAGGATTTTCGATCCAGTCTCTGCGTTCGGGAACCTCACGATTCGACTGCGGGGGGGTGTCAAAGATAGCATTGTATCCGCATTGTATCTTCTATCTTTGGTGTATAGGAGTTGTATAGGAACTCTTGTATTTCCCTCCATGCTCTTGTACTCCTTCCCGGATACGGAATAGTGCAATATAAACAGAACCGGCCAGCACCAATTGTGCTTGAGCTGTGTCCATCAATCCCTCTCTATTGTTCACGTTCGCAAAGAAAACTACGGTTGCGGTTGCCTTGTACTAGTACGATAGGGAGAGCCATGACATGCCTGCTTGACTACCAGTGGCATAATTTGTCAGTTTTCACCGTCTGAAAAAGGTGTTGGAATTTACTCAGATATGTCGAGCTAGGTTCAGAAACATATATTCAGTGCATGATTTTAGCAACATTGAATCGATTCCATCACTGGTAAGAAGATTATATTGCACCAAACTGCTCCAGGAAAAAAGGAGGCTGTCTGGAAATACAAGACATTGTAACGGCTGGTTTATACAGTATATCAATACAGTGAATGATCAATAGTTAAGGAAGTAAGGGTCATCAGAAGAATTGAAGGAATTGAGTTGAAGTGACTGAAACTTGCAGCAGCCATTTTATATTGACCAAATAAGTTATTAGGAAGCACGTCTCACTCTTGACCATCCATTAAGCAAAGCACCTGAACAAGAACCCTGAATAATCCTGTATGGTGCAACCTTTTCTCTACTGCACAAATTTAATATTGCATGAAGCAGAACCAAGCAAAAATAAACTTCTTTGCAGATTTCACCATCTCGACAGATTGTGAAAATCACACCTTTTAGCTGCACCAATTAAACAAAACGATCGATGCAACGAAACATATTTATTTTTATTTCCTTGAGGAAATCCAAAGGTGCAGCAACTTGTTAAGTGCATCCTCTGTTGACTGGTTGCCGTTTTCCCTTACGACAGAGCAAGGCACCTGCTCCCTAAAGCAGTTTTACTTCGTCTTCATCCACTACAAAAAGGTGAACGAAGATACGACAGCGTTTGAACTAAGTTTGAACTAGGTCTAGAAATGTGTTAAATGTTCTAAAATGCAAAGCCACTATGCGTTTTCTTTTGATATTAGGGTTTTGTTAAACATCATCTGGATATTTTTTACTAATTATTATCCAGATTTAAAGCTGTTGGATTAGAGATCCAATGGCCATAAATTCTTCCTCCTTACCATTGAATTTTGCCCCCTCCCCTTTATTGAAATGAATCGAGATTGAAAAAAATCTCTCCCTTTAAAAACAAAGTCCCCTTGATCTCTGATCCAAGTATCACAAATTTAGATGATAGTTAGAAGAAAATATCCATGTGATACCTAGACACTCCCTTGATATTATGCAAGCTCAATACTGGTTGTTCCTCTTTTTAATTCTTGATCACAACAGATTCTTTGCCAGAAAAGGGACATATAATCATTTTATTAATAACTACATTGAAACTCCCGGCTGTACTGAATACTAGTACTACGGGTAGTACTTCTATGCTCTCCTAAGGGAGTTACATCGTTCGGAACGAATAACACATTCAGAAAATCAAACAAGAGAAATTGCTGGCAAAGAAGAAAGAAAACATTTACTGTTGTCAAATAGCAGTAATCTCACTTCTCGTTCCCACAACCGAAAGACATCCTAACAAAATTAGATGAGATTCTGAGAACAACCTGATCGTTGAGCAACAGTATAGTATAGCACCTCTACCACTGTATGTCTGTATGTATTAGCGTATAACAAACCAGTAGTAAAACTGAACATTTCACATACATTAATTGTTTCCTTCAACAAAACAAATCAAAAACAAAAAGAACAAATCAAGACAAGATCACAACTAAACTACTAGTATATCACAGATTCATAGTGAAAGTATACTTGCTGCTTTTTTCAGCTTCTTCTTGCTCTGATGTATATCGATTCATCGGACTCTACCGCCTCTTGTTCTTGCTCCCTATGAGCAAGACCACGTAGAAGAGGGCACGGAAAAAAAAGCCCCATGCCACCGTGACCAGCAGGCACTTCCACTTGCCGATGTCTGTGACGGCCTGCTGCGCCAGCACGTCGGCGCCGGTGGTGACGCACGTGTGCGCCGTGATATTCTTGCCGAGCGTGCTGCTGATGGCGTCGAGGACCTTGAGCTTGACGGCCTCCGACATGTGGCCGATGGGCGTGCCGTCGAACATCTCGACGCCGCGCGTGAAGCAGCGCGACGCGTCCCTGAACTCGTTCTGCAGCACCGCCTGGTACGGGTACTTGACCAAGGATAGGTAGTGGAACCATATCCAGTAGTCCGGGATCCGGTCGCGGTTGATGAAGAAGCCGGAGAATAGGAGGAAGTAGGCGAGGATGGCGACCACGACGGTGTACCCCAGCATGACGTGCGGCACCACGGCGGACAGGAACGTCACGAACCCGCTGCCCGCCCAGAAGGAGGCCAGCACGATCAGCACGAAGAACAAGAACGACCCGCCGCCGCCGGCGAGGCCGACGGCGAAGAACGTGATGGCCACGAACGCCAGGGACAGGATGACGAGCGGCGGGAACCCTACGACGGCGTGGGCTAGCACGTAGGAGAGTCGGCGGTAGGCGTTGTGCGCCGTCTCCCGGAGGTAGATATGGCGCTCCTGCACGAAGACTGGCAGAGCGTCGGCGCACACGTAGAACATGGTGGACATGGCCATGGCGAAGAAGCCGAGGCGCTCCTGGACGCCCTTGGGCGTGTCGTCGAGGCGCCAGAAGATGGTCGCCAGGATGAACCCCGTCACCATGATGGTGCCGAGGCGCATCAGGAAGAGCTCCGGCATGCGCCCCGTGTTGGTGAAGGACCGCTTCATCAGCACCCACACCTCCACCGACAGCGGGTTCGCGAACGTGGGCACCGACGTCGACGACGCCGTCCCCGAGCCGCTCCCGGCGACCAGCTTCCCCCGGGAGACACTCTCGGCGATGGCGAGCTCGAGCGGCATTGTGCACAGCTTACTGTTGTCCTTGTCGGCTGAAGATGCCGGATGAAGTGCGGCGTGCGAGGCCTGCCACTTGACGTTGAAGTCGGCGAGAGACGCGGCGCCTTCGGGCTCGCGCTCGAGCTCGCGGAGGGTGTCGAGCGCGAACTCGGCAGGGTTCTCGTTGTCCGGGATGGGCGCGCCGAACTCGGTGAAGAAGGGCTTGAGGCCTGACGGCGTGCCGGCGTAGACGGTGCGGCCGCGGGAGAGGAAGAGGAGGCGGTCGAGGATGCCGAGGATCCGTGCGCTGGGCTGGTGGATGGTCATGATGACGACGCTGCCGCTCTGCGCGATGCGGCGGAGCACCTGCACCACCATGAAGGCGCTGGCCGAGTCCAGCCCGGAGGTGGGCTCGTCGAGGAACAGCAGGATCGGGTCGTGGATGATATCGGTGCCGATGGAGACGCGGCGGCTTTCACCTCCGGACACGCCGCGGTGGCCCTCGTCCCCGATGACGGTGTTGGCGGCAAGGGAGAGGCCGAGCTGGTCGATGAGCGCGTCGACGCGGGCGCGCTTCTTGGCCTGGGAGAGCGCGCGCGGGAGGCGGAACTCGGCGGCGAAGAGCAGCGTCTCGCGCACGGTGAGCATCGGGTACAGCAGGTCGTCCTGCATGACGTGGGCTGAGATGGCACGGAGGCGGCGGCCGTGGAGGGGCTCGCCGTTGAGCGTGACGCTCCCCCGGAGGCTCTCCCGCGCGATGCGCCCGGCGAGCGCGTCCACCAGCGTGGACTTGCCCGACCCGCTGGCGCCCAAGACGGCGAACAGCTCGCCCTCGCGCCCCTCGCTGGAGATGCCGTCGAGCAGCGTCTTGGTCGGCCCGGCCGGCGTCGCGTCCGTGGACTCCAGGCGGTTGCTGGCCCGCGACCGCAGGCAGCGCAGCCCGGCGCCCTTCTTGACGCTGTAGGACAGGTCCGTGAAGGACAGCACATACGGGACCGGCGTGACGGGCAGCACCGCGTCGTTGGCGTCGACGTCGACAACGGCGTGGCCGGAGGACGCCATGTACAACGACACAAACTCAGCAGGCTGTGTGCTTGTGCAGCAGGAGCGGAGGGCGTTGGTATGGAGAGTGGTTGGGGTGTGGTGCTCTGCTCTGCTCGCTCGCTACTTATAGGGGAGGGGAGCCGCGCAGCACAAGTTCCGTTTGAGTCCCAGGCCCTGTTTGGCAGGGCTCCTCTTCACAAGTGGAGCTGTTTTTTTTGGCTTCACAAGTGGAGCCAAGTGAAGCTACTTTTTTCAGCTCCTTGGGTGGAGCTATTTTTGTCTCAGCAGATTTTAAGGAGCTCCTTGGGTGGAGCTATTTTGCTTTACCCCGTTTGGCACAAAACAGCTCCAAACAGCTCCAAGGAGCTGATGGTGGAGCTGTGCCAAACGGGGCCCCAGTCGGCCGCCCACGGTGCCGTGCTAATTTAGGCCCGCTCGGCTGGAATAAAAAATAGTGGTTTATAGCTGAAATTACATTGTAGCTAGCTGAAATTACACTATAACTAAATATGTATTATTTGATATAATTAAATTTTAAACAATTTAAAAATAGAAAAAAAAATGTTCCCTTATCACGGACAACACAAACAAATACGAAAAAAAGAACCGGCAAAAAACTCAAAAAAGCCAAAAGTTCAAAAAATAAAAATTTATGAATAGTGAAAAATAAGCTAGAAGTCAAAAACTTAAGCCGAAATGAGCGGGGCGTTAGACAAGCGGAATGGCGCCAGCGACGGTGGGGTGGGGGGTAACACTCACCGCCTAGCTCCGCAGCTCCTCAGATCGTGCTTGTACTTGTGTGCTTCCTCAATTCCTTCTCTGGTCCGGCCGGTTACTAGCGATTTTGGCCGAGTTCTTTTTATTTTAAAGTTGATTTATATTTGTACGTAACTAACTTTTATACGGTGCGTTTTTTAAGACGAGATCAATAGAAAAATGTAGTAAAAAGTGTACTGAGTTCATCTGTACCGGCCAAAATCGTATGCGACAATTTTCTCTGCGTACTGCCTCTCACGAACAGTCAGAATTCAAATATTTAAACCATAAATCATCAGCCCAAAAGAACCCACCCTTTTCCTTACTATAGAGAAAGTCTACTTTACCCCCCATGAATTATTGTCGTAGTCTAAGTTTTAACCTCTAACTGTAAAACTAGATGTTTTATCCCCTCAAGTATCAATACCGTTTATTTTACCCTCTCTTGAGGCCATCTGAAGCCGGTTTTCCTCTAATGTGGCGCCAAAATAGAAATGGTTTTGATATGTGGTCTGGTTTTAGGATGATATGGCATATAATCAGCATTATTAGGGGAAAATATAAGATAGGCCCCATATGTCATGTTCTATAATCAATTCCACTCTATTTTCTTCTCTCTCCCTCATCTTCTCTCTCTCTATTTGCATCTTCATCGACACCGCCTCATCGGACTCCGCCACTAGGCCAACCGAGCCATCACTTTGTAGCTGATGCGGCACACCAGATCTAGATAGTGATGTTGGAGCTCATGGGGGCCGGGGACTACGTCAGTGGTGGAACTCGTAATCTTTGGTAGCGCACCAGAGGGATGGCGGTGGCGACGCACGCCGGGGATGGCAACAACGGTGATGTGCCTTCATGAGGAGGACAAGAAGCTTCTTGCACAAGACATGTTGCGGGTTTTCCTCACCTTCGACTAGGGCCCTCTCAACCCATCCCTCCAGTTCCCCGTTTTCATCACCATCGCCTCCTACTGTTGCTTACTCCTATTCTAATTTAGCATATATTTTATGTAATTGAAATTATAATGTAATTATTTTTATTTTAGAGACGATGGACTTGGTTGAGATGGAGATTTGTAAATTGACGTAACTTAAAGGGAAATTGATGTAATTTGAATGTTACTTGATGGAGATCGAGGATGGTAGAGGGATGTAATTTGAAATGCAGAAAGATGTAATTCGAACTGTTATATTGATATAATATGGACTGGTAATATTTTTGTTTGATTCGAGGAATGATTTTAATTATTGCTTGATGGATGACATGCGCTATTTGGGATCATGCTTAGATGAACTCGTATTGAAAAAATTTGAATTTTGAGATGGCTTGTAAATTTTTAATTGGGCTGGTCTTAGGGAAAGTTTTTATTTATTCAATCTGTTCTAGCAATTAAAAAATTCCACTCATAATTGCTTAATCAAGTGCTTAATATATTATCATTAGTCTTAATTTGTTAATTGAAAATGATTGGAAAGTGCTAGTTCTCACATTAAATCACTCCTTAATTAGCACAAAACACCAGCTATTGGGACAAAACATTAAGATATGGGTCATTCCGTCGTACCGTTCTGTGATAAAGATAATAATAGTAATAAAATTGATTATATACTCATAGTTTTATGTCTGAATACAGAATATATCTCAGTTGTAGTTAATAGTTTCACAGAAAAAGGCATTATTCGCGTGCTACTAGGGATGACGACACAAGTACACCAAGACGGAATGGATAGGTGCCATGCTTAGTTCATACGTGGCTGGATTGTGGATCCCAGATCTGGCCAAGTAGGCCACCGAATGGATTTGGGTAAGGTACTACCCGATTAGATTTAGCACGGCTAATCCGAATAAGTTGCTGTGCTGACCCATGTATCTGCTCTTTGACCCAGGTACGGTATGGAAATGGGGCGGGTCATGCTGTAACGGTCCGGACACGCTTAGCCCAATGGGCCGTCGATGGTTCGTTAAGCACGGAGACTCGGTTTGACACTACGACGGTGTTGCCTCATCTGTATTTGTCACTGCCGTTCACAGCTCCATGTCATCCACAGCCACCACGTTGCCATTGCCGCTTGTGTGAGAGGAGAAGGCTAAAGGTGGTGGTCGATGGGGAGGAAGGCTAATGAGAGGGAGAGCCGGAGAGAGGAGGTGGCAACCGGCATGGGTGGGGACGGAGGAGGCGGTTGGCAGTGGCTCGTGCACAATATTTATGCCATACACCAACCATTATGAGTTGTGAAGCAAGGGGATGAAGACCTAATAATTGAAACAGAAGTGGTTGACAATCATATGAAGACAAAATTTACTGCTTGCATAATGTAAAATTACTGTAACTTGCCAAATTTACTATCTTAGTGTCCATCTTGTCGAGTTGAGCGTCCAAAATACTAGCGGAGAGCGCGCTGTTGTACTCTTTATTTAAAAGAACTCCTTGACATTTAGCAGCCTGTGCAAAAAATAAAGTCACAACCATATAGCTAATATTTACTGCACATATATTTAACAATTACTGCCAGAGCACAAAGAGTTTACTGCCTGACAAAATAAGCATCGGAAGTTCCTAGGACAGGAAAAATTTGTAGCCCACACTTTCCAGCTTCAGCACCACGTCATTGTGGCGCATGCAGTTAATGAAGAAAGACATGAACATATTTAGTCATTTGAACGTCATTGAACGAGGTCGCAATATCACCATCGGCGACAAAGAGAAAAATGTCATCGAATTACAGCAATACCTCACTACAGTTGAAAGGAAAAAACCAGTGGTAAGTCACATCACGACACAGATGATGAAAAGAAACAAACACATTTATATGAGAGAAAATAAAAGGAGAAAATATTACCTTTTTAGGCTCTTATGTGTTCAGTATGAGCTCTATAGCCTTGATGGCCATGTCAATCGACATAAATAGCTATATGGCACGACACTTGAATGGGAATACCAGCTTACTAGGAACTCTGGACATCCTCGTCCAATTCTTGGTCTGCTTAGGGGGCAAACCGACAATCTGCATACAAATAAACTTTTTGCTGTTATAACTATAATAGAATTATTGTACTTATAATACATATTACTACTGCACCGTCATAATCATCTTGCCCACGTCAAGTGGTGGCAGTAGTGGCTGGATCAACTGTAGGCAACACCTCTTGGTGTTAGCTTGCTTGCGCGGTTGCAAGCTCCTGCAGAAATAAAACATACAATTTACTATTATAACATTAAAAGTTAATGTACTCTTATTCTAATATTAATGTACAATACATAAAAATAAATTTTTTGAAAAAGGTTATTCTTTTACGACTCACGTGTAACGTTTTACCGTGCAGCAAAGAGCAACCTAATGCAATATTATTAAATTTTTACTATTACGTCCATATAAAATTACTGAATGTTAAACAAGACTTTACTAATGTACACATAAAATTTACTGGGCACAAAACTTTTACTATTACTGTTATATGAAAATATTGAATGTTCAGTACTCCCGTGTCAACTGATCGATGGTGCACGTGGCACGGTCAACCCGCCACACGTAGGGCTGAAGACGCCGTACGGATGACACGTCATGACGTCATGTGGTGGTACATGGATGGGCCTGACAAAAAGATGGATGGCCCCTCCACCACGCCCGGCCCACGAGGGCCAGGACTCCTCAACCCAATCCCATCCGTTCGTACTCGCCCGGGATGATCTGATCCGTTCGTCTAGATCCGCCACGCCTCTTAAATGCCTTCGCCCCACGCCTTGCCGTCGTTTCGCGACCTCTCCCCCTCCCCTCTCCTCTCTTATCTTCGGGACCAAAAACGCCGCCGCATCCATCCCGACCCGACCTAGGGTTCCAAGGTTCGATATCCCACCCAAGGTCCAGTCTTCTCTTCGATTTCCCTAGCAACTACTCGATACCGTCTACGCTCGCTCGCCTTTCCCGGTGTTCTTTTTTCCCCGATTTTTTTTCTAGGTTTTGCGCCCCGATCTGTGCCCGTTCGATTGGGGTTTTTTTTTGGATTTTTGGGGCGGATTCAGTTGTATTAAGTTTTGCCGTGCAGCTTCTTTCGGTGCGGAGTCCGTGATTTGTGAGCGCGGAGAGTTGCTTAGGGTTTTGGTCGGGCGACCTGAAGATTTCTAGTGCGAAATTTGGTTTTGTTACCTCTAATTCAAGAGGGTTATGTAGTATTTCTGTGAGCAACTACAGATCATTGCGACTTGAAATTACGACGCTTTGGTACAAGGTGGTAAAATCGTTAATCTCCCAAATCCATGTGTCGATGTATATAAACATTGAATTTAACAACCGTAAACTGTTGCTCGCATAGTAATTGTCTATGAGGTGATGCTCGTAATTACTGGGGATGCAGTTTGACTTTCTGGTATTGGGGAAAGCGTGTCGATGCTATTTATCAGGTGCTACAACTGATGTGTTTCTTTCTACTGCAATTGAATTGTGTGAGGGCAGACTGAGTAGGATTTTTTTAGTAAGTGTCTGATACTTAGACGGTCTGGTATATTTGTTTGTACTCATGGATCGTCTCATTTTTTTTAGTAAGTGTCTGATACTTAGACGGCCTGTTCTTTTTTTGGCTTATGGCTGAAATTTTTGAATTTTGGGCTGTTCGCGACAGAAATCACGGAGAGAGATACTCGTGTGCGATTTTGGTTGATACAGAAGTTGGGATTTTAATGTACTACTATTAACTTGTAGACCCCGTCTTGAGAATTTTAGGCCGTTCACGATAGAGATTACGGAGAGAGATACTCGCTTGCGATTTTGGCTTGTACAAATGTTAGGCTTTTAACGTGTATTACAATTAACTTGTAGACCCCGTTATGAAAAAAATACTCCATTTGAAGTTAGGTACTGTAGTAAAAACCAAAAGCCGTTTTTATATTTGGATATGCTACTTGTCCAATGATATTATTGCATTGGTTCATTGTCCAACAGGAAGATAGTCATATGTTTCTTAGTATTCCAAGTAGCACAATATAATATTTAATAAACAATATGCTACTATATCAGCGCACATAAAAATATTTCTGAATAGCCTTAACCATAGTATTCATATTCTTATGTTTACTCTGGCTTTTTTTTTTCAGTTTTTGAAAGGACTGATGGACGGTTTTCTTGTTTTCAGGAGATGCCTCGCTATGATGATCGTTATGGAAACTCGCGCTTGTATGTTGGTCGATTGTCCTCCCGCACTCGTTCTCGTGACCTAGAATATCTTTTCAGCAGATATGGAAGGTAATGGCTATACTATGAGCATTAAGAGTTCTTCAAAAGTTTTCTGAGTTAAAAGAATTTAGACAAGTGACACATATGGTTTTGCATAAACTCAATATATGCTAATTTTGGTGACAAGTGTCAAGCACCAGTATTGGTCTAGCGCTCATTAAACAGCTGATACTATAATAATTAATATTGCTGAATTTTGCGGAACAAATTGTTTTTTAACTGTAACCCTTCCAAACTGTGGGGTGTGTGTCATCTGCTATGGAGTGTAAACTAGTAGGCAAGGGGTCCTTCCTACCCTTGTTCAATGGCAGCTTATAGCAGGTGTTGGGTTCAGTGATGCTATGAGTCTCTCCAAGCCATTCTGTGTTTGGTGTTTCCGTTCTTTCTTTAAGTATACTGTAGTAGTTATACCCCAGGGCCTTGTGTGTTTAACTTGAATGATCTTGTTGAAGGTTTTTCGGTTTTTTACAAAACCCGGGAGGTATGTGGTGGAAGGGTGCCCTTGGTGGAATTGGTGGCCATTATTCCAAAGTTTGTGGAGGACTTTGGTGAAGGGTGCCCTTGGTGTAATGTTATTGACTGTTTTAGTGGAAGTTGCAAGATGGTGATACATTTGAGTTCTTGAGTCATGATGGCTTACTGTTTGTGGCAACCGTTTGCGCAGAATACGTGAAGTGGAGTTGAAGCGTGACTATGCATTTATTGTATGTGAATTTCACTTCCCTAAATTTTAATCTGCTTATTGATGTTGGTAGCATACTTTGTATGGGGTTTATTTTGTTCACATATGAGTTTTTTTTTGCCCTTTATTGCCAACTATCAAACAGGAATACAGTGATCCTCGTGATGCTGATGATGCACGATACAATCTAGATGGTAGGGATGTTGATGGCAGCCGTATTATTGTTGAGTTTGCTAAAGGGGTAAGTTGCTGTTTTGGCTATATATCTTTTGACCATACTGATGATAATACTCAATTTTGTTTTTTTATCAAGCCACTACTGAAACTTGCTTATGATGCTCCTTTACGCAATTATTGCGTTATTGCGTTCAGGTTCCACGTGGTTCAGGTGGTTCACGTGAATATATGGGAAGAGGGCCTCCTCCAGGAACAGGTCGTTGTTTTAATTGTGGGATTGATGGTCACTGGGCCAGGGACTGCAAGGCTGGTGACTGGAAGAACAAATGCTACCGTTGTGGAGAAAGGGGTCATATAGAAAGAAATTGCCAGAATAGTCCAAGGAATCTCAGGTATTGATTGATAACTTTTCCAGCTCTGTTGTAATGCTTCAATGGCATCCAAGTGCTGCATTTTAGTTTATACCTGAATGGTCTTATTTAATATTCTGTTAATGATTTTTTTCAGGCATGAGAGAAGTTATTCACGGTCCCCATCTCCACGCCGTGGACGGGGCCGCAGCCGGAGCTACAGCAGAAGCCGTAGTTACAGGTACGCTGAAAAAAAACACCCATGAGTTGTTCATTTATTTATGTCATGGTTTTGTTTATGTGTACTTGGTATTCTGTCACCTGGCTTGTTTTAACATTCCTTTTGTTATAATCAGCCGATCTAGATCCAGATCCTTATCTGGATCTCCTAGGGGAGGACGCCGGGAGCATGATGATAGGAGGTCAAGGAGTCTTAGCTACAGCAAGAGCCCCAGGCGATCTGTCTCCCCGCCAGCAAAGGAAAGGGAGCGCAGCCCCACGCCCGGTGGCAGTCGGAGCCCCATGAGCCCCCAGGATCGGATGATCCCTCCACCAAAGGATAATGGTGAGCGCAATGCCTCAGACCATGGTGACAGTCCTCGGGGCAGGGAGACCAGTAGGAGCCCATCTGATGGCTACCGTAGCACTGAAGCCAATGGGCGCAGCCCAAGTCCTAGGGACAAAGGCAACGGCAGCCCAAGTCCTAGGGACAATGGCGACGGTGACGGTGACCGTCGTGGATCAGGCTCACCCAGAGGAAGCGAGTCCCCCTGAAAGGCTTAAACCTGGAATCTAATCTCAGTTTGTGGGGCGCTACTTGTGGATGCGATGCTATGGCTGTAATGGCTATATTTCCAGTTTAAGACGGGACAAGTGTATTTGCTCTTTTTGTTGCTTATTTTGGTACTTGCGAGCTAGACACCTCAATTTGTTGCCTTCGGGCTATGCTTATGTGTAATGGATCGATGAAGTTCTATTAGCCTGCCTAATCTGGACAGGTTGGTATCTTGTTTTCTTGCAACTTTAGCTGGTGCATGATGTCGAGAGTAGTTTCGCGTTTGGAAGTGGTAAATGTTTCTCTGCTCAGTGCTCACTACTACTATGATCAGAATATAGCCTTCGAATGCATGGGCCGAGCTTGACGTCCTAGTCCCAGATTTTCGGCTTGTCCGAGTCAGTCAGGCGTGCGATACCCATAAAGAGAAGGCAAGGGAACGCTTTGTAGCTGGCACTCGCCACTTGGCAAGGTGCTGAGTCTTGATACCGTGATCGTCCTGTATCATGCGTGCAGTTCGTTAGGTAATCTGGGTCTGAGTTTGAAGTCTTACCCCATGGTGGACACCTCACCGCTAGACTATAAATAGAGAATATTATTGGCTATTTTGTACACGCATAAGAAAAGAAAGCAATAAAGAAAGACCATGAATTCTTATCTCTGTGTTTCAATCTACTATTTGCATCTTCTGTGATTGATCTGTCTTTTGCATAGCAAAGGAATCAATCGGACTGGTCGCTAGCAACGGTTCCTCAACACGTTATCAGCACGAATCGCTCCGGTGAATCGAAAGGTAATCATCGAAGTATTAGTAGATTGAATTCTCTACGTCTAGATCGCTTTAAATTCCACAGATTTCGCTTTCTAGATTATTTTCTACGGTGTAAATCAGCTCTAATCTACCGCGAGCAGACTTGAAGTCACCGGCATAATGCCGATCTGTAGATTATATGAAAGAGTAGATGTTGATTGCATTGTAGATTGAAAAAAAGAAAAAAAATCTTGCACGGCTAGCCCCGTACGGCTGCCGTGCGTGAAGCCGCCGCCAACCGCCGGCCTCCTCACGTGCACCAGCCCGAAGCCGCTGCTGGCTGCCGGCCGCCGGCCTCCCCTCGCATGCCGGCCCGCACACCGTCGGCCGCCCGAAGTCACCGCCTGAAGCCACCGCTCGGGGCCGCCGGTCGCCCGCGCCTGCCGCCGCCTTCGAGGGTTGCTGCCACCGCCAGCCGAAGCAGTGGAAGGAGCCACCTTCGAGGGTTCGGTCCCATGTTGCATGGTGTTCAATGCGGCCATCAACCCAGCATTGTGGTCCGTGATGACGTAAACGTTGAGTCGGTCGCCAACCACCGCTCGCTTCACGCTCACCAGGAACCAGAACCAAATGGATGTGTTTTTGCTCTCCACAATGGTAGATGCAACTGGGAGAAGCTGGTCGTTCACGTCGGCCACCACCATGGTGAGAATGGTCCCCTTATAACTCCATGTGAGGAAAGTGCCATCCATCATTAGCACAGGATTACAAAACTTGAAGCCCTCAATGGACTGGGCAAAGCCCATAATAACTAGTCCAGAATGAAGCAGTTGGGCTTTCCGTCAGTATCTGGATACTCAATCTTGTTTATGTACGTGTCGGGGTTTGATTCGGCTATCTGGTGAAGCAATCTCGCACAAGGTTGTACGCCTCTTCGTACATCCCATATATGGACTTGATTACCTTCTGCTTGCCTCATTGGACCTGACTGTAGCTGACTGGATAATCATCCACATTGGCAACTTCCGACATAAGCATCTTCAGGGAGACAGACACGTTCGCCATAACTAGGTGGCTAATGAAGCTTGCCACATATGCAGAAGTCACGTTCTGATAATGACGCAGGGGCTCGCTGAGCATGTAAGTGTGGTCGATCATCGCCTTGATTAAGAAGACCGAGCCAAAAATCTTGGCTCGTTTAGCACTGACCTTTCCAAGGCAGCCTTCCACTACGCACTTCACTGTGTAATTGGCTGGATTGGACCGGTGCACTCAGTACACACAACTGATAGACAAGGTGTACCATGTAATAGCTTATCGCACAGTTGCCTTGCTAGGAAAGCGCTGCCCAACTAGGCGGGTGTCAGCTTGAAACCCCACTGGGACCCTTCTTGCGAAAGTACAAGGGAATGCATCACAACATCATCGAGTCTGGAGGACACATACGGCACCTCCGATGACACAATTCCCCCGAGTGGACCAGCTGTCTGCTGTGCATCATCGTCGGTATCATCAGAGCCTGGGCTAGTGTCATTGTTGAACTCCAACCTGAGCGCCAGTCCGGTAGATACTCATGGCAGTCAATGCGAGTTGACCACCACATGCAACCCATCATTCCGCACAAAATTAGGGGCGAGTCTTCCCCCCAATGCAGCACATTCAGTGGTATTGTCTTGAAACTCCACCAGTGGTTCCCCGGGTGCCGAGGGGCTAGGCTCATCATCGTTTTCCAATGCTCGGTGCACGAAACTCAGGTACAACATCGGCCTCATGTAAATGGCCACCTTGGGCTGGGAGGCAATTTGCATATACTGCCTCCATGCTACGATGCCATTCACCTTCACAAGCTCCCACACGCCATTCGTGCAAGTGATCCCCTCAATCGCAAATTTCATCGCCATTACCTCTATGGTGAACTCCCTCCAGATGTAGCTTCGAAGCTCGTGAATATTTATGACACGGGCACATCAACCCGGAGCACCTTGTATTGGCATACCGATAGGTCCAACCCATCGGATCCTGCCCGTACAAGGCTATCGTTGTAGAACATTATCAAGTGTTCCATATTTGCGACTACCTGAAGTCACAACAAAAAATGTTGACAAGCAACATGCAAGTTAGTAATTACATGTGTGTAACTACATACGAATAATTTATTAATTAGCGGCAATTTAATTATCCATCTGAAAATTAATTACAAGTGATTCATTACCGTCATCCTTACCACTTAATTACTGAGCACTAACTCATTACTTAACCCAAATTGATTGCCACTACAGTAATTATGACTGCTTAATTATATACTACCATACAATAATAAATTATGGGTACCGTACATTCATAAAATAGTAAAAACTATGACTAAATTATTATGACCTACTTACTTCATAATATGAACTACATTAATTATGACTAAATAAATAACAATAATTAACTAGGACTATAGGAATAATGTTGAAAGCATGCGACAAAAATTTACCTATCTTTTGGGAGAAGCAATCAACATTGTCGCATCCTCCTGCCACGTTCTCCACAAATATGCACTGCCTTCTCAAAATAATGAGCTATGCACTCTTAATTTTGAACGACGACTGCGAGAATGAGCTTTTGTGATGAGCGATTGAAATGAGCAATGACCAACTGCGACAGGTTCGTATTTATGGCCGAGCAAAAAAGAGAACCCAGTGTACATACCCTGCAAATTAAGGACTCCTTGTCGACGTCCAGCACTTCAGGCGAGGGGGGACGAGATGAACATAACGACATATGTGCGGACGAGGGAGCACGCCAGGGGGGACGACATGAATAGAGTGACAATTGTGCGAAGGAGCTAGCGGGAAAGGAAAGATAGCATCAACAGGCCGACATATGTGTGAAGGATAGATGTCACGCATTGCAAAAGATGCCTACCACATGGTGGCCATACGGTAGGCAATTTCAATTACTAATTAAATAAGCATCGCATATCGCTAATTATAATTAAATTAACATGAAATAACATGGAAAATTCATAGCACATAAAATTCCCAAAAAATTTAACAATCAGGTTGACTGTGTCGGGAGGCTGCACATAAAATTTCATAATTTTTGGAGCTCATTTGCTATATGTAATAAATCCTATGTTAAAACTTTGATCCGGGAGAAAACGCACACATCGCAAATAAACGGAGAGAACACAGGGGAATTTCTGAATTTCTCTATTCTCTTATTTGCTCCCCCTTTTTTCTTTTTTCTCTTCTCTTACAAAACTGGCTACAAGCCTCCTCAATATATAGGCTAATAATCTCCTACTAGTATATGTATTCGGACTTCAAGCTGGATACAATTTCAATTTGAGTTACACATAGAGACGGACTCTACTATGTCTTAAACTCTTAAGTCAAGATTATTTCTATCAATCTCCCCCTTAATCTTGACTTGACATGCTCTAGTTTTAGTCTCAATGCATTATGAACTACCAGCCATGCCTCCACATGAAGCTTCTATATGCAACCCACATGTAGGAACTCAAATCAACTGGTACAGGTCCATCCAGATGCAAACATTCTAAGACATTGAGGCAGTCAGTATCAACTATGACTTACTAAACTCATACTTGATACAGAACGGTGACATATCTCCTCATTGTTCCAATTTCTTTTCACCTTACTTGAGTTTGAACGGCGACACATCTTCTCGACGTTCCTGACTCAACTTATCATCAGAGTACTATTGATTTATCATCGCTGAGCGTTTTAGCAACAAACACTTTCTTCATCTTCGGCTTGAGGCATTCTGAAGCAAGTGCCCATAATCGTTACAATTATAACATCTCACTTTTGCCTTATCAAACTTCTAATTCTGACGGCCTTGGCCACCACCCTTGGAAGTGTTTTTGCCTTCACGCTTCGATGATCGGATCTTCCACTCAGCACGGGTCAACAAGAGCTGTCTATCGCCGTTGTTGCTATTGTCGCGAATGCGTTCCTCATATGCCTTAAGACGACCGATGACCTCCTCCATGGTCATTATCTTTAGGTCTCCAAATTACTCTATGACCAAAGCAATCGGGACAAACTATGAGGGAACAACATGAAGGAATTTCTTCACTACATACAACTCTTCTATTTTCTTGCCAAGGGCCCGAATCTTGTTGACATCATTGATTGACTCTGTTTCCTTCATGCGCAGCACCTCGAACTCGGTCTTGAGAGTTTGTACCTTTGCTTCCTTCACACGATTGGCACCAAGATGTATCGTCTTCAATGTCTCTCACGCGGCTTTGGTCGTCTCCTTTTCAGCCAGCAGAAAGAGCGTCTCCTCTAGGATGCCCTGACACATCGACGTTGTCGTTCTCGATCGCGTTCCACACTCCTTGAGCCTTCATGTACACCTTTATCTTGATTGGCCATGCTGCATAATTGCTCATCGTAAGCATTGGATAATGCAGCGAGACAGCGGGACTCTCCTTCGCCATCATACTGGATGATGCTTCGTCACCGGTGACACCACTTCTCGAAGAACGCGACATGATCTTAAGCACAGATTAAGATCTCGTGCTACTTTGAAGCGGCTCTTGGACGTAGAGAAGGGCTTTCTCACCCCAAAAGGTAGCCAATAAGGTGAGAGACTCCTCCACTTTTAAGTTAAGTCTCTTGCCTTTCCACAATCAATGTGTGACTATTCCAACAATCTCTCCCTTCACACATTGGTGTCCGTCAGCCTTTTACCACCTCTTCACCGTACACCGACAGTCCCTCAGGGTCCCTTCACTGTACACTGATGGGTCCTTAGGGTCATAGTCCATCAGGCATTTACACACTAGTGTCCATTGGGCCAGAGATGTTAAAACCGGGCTCTGATACCAATTGTTAAAACTTTGATCTGGGAGAAAATGCACATATCACAAATAAGCAGAGAGAACACAGGAGAATTTCTAAATTGCTCTATTCTCTTATTTGCTCGCCCTTTTTCTTTTTTGCTTTTCTCTTACAAAACTGGTCACAAGCATCCTCAATATATAGGATAATAATCTCCTACTAGTATATGTATTCGGACTTCAAATTGAACATAACTTCAACTTGAGTTACACATGGAGACAGACTCTACTACGTCTTGAACTCTAAGTCAAGATTATTTCTAATATCCCAAAAACATCATAATCGTATAAATTTTTAAGCAACATTCATAGTGGATAAAATTGTCAAAAAATTACACAGTGAAGCACATTATGTCGGGAGACTACACATAAAATTCTGTAATTTTTAGAGCTCATTTCCTATATTTAAAAATTTGAATAAATGATAAATAGAAAAATCCTAACTCAAGCCGGCTTAATCATCTGCCGTCCGGTGGTGGAGCGACAGGGAAGGAGCCACCCGGTGGGCGGCAGGCTGGTGGCCGCATGGTGGCCAAGTTCTGATGGACAGGTGTCGGTCGCACAGGCCTGCCGTCCGATGATCGGCGGCAGAAGTACCATTTCTACCAATGTCGTGTATATACAGCTATTTTTATAAATACGAGTTAAAAATATGTTAAAAATGCCAAAAATTCGCCCCCTAAGATCTATCTGTTTCATTATTGCTGGCCCTCCTTGTCAGTTGATCTCTACACCGTTTTAATTTGTACTAGTAGTGCCTACCTTTGCTTTGAAACAATGGCATCGAATGCCACTTAATTCTTCAAATCCGGACCGGACCAATGCCTTACACGCATCATGTGCATGCATAGCTGGCGCCGTGATACGAGCTCGTACCATCGGAAGAGAAGACCGTACTCGAATCTGTTTCGTTGTCAAGATGCTGAATGAATAAACGCGAGGGAATTTCTTTACTTCTAGTCCTAGTACTGCCTTTCTCCCATAAGAGAAAATATTAAATGTGGCAGTAAAGCTAGTGTTGTGAGCACGGCCGTTTCGACCGATTAGTCGGCCAATTCAATTGACAATAGATGTTTGGCCACACTACACGTACTCTAAATATGGCCTGTTCTTTATCTTAAAAACTGATGATTTTTGATTTTTGCTATAGTATCTAACTTTTAAACGGAGTATTTTCTTAAGGTGGGACCTACAAGTTAAATGATCTACACGTTAAAAGCTCAATATATGTACCAGTTAAACTCGCAAGTGAGTATCTGTCTCTTCGTATTCTGTACCGTAAACATCCAAAATTCAAAAATTTTAGCTAAAAACCATAAGCCGCAGCCGAACAGAACAGTCCCTAGTGTTCTTTCGTGACAGAAGGGAGTAACTTCAATTGGCCATCAAATTCCGATAATGTTTTGACTACATGTCTTCTAAATGACATACATTTTTTTTTGACAGAAAGGAGTAACATATAATTGACCATCAAACTCCGGCTAATTACCGATCAGTCGGCTAATTAGTCGTTGATGATAGATGTTCGGCTACACGGATTCCAAACGATATTCCTTGGTGACAGAAGGGAGGAACGTACAATTGGCCATCAAATTCCGGCTAATCAAATGCGCAACGATTAATCGCTTGATGGAGTGTTAGCCTTCTTCCGTCCTGCAAGCCGATGGTTTGGTGGCGCGTGCATCGCAATCAGTTGGTGAAGGGTGGTGGTGCCGTGTGACCTCAGGGGAGGAAGATGATTAGCACGCAGCATCTAGCTAGCTAAAATGTTTATTTTTTATGGTTTTTGCGCTGGAGCAGCAAGCATCTGCACCTCACCTGCTTCCTTTGGCTTTTGCCTTTGCAGCCTTTTGCCTGCTGGTCCGTCCCAGTGTGGGCGACGCCGCGCCCCCACCTCTGGCTCCTTCCCTCCCTCTCTCTCTTCCTTCTCTCCACTCGTCGGCCTCGCTAGCTCCCCACCATGTCCACAATGCTGCCCTCCAGATCAAGGTGGTTTCTTCTTTCTTTCTTTCTTTCTCTCTCTCTCTGTGTCTCACTTCCGTTTTCTTTGGCTGGTTCTTGGTTGGTTTGTTTGATTGGGTCGGTTTTATCTTGTTCTTGTCTGCACGGCAGATCTCAGCGGTTAGTGCGTCGGGAAGCAGTTTGGTTCCTCTTTGCTATTGATTTTCTCGTACCGTTTCTTCGATCGTTAGATATGCTTTTGACCCCCCAACTCACGCAAATGTGCCATCTTGAACATCGCCGAATCCATAAACTCGTTTGTAATGGCTTCTTGATCTGCTAAATTTTAGCCTGTGCATCTTAGAGTTTCGATTTTTGTAGGATTTTCCCTTGATCGCAGCGCAAAATTTGCCTTGTTTGAACTGTGATTTCAACTGCATTTTTGTTACTGGTATCAGCAAAAAGGTTGGAGCTTTAATCAATCGGTGTGCTGCCATTGACTTGACAGATCTGGGCCTAATGAGTCCCCCATTAGCAAGGGCAGGCCGAGCACGCCGTCCTCCAACCACCGCCCGTCGACCCCCGGTGGCTCCAGGAGGAGCACCGGCGGCACGCCGTCCACGCCGCGCTCGCGCAACGGCGGCGGCCCGTTCAAGTCCGAGCCCAACTCGCCGCCGTCGGCGGTGGCCCAGAATTCGCGGCCCCGCCTCTCGTTCGACAGGTCCCCGAGATCCGCCGACACCAAGCCCGTCGTCGAGCGCCGGGTGCCCAAGATCGGCACGCCTCCTGATGTAAGTGCGCTGGAATTGGAATTTTGTTGTCAGTGAAAATGATGTGCATTGCCAGCATTGTGTGAGTTGATGTGCATTGCCAGCACCGTGTGTTCTTGATGCAAATTGTGCCATGGTAATGCAGAAGCAGACACGGAGGGAGGCCGAGTTGCAGGCGCGGCTTGAATCCGTCCAGGAGGACCTCAAGAAGGCCAAGGATCAACTGGCCTTCATCGTGGGAGAGGGGGACCGTCTTGCCGGGGAGCTGAACGAGGCCAAGAGAGTGGCTGACGAGACACACGAGAAGCTCCAGGATGCGCTCATGGCAAAGAGGTGGGCCGAGGAGGCCACAGAGATCGAGAAGTTCCGGGCAGACGAGCTCGAGCAGGCAGGCATTGATGAGGCGCAGAAGCGGGAGGAGGAGTGGCAGAGGGAACTTGAGTGTGTGCGTGGGCAGCACGCGGTGGACTTAGAGACATTGGTCACCACAACAGAGGAGCTGGAGAGGTTCAGGCGTGAGCTTGCTATGGCAAATGAGGCGAAGAAGGCCGCACTTGGCCACGCAGATGATGCCATGAAGATCGCTGAGGTCAATGCAGAGAAGGTGGAGATCCTCTCCAGCGAAGTCGTCCGCTTGAAAGGATTGCTTGATTCAAGCGCAGCGAGCGTAGAGAGTAAAAACCGTGAAACTGAGGTGCTTGTTAATAATTTGGAATCTGAGATTTCAGCTCTGAAAGGCAAACTAAAGGAGGCAAGATTTGTTGAGGAGAGGTTGGCCGCGATGGAAAAACTGATCGAGGAGCTTAAATCAGAGTTAGCTGATGCAAATAAGGCTGAGTCAGACGTCCGTCAGCTGTTGGAAGAGTGGAAGCACAAAGCAGGATCACTTGAAATGGAATTGGACGAAGTTACTCTCTCTGACAAGTTGAAAAGCGAATGTCTTGCCTCTAAGCAAGAAGAATTGGGCAAGATCCAGTCTATGTTACAAGATAGAGAATCTGAAATCGAAGTGCTCAAAGGAAAGACAACGGCCTTGGAAATTGAGGTGGCAAGGCTTTTAGCAGATATCAATGAATCCAACGAGCACTTGGATGCATCTCAGCAAGAGGTGTTTGGACTGCAGACAACAATAGATGTTCTGAGAAACAAGCTTGAGGCTGCTGAAGAAGCAGCTTCAGAGGCTTTAAACAATGAGAAGACTGCTAATGCAAAGATTGAAAGCCTGACTGAGGAGAAAATCAAGCTAATAAGCGAGTTGAATGACGCTAGGGATAGAGAAGAGAAAGAGAAAAGGGCAGTTGAAGATCTTACTGCTGCGTTGAGTGAGGCATCTGGCAAAGCAAATGAAGCACATGAGAGATTTCTGAACAAAGAAGATGATTACGAGCATGCCCTCGCGCAGATTGGTGATCTCAAGATGGCCCTAAAGAGTACCAAAGAGAGTTATGAGGTAATGCTTGATGAGGCAAACTACGACATCACTTGCTTAAGGAGAACCGTTGAAAGACTGGAGGCTGAGGTGAACAAGTACAGAGAAGAATGTGAATCTAAGGAGCTTGCCATTGTCAAGTCAAGCAAGCAGTCAGAGGAAGAAATTGCTGCTCTTAAAGTAGAAGCCGACAGGGTAGTGGCATCACTACGTGGTGCAGAGAATGAACTCCGAGCTGTCAATGAGGAGAAAGAGAGGCTTCAAGAGAAGCTGATGAACACAGAATCAGCGTTTGCTGAAGCCAATAGTGTTCTGCAGGAGGCAAAAGCTGAGAAAGAGAGTCTTCAAGAGAACCTGATTTACACAGAATCAGTGGTTGCTGAAGCCAACAAGGCTGTGCAGGAGGCAAGGTCCGAGAGTTTGCAACTGAAGGAGAGGTTACTTGATAAAGAGAATGCATTGCAGAGTATAATCCAGGAGAATGATGAATTCAGGTTGCGAGAAGCTGAAGCCATGAAGAAGATAGACGAATTGTCTGCTTTGCTTGCTGAAGCCATGATAAAGAAGCATCCTGAGGAGGAAGAGAAGCTAGTGGTTGTTGATGAGGCACACCATTCTGTGCGTGAGCGTGAAGATGTTGCTGATTCGGCTGCAGAAAATGAAGGTACGGAAGGAGATAATGATAAAAAACCAAAGCTGGAGCTTGATGCTGTCAATGGGAACTCTAATGGGGACATGAATCACGAAGAAGAGAAAGATGACAGTAAGGTTGAACAGGAGGAAGTGAAAACTGAGTGTACCTTACAGGAGAGCGACGAAGTTGTTGAGAAGCAGCCACAGACAGACAGAAAACAAGAAACGGAATCCTCCAAAGATGAATTAGACTACAAGAAGGGGGATAGCAACACTGAGCATGCAAATGGGACAGTATTAGAAGATACTAGCAAAGTGGCAATGTCCCCGACAAAACCGCAGCAACAACAGAAAAAGAACAAGCCTCTACTGAAGAAGTTTGGGAGCTTACTGAAAAAGAAAAACAGCAAGTAGTTGAACAACACATGTACTATTGGTGTTATTCTGATTTGTTTCTTGTTTGACGAGGTAGTGTGCTTTCTCTACGCGTTTACTGTCAATGCCTGTTCTTGTGGTGATTGCAGTAGTTTGTGGGTTTCTTTTTTTTAATTGGACCTCCTGTTCTTGCCCTATGGTTGTGGTTGTTATCTACACGATTGTGGCAGTTTGTGTGTAACTGGAGTTCCTCCTAATCAGAATGGTTATTCATTTCTGATCACTGTGCAGCTCCTTATGATAATTCATATCATGTCATTTAATGTAATGTAATGTACAAGTGACAACTCCTAGTCATGTTTGTTGGCATTCTGATCATGTTTGTTGACAGAGAGCATATTCATGTTTGTTGGCATGTTTGATCTATAATGGTATTTCAAACGGTTGGAAACGATTGTGGCAGTCTGTGTGTAACTGGAGTTCCTCCTAATCGGAATGGTTATTCATTTCTGAACACTGTGCAGCTCCTTATGATAATTTATATCATGTTATTTAATGTAATGTTGTGTACCAGGGACAACTCCTAATCATGTTTGTTGACAGAGAGCGTATTCATGTTTGTTGGCATGTTTGTTGGCATTCTACTAATCATGTTTGTTGCCAGAGAGCATATTCATGTTTGTTGGCATGTTTGATCTATAATGGTATTTCAAACAGTTGGAATGGATTGAGTTGAGTTGGCTTATTGTCTTGGTGTGGTTGCATCCTCCTAATGTTGGTTGCTTAAGAAGGTGGCATCGACCAAATCAGGTGCATGAAATGGAATAAAAACGAAGTACAGCTAGATAGCTGTAGTGAGTTAAAAAAACAGCGCTGCTAAGTAGCTGTAATTTTATAATGCTCTGTTAAATTGGGCTGGATTTGTCACGCATCCCTGTTTGCGTGTACGGTTTCAAATGACGGCAACAATCATGTGGTTTGCGGTTTGGCCACTGTGAAGTGACGCTCATGAAATTTCTTGTCAGTGTTTCGACTGTTTTGAGATTTGTTGATTTTTGTTGTTACACACCAAACAGTAAAAAAAAGAGATTACGAGAAGGCCACAAAAGGTCTATCTAAAGCCTTACAAACTGTGGAGATAGGGGATAGAAGTCTATGATATCTAGATTTGTCTGAAAAAGAGAGTCTGCCTCTCATAGCGCCCTAAGGCGTATATTTATATCTATGAGAAGACTTGTTACATAAATATCTCCATCTGAGTCTAAAATTTTAGAGGTAATATCGTCTTTTCCCTTGAAACAATCCTCATAGGTCAACCATGTGGCTGCACTGGACCGCCTGGGCCAAGGTGGGGGCCACTCCCCCAACAGTAGCCTCCTATGGTTGAAGGTTTTCGATTTCTGTGGACCGAGACTATGTCCAATGTTACTTGAACCGCTCCGTCCCTTTGGCCCATTGAATAGTAGTACACTAGGAGTTCCAACCAAAAATGCACTGGGATCAATCGTACGCACGTCTTTTGAGGGGAGGTGACACGTGGTGGCACTTGGCTTTTCGATCATGGGACACAAGCCGCCATGCCAGTTATGGTGTGGTGAGTACCCCTTCAACTCTTGCACCCACTATGCGGGCATTGAATGCCTATGTCGCGTGTTGTACTTATACGCCAGTGCGGTGCCCTTTTTTAGGGTTGTTCGCTTGCTTTCTCTTGTTGCTTTCATCTTTTATAATTTCCTCCACCGTCGATCCCATTCGTCGTTGAGCTTTCCCCATTCTTCTTTGTGCCATCTATCTTCTTGTGCCTGCCATGGTGTGTGGGATTGACTGTCATGGCTGCAGCAACGCCTTTGCCCCATCAAGCAGTCGTGGCGTTCAAGAAGATCGCTACGAGGTCGCCGTCGACAAGCGTTGGAAGGCATCCAAGTTCAACGGTGTGTTTGTGAACACACTTGGCCCGTCTATTACGATGGAGGAGTTGGTGCAATCGCTCATGCATGACGGTAAGATTTCATCTCATGAGCTTGTCCGCTTCCCTGCTCATGGCAAGGTCACGCCATAGCCACGGGAGGGCGAGACCCTAGTCTTCACGGCCTACTTCGACGCCGGGCTCCGCATCCCCGTGGCTCGCTTCATGGGTGATCTTCTTATGCTATACAAATTGGAGCTTCAACAGCTTACGCCGAACGCCGTCGCTCATCTCACCATGTTTTTGTGGGCGGCGTGTTCGGAGGCCACCATCCCAAGCGCTGCCATCTTCGTGTCCTTGCATGACGCGCGGTGCCAGCCAAAGCGGCTAGGTGATGGTCAATATTCGAACCTATGTAGCATGACCCTTCAGCTCCACGCTGGCGCTTTGAAAGGTTTTCCCGCGAACTCGACGCAGACAAAGTGGGAGTCCACTAGTTGCTGTGGTGGTTCTACCACAAGATTAAGCATGATAGTATCCTGCGCTTCACCGGCAGATCATGGACTTCGTTTCATCACCTAGGTGAAGCTCGATCGGGACGACAAGGTCCGCGTCCAGATGCTCCTAGCAGTTGTGCTTCGGCTTGACATGAGTGACTACACAGAGAAGTTCTACATGCTCCGTGTGGCTTCACTGGCCCAACGATGACTTTCTCCATCATGATTATTCATTAGCTGCTCCATATCACCATTCCTCCATTTCGTCCACAAACTCCTCCGTCTCCTCAACATCATCCAAGACCTCTTGTTCCTGTATGTTTTAGTTTAATGAATACTAATAGTGGTATGAAATTGAGCCAAACAACTATGTAGTCAGATGTAAAGAATAGCAAGTCGTTGTCATCAAGCTTACAAAATGTCACTCAATGCCCTCCATGTCCAACTTAGTGATGATAGATCCAATGCCTGCACCTGAATATTTTGGCAAAAAAATTAACTAGGCACTCAAACTTGGGGGAAAATTAGTTGTTCAATACTTAACTTTTCTAGATGTTGCAGTACAATCTTTGATACAAATCAAAGCTTGCACAACTTTAGGATCTAGACGACTACAAAATAGATCAACAACACATCCATCAGCACTAAGTGCTGACTCTAAAGCAATAGTTGACATTTGAATAGATAAGACATTATAAACAAGTCAAGAGAGAATATGGAGCTCGTGTTGTTTGAGCTTCCACCATGATAAGACATCACAATTTTGTATTGGCCCATCTGTTATATCAGACCATGGCACTCATGGCTGCTCCATGTACACTTCTAACTTAGTTTTGGTACCACTAGCTGAGGCAATACTTTCATTTAAGAACTTTCAATATCAAGATCTTCATTGTCAGTCTCCTCAATCTCGTCGACAACATCTAAGCGAGAATCCATTTCAGACACATTAATAGTAGCTGTCCTATTTGAAGCTTCAGGTGGAAGCTTGGAACAATTAGTTCATAACACTGATGAAATTATTGATTTCTTCTTGAGCATGACTATTGTAAAGCTTCCTTGCAAATTATTATACCAATTTTGTCTTGTACCTAGGATCAAGAAAACATGCAAAAACACAACCATGTTGGCCTTCTTCCAATACTTATCATATTTAGTTTCCATGACATATACCATATCCCTTATAACTGGATCAAAATAGTTGCACCACTATGAAATTTCAAACTTAATCTGGCAAAATTTATTGTAAAACAATTAGAAGTTGGATATGTACAGCTAGAGAGAGTTTAGTAGCATCATAAATTTCTTCAAACACACACACACATGCATAATGACTTTGCCACAGTCCAATTTTCCTTAGCTGGAGCACACTTTACATATTTGCTGATATGCCAAAGATTAGCTTGTCTCAACATGAGGTATGTGGAGTTCCACCTTGTAGGAACATCCAATGGGAGACCCCTTTTCACATCTAAATTACATTCTGATGCACACATTTTAAATTCCTCCCATTGCAATGAAGAGTTCTTCACAATTACAATTGTATTTCTGATATTTGAAGCTGGTAACCATCTTGGGCAACAACATTTAAAATGTGATTCATTAAGGATGAAATTTTCTTGAGTTTCTCTATTACCCCCATAACACAAACATTATTAGCAGATGCATTATCCAAAGTAAGTGCAACCAATCTTCTATCAAGATTCAAGTCAACTATACTATCATTAAACTCCTTGCACAAGTTCTTTCCCGAATGATGTTCTTTTACATGCATGAACTAAAGAATTCTTTTCTGTATACTCCAATTATCATCTATCCAATGCACTATAATGCACATGTAACCTTTGTTTTGATTGGAGGTCCACATATCCATAGTTATACTAAATCGATATGGAAGTGTTTTAAAGTATTCATACAACTTGTTTTTCTTCGCCTAGATATTCAATATTTTTTCTCACAATAATGTGGCTCTTAATTGAAAAACTAGGGCGCAAAGACTAGATAAAGTCCACAAAGTACTCATACTCAACAATATTAAAGGGGTATTCATGCATGATAATCGCCAAATGGAACTTCTTCAAACTATTGTCCTCATCATACCTGTAAGTCCCAACTGATGCAGCGTCACTACCTTCAGCCTTCTTCAATTGTAGATGTTGTTGACCTGTCTTGATTTCATGCTTGTGCAGCAGATGATTCTGAAGGCTGATGTGCCTCTCACACTCTCACATTGAGATTTGTATGTGCACTTTTTGCAACGAGCATATTTCTCTATAATCACAGTGTTGGTCCTTTGTTTCTAACCTCCCTTTTGATCTAGTGATCCCAAACTTTAGAGGTTGTCTTCTTTGACCTTTTCCTAGGAGGATGTAGGGGCAGGGTTCAGAAAACCGCTACCGGGATAAATCCCGGCCAAGGGCTAGTACCGGTTACCGATCTGTCACCGGAAAACCAGAAAAACTAATCAAATTTTAAGTTTTAAAATTTGAATTTGAAATCAGTAATCGGAAAAACCAACCGGTTACCGCCCAAAAAGCTGGACAAAAACCGATAAAAACCAGTTTTTCAAATTTCAAATTGGAAATTCCTAATGTATTCATGGCAAAAAGCATAAAGTCAAGAATGGGAGGTGCATGTATCTTCGTAATACATTCGTAAACATTATTCGGGAAACTAACTTTTACATTCAGAATTTTAAATTGAATTAAATAAAAAAACTATTGGTCTAATACATTCATAGCAAAAAACACGAAGTCAAGTTCGGGAGGTACATACATCTTCCTAATACATTCTATTAGTATTAAATAATGTAAACATCATTAGAGAAACTAACTGTTATATTTCAACATTTTAAATTTAAATCAAATAAAAAACCGTCGAACTAACACATTCATGATAGAAAGCATGAAGTCAAGTATGGGAGGTGTTTGTATCTTCCTAATATATTCTATTAGTGTTAAATAATGTAAACATCATTAAGAAAACTAATTTTTACATTCAAAATTTTAAATTTAAATTAAATAAAACCGTTGGTTTTTCATTTTCCGATTGCCACTAGGAAATCCGGTTACCGGTGTAACTACCGGTTTTTCAAACCTTGGGTGGGGGCTCAGTCTCAACAGCCAAATCAACTTGATTTGCTGACACCAGTGCTGCATCAGCAGCAGGCTCAAAAGCGTTAGCAGCAACAATGGTAGTCTGGTAGAGGCATGAGGCTGTGGCACTGGCCAAGCCAGAGATGTCGCAAGTGTGCTTGCAGTGCTACTTCCAGTTGTAGATGCCATCACCAATCTGCAAGGACACGAGCACACAGATGCACTACTATTTGCCTTGCTAATGCGACTTGCATACAGGACAGACGGCATGAACAAGAACTTATAGAATCAGATGGCATGGCTCAGTGAGACTCACCGTGTTCTGAATCAGACAAGGACGGCGTGTGTACATACACACATACGTACATATACATACATACATACATACATATATATATACATATATATACATACATATATGTATGTATGTATGTACACACGTGGGCTGGGCTAAATCTAAATGGGCACGTATCTCCCAGTTAGCCGAATGGTGCTTAGGGCCAGCTAGCCGATGTCATAGCCATAGCCATTACAGTAGTGCCATATCATATTCATATTTGTTTCCGATAAAAACTACTCGTATTCATTTCTGAGCCGACGCTAGATAAGTATGTGAGCCGTTTTCACTCCAGTCATGTGAAGTGTTGAAGTATAAGTAAATTGCTCATCTTTCCTCATCAGCTTAAGCTTTTGGGTGAATTGGCTGGTGCATGAAACTCAATATAGTATCAGAGCCAAGAGGTCCCGAGTTCAAGACCTCGCTGACGCAATTAAAAAAATAATTGCAGTCCACTTCTATTCCACGTATTAGGCCTAAGGGAGCCTATACTGAGGGGGAGTGTTGAAGTATAAGTAAATTGCCTATCTTTCCTCATTAACTTAAGATTTTGGGTGAACTGGTTGGTGCATGAAACTCAATATGAAGTACCGTGATTGACATTTTCCCCCCTCTTTTTAGAGGCACTGTCTGTGCAAGTACGATTTCTTGCTGATTTGTTCCAATTTTTCCCAAATACGGTATGCATACTAATAAGAAACTATTCCACTATTGAGCAAACGGACACACATTTTAGCAATACTAGTTGCAACTCAAAGCAAAGAAATGACAAGCTCACACTTACTGTATGTTGGAAATGGAAATAGTATGTTCATTGCAAAGCATAACAGCAAGATATATGCATTGGCAGGAGACGAAGAAGCAGCTAGCTACTTGAACTTAAACTTCTTCTGTGTTTTTACTGTTCAATAACATAGCTCCCAGTATGCGTCCATGTCATTTAGAAATACCTTTTTGTACAAAAGCTATTTGTTTTGAGATATTGGAGCTCACCAGATCTGGAAGTGTGAGCCGGCTTGTGCATGCTGTCAGTTGCTGACCTTCGTAACTGCGGCTTGTGCAGCTTCTACCGGTGCCAATTTGACCCGGAGAAAGAAGGCGAAATGAAGCAGCTGGAGCACAAGAACTCCATGAACATTCAGTGATGAGGGAGGGAGCAATGGAAAATGATTGAGAAACATTCAGTGATGAGGGAGCAACGGGTCGATTAAAAATGCTGTTGCACTGTCGATTTTCCCTCGTCTCTTTACAGGTATGTCTGTGCAGGTAATTTAGTGGGTGGTAGCATGGACGATGCAAAGCACTACGATGTGCACAGCTGCATGTCGAAGAGAATTATTATACACAAGAATAACATACAAATCTCACTCGCAAGCGAATTACATAGAACAGAAGCCAGGTAGTTTTCAGAAGAAAAGAAAGAACGAAGAACCACAGTATTTTCTTTCCCGAATAGAAGTTTTGAGAATATGACCCAGTAAGGCAGTAAAGCCCACGGTCGGAAAAAAAATCTATTGTACCCCCGTTGCACAAGCCAATTTGTATAACGAGCAAATGGGGTGACAACACGTGGCAAAATACTGTAGCAGAACTGTAGCCCGTACAAAAATAACATTTCTTTTTTTGCTACAGTACCGGACCGTACCAAAAATGATTTTAAAATACCTGCTACAGTAACTTTGCTATGTGTCACCACCTCACTTGCTCGTTATACAAACCGGCTTGTGCAACAGGAATACAATAGAATTTTTCCCACGGTCGATCACACAACTTTCGCCCAAACATACACATGGCAACGTGCCGAACAACACCCGCCGCGACCAGGACCCCACACATCCATGGGACCCACCTTTCAGAGACTAGATCCCCTAGCAAAGCCCAGCCACTTCTCCACTACCACCAACCGCTTGTGCTGTCAACCAAACACAGGCATCTGTGTAAGAAGACTGTTAGCATTGTATTCGTGCTCTTCTCCTTCTCTCTTCTTCGTCTTTATCATCATCGTCGTTGTCATCATCTTCTTCTTCTGGTTTAGAGATGACATATAGATATAGTCCACAACAAATGTAGGTAATCGACATTATTAACCTTTCAGTCCTGCACTTTCTTGCTGACATCACTTTCTTGCCCTGCGCGCAACAAGCTAAATGGGTATAATGATAAACAAGAGACCCATGCAAATTGATTAGTCTTGTCTGTCTTTCAACAAACATTATTCTACGTGCAGACAAGGTGAAATAGCTTTGAATTGAAAGAGGAGAGGCTAATAACCGGGCAAAGAACACTGAACTCTGAAGGAGGCAAGCAGGCACAGGACAGGACGCCTACTCGTGGTGGTGGGCGAGCCACATCCGCACCAAGCAGTTCAAATGGCTTTGACAACAACCTCCCTGGTCCGTCTTCTTTCATTCTTTACTTAGCTCCATGCAGATGTACTCATGCACAATTGAGTTCTAGCTTGTTGGTGCAAAATGTGTTGGATCTCCCAGGTTCTCCCATGTTGATTTGCCATGGAGATCTCAGGTTGTATATCCCATTCCACATCAATGTCAGGTTGTATATCCCATTCCACATCAATGCCATTTAAAAGTAAGATGAAAAGGTTTTTATGGTACGTTCGGACGTTATTATGGGTGAATTCTTTTAGGATGTGGTTTTTGACTTAATATTTTTGAATTATGGCTGTTTGCAAGAAAGAGTACAGAGAGATACACTCATGTATAATTTTGACCGATATAGATAAATTTAATATAGTAACTACTATAATTGACTTATAGATATTACCTTAAATAAAAACTACTTCCTATAGCATAATCTAAAAGATATATAAATAAGTCAAAAAAAACCTAGCCCACGTCTCTATCTAGTATCTTCCTGTCCTGCATTCTAGGCCGGGAGGGGGCGGGTGTTGTTTTCTCTTCCTTACTTTGCGTCTCTCTCCCCCACGCGCATGCACTGGCGGTCCTCAACCAAGAGAGCATGCGCGCGAGGAAGGTGCTCCTCTCCTATATAACCAGGAACAGCCCACAGAAACGGGTAGATACTGTTAGAAAATCTGAGTCTGGATCTGCAAACTCAGTCTATTGATGAACACCATTAGTCTATAAATAGAGGGTCTCCATTATCATATCTTATACCTTGTGAGAAGAAAGTAATAAAGAAATGAGTTCCCCCTCATCTCTTGTGTACAATCTATTATTGTATTGCATTATTCTGTGTTTTGATTCGTCTCTTTACATAGGAGGAATCGATTGGACTGGACTCACTAGCTACGGTTTCTCAACACGTTATCAGCACGACTTGCTCTAGTGAATCAAAGGTAATCGTCGAGCACTCGTAGATTGAATTGTGTATTGCTATCTAGATCGCTTTAAATTCCACAAAATTTTTGCTTTTTATATTATTTTCTATGGTGCAAATTTGCTCTAATCTAATGCGAGCAGACTTGAAGTCGTCGGTACAATGTCGATTGGTAGATACATGAAAGAGTAGATGTTGATTGCACTGCAGATTGGAAAGCCTACGGCAACTGATCTCAAAGCCTTCGACTACCGAAGACAACAACAACGGACTGCAAAGTCTACGACTATGAAAATAAGACTGTGAAATCTACGACTATAACAGCAGTCTGCAAAATCTACGACCATCGACTGTAAAGCCTTCGACTATCGACTAGTAAAATCTACGACTATCGAGTACCGACCAAATACTGTAGATATGACCATAAAAAAATATTGTAGCTACCATTACCTTCAGTGGTTGTTCTATCGTGGTTGAGGTTGAATGTGGTCGAACTGTCGTAGTCGACATTCCTTGGTCGACGCCGAATGTGGTCGAAGTAGATCATGGTTGTAAACAACTCTATGTCATAACCAACGTGGTCGAAGTCTGATGTGATCAAAGTCTGCCGTGATCGTAAGCCGCTGTGGTCAAAGTCTGCCGTGCTTGTTCAGCCATGCGATCCTCTGATGCCACTCAAGTGCCATCCGATGTTCTGATGCATCTCGAAAACCGTTCGATATTCCAGAGCTACTCGAATACCATTCAATGCCAGTTATACCTGATCGGACTGGTCCAAAACTACTCAAAGCAACAAAAAACACTCGAAGAAGACAAAAATCGCTCGGAGCAGCCTGAAACCATTTGAACTTGAAATATTCGACCACGATCGACCAAAACTTTTATAAACACAAAATCCAAAGCAATCCAAATGTCAATTATTCATCATCACTTTATTTATAAGTTATAACCATCCACATAGTCTAACAACGAGGTTTCTTTTGTTTAATGCTCAATTACAGATTACCCAATGCTGCAATGCATATTTGCGTGTTGTTTACTTTAATTGTGGAGTAGGGGAAGTTGTTGATATCACATTCAGGCTATTTCTGTCACGTCTTAGCCTGCTTTGTAATGTCTTTCACTCTTTGTTCTAGTAGTGGTAGTAGATGATCTTAATGGATGTAGCTTTCATTGAAACGTTCGGACCTAAAGAAAGTTAAAAGAAGGGGAAAACATGTCAGGAAGCGCACTAGTACACCTTGGAAGCGAATGTTCGGGCAATGGAGGACATAATTCGCAGGAAATGTCATTTTCTAAATCTAAACTTCTTTTAAATGGTATGTGATGGAAGTCAATCTTAGAAGTGATGTTACAAATCATGCCAATCTTTAGAGTTGTATACCATAAATTTTCCATCAATTGTTTTTAGGATGCAATAATGGACAGGTATAAAACATCTACTTTTTAGCTTTTAAAAACTATTTTCAGCTTTTTACACTAACTAGTTCCAAACAAAGTATCTTTTCAACACAGAATTTATAAGTTGATTAAATCACACAATATTGCGACTTCATTTATACCGACTAAAATTATATATAAATTTTTGTTACTTTATATATCAAAAATCACAGCTAAAAGTTATAAGCCGAGGATAAAAACAGTCCATAAGTACCTTTTTAAGTCTCGTAAAAAAATTGTAAAAGACAAAAGCGCAGGGCCTTAGGTTGGGAGCTACCGACTACATGCACTCCTGCTGCAATGGTACAGCGTGCATGCACGTGCTTATAAACATGTGATAGTATGCATGGACACGTCCATCGATTTAACACATTGAATATTTCGTCCGTATTCAGCATCCATCCAGCCACGACGGCCAGAAGCATACCGAGCCAGCCAAGGGCCTGGGCTATTTCTTGGTTGATTAGGCGTCACCAGGTCACCAAAAAAATTAAAAAAGAGAGAGAGAATGGAGTAGTCGACTAGTGGAGGCAGTAACCTCTTGACTCTCATTTGTTACTATAAAAAAAATGTTATATTGAACGTCTTATCTCAGATGATTTGGTCGTCTGTATTGTGATTATCACAGATGATTTTATAAACGTGACCGTCCATGTTACTAGCGATGGCTAGAACCATCTGTGATACATAATTATCACAGACGGTGCTTGTTAAGAACCGTCTATGAACTACCATAGAAAGTTCGGATTAAAAAACCGTCTGTGATGTCAGTAATTATCACAGACGGTTATTAACAAGAACCATCTGTGATAATTCATAGACGGTTATTAACAAGAACCGTCTATGATACCTGCATATCACAGATGGTTTTTAATCCAAACTATCTATGATAATGCTCTGCCATGTCATCGATCTGCGGCATCTCTCCCAGGATCCCAATCCCACCCGTCCATTCTCTCCATATTGAATAGCAGGCACCGAGTTTCCTCCCACCTCTCATCTCTTATTAATCCCCTACCCTTTCTCCATTTTCACTCCAAGAATCTATACAACAGGTACATACCTAATCCTCCACTATGGCCGTAGAGTCCCCAACGAGCGCAGCCTCATTGTCTCATCCCTGGTACTAATCCGTTCATCTTAAGTAGCTATCTTTCTTTAATTTTTCTGTCCCAAGAATTGCAAATCGAATTCAGCGTTTTGAATGAAGGATATACAATGTAATCTGATTAGTCTGATGAAGGATATACAATGTATTCGTGCCTTGTCTTAGCTGTACATATTACTACAAAAGGGTCACCGCAGATGGCTTTAAATCATCATCACAGATGGTTTTCTGAACCGTCTGAATTATGCGTCTGTGATAATAGATGGTTATCATAGATGGTTTATGAGCCGTCTGTGATAAGTCACAACACAGATAGTTTATATAAAGAATTGTCTATAAAAGCCTACTATCACAGACGGTTTGTATAAAGAACCGTCTGTGAAAGCCTACTATCACAGCTGACTTCTATTAAAAATCGCCTATGATATGTGGCCATCACAGACGATTCTATTTTTAGTTTGCCATGAAATTATTTATTTGTTTTGTTCTGCCAAGTTCAATCTATTTCTGATTAGTTATTCTGCCAAACTCTATGCATTTCCTAGCTCTAGTAGTACACCCACCTAGTTGCAGTCGAAGCGTCGTGATCGAAGCATCGTGGTCAAAGTGCATGGTCAAAGCCGTGGTTGAAGTGCCATGGTCAAAGTTTCGTAGGGAATTTCTCTGCCACGGGGGCTTCTTTCCTTTAGCTCCTACACACACAAAATCACTTCCCCAAGTCACTACTGCACGCCCAAACTAAAAGGGGATCTTCATCATATACCCTCCCTTGAATTGGGGATTTCAGGATTTACCCTCCCACCTCAATGACACGTGGGGTCATCATAAGTCACTGACACGTGGGCCAGGAGGGTAAATCCTGAATTTCCATCTATGAGGAGGGTATATGATGAATAAATCCAAACTAAAAAGCCACAGTATTGACACAACAACGAAAACACACACAACAATTCGATTTTGATACCTTCCAAAGCGATTTGCTAGCGGAGTGCACCTGCTTGACACCTTGCTGTGCCAGCCCGAACTCCGGCTTCATGCCATTCTCCTACTAGCACCAGAAAGGTTGCCTCAATGAAAACTCTGAATTCGATTTGCAATTCTTGGGATAGAAAAATTAAAGAAAGATAGAAACTTGGAATGGATGGATTCGTATCAGGGAAGAGACGACGAGGTTGCACTCATTAGGGACTGTGGCCATGGTGGAGTATTAGGCACATACCTGTTATGTTGGTTCTTGGAGTGAAAATGGGGGAAATTAAGGGGTAGGGGATTAAAAAGGAGTGAGAGGTGGGAGAGGAGACCCAGTGCCTGTCATTCGATGCGGAGAGAATGGACAGGTGGGATCGGAATCCTGAGAGAGATGCCGCGGATCGTTGACGTGGTAGGGCATCACAGACAAATTGTAATATATAATTTATCCTTACGGTACAAAGGATTCGGTCCCACTGGAAAATAATTCTCTAAACTAGTACCAGAACTTTGAAGTGGAGAGCATCATTCGTCTGGTATGCCTTACAAACAAAATCTTCAATTAACTTCGTAATTGGTCTTTCCCAAATTAAACATCAATTGCAAGTGCTACCGTTAAGGCTTTCCTGAGTCATTATAGAATGCAAGTAGAACTTTAACAACTTCAATTTATATAAGCTCTTCTAGCGGATGCAAGATTCTCCGGAATAGTCAACAAAATTATATAAATAATTGCATTATGAAAACGATTTAGCCATTTCATAAACTTTAAAATATCCACAAGGCCCATATTTTCTGAGGAATGAATTTAGCAAAAGAAAACAAAGAGGCCGGAGGTAGAGAAAATGGATGTGAATCAATGGTAGTTTTTAGGAAGAAGAGAATAAATAAGATGCCCACTTGTTAGTTTTACTCTTGCTAGTGTAAATATTAGGAAATAATCATAGAGAATAAATAAGATGCTCACTTGTTCGTCTTACTAGTGCAAAGATTATTCTTACCACACTGATTAGGGACACACGATCGTGACCTTAACCATTCGATCCATTGGTTGCACCTAAATGTTTTACCATATCACGCTACACGGGAAATTAATTATGCCATATACCTTTGGAAGGGTGCAGTATAAATTATGTTTTCCCGGCGCCTGTGTACATGTACATATATGATCAGTCGTCGTTATTTCTCGTACAGCTTTATACGTATATTTTTGGCAGTGCACTAGTTTTAGCTAGCTAGTTGGAATAAATTGTACTACTGGTCCGTTTACACTTCACAGTGTATATATGCATGTACGTACTCAAAACTTAACTAGCTACGATACCAGCTAGCTCAAAACATTAAATTTATGAAATTTTTAGCTGCATGGCACCTAAGTACCTGAGAGAGAGAGAGAGAGAGAGAGAGAGAGAGAGAGAGAGATGAAGAGTTTTTGTTGGGTTGGGACCATGCAAGCAACATTCCATGCATACAACACCTTTGATCTCGAGTCCAGCAGTTACCGCTGGAAGCGCCTAGCTAGCTTACAAGCTGGAACATTTCATCGTACGTACGTACGTACTCCTTCCTAGCCAGCTGCTACGTTCCATATGCGTACTAATAAATGCACTTAATTGGCCTCCTACTAGCTAGCAACGTGCACGTACGTACATTCCTACAAACACATCTGAACAAATTAAACCCAGAACAAAAAAATCAAGAACAAAAAACACGGCTAAAATTGATAAAAGAAAAAAAATTAGCTGGACCAAGAGACAAAGATCTCAATGTAGGTCACATGAACGGATTCGATCTTCCATGGCAGCCATGAATGCGTTGCGTGGCGATCGATCAGACGACGTCACGCTGCTCTTCCTTGAGCCCGCCGGGGAAGAGGTCCAGCGTCTTGAGCGGCCTGCAGAACGCCGTTGACGGCGCGCTTATCGCCTCTCCCGCTGCTTCCATCGCTGCCTTGTACACCGACGGCGGCGGCATGTCGACGACGGTGCTCGCCGGGCACCCCGACGTGTCCTCCACGACCCCGAAGTTGTCCAGCTTCCCGAGCGAGTGCCCCGACCGCCCCATCGCCTCCGGCAAAACACCTCCACCTTCTCCCTGTCAAATCGCCGATATCACATCAACTCAAGACGTGCGCATGCAGTAACTGAACTACTAAAGTGAGTGACTTTGCTAACTAGGATGTACCTGATACTGGAACAGTGGTGAGGGAGTGGCGCCGGTGCACCTGCTCGCGGGTGCAGCGCCGAAGGGGTAGTAGTAGCTAGTATAAGCTCCGGCGGGGGAGGTCGTGAGGTGGGCGGCGGCGGCCTGCTGGTCGAGGTAGGAGTAGTGCGGCGCCGGAGTAGGGGTACAAAGAGGAGGGGGAGCACCAGCAATGGCTGTGGCGCGGAGGAGCTGGTGGCCCGCTGCGGCGGTGGCATAGTAGTGGGCGAAGGAGAGGAGGTGGTGGCTCATGCAGAGGCGGCGGCGCAGCTTCTGCCGGTCCCTGGCCTTGTGGTTCTGGAACCAGTAGAAGACGTTCTTGCCCTCGATGCGGCCGTAGAAGGCGAGGTGCGCCGTGATCTGCTGGATCTGCGACGCGTTCGGCGTGCGCAGCCCCCCGCGGTACATCTCCTCCAGGATCATCAGCTGCTCCGGCGTCGGGCACCACCGCGTGGAACCGCCCTGCGACGGCATCCTCTCCTCTCCTCTCCTCTCGATCTTCCAATCAAGATTCTTCCTGTGCTCGATCGATACCGATCGATCGATCGATCTCCTTGTCGCGTGTGAGAGAGAGCTAGCTAGCTAGCTAGGCTTTTCTTGGTGTGTATAGCTAGCTAGCTAGCTAGCTGTGCAGCTCTGTATTATATGTGACCTCGCTGCTCCGTGCTGCTGATCAGTGAGAGACGAAATGGCTATCTATCTATCTATCTATCTATCTATCTATCTTCTTCTGGCCTGTTTGTCTCTTGTGGTTGGGTGTGGAGAGACAAAACGGGTACTAGGAGAAGCAACGAGTCTGTCTCTTTTGTTTGTTTGGGAGCTCTCCTTGCTTGCTGAGCTGAGCTGAGCTGCTGCTGCTGCCGCCTGCAACCCTGCCGGGTTTATAGCATGCAGAAGCAGCTCCTCACGTCCAGCGAGCGACACCTCGAGATCTAGAGAGAGAGAGAGATGTAGAGAGAGAGAGAGAGATGCGTCAATATGTGTGCACCGTTGTATGATGGATCTCCTGATCAAATCCATCGAACCGTGATGACCGTTGTGCGTTCGGATCGGATCGATCTCTGGAAGATCAGTGTCGTCGTATGCACATGTGGAGCAATTGATTTAGTTTTAACTCTGTGTATTTACTGCTTGCCCCAGTACACCGTAGACATCTATGTACACGTTTCGGTTCTTGATGTCTTGCACACAAGGAGTTATTTGGTCACTCGTGGTACCCGTCTACGTACGTACGTGGCTGCTACGTATCACGTACCTAGCCTGTCTCGCACCCTTCGGAATATATATGTCACTTCGTATTACGAGTGACATATATACATATGTCTGATCCGTACGTGAATCTATACGCTTAATTTGTTCTTGGTTTCTTGGACACATGCACATGCATGCATGCAAATACGCGAGATTAATTCTGATATATATATCATCCGGCGTCTGCTTGCTTTCAAAAAAAATATGCGAGATTAATTTAGTTAGTTTTATCTTATTTTGTTCTGATAGGGCAAAGTATTTCCTCCATAAAACTGTAGCGCACATAGTATTTTCTTGATCTGTTGACGACAAGATCAAGGCGATCGAGGGCTACAAGTCCCATTAACTTTTTAGGGTATTACATGCACTGGAACCACTTTCTGGCTATTGTACACTGTACATCCCTCCTAGGAAAAATGTCTCTTCTTTCTGCTGCAAATCTTTGAATGTTTTCGCATCTCAATCGATTTATTAACACGTCCCGTCTTTCTCTGGCATAGCATCAGAGCGAGAGCGAGGCGAGAGTGCATTGCATTTGAGGATAGAATTACACGTATGATTCTGGAAATCTGTCTAGGATTTCGGTAAGGAGACCGAAGCAGTGATCGATCGAGAAATTCTGAATTATAAGGTGATGATGCCTCTGCACCAACGCTAAACGCTCAACCATCCCATCTCTCTCTCTCCCTCTCTCTCTCTCTCTCCAGTCCCTAGCTAGCTGTGTGTCCTTGCAAGGCTGACTAATTGCTGCTTTTACTTTTGCCTCTACGTCTTGTACGCTCTGCTGTGTCCATAGCTACCGATGTAGGGGGCTGGGAAGTAGATTTGTGTGAGTAAATTCTCTACAGAGCACATCTGGTGTTGCATGATCGATCCATTGGTAGTTCGTCACTTGTAACCAAAATAGATATCTGTTAGGCTATATGGCTAGGTCTAGAATATTTTGGTCAAGTTTAGACGAACTTATGCCGGAAGAATGTTCTTTGGTCTTTACATGTGCAAGTTGAGCATGGAGGCGATCATGGTTGGTGATGAGTGGTCCAGGATTAGGATAGGGAGATCCGAGGTTCAGACGGTCAAGGAGGTCACGAGATGGTAGGGCTCATGCTTGGGGCGCATAGAGATCAGAGATGGATAATACGTGTCGGAGCTACAGAGGTGCGCTCCGGAGGCTACGACACGTGGTGGATGATGCGTGGAGAAGATATAGGAGGTGCAGTCCTGGAGGCTTTGACACATGATGAGTTGGAGAAGTTGGAATTTTGGAAAACCTGTATTAGGAAGAGTTTTGGTCCCTTATTTGTTGGAATTGGATTAGAATTCGTGGGCTTAGGATAAGGCTAGGTTTTGAGCCCTAGACTATAAATAGAGGTGGGGTTGGAAGCTAACCCCGTGGCTTTTAGAGAGACTAATTTCGTGTTAGGGTTTAGGGGTGCCAAGAGGGCACTTTATAGCCACCATGATTCAGAAATAAAGTTTAGATCTATTCCAAAAGAGATTGGTCGGCGGCTTCGTCTCTGTCTCGGGCTGCGTCGCGTGAACGGCGGCGCCGTGGCCGATTTGGGAACGAAAAAGGAAGAAAAAAATAGCGTGCGACGGTCGTGACGCGAAAAGAAAAAGGAAAAAAAGATGGCGCATGGACGTCGTGGTTCTGGAGATGAACAGTATACGCATTTTTGAATAAAAGTTTGTGAGTTTTTTAGTTCGCATATATTATTCTTTTTCCTAATTTTTTGATTTCTATAGATTCTCTATGCATTGATCTATGTCTAGGTATTTTTCTTGCTTACATACATTAATCAGTTTTGATTAAAAATCGATTGCTAGATTGAGTGAAAAACGTGTTTTGATGAACAGTTATCGATCGGAATCAGATATGATCAAACTTTTTTGCTATAGTAAATCGCTACAGTATTTTGCTACAGTAACTGCTACAGTATTTTGCTACAGTAACTGTTACAGTATGCTACAGTAATTGCTGCAGTACCCCTCGAGGAAAATATATTTTCTTGTTGTTTTTTTTGTGGTTTTGTGAAGAGGCTTCCGCTAGGCGTTGCAATCATTCACCGCTTTGATTGCCATCGATGATCTTATAAGATATCGTTTAATATAGATAGTTTTGGTTCGCAAATACTTGTCGTTTTGGGTTTTTAGCAACATTTTACACTAGATACCTCTATTAATTATTTATTGTTAGTGGTGTCAGACAGGTGAGTACACAACAATAGATGCACATTGTGTAGTAAAAAACCAAGTAGTTAACTCTCTTTTTTCCATGTGCATATATATTGAACTAAAACAACATCTATTGTGGACCCAATTAAGGGAGCTGTTGTGTTAAGTTAGGCTTAGGTCTTATTCATATTAGTTTCTGCTTCTGGTTTTTCTATAGTAAATATCTTTTCTATGGTACTTAACTTTCAAACAAAGTGTTTTTCAAGATATAGTCTACTAGTTGATTATAATATATACTGTAGTGACTTTGCACGTGATTTTCTCTCTCCGTATAACTCTTTATAAGCTATTACTATTAATAAGCTAAAGCCAAAAGTCATCATGAGAATCTAATATGAACGGACCGGCCTAGTTGAACCTAATGTTTAGCTAGCTATAGACAAAGCATACACAAGGTAGCAGACCATAAATGGCAATTAATTAGATAATCAGAAGCGCGCTGAGTAATTAGTCCTTAAAATGGACCACCACCCGCGTTAAGCCATTCAATTCGTGCTTTGGACGAGATACGCAAATTTAGTGCTGCTGGCTCCTCCTGCTCTTCTATCTCCCAGATATTCAGGGCATCTCCAATGGTTATAGCTAGCAACTAACTATAAGACTTCCACATCATCTATATAGTACACACTAAAGTTAGCATTCTAAGAGCATCTCCAATGGGTCTATAGCAGCTATCTACAAGAGAGTCCATGTCATCAACTGTCCTACGTGGAAGATATTAAATGAAGAAAGAGAACGCAGCTCTCTACAGCTCTAGAGATAGTCTATAGCGCCAAACGAGGCAGCCTCCATAAATTCTGTGTGTGCATGTAAGCATCAAATAGCTATCCTTATAGATAGTTCTTTAGAATGCTAACTTTAGTGTGTACTATATAGATGATGTGGAAGTCTTATAGTTAGTTGCTAGCTATAACCATTGGAGATGCCCTAAAGAACTATCTATAAGGATAGCTATTTGATGCTTACATGCACACACAGAATTTATGGAGGCTGCCTCGTTTGGCGCTATAGACTATCTCTAGAGCTGTAGAGAGCTGCGTTCTCTTTCTTCATTTAATATCTTCCACGTAGGACAGTTGATGACATGGACTCTCTTGTAGATAGCTGCTATAGACCCATTGGAGATGCTCTGAGGAGGCACATATAGCATATAGCTAGGAGAGGTGGCCAGCCAGGCGCAGGATTAATTAGGAATCGACCGGCCGGCCGGCCGGCCGTCCGTCCGGCCTGCAAGAAATGTTAGGCACGGAATCCAATCAAAATGCATGCGTGGTTGCACGAGATGGAGGTAAATTAGATGCTACTGGTACCAGTAGTATACAGGCAGCATGCAGGAGAGGCCACATTTTGCAGCTCTCGATTTCGGTTGGTGCATACCGCAGGCATACGCATATGTGCATGCATACATCTATCTATCCATCCAGATGCGATGTGTTGTCTGAGCGAATTCTGAAGTAACTGAACTGAACTGAACCGAGCTGAGCTGATGAGAACCCCCAGGAGGGCCTTGCATGCATATGCAACGAGCGTCTAGTCTTGTAAGCCGTCAGGCATCACAAACTGGCTGGAGCTGTGGGTGAGAGAGAGCAAAAAGGACGATGCGCGAGATGCCGCTCGCTGAGCTAGCTGAATGCCTTGTCCTCTCTTAATGCACATATGTGTATCTGTACTTAGTACTGCTAGCTACTGCAATGCAATACCATGAAAATGCAAATGCATTTCTTTTTGCTTCCTTCATCGTGCGTGTATTGGTTGCCTCCCCCTTTAATTTTGCCAACATCCAGCTACTCATTATTGGTGCATCATTGTTCATTCTTCCTTTTTGCTCGGCTCACTTAATTTTTTTTCTTTTGCATAGAGATCAGGCTCACTTAAGTTGATCATTAGTATCAACGATCGAGTCACCAATCTTACAAAATAATATAAAAAAGCTAAAAATCCTTAGAAGAGAACAAATATCCTCTTTATTAGTATAAATTGGTTACAGAATGCCTTTAACAAGACATGAGAGTGGCCCTAATAATACTAAATTGAATGAGATCTATATATTCATCTAGGATTGAGACTGATTGATTGTGCCTTCGTCATCCACCAATAAATACTAACGAATAGATGCCAAAATTATCCGCTGGGTAAAACGCCTTTTGGAACCAACGTGTCTAGTCGAGGAGGCAAATTATTGTCAGAGGGAGAACGCCTGATTGTCAATTGTTGTCAACGAGAGACGAATGTAGGCAACAACCGTGAAAGTATCTAGATCCCTAAAAATTATTTGGTAAGTAATGTGATGCGGATCCACTAGCAAGCTAGCTGAACCCCGTTGCTTTGGCCCTGATCTTTCACGATACGCCTTGTTGGATGCCCTCTCCAAGATAAGCCTTCTCCCACGCACACCGCAGCACGTGAACAAAGGGTAGAGAAACCGAAGTTTCAGTGAGTAGAATCCAACACCACAATTGGATTCAACACACCAAGAGCAATTCCTCGATGGAAATCTCAAGAACACGCCAACAATGGCCACCAAACCATGGTGATTTTCTGGTTTCTATTTCTCAAATCAAAGTCTAAGTTACAATGGGGCTAAGGCCCTGGCCTTATATTGGTGCACAATGCACGGCCTTGATTACAACTCACGCACTACTTGGCATAAGGCCGAAACAAACTCCAATACGAACTAAAAAGGAAATACCTAAACTGCTACCTCTGAATTCTCTCTTAATTTGCGATCTGACTATGAGGATTTCGTGGCTGGCACCTTGTCCATTATGTGGGGCTTCAAAATAGCTTTCCAACGAGTCGAAGAACGCCCAAATCGGACTCCGTTTGTGAAAGTTATGGACGTTTTAGTATCGGTCTTGCCAGCTGTCCCAATCCGAGTCCGAATCGGTTTCAAATCTTTATATGTTTTGTTTTCTGGTTCAAGGGGCTTCCAAATCCGTTTGGAACCTGAAAAGGAATCATTCTCAATCTTTAGAAAGTCATAGTGTGGTCGGATTTTACCCTTACTTGCATTGCAATACTCGAACTCTTTATGTTTTGCAAGTCTCGCGCGTCTCTCCGGACAGCTCGTGCAGCATCCAATGAAATTGCCATAACTTTGTGTAGGAATATCCAAATCAAGTGCCGTTTGATTCGTTGGAAAATAGACTTCATTAGCTTTCCAAATATGTCTTTTGTGCACGTTAAAAACCTCAGAATTGGTATTCAAAACTTCTTGAACATTGTGCACAGAACTGCAAACACTAACCAAAGTTGTAGTGCTACTTGGTGCCACATCATCCTCCCCTCCTTGAAGCAAAGCCGTCCTCGGCTTTAGGGTAATCTTGGGAGCTTGCTTCTTCTTGGCTGTAATTTCTTCATCAACATGAATAGCACTCTCCAATTTTGGTTTCAACACATGCTTCTTTCGCTCATGTACAAATGTATATGTGTTGGACCGACCCTCATGCGTAGCATTGCGATCATATTGCCATGGTCTTCCCAACAATAACCCACATGCATCCATTGGGACTACGTCGCAATCCACCTTGTCAACATAGTCACCAACAACAAACGGAACACGCACCTTGTGAGTTATCTTTAGCCTTCCGGAGTTGTGTAGCCACTCCACATGATGTGGTTGAGGATACCTCCACGTGGATAGCCCTAAAGCGTACACCAAATCTTTGCTAATCACATTGGTATAACTTCCACCATCTATGATCAACTTGCATGCTTTATCTTTGATCTTGCACTCCGCTTGGAAAACACTCCACCGCTGTCCTTTTGTTTCAGTTTCTTTACTTTGCACCTTCCGGACCAAAAGATTAACACCATTCAATTCTGAATCACAATAGACAATATCCTCCTTGGAATCATCGGATTTTTCACTTTCAGAATCACTACTAGAAGTTGTTGAAGCATAGCCATCTTTAGTGAGAAGCACTCTTCGTTGATTTGGACAATCACGCATCATATGACCTCTTCCCTTGCACTTGAAACACTCAATTTCTCTAGCATGAGCATTAGAAGGCAAACTAGAATCAGTTTTAGTTGCTTCTTTACCTCTGTTGCTTGCCTCCTTTGAAAGAGCACCATTTGAACGGCTTGATGCCGCCACTTTGTAGGGTGAACCCACATCATCACCTTGCTGTGATAGACGCCTCCATGGGTTTGTTTGAGTGTTGGCATGCCTACCCTTGGTTTGTTTGCGCTTCAATTGTTGTTCAGCACGTTCAGCTTGATGCACCAAGTCTTGGATGTTGAAGTAATTGACCATCTCCACCCTATCTTGCACATCCTCATTCAACCCATTAAAGAAACGTGCCATAGTAGTCTCATCATGCTCCTCTGTTCCTGTACGGATTATCAACATCTCCATCTCTTTATAATATTCGTCAACACTAGAATTACCTTGGCGTAGTTGTTGTAGCCGGTTGTACAAGGTCCTAGTGTAGTGTGCTGGGACAAAACGACGCCTCAAAATATTCTTCAATTGTACCCAAGTATCCGGATGAGCTCCTACGCGACACAATTGATTCCACCAAACAAGAGCATATCCGGTGAACTCAATTGTCGCCAAACGAATCTTCTTATCCTCAGTATAGTGATGGTTGTCAAAAATTTGTTCGACACACATCTCCCACTCCAAGTACTCCTCCGGTTCAGCTTTACCATTAAATGATGGGATAGAAATTTTTATCCGCCCAATTCCATCATCCATGGCAACACGCTGAGCAAACCCGACACCATCACGCATACCTCCACCATTGGCAGCACCTCTGCCACGCATGTCCCTGCCACGTTCAGCACCACGGTAGTCCCGAGCATGGCGCGGTTGTGGAGCAAAGCCCGCTGCACCATCAAAGACCTCCTCATGTTCGTCGCCTTCATATGGTGCACGCCGTTCGGGATATTGAGGTCCCCGTTCAGCATGCTGAAATTGTGGTGGCTGGTTCCGTAGCGCCTCCGTCAAAGCATCAATTCGCGCCCCCAAATCATCAACCTTGCCTTCAAGCTTCCGGTGACAACTTAAGAAGTAGTCACGTGTCGCTTCAAATCCAATTCGTACCTCGGGCGGCAAAGACGCTGCATATTGGGGCACCTCCCTGATTGGATCGGCATGATTATGTCGCGCCTTGCCATCTTCAATCTTCATAGAACCCGCCATCAAGAAAAAAATTCAGCAATCTCGTACCGTGATCAACCACGCTCTGATACCAAGATGATGCGGATCCACAAGCAAGCTAGCTGAACCCCGTTGCTTTGGCCCTGATCTTTCACGATACGCCTTGTTGGATGCCCTCTCCAAGATAAGCCTTCTCCCACGCACACCGCAGCACGTGAACAAAGGGTAGAGAAATCGAAGTTTCAGCGAGTAGAATCCAACACCACAATTGGATTCAACACACCAAGAGCAATTCCTCGATGGAAATCTCAAGAACACGCCAACAATGGCCACCAAACCATGGTGATTTTCTGGTTTCTATTTCTCAAATCAAAGTCTAAGTTACAATGGGGCTAAGGCCCTGGCCTTATATTGTTGCACAATGCATGGCCTTGATTACAACTCACGCACTACTTGGCCTAAGGCCGAAACAAACTCCAATACGAACTAAAAAGGAAATAACTAAACTGCTACCTCTGGATTCTCTCTTAATTTGCGATCTGACTATGAGGATTTCGTGTCTGGCACCTTGTCCATTATGTGGGGCTTCAAAATAGCTTTCCAACGAGTCCAAGAACGCCCAAATCGGACTCCGTTTGTGAAAGTTATGGACGTTTTAGTATCGGTCTTGCCAGCTGTCCCAATCCGAGTCCGAATCGGTTTCAAATCTTTATATGTTTTGTTTTCTGGTTCAAGGGGCTTCCAAATCCGTTTGGAACCTGAAAAGGAATCCTTCTCAATCTTTAGAAAGTCATGGTGTGGTCGGATTTTACCCTTACTTGCATTGCAATACTCGAATTCTTTATGTTTTGCAAGTCTCGCGCGTCTCTCCGGACAGCTCGTGCAGCATCCAATGAAATTGCCATAACTTTGTGTAGGAAGCTCCAAATCAAGTGCCGTTTGATTCGTTGGAAAATAGACTTCATTAGCTTTCCAAATATGTCTTTTGTGCACGTTAGAAACCTCAGAATTGGTATTCAAAGCTTCTTGAACATTGTGCACAGAACTGCAAGCTCTAACCAAAGTTGTAGTGCTACTTGGTGCCACATCATAATGACAATATGTGAATATTAGACTAACATGTTTATTAAGTGCTTAAAAATGATTAGTCCCAGTGACAAATATGACAACCTGGAAATACATGCTAAGGGTCAACATGAAGATCAATATGGTCCAAGGCAAAGGTATCAATAGCCTAGAATTTTATTTTTACCGGTCTTAGGAGAAAAGTTGGAAGACCGGATTTTAGGTTAGATGCCATACTATTAAGAGGGATCATGTCTAGTAGCTTGACAGCATGTTCTTATGCCATTGGATCAATTTAGGATCATGCATGCACTTATAATTTAATTTGAAAGTCAACTATACAATTCTCAGAAAAATTGGTAGTACCGAAATTTACATGACTCTAGAGCGAAGTATCATGCCGTTTAGAGTAGATAAGGCACGTGTTCCATCCGTTCCACGGATAGAATATCCTAGAATCAGGTCTATTGATCTATTCATAGACTCTTCGAGCAGCCATCTGGTTGGGTAATACACACAATGTTTATCCGATCAAGGTACCCGGGGAGCAACCTAGCTCTGGAGGTTTAGGACCACATGGTCTCTTAGCCTTAATTATATATTAAAACCATATTTAAAGATTTATTCAATCCTCATCAATTAGATTTTTTTTTCTGTTTTTTCGTTCGCGAAGATGTACCGGTTAGTAATGTGTTGTTAATGTCATGTATTTATTCCAAACATGCTCTTATATATAGTACCAACTGATCGCTAGAGAGGTAAATTAGTATAGAAGGAGCATTGTATTGAAGCGCATTTGGAGTCCTATACGCTTACTATCAACTTTTTAGCTAATTTCTTTATAGTTTAATTGTTTGCGAGTCATAGAATCTGCAAGTGTACTTCGCACTAACTGATCACTAGAGATTCTATTTTAGAGTTTATATTACAATATGTGGTACATATATATGAACTTAAGTTTATGTTACAATATGGTACATATGAAGAATATAATGTAAATTAAGAATTCTACATTTTCGATCGGTTCATGCTTATGCATATAAATTTGAAAATATGGTACGTACTACATCCATATTAATTATTAATACGAAAAAAATTAAGAACATTCCGAGTGATGTTAATTGCTCATCTCGTATATATGTGTACCGTCTTGTGGCATAAATCGCATATATTTGCATGGATGCAGACATATTAGTTGCAGCTACAGGACAGCGTGTCGTGTTTGTGTTGTGCATGCATACAAATATATGTACCCGGAACAGTAAACTCAGTTGCTGCACCCGTGGTTGCATAGTTAATTTTGGTACTAGGCCAAAATATCATAATACCGCGTCATGGCGCAGCACACATTACGTACTATTTGTATGCATGTATAAACAATGTAGGGTTGCATATTCCCAGCTTAATTAATAGTATCATCAATCACACTATTCTCCCTAAGAACAGGAACTACGATGCCATTAGAGGACATGCCTGAAACTTAATTGATAACATCATGCATGGGCAGGAAGTCTGATGTGGTAGATCTCATCTATCGGGAAATTGCTTTCAAAAAATGATCAGGTCAAAAGAATAAACTATGCTCTTTATACTATGACTTTGATCATCCGAAAGACTAAATATCGTGGAGGCTTGGGATCAGTTCAAACGCCATACAAGCCTTGAGAGTGTCCTCCTATCCCTGCAGCTCCTTGTCCATAGGCTCAAGAAGAAGGTGCACCAGAAACAGAACAAGTTTCCCTTTCTCAGATCTATTCTGCAGTGCTGAGGTTGAAGAGACGCCAAGTAGAGACAACTGAATAACTTGCCTCCTTGACTACCACAGTTTCTACTCTTGGGGATAGAGTATCCACTCTTGAGCATGCTATGGCTCGTCCTTCCTCTCCAGTCAAATACAATCACCGTCGTCGCTGTGATCCTTCACCTCAGGGACTGCAAGAGTAACCCTTTTTGGTATTTTGATGCCAAAGGGGAAAAAGAAAAGGAAGGCGCAAATGGGAGGAGAAATATTATCTATTATTATCTATACTATGCTATATATTTGGACTTGTGAACTTTCTCTTGTGGTGTAATGAACCTTATTGGTATTAGTATTGTGTTTCATGCTAGTGGATATGTTATGTAATATGTTGAACTTTGATTTGTGGTTAAATATGTTATTGTCTATGAATTGCAATCTCCTTGATACGGAACGGCATAACGATATTTTTATCAATACATTCAATATAGTGCTATTTTTGTAAATACCATACAGAAAAGTTTTACTCCTAATTTCCTTGTGGTGTCCAGACGAATGTACCTAGTGATACGAGACAAACAAATATATACGTGTGTGTGTATATATATATATATATATATATATATATATATATATATATATATATATATATTATATGCATCTGATTTGATAGATCGGGAGGGGAGTTGACCAAGATGCCATTCACATGCATTACTAGTACTACGAAAAGTATTTATTATTGGGTGCAGCGGACACACGCAGCAGTAGTATCATATCAGAGTAGTCCGTAAGATGCTAGTACTACTAGCTCTCTTTCTCTCTCTCTCTCTCTCTCTCTCTCTTCTCCTCTGGCTGGGTCTCGGGAATACGATCCATGTACAGAAGTACTCCATCGTCTCTCTGCACTGCGACGTCATGCGATCTTTTCCACGGAGCCAACAATTCTCTATTCATTCCTCTTCCTAGGCTCGACAAAGTCGACAGAGTTAATGCCTGTCAGAAAGTGTTCACTCCGGAGTCCGAATTTGTTGCTTTCTCTACCTCAGTATATCCTCTTCTTTGCTAGCCCCTTCTCGCAAATGTTTGTGATCACAAAAGCCCTCGTTTGAGATAGGCCCATTCAAACAGCAAAGTCTTTTAGAACACTTTAGTTTCTTAACATGATTTTTCCTTTTTATTCTTTTTTGCTTAACACGGCTTCCTTTTCTTTTCTTAACATGCTTTCTATTTTTCTTTTAACGGAATACTTAAAAAAGCTAATAGCCGCTATAGTGCCTTTTTAGTCAAACGCCAAAAGCCACAACACTTTAGAATATAGCCATAATATCCTGCTACATGAGCCGTCTGATCAGTGTAAATTTGCATACCATCATATTCTGGACAGATCCAAGGATCAAGTACCTATAGATATTGATAATGGAGACAAACCTATAACATTTTCAAAAAGTACATGCAACATCCCATTTTGGGCTCTATCTTGCTTGAATAAAAATTTTGCCAAGATTCAAAATTTGAATTTGTTTTCCAAGTGCTTCTTGAGTTTTTGCTTGGATTTCAAAATTTGGAAACCTTTCTTAGGCTGGCCCAGCCCATTCCTGGTTTCTCCCCGACCTGGCCCATCCGATCTCTTTGGCTCGGCCTACCCTGGCCATGCCGCCTGGCGCTGCTCGGCACCGTGCATCCCACACCTGCGCCGAGTTCATCCACACACGCCCCGCCTGGCTCCGCTACACACGCATCCTTCGGTGCCCCTCTCCATGCGCCGTTGTGTGTCACCAGTGCTCTCGGGGCCTCGCCGCACCTCTGTCCAATCTAGCACATAGGGAGCATCATCTAGAGGCCTTGAAGAGAACCCTGTCGCCACCGAGCTCCCTCTCCTTCCTCGGTGACACCTCCGCGTTGTCGCCACCGAGCTCCCTCTCCTTCCTCGGTGACACCTCCGCGTCACCCACCTCACCGCTGGCCTGGTCACTGTCGCTAACTCCCTCCATTGCCTCTCAGTGCTTGCCGAGTGTCCCAGTGAGTTTGTCCTGACCCTTAGATGCTCTCCGCTTGAGCAATTGCCTTCCCTCGTTGTGCTCCACCGTGGTGCCATGGTTGGCCCTCCCAACACCGCCTGGCATCGCCGTTGACCACCCTAGAGGCTAAATTAGGCTACGCCGCCTCGTCCGTATATGTGCATAGGACCGAGGAGTCCATTTCAGCCATCGTCGCCAGCCGCCGTGGCTGCCCTCACCGTTGGCGAGCTTTGCCTCCCTTTCGGCCGAGAAGAAGCTTTGTAGCAAGGTCATTTAGTTAAGCATGTGATTATTTAGCGTTAATGACCTTTGTTAGCCTGGGTTAATTAGTCTCTGACCCGTGGGCCCCATATCGGCTTAAGTTAATGTCTGGCTAACATGTGAGCCCCTCGGCCTTTAAAAATCCTTTTAACCTGGCTTTTAAAAGATAAGGCCACTGACATGTGGGCCTATTTTACTGTGTATACAGTACCATGGCTCCACATGTAAGCCTCCGGCCCCTTTTCTTTTTGAAAATAGATAGAAATCTAATTTAAAATCCGTGGGACCCAGTTGTCAGCCTCTGTAGCTTTTTTGAATAAAAGTATATAAAAAATTACATTGAAAAGGTGGGCCCCACCTGTCATAGAGAGAATTTCTCTCTCTGTTGATTTTTGGATTTAATCCAAATTTAAAATTTGGAGAGCCCGTTCTCTCTTGTTTTAGCTCTAAATTTGAATTTTCTTTTGTATTTATCAATTCTTGTTTGTGTGTCGTTCATTTTTTGATACGACCATCTGAGTATAGTACGAGGACGCGGACAAGCCCCAAATCGAGCAAACTAAGGAGTACCAAGACTAACCTGCCTTTAACCTAGGTGAGTCAATATTTTGATCATTTCGAACCTACATGTTATGCAAATTTATTTTTATTTGCATTAACAAATTGCATGCTTAATTTGTTATTATTATGCCATCATTGACACTTGAATCACATGATTCTTATCACCCTAATATGAAAGTGGTAACTTTACTAGTTATAGCTATGCTTAAGCACCATGCTAGTCTTGCTTAATTACTAAGGCATCAAATGCCCAAATCATCATCCTTTAAACATGAAAATCTGTTTTGGATAGTCATTATATGTAAATGGCTAGTATTTTAGGATAACTTAGTTTATGCTTCTCACAATTCTAAAATTTGTTGTTACCATATCTAGACGAATGGTATGATGGCTGGTGCGGATGTAGCACAAGAAATAGTGGTTTGTGGTATGTACTGCCTAGATAATTTAAGAACTTAATCCTGTGATGACCTTCTAATGTAAAACAGTACAATCACAAGTCTTTAATGGTGTCGACATAGTTAAATAATTTGTATCTACCAGTGCAAAATGCACAATTGGAGTGACCTATGGGTTGTGTCGCTGGTTTTATGTTTTAAGCCGTCATGACATAGGTAGTGTCATTGTTGTAAGCCACCGTGTGGCGCCAGAGAGGGTTTGGGTGTAACAGACGTAGCCCCCCTCAGATGAAACCTTGCGGGTGTAGCTTATACTGGAGGGATGTATTGTAAAGGCTTTGTGATGATCTCCTTGATTCACATGTCTAAGGAAACATATGGAACATAATAAGCTGATTACTCTTGTGGGTAAAGTGTACAGTCTCTACAGAGTGTTGTACCCACAGTCAAGGGCACTACGTCTACTACGAAGAACAATAAGCTAATGGTGAAGTAGACGGTGGAGATTAGATTAGTCTCTAGTAGTCTAGCTATCACCCCAGTCTGGCCGACTAGTCGATGTTTATGTGCACCAATATTAATCGGGTCCTTGGTTAATATCAGCCGCACACAGGTCATCCCAGCCTTGTGGCGAGATGTGTCTTTCCCTTTTTGTTTCCGCTACCACTTTCTCTTTTGTGTAATGTAATTATTTGGTATGAACGGTCATATTGTAAATTTAATCCGATGCGGTCTGTTTGAACTATGATGGCTTGTAATATTAATGCATAGAACAGTTTACGTTTCTATAAAAAAATTAGTAATATATCTGTGAGTATTATCGATTGATCAAGAGAATAGTATAGTGGTTTCAAGAGAGGATTTTAGATTTATTAAATCTAGATCCGACATTACATCAACCGACAAGATTGAGAAGTAAATAAGTATCTGGATGCAACACTGCGAGAATGAAAGCATGCAGAGGCCTTCACGTGAGTCCCTAACCAGTAACCAGAGGTGTACCTGTCATATTATTTTCTGTACTGAAAAAACGAATCAAATATTGCTGCACACAGCATTTAACTTACCCTCCGAACTTCTCCTCGTCCGATCTCTGACCTGATGATTCCATTTCGAAGAATATTATAGTATACTCCGGAAAGCATGCAGCATCGTATCAATTCCTGCCCAGACTGCTGCTAAAAGGTTGAAACGCTAATACTGCAGTACAGCAAAGACAACCAACTTTGCCTATCTATCTATCTATCTATCTATCTATCTATCTGATCTGATCTGATCAAAGGCCAGCTTCTACTGGCTGGCCTGCAGATATGACTGCATGCAAGTATAGTAACTCCAACCTCTTCTACACAAACATTACTTACGTACTAGTGCAATAACTTGACACACACAAAACACAGGCTAGTAGTAGCAGTGGTAGTAGTATCCTTCTGTAGCTCCTGCACTCCTAATAAGTAGGCATTGATTGCCATGTACAATTTTTTTCTTCAAGATTCAGTACTGATCAGTAGCTGCATGCAGTAGTATTCACTCACTGACCACAACTGTCATCTCAATTCAAAACAGATCCGAACCCCTCTTTTATGGCATGTGAGCTCTGTATATGGATATTGAAGTCATCTGCATGTGAAATAAACATCTTGTCTCTCTGGTTCCATCTCTCTCTATCCTCCCCTCTCTCTCTTTCATCCACTCACTACACATACATATGTGAGTAGATAGCTTTGCATGACTTGGCGGAACACCATTGCAGAAAAGATCATCACAAATAGTTTCGTGAACCGTCTAAGTTTATAGATTAGTAATGACATGAGGTCATTACCAACGGTTTTCGAACCCTCTGTGATACATACTATCATAGACGGTTATTTATATCTCATGAATCGCAGACGGTTAAGAGTTAATAGCCGTCTATGATATTCTTTTGTATTCCTAAATCTATTTCTGTTTATTGGCTAGCCTCAGGAAATGGTACTCATGCCCTCTAAAACAAACAGAAACACAACAAGTATATATACACATCCCATTCATATTCATTTCAGAAACAAGAACATCCATTTCACAAATCAATTAACTGAAATAAAATAAATTAATCATCTATGAACAGAAACAAGAACATCCAACGTAGTAGTTTTGCCTCTTTTGGGTTCTAAAAAGCCACTTTAAATGGGGAATTACAGAAATATACCATACCACCTTAGCAGGAGATCTTTTCTTCACCTCTATTTCCTCGCCATCATTTGATTAATTCTTACGCTTGTATCGGGATACGTTGCACACCGGACATACATGCATGTTTGCATACTCTTCACGATAGATGATACAATCGTTCGGACATGCATACATTCTTTCTACTTCCAATTCCAATGGACAAAGAACCTTCTTAGCTTTGTAGGTGGTTTTGGACAACTTGTTTCCCTTCGGAAGCATATTTGCTGAAAGGTCTAACAGCGCCGTGAAACTCTTATCGGATCAACCATTACTTGCCTTCAATTTTAGCAGTTCAAGCATGGCTGACAACCTCGTGTACTTTGACATGCAGCACATGAACAAAGGTTTTTCCAAGTCCTCCATCATGCCTCGGAATTTAATATACTCTCTCTCATCACAGTTTTCTTCTGCATCGCGAAGCATCTGATCTAGATTGTCATCATATAGCCTATCTAAATCGGAATCACAATCGACATCATCCGACGGCATATCATTGACTTCCTCGGCGATGTCATCATTACTACCTTCCTGTGCAATATGCTCTTCACCATGACTAGTCCAACGTGCATACCTCTTTTTGAAATCCCTTCGAATCAAGTGCGCTTTAATCAGCACTCAGTTCTTAAACATTTTCAGATTCTCACAGTCAATGCATGGACAGTATATATATTCCACCCCTTTATTTAACATATCCTCGTCAACAGCTCTTGTAAAAGCAGACACGCTATTAATGTACTCTTTATTCACACGGTTCTCAGCGTACATCCAGCTTCGATCCTACGTTATGCATATAATAATTTAGTATTAAATATTGAATTAATTCATTAGTATAGTGTATATATATGATCTAAATTAAGTAGCTATATGTAGCCAGAATAATTAATTAAATTGAATTAAGTAGAAATAGACTATGAATTGGCTAAATTTAAACCCTAAATAATCATGCTAGATCTAAATATCTTCTCTCTTCATCAAGCTAGATCTAAATCATCTTCAATTTTTCTTTCACTAAAAATTAGATCTGAAATATAATGCAATTAGGAACAAATTATTAACCATAGATAGACAAAAACTTAATGAATCTACAATCGCTCTTGCCAAATCCGTAGTCTCCTTTCACCAAATGGCCTCAAAGCCCCACGTCCTCAAAGCAGTTGCCTGTGAGAATAGATCTAGAATTTAAGACAGATCTGTGAGGGTTGACGGTATGCAATTAATATAGTGAAATTATCACAGATGGTTTTTAATACAAACTATTTGTGATGACTTAATTGTCACAGAAGGTTTTTAATACAAACCGTCTATAAAGTATCACACAGATGCTTCAAAGAAAAAATCGTCTGTGATATTTGGTAATATGACTGACGGTTTTTGTTGACAACTGTCTGTGATACTTCACAGATGGTTTTCACCATGAATCGTCTGTGATATATATTATCTCTTTACAGATGGTTTTTAGCGCTGGCAACAACACAGACGGTGTCTAAACCACAACCGTCTATACGGTTTTGGTTAACCGTCTGTGATGAGACGTCTAGTGTTAGCATTTTTTTAGTAGGGGAAGCTGCAAACCTATGTTCCATTGCTTGTGATGGTGCAATTAGTAATCTGTGTACATGCGTGCATGCATGTCTAGCTAGTGCATGCATATGTGTAGCTAGATGCATAGAGAGAGCCCTTTTTATTTATTGAGATTGTGTTGCTCTTTTCATATATAAGAGGTCTCTAGCTACTCCCTGCTGCGGGACTGAGATCTTGCGCCAGAGTTTCTAAAAGAAAAAAAAAATCAATTGCATGCTAAATTAAATGAGATTCTATCTACCATGCATAGCTTAATTAGCCGGTCAGCCATATTCATACACACGCATTTCTCTCTCTCCCCCCCCCCCCCCCCCCCTTTTAATTTTTTAGGGTTGTCAGTCTCTTCCATTTCCATATGAACTGCATGCTGCATGTTACCTTTTGATTTTATTGCCATATTAATATGCATGGATACGCACACTATATAGTGCTGGTTAACCAAATAAGCTCAGGCAGTAACTAAACTAAGCTCAAACATTGTTGAGTTCTTAACTCGTGACCGGACAGTTCTCCATATGGTAGTAATTAGTAATGCAGGCAGGCAAAAGGATGGTAGTAATTAGTAATGCAGGCAGGCAGGCAAAAGGATGGTAACGTAGTAATTAGTAATGCAGGCAGGCAAAAGGATGGTAGTAATTAGTAATGCATGCATGTATGCAGTACGTGTCACCAGTTACTAGGGCTAATGCTGCACATCAGGCACACCCATGCACACAGTGGTTAAAGACTTTGAGAGTGAGGAGGGAGGGGGGGACAGGAATGGCAGTGGAAGGGGAGGCCATGCATGGCCATGGAGAATTGGAGATGGTAGATGCCTGTCCATAATAGAAGGGAACCGAAGGCCCAAAAGCTGCCCTCTTCCCGGCATGCACCATTTGCCATACAAAAAGCAGCGTAGCACAGAGCTAGCAATGCAAGACCAAGGCATGCAGCATGTTCAGGGAGAGAGAGAGAGAGAGAGAGAGAGAGAGAGAGTATCTGTATTGTATGTAGAAGACTGATGAGGACACAGAGCGGAGTAACAAAAGGTGACAAAACTTACAGGCTACGTACACTAGCAAACCACTAGCTAGTCGCCACCATGTATGTGTATGTGTGCGCATGGTTTACTTGTATGGCCATGCGTGTGTATGTGCGGTGCGTGCTGCATACATTACATATACATATATATATATTCATAGTTGCACATGTAGATGGGTGCATGCAGCGCAGGCTGTGATGTGACCGTTCCCTCATCATCTCTTATATCATAATATATCTATCTCATTCCCCTCCTCTTCTCCCTCACGCCACCCTTCACATTACTGGCCTGCCTCTCTCTCTCTCTCCAGTTCTCTCTACACCTCTCTCTCTCTCTCTCTCTCTGATCTGCATGGAGGCAGGCAGCAGAAGAGGAATCACTGGGTCTGGCTGTGGCATGCACGCGGAGTAGCTCAGTGCCCAACCTACTGCCTGTATGCATGGCCGCCGCAAGCACGCCGGAGAGGAAGGAGAGAGAGGAGCACCCGTACGTATCCTGCAACATTGCATCTGCATGTATATATGCACACTTGCATGCCGGCTGCAATGCAATCTTAATATTTTGTCTTCACCCATAACATTCCAAGTGTTATCTCCCCCTACTACAGGCTGGCCTGCAGCTCCCATCATCTTTCTGGCTCCGTCAAATTTGCATTTAGATTTTAGAATTTGCTTCTGTCTGGATGTGTAGCGCTACAGTAATTCATTTGCCCACCATTTGATTCAGCGTGCAGTTAATTAAACCCCTCTCAACCAGTGGGCCGCACAAAATGTGCACATAGATCTGAAGGAGAGTGCAAACAGTACAACAGAGTATAACTATGTCGTACGAATTAGTCTGGCAGCTTTGAAAGGTGTAATATGTGGTTGTGCAAGCTCGATTCAGAAGAGTGAAATGAATAGCATAGATCCTAATGAAATTGATGGCGTAACCAATGAGCTGGGTGTAGATTCATCTTCCTCAAATGATTTCAAATTTGCGAATTCCTAAGTGAAGAGTTCAAATCATGCAAAGCGGTTAATGAAAAGAGTGAAAGTCAAGTCCCTTCACGAAATTTATCTACATTGTGCTTCTTGGAGCAATCAAATATCTACAACCTCTTACATATATAATACCTAATCACGGTTGAGCCATCCACATGATTGCTTACTAGTTAATCGTATATGCGTCAAGTGCTGCCTAACTCTTTCTATTCTTCAAAAACATCAAGGATCGATAATTATAGGCCAATTCCCTTTCATGGAACATACAAGCATTGCTAAAAAAAAAGGCCTGGCTTGAGCTTATGCCTTTGATGTGGACCAGTGACGATGAAGGCACTAATTAATTTGCAGTTTCATTGGGCCTAAACTGTACCTTGGGTTATAACTAGTATGCAACTGAGACAATAGCAGGCAATTCACCCATGTATGCAGGGCATGGCAAAACAGCTGGGCCTTAGCATGGCTAGTGAAAGGCCCAGTTCTGGGCCAACTTCACAGATCAGTGGTCTCTCAGTTGAGAGTTGAGACCTATGAACCAAGATCAGGGCAGCATTCTTGAGAACTAGTACAGGCTAACCAATTTGACAGCAGTAAACCACAAGAAGCTTAAGCTTTTGCCATGAGCAAAATGCAGGCTAAGTAGCTAGCTACTAGATCTACCAGACAATAGCATTGTGACGAACCTTAGTTTATCGGGGTAAATATTTGTCGGAGAGAGGTCGGACGATGACGACTTAAGGTAGAACGGTGCTAGATAAGGAGGGCACCGATTAGGGGAAGGAATGGATTAGAATAGCCGGTCTACCAGCGCTAGTAACCGGGGATTTAGAAATACTTCTTCATGATTCATTGCTCGATGATAATAGATACATGATGTCCCTTTTATAGAGATAAAAATCTATCTCTGAGAAAACCTATCACTAATAGATTGAATATATCTACGAGATAGTAAACCCATATAATAAAAAAAACTAATTATTCTTATCTCTATCTTAACTAATTTGACCTCACCATGCGCGTCTGCTACAGTACCCGTGCGTCTACTACAATACGCGGGTACTGTTCACACATGTGAACAGTGCTCGTGAATAGTAATTTAGCGCGTGACAACTTCTTCCCCCTTCGGCGACAGCTCGTCCTCGAGATGTGGCGGCGACCATGGTTGCAACCCTTGCTAGGTCCAATCTAGCGAGTAATTGCAATGCCACATGTGGGAGATGAACAGTGTGTTGATGATGATTGATGGCGAAAGTGTGAGGGCCTTAGCATTGCTTGATGTCGAGGAAATTGCTGACGACGAGGGCAACCAATGTGGAACAGCAGTGGCACGCTTCATGATAAGCAAAAGTCGTGGGAAGAGATCGACTGCTCTGATACTAAATATGATAAATCTTAGTTCATCGGGGAAAACATCCGTCAAAGAGAGGTTGGATGACGACGACTTGAGTTAGAACGGCGCTAGGTGAAGGAGGGCACTGATTAGGAGAAGGAACGAATTAACGTAGTCGGTCTAGGAGAGAGATCAGAGCTAGGAATCGGGGACTTAGAAATACTTCTTCATTATTCATTATGACTAGGATATAATAATCCTCTAATCATTACGTCTTCCTCCGAGTATACCCCTTATTAATAAGGGAGAGATTTCTCAGGACGGTCGTAAGTCATTCTACAACTGTATGGTCGTAAGTCTTACTACGACCACATGGTCATAAGTCCTACGACCGTATGGTTGTAAGTCCTTCTGCGACCACACAGTTGTAAGTTACCTTGTAATCACCTTGCGGTCATGGATCTTCCTATGACTACTCTAACGACGTCCTACTACATCATAGGGTCATCTGGCAAGGCGGTTAGAACATGCATTTATTTTTAATAACTGTACACGAACTCTCTGACAACAACCGTCGCATGGCAAACAGGCTACTACATCTCTCTAACAATAACTTCTGTTAGACAGTTATCATTCGAAACGTTGAGGCGTCTTTTGGCACGGGACAACGGCTACTGCTTCGTTAACTATATAAAGGTTGACGTCAGAGAGGAAGGGGAGGACATTGGATAAAAGATAGTTCTAGACTTTTCGTATTACTCTCAGTTGTAAACATCTTTTTGAGTAATAGCCACACAGGACGCAGGGTTATTATTCTCCTAGTAGAAAGCCCGAACCTGTATAAATATTCATGTGTATCTATTCTACGTGTTCATACACCGAGTTTTCTAGAGTTTCCCTGAATCCAAACAAATCACCCGTAAAATCGATATTAAAACATTAGCACATTGCTTGATCATAATAGATACATGATGTCTATTTTATGGAATAACTCAACTTGAACGCTAAGAAATAATCTCTATCTTTAAGAAAATATATCTCTAATAGATGGAATATATCTTATAAGATCGTAAATCCATATAATAAGAAAACCAATTATTCTTATCTCTATCCTAACTAATCTAACCCCCGCCATACGAGTCTACTACAGCACCCGCCATTTTGCTACAGTACCATGTGTCTGCTAAGTATACGGGTACTATTTACACATATGAACGGTGCGCATAAACAGTAATTTGGTACGTGACAAGCATCCAGTACTGTCATGACGGTTCCATTCTGAAGCTCTGTGTTTCTATACCAGTTTGGTGTATGTAGTTAGACAGTGTCAGCGTTTGCAGGCTTCCTAACCTCACAAGTTAAGCTCCTTGTAATCGCAAGCAAGGTCTATCAATTGAAAGTGTTTTACATGTGTGCTAACCGATCACAAGATCAGTTTCTCTAGCAGGTCCTGTTCTTTAAGTCAAAAGTTAGCAGTTTTTAGCTGTTGCTACAGTACCTAACTTTCAAACGGAGTATTTTCTTAAGACGGGGTCTACAAATTAAACGATTTGCACGTTAAAAACCCAACATCTGTACTAGTCAAAATCGCAAATGAGTATCTGTCTCTCCGTAATCTGTACCATAAACAGCCAAAATTCAAAAATTTCAGCTAAAAGCCATAAGCCGCAGCCGAAAAGAACAGGCCTTAGAAAAATGGTTCTATATAAGACCCATAAATATTTCTTACTATCAAGAATTCCTATCACCGGGGTGCTTTCGAATTGACACTGCACACAGCTTTCATACTGTTTTTTCTAGTCCATGAAGGATCAATGTACAAACTAGGCCCTGTTTGGAATGCGGGAATTTTTCCCGATTCCTGCAGGAATTGAACTGTTTCCTGTAAAATTCCTGTAAAATTCCTGTGAAATTCCTCTGTTCCAAACAGGCCCTAGAAGGTGAAGATAACTAAGTGCTGGCATATTTTGCTACAGTTTGGATGCAGGACGCTGGCACACAGCTCCTTCTCCTACTAATTGTGATGCAAGGACAAAGAAGAGATCTTTTTGGCATACGATTTCTGTTCCAGATTCTACAGGCAAAAACGTCCTATCCAATACATTCTTGTTGGTGGATTGCAAATCAAACTGACCCCTTTATCTAGTACTCCCGGAACTCCCCTTTTTTCAGACTTGCAGTGTGTGATTGGTGATTATGACGTATTCCTTGGGTATGTAAGCACATCAAACTAATGCCAAATCAAATGTGCAGCTTTTCATCATTGAAGTACCACATTGTTGTTAAGATGTTAAACTTTGAAACTTTGATCACCAATGCAGCCAATCAAACAACAAAATCCATACAATTACGAAGATAATTGCTCAAAGAACAGAGATTTAGAACTCATCTCCTTCCTCGGGCGGTGGCGGAGGAGACGGCCGCCGCCAAGTCGATGTCGTCGAAGAGATGCCAGCTCGTCTCGTTGAACGTGCGGTCGAATACGTCATCCTCCTCCACGTCCCCCGGCTCGTCCCACGCAAACCGCTCCGCCGCAAGGACATGTTTGGCCTTGGAGGCGGGGCCCGAGCCGTTCTCCTTCGCCTGGAGCGCGTACCGCCGGAAGCTGTTGCCGAGCACGCAGAGTTGGCGGAGCTGAGCGGGGGACTCCTAGTTGGCGGCGAGGAGCACGTCGTAGAGCGACGCCTCGCAGTGGGGCATGTAGAAGAGGGTGGGCCGTTGAGGGTTGGGACGGAGAAGCCGAGGACGGCGGCGGAGAGGACGGGGTCGAAGAGGACGGCGGGGGCGGGGGCGGGGGCATAGGGGAGGAGACGCGGGCGGGGTCGAGGGAGGTGTCGGAGGGGGACCAGGGGATCGGGGTCACCGGAGAGAGGCGGTGACCGGGGCGTGGCGTCGGCGGCGGGGGGTTGGGTCGGAGAGATGGGGACGGGAGTGCCCTGCGCTTGAGAAGAAGAGGGGGGCGGCCGTCCGATAGAAAAACGGAACGGTCCAGATTTGGCGCGAAGGGCTAGTCGGAGAGACTACTAGACTAGGCATGCACTTATGCGTCGAAGCGCCCCCAATCCCACGGCTCTGAGGCCTCCACGTCGCCGTCGTCTTCCTCCCCCGCCCCATATTTATCCGCCCCCTCCCCTCCCCATCGCCCGCCGCTCTAGGGTTAGGGTTCCGTGCCCGCTTCGAGCTCGCTGGCGCCGCCGCGTCGTGTCTCTGGTGAGGTTTCTTGCTCGTCTCTGGTTTCCGTTCGATTCGTCCTGTTCCTTCAGCCGGTAATGGAGTGGATTGGGGGCTAGGGTTTTAACTGGCGTGGATTTCTTTGGCTTTCTTGCGGCGTTTTCTGTGTTGATGTAGGTGTGAGGCCATGGCGATCGTGAGGAGCAGTGGTGTCAGGGTCCCGAGGCTTGACGGTGGCGGAGAGGGCTCGCCGGAGGCCACGGAGGAGTCGCCAGCGACGCCGTCGGAGGAGTCGGAGGCTGCCGGCTTCTCGGGCGAGGAGGAGGAGGACGACGAGGAGAACGATGGTGGCGAGGGGCCGGAGGAGGTGGAGGAGGAGGAAGAGGACTCCGGGATGGGATCCGATGAGCTGGAGATCACGGAGCTCGGGGAGGCGGGGGCGGAGCTGTGCCAGGTTGGGGATCAGAGCGTCGCCTTGCCGCTGGAGCTGTACGACCTTGGTACACTGGGCGGCGTGCTCTCGCTCGACGCGTGGAACAGCCTGCTCTCTGAGGAGGAGCGGCTCCGCCTCGCCGCATTGCTGCCTGACATGGACCAGGAGACCTTTGCGCGCACGCTTGTCGAGCTCCTCAGGGGAGATCACTTCCACTTTGGGAGCCCCCTCACTGCCCTATTCGACAGGCTGAAAGGTGGCCTCTGTGATCCGAGGATCGTCCTGTACCGCCGTGGTGCCCGCTTTGCGGAGCGGCGGAAGCATTACTACTGGCTGCAGAGCTACCATAATTCGATGGTGCGGGGGCTGTGGGAGATCAAGGACTGCTGGAAGGGCTGTGAGGGATACAGGCTTGATGAGAGGCTGAGGGCGTTGGATGCGATGAAGGCGCAGCGGCAGCAACAAGCTCTGGCTTTGGATGGCCGGGCCGGGTCAGAGACTGACTCAGAGAGCAGGGAGTCCGGGGAGCAGTTCTTGACATGGCTGAAGCCAGATAAGTCAGGGCTGAATAAGGCTGGGAAGTTAGGGAAGGAGAGGTCCAAGGGGCTGTTGCGGGTGGGTGTGCCAAAAGGTTTGGATGAGGAGTATGTTGGAGGGGCTGGCCACGATGCTGCAGTGGCGCTCTCTGAGCTTTCTCGTCAAGATAATACTCATGGGTATGATTTGGGAGTGATGCATAGAGGGAAGCTTCGCAAGAGCATAGAATATGATAGGGGTTTGGAGGAGCTGGGATATGACAGGGATTTGCAAAAAATTCGGCCTCAGAGGCCGCTGTTGAAGCCAGGGAAGAAGAAGAAGAAGAAATTGACTACGAGCTATGAAGGCAATCTATATGGAAACGACTACCGTGATGACCAGACTGGTTCTCCTTACTACTATGGGAGGAATGCCGGTACTAATCAGGGAGTTAACTTAGCAGCAGCATTTGATCCTCCATATTTTGAGGCGGGAAGGAATGCAAAGTACTCGGAGAGAGATTGGATATATGGTGGAAAAGGTGTGCAGAGTAAAGCTCTGAAAGGGGATAAGATGGATTGGCCAGCTGGTAGCCATGTTGATAACTTAAATGATTGGCAGAGAGGGCAATCTGCAGGTGATTACAGGAGCAGGAAATCTCAAGCTAGTCATGGTCTGAAGGTTAAGTCCTATGAAAGTATCGAGCAGCAGATTAATGATGCACGTTTTGGGTCTGATCCTAGAGGCAAGATATCACAGGGGAAGATTAAAGGTAAATCCAGTAGTCAGTATGATAGGATTGGCCAGAAGTGCTCCAGGAGCAATGCTGTCTATGCTCAAAGTGAGGAGACGGAATCTGATTCATTAGAACAGTTTGAAGATGGTGGGGACATGAATCTTGTCGAACAGCAGCCGGAGCTTCGGTTTCATAGACCATATGGTGCCAAAAAGTCAAACAAACTTGCCAAAGCAGTCAAAATGAATTATCGTGCTGCTAATACGGATTTCGAACAAGGGGTGCACAGAGGAAAGGTTACAGAGCCTGATTATTTACGTGATGTGCATGTGGCGAAAACGGAACAGATTAGTGAAATGATGAGACCTCCAGCACCAAGGGGTGAAAGAAAGCGAAAAGGTATAGGAAATTTGGACATGCACGGTTATGGCAAGTCTGAATTGCATGATAGCAACGAAAATGCCAATGAACCATTCAGGTCACCAGAGAGTGAGAGGCTGGCCGGTAGATCAGGCTATGCAGTCCAAGATTCTATTGGTGATTTTGGTGGTATTGAAAGAGTGAAGGCGCCACTATCAAGTAGCACCTCTGGGTCCAAAAAGAAAAAAGGAAGAGTTGAAGGTACAAGCATGGATGATCATGGAGAGTACGCACCATCTGGTTCAAAGGTGATGGAGAACAGTGGTAGCTCGAAGAAGAAAGGTAAAAAGAAGCCAGAGACAATTAGAGATGCAATTACTGTAGCAGAACCAGCTCCTGTCGTACCCGAGAATAATGTGGTAGTGGCAGAACCTGAGAAACCTCAGAAGAAGTATGTACCAATTACACCGACTATTCATGACGGCTTTTCTTTCTCCATTGTACATCTTCTAACTGCCGTAAGGAAGGCTATGGTCACTCTTACGGAGGATACTCCTGTGGCAGCAAAGCAACCTGATGGGGAGGAGAGCAGAAAATGGTTCAACAATGAAGAGCATAGCAAAATGCCTCAAGGGCCAAGTGCCACAGAGCAAGCCCAACAGGGTCATGAGGTTGCAGATGCCAGTGCTGCAGAGCAGACTGCGCCAAGCAATTTGCCAGCACTCACTGTTCAGGAGCTTGTCAGTCGGATTAGATCAAATCCTGGAGATCCTAACATACTTGAAACTCAGGAGCCCCTTCAGGATTTAGTTCGAGGAGTACTGAAGATACTGTCATCTAGAACAGCTCCCCTAGGTGCAAAGGGATGGAAAGCACTCGTTTCCTATGACAAGTCAAACAAAAGCTGGTTCTGGGTTGGTCCACTACCTTCTGGTTCTTCAGATGGTGATCCTAACGAAGAAACATCTGCTGAAGCATGGGGTATACCACACAAGATGCTTGTGAAGTTGGTCGACGCATTTGCTAATTGGCTGAAAAGCGGTCAGGAAACCCTTAAGCAGATAGGATCCCTTCCACCACCTCCACTACCAAATCCTGCAAACTTGGATTTGAAGGAAAGATTCAAGGACCTTAGAGCCCAGAAAAGTCTAAACACAATAAGCCCAAACTCGGAGGAAGCAAGAGCGTATTTCCAGCGCGAGGAATATTTGAGATACTCAATTCCTGATAGAGCATTTTGCTATACTGCTGCTGATGGGGAGAAATCTATAGTTGCTCCCTTGAGAAGGGGTGGTGGAAAGCCTACAGCAAAAGCTAGGGGACATCCCATGCTCTTACCTGATCGTCCGCCACATGTCACTATTCTCTGTCTTGTAAGAGATGCTGCTGCTAGGTTACCTGCAAGAACTGGAACAAGAGCTGATGTCTGCACACTTCTCAAAGATTCGCAGTACCTAAACCATGAAGAATCCAATAAAGAGGCTGCTATAAATCAAGTTGTTAGCGGCGCTCTTGATCGCTTGCATTATGAGCGTGATCCTTGTGTACTGTATGATAATGACAAAAAACTGTGGACCTATCTGCACAGGGGTAGAGAGGAGGAAGATTTTGAGGATGATGGCACGTCATCTACGAAGAAATGGAAGAGGCCAAGGAAAGAGCCGTCTGACCCTGCAGAGCCTGGTGCGGCGAACGATGATTTAGAGGATGATGGCACCCCATCTACAAACAATGTGAAAAAACAAAAGAAAGCTCATGATCTAGATCCTACAGCATCGGGAGAAGAAAAGGATGGTGGCGATCATGCAATTCAGGATCCATCTGCGGGTGGATTTTCTAGTGGGCTCGAAGGTGACCCTGACCTTAATGTTGTTCCATCATCAATAAATGACGGAGGAGTTGAGCTTGTTTGTACTGATGCAAGGTCAGATTTTGGTAGCTCCAGAGCATCAGTAGATGCAACAACAGGCAGCAGGGCTGATGGTAATTCAGCAAGCTGGCAGGCATCCCCAGAACAGAATAACATTATGGCACTACCTGAGGACTCCACCAGGAAAGAATTTCATGAAGGCTTAGACGGGGAAGGGTCAAAAGGACTCATGAATGCAACCTTATTATGAATAATGCATCGTGGTTTTCTACTAGCAGGGCATACGTTGGAGCATCAGCATAGGTAATAGATGTGGAAATTAAATGCCATCTGAATTTATCCATTCTTGATGCTACATGGCTACTAGTACCAGACATTTTTTTCATTGTTTAGTGTTATTTATGCTTCTCTTTATCCTGTAGTAATGTAAATTAGAAATGATAGATGATCGTTTATTGTATGAAAACTGTTGGTTTATGTGAGGACATTTTTTGACCAAAACTTTGAAAGCGTACTTTTTGCTGGAGTGTATTTTCAGTTGTAGTGTAATATGCTTCAACGCTAAATACATCTATATGACTCCTCACATGGGTAATGTTTATTTCTTACTGTCCACAATGATCATCACAGGCCTGTCTCAAAAAAAAAGTATCAATTCAGATCAGTGATATAAGCTGATAACGAGGAAGGTGATGCTTATTTCATCATAGAACATAGTGCTACACAGGTCACCCATGCTATTCTGCAGCTGATCTAAAAAAAACTATGCCTGTGCGAACCCTCGGGGCTTTTACCATCAAATCGGCTTGAAAATTAGCTCGCGGCTTGCAGCTCGGCTCAAGCTTGTAAAATTTCAAACTGAGCCAAGCCTTCTTCTTGGCTCACAAAAAAAATTGAGCTGAGCTTGAGCTTGAGCCGCTCGCGAGCCGGCTATGGCTTGTGTGTGCAGTGTAGCGGTCTACAGTCAGGGACTCAGAAGTCGGCCGTGCGGTGTAGTCGTCGATCTTCAACGGACTGTCCGATCGCCTTGGAGACATTCGGACTGCTCCTAACGTTCTTTTATTCTGTGCCGTTCGATCGGTTTTGGATGGTCGATGGCGATGGTGATGTTCGGACCAAGCCGAACAATCCTGTCGTTGGATTGGCTAGAGACGCTTGCAGCCATTCAATTAACTTGGAGGTGCGATTGCGGATGAGTCGATCCCCTAATCTAACCCTAACCCTTCGGCCGTTATGCTCAAATTCCTATTTCCAAATTCCCGATCTGCATTCGATCGATCCCCTTCCACCGCACCGCTTGCCCCTCCCACTGCGCGGCCCGCCCCAACCACTGCGCTGCCCGCCCCTCCCACCTTGCCGCCGCGCCCCGTCCTCCCCTGGCCACGTGCACTCCCTGTCGGCCCATCCTCCCCCTAGGCTCTGGCCACGTCCCCATGCTACCCCCCACGGTGAGGTTCACTTCCCACTCCACGGTCTTCAGATGGTGTCTCGACTCGTAGGAGGACCCGCCAAATATCATGTCGACGATGTGTTGTGATTCCTGATAGTCCATTTCTTTATCGCCATTCTTGTCCTTCTTGGAGCTCGGCTGCTGACCTCCTGCATGAAAGGGAAGGACCCTTACCTGAGTAATAGTCCTCCAATTTCATCTGCCAGGCATGACAGTTGCATAGATCATGCTCTGTTGCTTGATAAAGTGGACACCGCTTCTTATTCTTTTAGATTCGCCAGTTAGAGCTTTTTCCTTGTTCCGATCGAAATAGTCCTTCTCACCCTTAGTGAACTTCTCTGGAATGGCAAGAACCTATTTAGCGTTGGGTTTACAATTCTTTTTACCTTTGGGAGACCTTTTGGGCTTCTTCTCCTTTTTCTCTAGGCCAGGATGAGGAATTTTTCTATCCAGTCGATGGTCTTTCCTTCAACCATCTCACTAGCGGCTGCATACCTGTCGGCCATATCAAACAGCTTGACGATTGTTCTTGAAGGATTCATTGCGATGTCCTCGTATGCCATCGATTCCTCAACACCATTTTGAAAGCCTAAATAATAGAGTAATCTACAACCTTTGAAAGCCTAAATAACAGAGGAATTTGCAACCTCAAGAATGGAATTATGAATCTGACTGAACCTCTTGATGTACTGTTGAAGAGTTTCATTAGGTTCTTGTCAAATCTGGTAGATATCGTCTTCTTTACTGAGGCGATCGTATTTCCCCTAGAAGTTTGTGATCAATAGGTCATAGTGCTGCTCCTGAGCGTAAATTGTTCTAACCGGTTGGTTGAGCAACCAAGACTGAGCAGATCCTTTAAGGACTGTGAGCAAGTAGTTTGCCATCATATTATCATCACCATTTGCAGCCTTGATGGTGGTAGTGTAAATCTAGAGAAATTCTAATGGTTTTTAGTTACATCAAATTTTTCTAGATTTATTGGTGGGAACTTGTTCTGGTAGCGTACTACTTGAAGGCCTACCGAAAATATCGACAGCCTGTGATCGAGTCATAGCGCCTTCTTTTGAAAAGAGTTGGATTGTGGTTAGTTCGAGACTGGCTTCTCCGAGAGTCATACAGAGGAATTGGCGCTCCGACCTGATCGTGGATACTTGCATGGTGCCTTCGATTGGCTACTTGGTTCAGGTGATGCCGCAGATCACCCAATCCAAGTGTTCATTCCTTATGATGAGGGGGTGGAGTGGCTTCATGGAAGAGTCGCATTCCCTCGTGACTCTCTTGTCGAAATCTTTGAGGAGGTCTAGAATCAGACGTTGGATTGTTTCTAGCCCAACCACACTGGCTTTTGTTGAGGGAGGAATGCTCGGATGAAGTCAGCGTGTGACTCTGTGATTTCCTTTGTTCCCTGTACATTTCTGTACGCCGCATGGCCTACTAAAGGATCTTCGACACCTGTCCTGCAACTTGAGCATATCCCAGAGTTTTTGCCAAAGCAAAATCTGGATTGTTTAAAATACCATGGACTCATTGCAAGTTCTGGATTGTTAGCAAGGGTCTCGAAGGGTTCCTGTTGGTGGAAGGTGTACTTTGACTTGAGTTTTCCTCTGAGCCTCTCACTTGTTCCATTCGACTCGTCACGTGTAGTAGGGTAGAAGTAGATGGATTAGCCGATTGATGTTCCCCAATTTCACTGCTTCGGCTGTCTCGAGGTGATGCATGAGCGTTTGCACCATTTCAACCAACAGATCTTGGAAGGTCCTATTGTAAATAATCGTGCACTACATCTCGATCGGTATCACCGATTGCGTTAACTTCGTGCCTCCAGCATGAATCTCCCGATGAGCTCCCGTCGAAACTAAGGAAGAGCATTCCACCGCTTCCACAAGGAGCCTCCACGATGGGGAACATTTGGAAATTACCACCTCTGGTGGGCTTTGTGGTGAACTCAGCCAGATCTGGTAGATTGCCATTTGGATGCTGAGCGTTATCATCTTCACCCAGCTTTTTGCCGGTGGTAACTTCATCGACACCGCGACCAGGTGTCAGTTGGGTCCCAAAATACATAGGAGCCATCAGCTAATAGCTTTTGCCCATGATCGTATCAAGAGTACACTTACCCTTATATTGTGGCATTGAGCTTTTTTCACTGTTTTTGCTAGCCAGAAGCACCAGGCTTGTAGAGGCACTTGGGCATTCTCATCTAGTTGGAACAACTGATTCCTCTGAGAGCTCCACTGATAGGGGCGGTGAGTCTTCTTCCATCCGATCAATCTCACCGGTTTCAGCAAGCAGTGAGCTGGGATGGAAGAGGATGATGATGAGGCGTCATGTTCTATGGCACGGATGCATGCGTCCATGTTGAGATCGGCATAGTCTACCAAGTCAAACCAATTCTCCTCATCCCATGTCCCTGCCATAATTACATGAGTGATGAAAACAGGGAACAGAGAAGGATTAGGATTGCTGAATAAAGAAGAACTTCAAGGATTCAGTGCCTTCTTCCCCACAGATGGCGCCAATTATCGACGATCGAATCACCGATCTTATGAAATAATATGAGAAAAATGGCTAAAATCCTTGAGAGAGAATAAGGATGTTCTTTATTGTTATGAACTGGTTACAAAATGCCTTTAATAAGGCGGGATTATCTTTAATTACACTAAATTTAATGAGATATATATTCGTCTTGGATTGAGACTGATTGGTTGCGAGTGAATTTGTCTTCCGATCTTCTGTCGTCCAGCCTTAAATACCAATGAAGAGACGCCTGTTTGTCCACTGGGGAAGAGACCTTATGGAACCAACGCGTTTGGTCAGAGAGATAGTTATTGTCCGAGAGAGAACGCCTGATCATCGGTTATTGTCAGTGGAAGACGAACGTAGGCAACAACCATATGGTAATTGTTGTCAAAGACTCAGGACCGAAGCATCATGTTGTTTGAAGTGGATGAAGCATATGTTCCATCCATCGTATTGAAGGAATATCCTGAAATCAGGTCTAGAGACCAATTCATGGACTCTCCGAGCAATCATCCGGTCGGGCAACACTCATAGTGTTTCTTTGACCAGGGTATTCGGGAAGTAACCTCTAGAGGTTTACGACCATGGGGTTCCTTGACCTTAATTATACATTAAAGTCGTATTTAGAGATTTATTTAATCCTCATCAACTTTGAATTGAAATTCAAACTTATTTGAACTAGTTAGTAAATAAAGTAAACTAGATATCAAAAAGTTCTAAAATTTTTTACACACAATTCCTAAAGAAAATACCTATTTTAGTTCATAATGCCTAGGCACCAAGGTGTCATGTTATTTGTATATGTATATAGTACAAGCTAGCTAATCTTTTGGGCTGATGGTTTATGGCTTACGGTTTAAATATTTGAATTCTGGCTGTTCGCTAGAGGTAGTACACAGAGGAAAATAATCACATGTAATTTTAGCCAATACAGCTGAACTCATTATACTTTTTACTATATTTTTTTTATTGATCCTGTCTTAAAAAAGAATACCATTTAAAAGTTAGTTACTATAGACAGTATAAACATAAGTAAACTTTAAATCAAAAAAAAAGTCCAGCTATGCATGACCCTACTTATGGCGATTGGTGTGTGGTACAATGCGTGTGTGCCTTGGATGTGTACATAAGTTATCGGCCCAACAACTTGTGCGGTCCTGATTTAATTTAATTCAGCAAATTCATTTGCACTTAAAAAGGGTTCAAACTACTTCAAAAAATTCTTGAAAATATTTTTTTCAGGCATATTAAATACAAGGTAGGAAAACATTTTCAGCCTTTTTCATACTGAACCTTTTGTATTTGGTTTGAAGTTCGGTCTAATTTATAATAGTTTTTAGTTGCCATAATCTCTTAAAACTAAGGAAAATCTAATAAAATCGTAGAAATTCAAATTGGGCAAAGCAAACCTATTGAGATTTTCTGAGCTGAAACTTTACTACCATGTATCACTGTTACCTATGTGAAAATATATTACATTAGACTCAATGATGCAATAGTAAGTATATATCAATCTCTACAAGCAGACCAGCTTAAAGACAAAAGAAAACCCCCCAACCCACAACAGCAATTAACCAAATGGCACTATCAACAGTAAATCAACACGGAAAAAGTAAACTAAACAAATTGCTCTTTTTTTTGTACATGCATTCGATCAATCTAATTACTTGTTATAAGAGGAGCTCTTGAATCTCTGATAGATGGTGATGTGGATTCTTGCGCCTCCGGGAAATGTTTCATGTCTCCATTTGCCTGCTTCCAACTAGCCCCTGACTCCCGGAATGGCTTGAGAAGCTCATCGTAGTCCGGGGTTCGCAGCTCCTCTATCGACTCGATGCTTGGCAAGTCGATTTGCCTTCTCCTCGGTGTCGAACACGACGGTTCATCCACCTGTGATGTTCGAGGAGAAGATGCAATGGCAATTTGGTCAGCCAGAGATAAAGAGCACATTTTCCTACTTTTCACTTTTCAATGATTTCATGACTGCTTACCAGATATTCTTCCTCTAGGCATTTCCCTGCATTTTCAGTTATCTCCACAACCTTGTGGTAATGTTCCCCCTTCATCTCCATTATTTCCCCGTGGCATGGGGTGAGAATGGAACCGATGTTTGAGCATGCATCATGGTCAAGCTTCAGCGAACCTGACGAAACAGAAGTTGTCAACAAGAGAAAATTTGATGGTATGCACTGTGCTTCAGTAACTCAAAAATTTCACTGTAGGATCTTACTGTCAATGGAAGAAAGAAGGGCCTTGTTTGCTATATCTATATCGTCAAGAGTTGTCGATACTGCAGACGACAATTTGGAACGCAGCAATTGGTTGGCCTCTGTCCCAGTCCTGTTAACATACACACCCCCATTACAACTTATTGGTTGTTTTCTAGTATCATAAGGCAGGAGAGAACTTCAAAATTTTCCTATCAGTTTCTATTCTGATACCTGACTATACAATCTACTGATTCCACATTTCCTTTGCCAAGGCTGAAAAGAGAGTCTTCGGCGTTCTTCCACTGCTGTGCACCCATGTTCGTCTTTGCCTTGCTGTAAATTTTGATAGCTAATGTCAAACACTGGAACATCCGTATTTCATAGCAGAAAGTATCACATCATGATGTCATACTTACCATTCTACAAGCACTTCTGCAAAGCAAGACCGTCCAATGTCGACTGCAGTGGTATCTTCAATGAAATTCTTCTCAGTTTCTTCCATATAAAAGCCCCACTTTTCCCGCACGGATGAGGTGAGGTCCTGGGCCGTCGAAATTTCTTCCTGCAGGTGTCTTGACCGGTTTACAGCGCTCTCTCGAAGGCTACTTACAGCTGTTTGGACCTGCAATACATGCTCATGATTAACAATATGTAGCAGATCTGTAATAGCTCAAGTCATCTACCCATCAGCACAGAGCTTCTTTTGACAGCAAATCAATACTAGATTACTAGTACTCAGATGGACACAGTTCAAAGTATAAATTACGGAAGCAAGGGATAATACTTACCAGCTTCTTCTTCCTTGCATTGGAACTTGCAAGCATCTCTGCGACGTTCTCTAGAAGTTGCTTTTCTTCATTAGCTGCACACTCCTGTTAAAAAATGATAAAATTATATGTTGCTGCAAAATTATATTATCTTATGAATTGCTTATAGCCAATGCAATAATCATCATAGGAATTACCTCAAATTTCTTCTCAAGATCAAGAAGTTGTTGATCTTGCACACTTTGTGTTTCTTCCAAAATACTGGTGAGCTTAGATGCATTAACATCGAGTGAGTGGAAGAAACCAGCAGTGATCTTTGAGATGGACCGTGACGCTTCCATGGCTCTTAGGTGTCCCTGCACAAGAACAAAAGGTTACAACAGAAGGGAATGGCTCAAGAAAACAGCAAATGGTTTAGTGCTTCAACAAGATATGGACCTCCCGCTGCTTCTTTGCAAAGTGGGCTAGTCTCTCTTCTTGTTTCGAAAGGCTATACTGAAGCTCATTTAACAAGTTGTCTGCTTCCAAAGCAATTCCTCCAAAACACTAAAAATAGGAATAGCAATCAGAAATATTGCAATATCCACTGCAATCATAAACAGGCAAAATAAACAAACTTACTTTCGCAAGAGCTGATGTGTGTGATTGTACTTGCGAGTTCAGTTTCTCAAATGTTGTCTGAGAATTCATGTCAATTTCGCCTGCTAAATTATCCAATGTTGTAATGCCTGAACCATGCAGGACTTTCAGTTTTTGTACGCACTCCTTTAGCCCTTGTGCAGCCTAAAAAATGGGTAACTAAAGCATATCAATACACACTCTTACATAGCATTTCACACAAAATAACTAGGGAGTGAAAAAGTGATGAGAGACTGAATTGCCTCATCTTTTGATGATACGAAGGATTGCATATCGTCTTCCATTTCTTTAAGGTGATCCTCCTGCTGCATGACAGAAGTGGAGACAGTTTTGTGCAAGGCGTCCAGCTGATGGGTCAGTTGAGACCTAAATCTCTGCACGAGTGACCTGTTCCCATCTTCTATGTTGTCTTTACGCTCTGCCAGTAGTCAAGAACAATGACCATTGAAGTTAGACTAAAGTTAGACTAAGTCCATAACAGTCACAAAGTAGGGGTAATCAAGTTGAGATCCCTAACCTATTTTGGAGAATAGCCCAGAAACATCTGCTGCTGCATTTTCTAATTCCGCACGAAGGTTATGTGCACAGTCTACTAGTGATTTTTCTGTGGAAAAAACAACAGTGAGAATCACCGGATGACTATAAATGTGGTAAACAGACAGACAACTGATTAATTGAAATCAAGCATGGAGGAACCTTGAAACTCTTGACAGAATGTAAATTCAACATCAAGTGAATTTACAACATTTAATAGTTCCATTTACCAATAATGTTAACGAAGCAAAATGAGCAGAACATGGTAAACCAAAAGGCTTGGAAGGATGAGTTATTTCAACAAACCTGATTTCAGAAGATTAAATATGACATATTCCTTTTCTTTAATAATAGACTTTGCTTCATTGTATTTTTCTTCTAGATCATGCAGAGCATTCTTGGTGTCCTCCAGGTCTTTCTGCAATCAAGTGAGAGGGAGGAAATGATAATATGTAATATATTTACTAACATACTGCAAAACCACAAGGTGGAGAATGGAAAGGTACCTGAGTCTTTTCGTGTTTTTCACCCAACTCTGCACTCAAAAGTTGTTCAGCGTCATAAAGCTCTTTTAGTTCAACTAATTGCTGCTCGTAGATTTGGTAGAAAAATTACACTCAAGTTATTAATAAGATAACAGTTTGTTGTGCAATGCTTATAGACAAACGAACCTTATCCCTAGCCTCTAAATCAGCTCCGAGTCGTTCAATTTTCTCTGTCATGGCCTGAGTGACAAAGTTAGATTTGGAAAAATAAGATGCTGATATAAAAACAAAGCTTTCTTCAGTTTATTTGAAGAAATCTAAATACAGGTTTAATTGGAAAATTAAGATACACCTTTTTCTCAGCTTCCTCTTGGAGGTAGCGCTCTCTTGGAATGTATATACCATTCTTCTCTCTAGCAGCAAGCACCTCTGAAGACGTATAGGAGACGAGTGAGTAGAAGATGTATGCTACTTAGCAATTCGATACACTAAAAATTGCATGCAGAAGAACCTTGTTTCAGGCGGTCAATTTCGGAGTACAGGTCCTTGATCATAGCAGATTTCATCAACCTTTGGTTCACCTGAATTTGATGGTAAGAAAAGCAAGTTAGGCTACACCACACATTGTTAACTTTTTACTGTCTGAAATAATGAAACATCAATATGACTGGCTTATCCAAACAAAAGAAGATATCAACCTCAGGTTTGTTCTTGATATTTTTTGCACGGTGTGCATAATCCAGTGTGCTCAGTGTCTCTTCCAAGCAATATACTGAAGGTGATATTGTAGCAATAATGCAAGTCTTTGTTTTCCCTCCCAATGAATCTCTCAACAATCTTGTCAGTTTGCTATCTCTGAAGGAAATATATAGAGCTAAAAAATAAGTCATTTAGCAATGTGTTGCTAAAATCAATGTTGTCAGGAGAATGTCCTTAGAATTACCTGTACGGGACATGTCCAGAGTGCTCAACTAGAGCATTGATAACACGACCAAGTGTGAGTAAACTCTTGTTGATCTCCCCAGCCTCTCTCGCTCTGCCCTGCAATGCTAATTCAATATCAAAAATACTTCTTGGCATTTGAAAAATCAGATAGATGTATTTTTTTATCTACGAATAGAACATTTGAAGTTTACTCACATCTCTAGCACCTGAGCGTGATATATTTTCTGAACCAGCTAGATCAACAAGATTAAGCTTCCCAATTTTGATCATCTCTTCGCCCTCATGAGTCAATTCCTTAATGTGAATTGTGACTGAGAATATGGAGTGAGACCTACTGCTTTGCTTGTTCAGTAATGTCTCTGCAGTGCGCCTCTTTGCAGAACCCTTGTCAAGAATCTTGTAGATTTCGCCAGCAGAGTACACAACTTCTTCTTCAAGACCTCTCACAAAAACACCCCCCTTGCCATCTTCCATAAGGGCAATAGGCTTCTTTGTCTTATCCTCAGGAACAGGGAACTTAGGTTCTTCAGGAGCCAGCAAATCAGTGATTTCTTCATTGTAAAGCTCAAGAAAGGTAACTTTCATGCTGTACTCCACACACTGGGCCTCAAGAATGTCAAAGATTTGCCTGACAGCCCTCGGGATAACTCCAGCATCAGTTGGGAGATCACCATTCTAGATGTTACAAGAACTAGTCAATAGTAAAGAAAATGCAGACCAAAGGTACGACTTTAAATGATCTGAAGTACAAAATATTTACCTTGGTCTTTCTAGTTCCACCTCCCTCCATTGTATAGGTTTTCCCGGTACCAGTTTGCCCATAAGCAAAAATTGTGCAATTATAGCCCTCAAGGACCTCATTTACTATTGGTGAGATGGATTGTTCAAACAAATCCTTCTGCTTGGATGATGGGCCAAATACCTACTCAGAATCAACAAGTTCACTAAATTTGAGTCAAAACTTGCATACATGAAATCAACAACAGCAATAGGCAAATGCAAAGTACAAAGCAGTTGATCGAATTCAAAGGAGATCACCACTGAGGAAGTGGCCTAACAAAGTGATTGTGGAAGATGATCTAATACCTTGTCGAAGGCAAAGGTCCGATCAATCTGCTTGTTGGCGATAATTTGAGTGGCAGCAACCTCCCGACGGCGCTCATTGCACGAGATGACTACTGGAGTATTCGACTTTGTCTCTTCATCACTCAAGGGCCTGAATGTATCAAATTACACACTGTGAGCAAAAAAACAGTAGCACACTGAACTTCTGAACTTTTTTTTAGGGGCCTGAACTTCTGAACTAGAACTACCGAGCGCTCTTCACCTGCATCTAAGGATGACTTGCACATTGACTCCCTTCTCCTTATCGCCTTTTGGGGTGGCGTTATTGTTAGTGTTTGTGCCACCGTTAGCATCCCCGGATCTCAAGTCTTTCCCGGACTTCTCGGTCGACTTTGGTGATGGCGATGGAGGGCAACTCCTCTTCTCCATCAATTCCTCTGAACAATCCAAGCTCTAGTCCCTGGCCAGTATCTAATTGTGCATTTGAAGCATCAATTCTTGAAATGAAGATGCAAATTGCTCGAATATTTGAACTGAAAAAAATCCAGCTACTAGCAGCTTAGGTATCAGAATAAAAGATAACTGGATGTGACAATAGGTGTCAAATTTGCCCAAATCAGACGAGTAGCAAGAAAATCCAAAATGCCGGCCAGTAGGAGCAAATGCAGAAAGAGCCAACAGAATGGGGACAAAGGCGAAGCAGAAGCAAGTCTGGGAGGCATCGCGATGAGATCTTTATCGGAGGAGACTGAAACAAATTGAGATAGGATCGGCAGCTGTTTACCTAATCAAACGGGATCTTTCTCATGCCATGAAAGGAAACAAAGTAAATGGTAAACAAATAAGCACATCAAAAGAGACAGCAAGAGAAACATATAATCTGCAAGTACTTACCAATCAAAATAAGATCAGATAAATATAACGCAATCACATTTAAGGATTATATCCTGCGGCTACTCAATTAGCTGTCAAAATGAGATCTTTCTTTCACAAAAACCTCACAGGAACCATGAACTGACAGGGGGAAAAGCAGAACTTCAGCGAGCATGCCCAACCATCAAAATGAGATCTTTCTTGCAGGGAGCAACACCCAACACCCATCCATCAACAACAGATCAAGAAACACAAGCACGGACACGAATCAAGAAACAGGGGCACTCACACTGTCCCACACGCAGATGGAGCACGAATCCTAGCAGCAAGGCACTGCGATCCAATCACTTCCAGGACTAGCTAGGAGCAGGAGCAGTAGGTAGGGGGCAGCCGCAATGGCAATGGCGAGATCCAGGGAGCAGCAAAGAAGGAACAGGTCCCCCTGAGGAGCAGACCGGTGGCTTCCAGAACAGCTCGTGGTCTCTATCAATGGTCACCTGTGGGTGGTTTTTTTTCCGGATGATTTATGGATTATAGTTTAAATATTTGAATTTTGATTATTTATGAGAGGCAGAACTCAATACATTTTTACTATAATTTTTCTATTGACCCTGTTTTGAAAAAACGCACCGTTTAAAAGCTAGTTACTACAAATAATATAAGTATAAGTCAACTTTAAATTCAAAAGAACCCAACCAGATCTCTCTCGGGCTTTTCCTTTCCTCTTTGCCTTTGGAGCCAATGGATTGGTTCATTTGGACAGTAGTTTGTGGTTTAATTTTTTAAAATTTATATGTTTACAAAAGGCAGTACGCAAAAAAAAAATAATCACATGAGATTTTAACTGATACAGTTGAATTTAGTATATTTTTTAATTATAATCTTCTTGTTAACCCTGTCTTAAAAAATATATTATTTAAAAATTAATTATTATAACATGAGTTGTAAATCGTAACCTATAAGCGAAAAAGAAACGAGCAATGCATCACATAATACTGACACACTCGAGCTTTTTGCCATGTTTAAGTAGCCAGGAGAGAACTCTGCATTAATTCGGAGATGGTAATACCGGTTTTACCAGAACCGTTGCGAAGTCTTTCTAGTAATTTTCAGTTACTTCGGCCTCACTGTTATAGGGCCCATTAAAAGATTTTTTTTCATGTGTTTTCTTTCTTCCATTCACTTAAAATAAGCCACTTGCCTCCATTTTTTTCAAGAATAGAATTGAAATTTAAACTGACTACTTCAAATTTTTGCAATTTCTGGTTCTCTCTAATTCTATTAAATTGTTTGGTAGTATTTCTTTAAAATAGTGTGATAACTCACCTTATTATTTGTGAATTTTGATTCCAAAAGTACTATATATTTTTGTTCATTGGATCCGTCGATGTTTTAATATCGATCTTACGTATGATTTGTTTGAATTTGAAAAAAAAACTCTTAAAAGACCCGGTGTATGCACATGCAGAGTAGAGACAGAAATTTTTATACAGGTTCGAGCCTTCTCCTAAGAGAATAATAACCCTACGTCTTGTGTGATCACTAATCACCAAAAAAAGAATTACAATTGAGAGTAATACGAATGTCTAGCACTATCTCCTCCTTCGATCCGAATACCTCTCTCCCCTCCCTTCTCTTTTTGACGTTAACCTTTACATAGCCAGTGAAACGACAGCAGTTGTCCCGCGCTAGAAGGTGCCTTAATGCTTTGGACGATAACTGCCTGACGGAAGTTACTATCAAAGAGAAGTAAAAAGGACATTCGATGTGTAGCGATTGTTATCAAAGAGAGATCGTGTGTGATTATTGGATAAACGCATGTTCTAATTGTCTTATTAGATGAACCCACGATGCAGTTGTTTGTCGTAGACAAGTTAGTCAGAGATAGGTTGGTCGCCAAAAGGTCCACGACCATAAGGTGGTCACAAGACAACTTATGACTACATAGTCGTAAAAGGATTTACGACTATATAGAGTAGTTGTAGTAAGATTTACGACTACGTAGTCATAGAAGGACTTACGACCATATATAGTAGTCGCAGTAGGACTTATAACTATTTAGTTGTAGAAGGATTTATGACCAAGAGGGTAGTAGCGGTAAGACTTACGACTATGTGGTTGTAGAAGAACTTATGACTAAGGGATAGTCGCATAAGTCTTACGACTATATAATCGTAAAAGAGCTAAAACTATATAGTCGTAGAAGAGCTTACGCCTATCTTGTCATATTTACCTCTTATCGATAAGAGGTATATTCAAGGAATATAATGACGTAATAATTTGAGGATCATTCTATCGTCGTTAGGATCTTTTTATTTAATACGAGGTGTTGATTGGATTTGATTACTACGTTTAGTACGCTAAGAAGATCTATACAAATGTACATACCTTTTGTGATTTTCTATTCAGTATATGAGTATACCGACTTCCAATTGATTACAAACTTGTTTATTGATCTCAACCTCACTTTTGACTGATTTGATGCATTTGACCAAGGAAATGACATTACCAACCTCTCTGGTAACTAAATTTAATCTCTACTACTTAAAAGAGTTAGTTGGTGACCATGCGTACTTTCCTTCCCTCCTCTCAAGAGAAATCATGCTGCCAGGTGGGCTATCACACTCGTGCTATTCCCTCACAGCAGTTTGGCCCTCTCCTATTGCCCTTGCGGCATTATCCCGATCTCCGTCAATGCCCCACGCCCTCCCTTGTGCCCGTCAGCCCCCTTCGCCTCCCTCCCCTCCACTCTACTCCCCTCCCTCCCTAACCCCTTTCGCCTCCTCCCTCAAACCATTAGGGAGGGAGACACCAAATCTGGTGGCCATCTACCTCCACTGCCCAAACCCTACTCCTCAATTCGGTGCCAACTGGCAGATCCCTCCCATGATTCCTGACTCCCGACGCGAATCTCGCAGCAATGGAGGGGCTTCTGGCCTCTTAGGCCATCAAGAAGTGGTGGTTGTACCCGGCGTTCTTGGCCATGTACACCGCCATCTACTGTGTCGACCACCTCTCTGTGTTCTAGCGATGGATGCCATAGCACCAGCTGGACGGCGCTAACTTCCTCATCTCACTCTCACATGTCTCCTCCTCTCCCCCACTACTACACTACTACCACTTCTGCTCTCGAATCTCGAGACAACTCGCCTTTTCCGTCCACCCACCCACCATGGAGGAGATGGAGGAGCAACAGAGGGAGAAGATGCTACTCCAGGGCACCTTCGACGGCAACCTCCACCTCCTCAGAAGTAACCCAACCATGCTCCTCTTGCTCCTACTCTTACTCTTCCTTAGGGCTTCTTGATTGTGGTTTTTTTTATGGTGATGTGATTATAACTTGCCTTGGCTATCAATTTCTCTCCCCTTGTGTGCATGTGCCTAGAGATGGTGTGGGGGTTGGACACCGAGTAGGGCAAGGTAGATGTGGTTGTAGCGGTGGCAGACGACAGCAGTGGGAACCACGTTGTGCACGTACCGGCCACCGAGGGGAGGACAGACGTCTATAATACCTCATCGAGGACCTCCGCCTCAATGTTAACCAATCCAACGACAGAGGTTTTGGTCCCGTTCGCTTCAATTTTGCAGATCTTATACGGATTGGAAAACTAATGCATTCAATTATTCCGTTTTCTATAAATGGAAAAGAAAAGGATGGTTATCTCAGCATACAATGATACACCTTAGGTGCCAACTTTCCTTTTTGTTATGTCTTTGCTCTCATCTGCCACACTGGACTTCATGTTGGTTATGCAACTTATGATGTTACTTACTAATAACATGTGAAATTTAGGCTATATATGGGCCTGTTCTTTTTTGCTGCGGCTTATGGCTTTTGGTTGCGGCTTGTGGCTTTTGGGCTGTTTGTACGAGAGATTACAGAGTAACAGAAATTTACGGGCGGTTTTTACCGATATAAATGAAGTCAGTAAAGTATGTATTACAATTAACTAGTAGACTCTATCTTTTAAAAGCTAGTTACTGTCGAAAAGCCGAAAAGCAGCTTTTAGAAGCTGAAAAGAACAGGGCCATATGTGTGTGTAGTTGTATCAGTAATATCTTTTTTTGAAAATGTGTTACCAGCATATCGCTATTTTTGTATTATATCTTAGAGGTGTCATGTGTTAGTTATTGTGTGGTCTTGGCTTCTTGTATGTTATTTTATTTCCAACAATAAACATCTTTGATAAGGAGAGGTATTTCCAACAGTCAACAATTTCAAATCATGGGAGCCAAACGGGGTGATTCTTGGGTGATTTGAAATCCCAGCGAAAACTAGATTAATTGTGCTAGGTTGAATTTCCAGAATTTCCTAGGTTGATCTGCATTGTATCATGTGCTAGACTAATTTGCGGCAACATCGATCGTGTTATCTGCTCAAATGACTAGGCTTTCGTCACACATTCCCCTTGCAACTGTTAAGGTGGTGATCATTTGGGCTTTTTTGTGGCTTATGGTTGAAAAGCACTGTAGCTGGCTGAAAAAACACTGTAGCTGACAGAGGCTTATTTAGCATAATTAAATTTAAAAAAATTAAAAATATGTTAGCCCATTACGTATAATACAAACAAATACGGGAAAAAAGAACCGGCAAAAAAACTCAACAAAAAGCCAAAAGTTCAGAAAAAGATAAAATTTATGAATAGTGAAAAATAAGCTGGAAGCTAAAAGCTGAAGCCAAAACAATCACAGCTTGGTATGGAGTATCCCTGTGCTAAAATTTCTTTGTGTTTTCTGTTTACTTTTTCCTTGTTGCAGAACTGTAACAGCTATTTAGCTTGCTTACAATGTCCATCTTCCGCTCCATTCTCCCAACAATAGCAAGTAGTGGCTGGAGATGCTTTGCTACTAGGGTTCCTTCCGATACTGTAGTGGAGCTAAGTAAGGTTAGGCATGTGAAGTATCTCTCTTTGGAAAATTGTCTTCTGCGGCTTTTTCCTCTCATCTAGAAATCTTACTGAAACTAAACTTGGGTGTGTGTATTTGCCATTTGATACTTTGGATAATGGCTACTATGGAATCGTTTTGTACTTATTATTTGGCATTTTTGATATCTTCAAGTTGGGGTACTCCGGTGTGCAATCATGCAATTATAAGTATAGATTCAGTTGAAACTTGAAATTGAACTGTAACATGATTAGACAATTTCTCCTCTATGCCATGAGCTGTAAACTGGTCCTGTACTTTTATAATCAAGTTCGATTGTTGTAATCGTGTACCATGATTTTTTTTATTTGGAACTGATGAATAAGTCCCTGTACTGTGGTCTTTGTGGGGCTGTGGTAGTTTTTGTTTTTTGACTGCTTTAGGATAGCATCTGCTTTTGCTTTAGGACAGCATCTGCTTTTAGGACAGCATCTGCTTTTGCTTTAGGACAGCATATGCTTTTAGGACAGCATCTACTTTTAGGACAGCATCTGCTTTTAGGACAGCATCTGCTTTTGCTTTAGGACAGCATATTGACCGCTTTAGGACAGCATCTAGGATAGCATCTTAGCATATGCTTGGCTGGTTCTCAGCCTATAAATATGTATCTCCAACCCCTCAGGTTGGCATGGCATTGTGTGAGCAATAAACAAGAAGAAAATTGCTTCATCTCCTAGTGTCATCCTCTCCATGAGAGTTAGGATCTTGTTATCACCAAGAGCAAGAGTCCAGCGACTAACAGGAACTATATATCCATATAATTTCTTTTTGTATATTTGCATCTTTTGTAACAGGAAAATGATAATGACTAAAATTATGAGAGGAAACACTCCTGGATCTTCTTTGTAATTGTACTGAAATCATACTTTTATTGGTAGAGCCACTTACAATTTATAAACACCTAATTGCTCCTCTCTCCTCTCACCAAAAGTGGAAATTCAAGAGTGAATGAACAAGCAACTAAGCCAGTTCTACCTCAAGTTGTCATCGTCTAGCGCCCTTCTGATTGTGTTTAACCCTACAACAAGACTTGTTGATGACACAAAAGCAAAAAAAAAAAAAAGATACATGACTTTTATGAATCTGGTGGGGTTTTCTTAATTTAACTGCTATATGGGTTTTAGGATAACATTTTTGGTATTCATTTTTTTGTGGTAGTTCACATTTTTAACTTTGATTCTTGTAATTATGATATTATAAATAATGGAGGGAGGTCATTAGTTTTCTTTAGTTAGTGTAAAAGCAAAAAAAAAAGGTGATTGTATCGTGTATTGTGCTATGAAACTTATGGTGATAAAATTTGTTGAATTCACTATCCTTCTACCCTAGTCAATGGATGCTTCTTTTCTTTTATTGCTTTTTTTTTCTTGGTGGTCATTGGATGCTTGATTAGTGTGCTAAATGCTACATGACCTTATCTATTTGATGGCTGGTATGAACTTTTACATATCTGTGCACCGGTGTTAGGCCGTATAGCCGTAGAGATGGATTAACAAAGTCGTGTAACTTGAATTGTGATTGTTGAAAGATTGGTTATTTCTTTTTTAAATTTCTAGTAACCATGAATAGTATGTTTGTTTTGTAGTCTTGAAATTTTTAAGAACCTGTACATTCTATGTTTTCTCCAGTTAGTGTGTGGTATTGATATAAACACATCAATTTGGCAATAAATTGTGTCATATAAACAATGTCTTGCTCAAATGCAGGTGTGTCCTCCTCGGTATTGAGCTTTGAGCAGTTGCTGTGGTAAAACAGTTTGTCAGTCACTGTGCTATACCAGGCAGAAACCTGAAAAGTCAAAACCAGCAGCATGTCAATATTAGATATGTATTACATAGCTGTTATTTACTCTATTATATGAGGAGTTTCCTACATATATGCCAGACCTGTATATGTATATATATCAGCCCATTGACCTCATAATGAATACAAGCGTTATTCAAACAGTCAAGACTCCTTTTCACATGTTCTACAGCAAGGTATGCTCCTAGGCTAGAGTTACTCAAATAAAATTGAAATAGCAGTGACCTTCTCTAGCAAGAGCTATGCAGACTAATAACAGATATTTTTTAGCTCACGAAATTATTGAGGCTATTCGAACAAATGCCGCTTCAGTTGAAAAATTATTGCAAATTGCTTCCTTTCCATTAATTTTGCCATAGTGGTAGATGAGGTTGGCATGTCTTGGACCACGCAAGTTCCTCAAGATGCCATTTCTCGAGTCATCTTCACAACAGATTCAGCTAACTGATATTTTGGGTGCAAAACAAACTCATAAGTAATAAGTTTTGTGAACCATGTCTTCCAGAATCCTATAGTAGACCATGGGTAATTAAGGGTCACTACTAGAAAACGAATCATCCCTCACAGGCTTTAATTTTCCTGACGGGCCCGCATGGAACGTGAGGGGTTTCAATTTTTGTGACGGGCCCACGTAGCACCGTCACAAAAATTTATTTTCCTGTCGGGCTCCTTAAACCATCAAGGAAATATATTATTTTTGTGACGGTATTATATGAACCGTGAGGATAATTAGAATAAGCCCGTGAGGTTTCTGATCCAGCCCGCTCTTCGAGCAGCACGCCACTGAAAACCCTAAAACATTTTCGCAGCCGCCGCCTCCTCCCCATCCGCTCGCCCGCCTCCTCCGCCCCAAAATTTCGCAGCAGCCGCCTCCTCCCCATCCCCTTGCGCCCACCTCCTCCGCCCCAAAATTTCGCGCCCGCCGCCTGCTCCCCGTCCCGACGCCCCGCCTCCTCGTGCGCCCGCCGCCTCCTCCTCCCCATCCCCTCGCCCGCCTCCTCCGCCCCAAATCCTCGCGCGCCCGCCGCTTGCTCCCCGTCCCCACGCGCCGCCTCCTCCGCCCCAAACCCTCGCGCCCCCGCCGCCTGCTCCCCGTCCCGACGCCCCGCCTCCTCCGCCCCAAACCCTCGCGCGCCCGCCGCCTCCTCCCCATCCCCTCGCCCGCCTCCTCCGCCCCATTCCCTCGCTCACCTCCTCCGATCCGCCCCATCCCCTCGGCCCGCCGCCCCAGGCCCGTCCCGACGCCCCGCCTCCCCAGGTCCTCCCCGACGGCCCAGCTCCTCCGCCGCGCGCCCCCATCGATCTGCTCTCCTCCTCCCCATACCCCATCCCCTCTCGTCTCCTTGTTGCCTTCCCCCTCCCTTATCCTCTAATTTGTTTAGGAATAGTAAGTGGTCATTTCTCGATGGTGTGAAGTCCTCTGGTGCACCCCCACCCAGGAGTGTTCTAGTGCAGCAGTGCATCCGTGATAAGGCTGTGCTGGAGACCCTTTGCAACTACGTAAGTTGGGGAGTTATTTATATTTTTTATTGGAGGCTTATGCCTTTCTTTCGATGCTTTGTAGTTGATATTTCTGTTCATTTTCAGGCTACACCAACGAAGGATTTCCATCACTCAAGGACAGTCATCAGCTTTTGCACTGCAGTGATTGTGGAGTGCTTGGGTGCTATCCCCAAGCTTGACACGGATATAGTGCAGAGGGTGTTGGGATTTGTGTTCTTGTTTTCCCTTTTTTTTGGAATTTTGATATTGATTCGAGGCATTAATTCATCAGAACTCTGAAATTAACTCAATTGGAGGGGATTCTACTTCTGAGGTGCTGGGCTTAGTGTTTGACGAAAGCAAGGGCATGCCAACTGAAGTATCTGACACTAACATTTGGTTCAGTCTGGACCACCCAAAGGTATGTTCTGATGTGAGAGTTAATTTGATGTAAATTTTATTTTTTTATTGAAATTCTGATAATTTTATACTGCATATATGTGCTGGAATAATTGCCTGCCATTGTTCATGTCATAGTTTGTGAATGACAAATAATTTTCTACTTATAGTCATTGTGGCCCAATTAGTTTGTCTTGTTATACTTTCTGGTCTTCGGTGCACTACAAACAATTTCATTCATGATGCAGGCTGTGGTCCGCCAATCTGCTCTCTCAAAAATTGTTGCATCCTGCATCTTTAAGAACACTACCCTAAATCCACAGGTAATTTTCTGCATTGTTGTTTGGACATGTGTATGGTGCTGTGTATGTTCCTTTTTGTATTTGAAGCTTTCTTTGCTCAAGTTACGTTCTGCATGCTTATGTTGTTATTTTTGAGTTACTGCAGAAATTTATCAATATGCAAGATGCAATAATACGCAGTCTGCATGATGATGATTTAAGTGTTGTTCAAGCTGCCTTATCCATAGAAGGACTTGCTGCTGTTGCCAGTCCTGATAACCTTCTAAAAGCGTATGATGATGTGCTTACCAAGTGCATCAACATCATTCACAAAGGTGGGCAATGCTCATTGAATGTCTGATTGTTATTTTGCTGGCCTCTTGGTAAGTTAGTTTTATGATTTGATGTGGAAGGTAGTCTGCAAAAATTTGTTTGTATAGCTTAGCTGCTAAGATTGGACATGTACTCACAAGAGATTGTAGCTAGTGTTCACATGTAAAGCACTGCAAATGACACTGGGCCATCCGATTAAGATATCAAAATAATGGAGGATATCTAGTTGTACACAAAGTGTAGCCAACAATGATTTGTGACCCGGACCAACATAGAAAAGCAAAACATGACATATTAATAGAATCCGTGTTACTGTTTTACGCAACTTCTTGCTCAGTACTATATTCAGTACTATGGAGGAAATCGATTGCTATTAAGGCATACTGCTTTTGTTTTTGTTTATTTGATTTATTAAATATATATCATTATGTCATTGCAGAACATGAGTTCAGAGTACATAGCTTCCATTAACATGAAGAACATCCAAGCTTTTGCTGAGAATTTCCTAGCAAACCCAAATAAGCATGTGGAGTGGTTGGCTGACTCTGGAAACAGAAATAGAATTTCTAGAACTTCGTTTCTACTCATAGTATTGCAAGCAATGCTTGTTCCTACTGAAGGTATGCCCATATTTTCAGCTACCTTTTGCTCTACCATTTCTGGTAGCTTTTGTCATAGTTGCAAACTTGCAATAACAAATCTGTGCTAATTATTTATTTATTTTGTTTTACTGAGAATGTTGATATTTATTGTTTATAATTGAACATCTGAAAAATAAAATGCCGTATTTACTCTTAGGTCCTAACAGGTATGAATATGATGTGATGCCATTGCAACTAGTTTGTTGCATTCTGACTTTCTTATGAAAATAAATTTGTTGTCAGAATCTCTCTCCCCCTATCTCTTTTCTTTCTCTCACGTGCGAGTGTGCGTGCACTCAAAAGATCACTTAAGTTAGCACTAGTGCAGTTGATAATGCCTTCCAATGAATTCCTATTATCTGGAGATGTGCTAAGATAACCACGTAGACCAATTACTGTGTTTTCTTCTTTTCAGTTTTGGACAAGAAAGTGAACCTATTATCATGAAGAAGTAATATGAGCATATATATAACTTCGATCAGGCACGTAGATTAAGAAAACTCTAAGATTGAGAAAATCACCAAAGAGACTGGCCATATACCAGTTTTCATGGTTCGTCATGCATAAATTTTTAGGAACAATGAAATAAATAAGGTAAAAGAGAGAAAATAGCTTTTATATTTTGAACAAGCATGCCATGCAATTAATGATTAGCAGATCAGTTAATCTTAACCAAGGGGCCGTGTGTGCATGGATATGTTGAGTACTGCCCACTGTGTGTAGATGTTTGTGTTTTGCATACGTTCACGTATGTAATGAGAGCAGCTTCCATGCTCTCCTAAACACTAAGTTGCACAAGACCAAAGCATGAAAAGCTCTGTCTTCCTCGCTCGCTCAAACTCATGTATTGAGAATTGGATCTAGTCATGCATTTCATGTACTGCAAATCATCAAGGAGGCAAACGTTTCTTTCAAGGAGGTGCCAACATCTTTCAGTCTGTACAAGTACATGGTGCATAAATAAAAAAAAGCGTTTCATTTACAAATTCACTTGGAGCATCGCTGGTAACTGTAATTCACTGAGTGACAAATAGATGTGACAGGGGGATCATACACGTCGGGGGCATGTATCCGTATGTGACATCTTTGTCTTTTGCGATTGGCTTCCAGTTGTTGTGTTGAAGTGATGCTCCGTGATGTGTTCTCTCATGCAAATGTTGCTTCAACCAACCACCACACATGCAGCACCAACAATCGTGATCTAGTTTGCAGCCAATAGTGCTTTGAGCTTGGGATTGACTAACTATATTATAAAGGTTTAATATAGTATGTCATGTTAGTATAGATTGTGCATGTCTTTGCTTGCATTGTATGGTTAGTATAGATTATATAGTTCAACTTCAAATGGTTAGCATATATGCCTACCTTCTTTGCACAATTTTGTGGGATGATATTGTGGGATGTGTATTTAATATAGGACTGTGATAATTCAAACAACATTACAAGCCATTACAGCTTCTTCAACATAAGTTGACATAATGTTTTCACTTTGCAGCAAGGGACTGGGACTGGATCCTCTCATATGGGCTCACAACCGGATGACGGTGCTGTCGATGGTAACGTTGATGGAAACGACAGGGACAACTGCAGTGGCGACATTGATGGCGACAACAACAATGCTGCCATGTGATTTTCAGTGATTTCTTTTAGTTCTTTTGACTAGCTGAACTTGAATGTAATGGAAATAGAGACTTTTGTATGTGCTACTTGATTTTAGATGTCTTTTGGATGGATAAACCAATCTGGAGGTGAAGTTTATGAATTGGATGCTTGTGTGTATGAATTAATCTATGGATTGTTTATGAAAATCGAATTTTTTATATGTTTGTTCAATTATGTTTCTTGATTGATGCAAGGATGGTGTTGTGATTAATTTGATTATATGATGCACGGATGTGTAATATTTAGATATCAATGCTTACCTTGTAAGTTATTAATGCTTATCTTGTAAATGCTAATTCATTATGGCTGAAAAAATATGTTATAACTAGAATGCAAAATTTTCTGCTATAGGAAATCAATTTTGCTCACGGTTCAAACCGTCAATGAAATACATTTTCCTGACGGTCAAACCGTCAGGAAAATTTTTTCCCTGGGTCTGATTAATTTTCCTGACGGTGACCGTACCTGTCAGTAAAATGCATTTTTCTCACGGGTAACATTTCGCCCGTGAGTAAAATGCATTTTTCTCACGGGTAACATTTTGCCCGTGAGTAAAATTTATTTTTCCTTACGGGAATTGTACCGTCGGGTTAAATTATTTTCCTCACGGGTAAAACCGTCAGGTTAAATATCCCTGACGGGTTCCCGTCAGCCAAATTTATTTTTCCTGACCAGCCAGCCCTGAGGGGTTTTGCCTGACGGGAACCCGTCAGGGATATTTAACCTGACGGTTTTTTGTATTTTTCTGACGGTTTTGAACCGTGAGGGATGATCAGTTTTCTAGTAGTGGGTGATCGATTGGGCTTCAGCTTTTAACTTCCGGCTTATTTTTCACTATTCATAAATTTCGTCTTTTTCTGAACTTTTGGCTTTTTGTTGAGCTTTTTTTGCCTGTTCTTTTTCCCGTATTTGTTTATATTATATGTAATGGGCTAACATATTTTTTATATTTTTAAATTTAATTATGCTAAATAAGCATCTGTCAGCTACAGTGCCTTTTTCAGCCAGCTATAGTGCTTTTTAGCCATAAGCCACAAAAAATAAGCCCAAATGATCACCACCTAATATTGTTGGTTACTTTCATTTTTATTGTATTTGTCTTAGTAGGATTCATAAAGTTGAGTCAGATTATATTACGTCAGATATAATCTCTAACTTTTGAATGTGATTATATATCTCATGCGATATATATTACGAAAATGTGCATTGTACGGTTTTTTACCATGTTTAGTTATATATATATATATATATATATATATATATATAAGTATTTTTTCTATATAGGAAGCCTCTTTTCTACTCCCGGGTGTAATTACACCCTATGTCGTATCTCACAACGTAGGGAGTATCTCGCGTAACGAGGGGTATGTACATGTAGTATACGAGTATTTAAGATCATATAGGTGGTATGAACAATTTTTCAGATGTGGTATGTACATTTTTTTCAACATACTCCTTTTCATGTACGTATATAAAGATATTTACAAAATACGCTAAAAACTATGGACTCCCTTGCAATTTTTTATGTGGTTCACATTAGAATATCTTAAAATTAGTATACGAGTATATCTAAGGTGATAAAGGAGTATTTCAAGTTTGTTTAGGTGGTATATTAGAGGTGGGTGTAATTACACCCAGGAGTAAAAAGTATTTTTTCTATATATATATATATATATATATATATATATATATATATATATATATATATATATATATATATATAAAACCAAATATGTTGTCTGGCAACAAGGCTTCCTACCTTTGAATTGCTTTTAGATGCGTGCAAATACAATAATATATAATATATCAGGATGGAAAGTCTTAATCATGGATGAAAAGTCTCAATTATGGAGCTGGGCACCATGGTGCACCTGTTATTTATCATATACACACACCCCAAAATAATTAAGCTTGATTGGTAGGTGAGCTAATAACGTACGTTTTTGTCAGTATCTACATTGACAAATTATACTTTTGAAAAGTATTATATGCTCTCTAAGTACTAAAATAATAGCTCACTTTTCTTCCAACAGCGCTCAGATCTAGTGGTTCCTTCAGAAAAAAAAACATGAGCATAATTTAGCTGTTAAAAGTTAAAGAAGCTATGTGTCCTTTTTGTCATGAAATTTCCTATTTGCTAGAGGCTTTGAATTCTGTCGAGTTTCTCTTGGTTTGGTAGGCGGTTATGTTTGAAATGTAAACATAAAAAAAAAACTCGCAAATATTTATAGCTATTTTGCAGTTATATATCACAACCATTTTATGTGATCAAATATTTAAAACCTAGAACTATATGGTTGAGGTGTCCATGGTGGCGAGCGAAAAGAGCCTATCTCAAATCTCTTTTGATATCAATGGATGGTAAAGTAGAGGGATTATGGCACCTAGTCACATTCAAGGTCTGGAAATGTAACATTCAACACTATTAGTGCTTTTTTACCAATTAGAAGACATGCTTTTGATAGAGAGAAGTGGATTCACCACTCTGAATTGACTACTAAATAACCTTTCAAGTCTATATTGATTTAGGAGGATGGTTGCTTTCTCCTTGAAACTCTTAGTGCTGACACCAAATTATTTAATTAATGAAACTGATGTTTGGGATAACCTCCCATCTCTTGATTCTTGAATGAATCTCACCTTGATGAGCTCAATCTCCAAAATGAAATGCCGGATCTTGGAGAGGGTGTCACAAAAGAATACTTGCACTGCTGCAATTTGCCATAATATATTACCCAGTAGTGGCTCAAATTACAAGTTGATCAACTACTTAAAACCCTAAAATAAACTCCCTTCATTTGTGTTAACCTCAACCCTGAGTGAGAATTACCTGTCATGCAGCATCCATTGTATACATAACAGATTTCTTTTTGTGCTTTAGAGGGACACATGTCATGGTATGATAAACCTAGTAGGTGGCAGACATGGAATATTTTGTACGAATAATCTATTTTTTATTTGAAATTATAGAAGTATACACACGGGGAAATTTTTTTACAAAAATAGGCTCCAATCACCCCCCTTGATTTTAAAAGCTACTTAAAAAGATACTTCATTTAAAATATAGTTACTGTAGAAAACCAAGAAGTAGCTTTCAAAACTAAAAGAAACAGACCCTAAATTGGCCCTCTTCCCCACGTGATGCTACCTCATTCTCCTCATATATAATTATATATATACACTTTAAGTTTACTTTTTCCTCCTCATGTTCTCTGTTCTTTTTGTCCCCAGATATTGGTCGGTGGAAATGTTAATTACACTTGGGTTTGTTAATGAAGCTCTTGTCTTGAGCTGCAAAAGGCTACTACACAGTTTGTTTTCTTCGGAAACCTTTTGTCAGTTTTGGACAATCTAGTGGTTTTAATCTACTCCATACATTGTAAAATACTACTACGGATTAAACTTGAAAAACCTCATTGTAAGACTAATGTATGGTAGAAAAGGACCTAGCTATATTTCAATGAGCCATCCAGTGGCATAAAAGGATTCAATGGGAGTTTTTGGCAGTGTTGGTGTTTTTTGGACCCGTATTTGCAAGAATGGCAGTCGTCGCGTAGAATTTGGAAAAATAGTGCATCCACTGCATAGCCATCGTGCTGCAACCCCAAGGAGTGACACATACTCTCGGCCACACGGCCACTGTGCGGTGGCCCTCTGACGCATGGCCACCTTGCGGTGGCCGTTAAGTTAGGGTAATTAGTGCTAATGTAATTGTAATTAGGAATTTTGTTTAGGTACACTGCTTTTTCTATTTTTTACATATAGTAAATGAGCTCTGAATATTATGAAATTTTATATGGAGTCTCCTTATATAGCATACTTGATTGTGTAATTTTTGTAATTTTATTCATCATGAATTTCACTCAAAAATTCCTTTAAGTAGACTATTTGTAGGAATTTTTAATGTAGCAAATGAGCTCTAAAAAATAAGATTTTTTTGAAGAATCTTTGCACAGTGGACTTGATTATGTAATTTCTCCAGAGTTTTACATATTCAAAATTGTCTCAAAAAATCAAGAGTTTAGGTCTCAAAAAATTGGATATCAAGTTTTCGAAATTAGGGTTTCATGATTTCATGTGACTTGGAATGTAGGAAGATGAATATGGATCAATACTAATAAAACCTCAAAATATAGAGTGAACTCCCCCTAAATGTGTGTATACTAGAGTATATAATAAAGACATATGCACATATTCATGTTTGACTATTTATAGAGTTTAATCTATATTTTGGATCTGAGAAATACACTAAGATATAAGAATGTGATGTTGAATGCATACCTCTTATGATTTTTACCTTTTCATCCAAATGAGACTAAATAATATCATAATTAATAAACAAATTAGTTTCACAATTAGATTTGTCATTATCACGAAAACCAACTTAATAGAGCTTGAACTTACAGCCGGTGCATGACACGACATAGGGCAAGGGTGGAGCCAGCACGAAGAACGGGCACATGCGGAGGGGGGGTTAAGGCATGGTAATGAGCTCCAATGGTCAGCCATGGATCACGGCACATGGGGGCACGAACATGATGAGTACGTGCGTCGTGGCAAGCGGAGAAGGGAGGAGAGGAGGAGGGGTCTGAGCGGGGGTAGAGGCTGTGCTAGGCGAGGCTTAGCTCAGGCGAGGGTGGCGTGTGTGCTGTAGAAGAGCAGTGGCTCACAGGGGAGGCGACGCCGGGCGCGGACGCGACGGAGGCAAGTTGGGGGCGCGCGTGGTGCACGACCAGGTAGCATGGGACGGCCCAAGCCAGGCCAAAGTCCATTTTGGGCTGAGCCAAGGGCTAGGCAAGCTAGGCTGAGGTGGAACATGCTAGGCCAAGCCCGGGCTAGGGTTTCGGGTTTGCGAATTTTGAAAATTTGAGAGGGCCCTTTTGAATTCAAATCCAATTTGAAATTTTCATTCAAGAATTTTCACATTCCAAAAAATGGGATGTTACAGCGGCTTATGGTTTTTGGCTGTGGCGTATGGTTTTTACCCTAGCGCGAGCGCTTATGTGAATGAACCAAATGATAATAAGCTGCATTGAAAAAGTTGTCCTAATATGTCACTTTGAAACAGTGACAAGAAATTGTCCTATTTATTTATTCGAAAAAACTACAAGTTATAAACTATAAATTGAAAATAACTAACCCTTCCTCCTTATGGATAGTGTGGTAGCATGTAATACTAGACGTCACCACATGTGTCACGAATTTACTGGAGAGCCGACAACATATGACTGATTGCCCGCCAATCTTGCTTGAAATTTCTTACTCCAGCATCTCTTTTAATTGAAGCATGCAACTTCACTCGATCCTCCAGACTCCAGAGCTAGCTTACATCAACCATCATGCATAATCGGTTGAAATATATGCTTGCAATTAAGCATGTAGAAGTTGTTGGATTAATTGGGATTGGCCCATTTTAATTTAGCAATTAATCAAATGAAATTCCTAGGCCCACAACTAATGCTAGGTAGAAAATTGTTTAGTCCCATATGGAGAATTTAATGGGAGTTACACCACTTTAAAAGGTGGAATGTGGTAACCCCCTTGTGGAATTGGAGAGAGCCATTACACGCGCGCGCTCGCTCGCTCGCTCGCCTCGCCACGCCACGCCACGCCGCGTCGTGCGGTGCGTGTGCGTACGCGCGCAGGCGTGTCGGGTGCGGGCGCGTTTTTCTTTATCTATTCGAAAAACGAAACGCACTGATGGCTGCCAGTAACGGTGCACGATTATGGCTGTGGTTACTTTCGAGTAATGGTTGCTGTTACTAGTGAATAATGGCTGCAGTTACCAGTCTCTTCGTTTTTGCTGTTACAAAAGAGGGCTCTCCTCTCCATTCCAATGGGATACGAAAGAACAGAACTCTCTCTCTGTTTTCGCTGCTCTCTGCAATCTCCGGTCCAGAACCTTGCGCGCACAAGTTTCTGGGCGAGTAGGCCTCCGGAACTTCGTCCGTTTGTGTACCTGCACGGGTAGGCGGGCGATCAAGTTTTTGGGGAGCGCATCAGCGCGACTACTCAATCTGCGACGTCTTCTTCCTGGTGGTGAATCGTTCGCGGGACTGCACTGCGAACATCTTCCTGCATCAAGCTTCTTCCTGCATCACGCCTTGATCGACTACATCGAATAGGCCATCATGACGACTGATGGTAACGACGCCTCCGGTGTCTCCGGCACTGGCCCCGCCCGAGGGTATAATCCGAAACCTTTTCTGGTGTATTTGTTTCTGTGCGCTATAAATATGTTAATAGATGTTTCTGTTAGCTTATTCGTTAGCGAATATAAATACGTCGATGATAGATCACTCATGCTTGTTTATGTCATGTTTTATATGCTGAATTTCTGGATTAAAATATGCCGAAAATTGACTAGATTTCCAACAATTCAAAAACTTGATAGGTCTTTTTCGGTAGTTGGCTTTGCTGCGTCGCTTAAGCCACACCCTCCGTTTGATGGTTCAAATTTTAAGAGATGGCGTGCACGCGCGATCCTATGGTTTACTGCCATGGAATGTTTTCATGTTGTACAAGGCAAGCCCGCTGAGCCTCTATCTGCCGAGGACGAACGTAAGTTCAATATAGCGGATAACTTGTTTCGAGGTGCACTTGTCAACATACTGGCAGATAACATTGTGGATGTGTACATGCATTTGCCTACGGGCAAAGAGATGTGGAATGCACTTGAGGCCAAGTTCGGAGTTTCCGATGCTGGCAGTGAGCTGTATGTCATGGAGCAGTTCTATGACTACAAGATGGTCGATGACCGTTCTGTAGTAGAACAAGCTCATGAGATTCAGGCGCTGGCAAAGGAGCTTGAGAACAATAAGTGCGAGTTACCGGACAAGTTTGTGGCTGGCGGTATTATCGCCAAGTTACCACCTTCTTGGTCGGATTTTGCTACTTCTCTAAAACACAAGAGGCAGGAGTTCAGTGTTACTGATCTCATTGGCACTCTTGGTGTTGAAGAGAAGGCGAGGGCAAAAGATACTCGTGGCAAGAAAGTTGCTGCTGAGGAAGGTTCTAGTGCCAATTTGGTGCAGAAGAAGAACCCTCAGGCTTCCCACAATAAGAAGAAAAATAAGTCTTTTGTCAAGCCCAAGGCTACTACTGAGTTTAAGAAGAAAGGCAAAGGAAAGGGCGGCCGCTTTGTGTGCGGTGATTCTGGCCATTGGGCTAAGGATTGTCCAGACCGCAAGGATAAGCAGAAGAAGTCTGCCAACATGGTTATTAGTGATGCTGGAGGAACATCGGGGTACGGTAATTATTTACCTACAGTTCTTTCTGTTTGTCAATCACCTGAGTGGTGGGTTGACACTGGTGCTAATATTCATGTGTGTGCTGATATTTCCTTGTTTTCATCTTATCAGGTCTGTCGAGGTTCCTCCTTGTTGATGGGAAACGGATCGCATGCAGTTGTTCATGGTGTTGGTACGGTCGATCTGAAGTTTACTTCGGGAAAGACCGTGCAGCTGAAGAACGTGCAGCATGTCCCCTCCATAAAGAAAAATCTCGTCAGCGGATCTCTACTGTGTAGAGATGGTTTTAGGCTTGCATTTGAGTCCAATAAATGTGTCGTGTCTAAGTATGGAACATTTGTTGGTAAAGGCTATGAGAGCGGAGGCTTGTTCCGCTTTTCTTTGATGGATTCCTATAATAAAATTGTGAACCATGTGTGTAACGATGATGATGAATCTAATGTTTGGCATTCACGACTTTGTCATGTTAATTTTGGGTGTATGACGCGCTTAGCTAATATGAGTTTAATTCCGAAATTCACTTTGGTCAAAGGTTCTAAGTGCCATGCGTGTGTTCAATCGAAACAACCTCGCAAGCCTCACAAGGCAGCAAAAGAGGCGAGGAATTTGGCACCGTTAGAACTCATTCATTCTGATTTATGCGAAATGAATGGCGTGTTGACTAAAGGTGGAAAGAAATATTTCATGACGCTTATAGATGATTGCACTAGATTTTGCTACGTGTACTTATTAAAAACAAAAGATGAAGCGTTGGATTATTTTAAGATCTATAAAGCTGAGGTAGTAAACCAACTTGAGAGGAAAATCAAGCGGGTAAGGTCTGATCGTGGGGGAGAGTATTTTTCAAATGAGTTTACTTTATTCTGCGAGGAACATGGAATTATTCATGAGAGGACGCCTCCCTATTCTCCCGAGTCAAACGGGGTTGCCGAAAGAAAGAATCGCACTCTAACTGATTTGGTTAACGCCATGTTAGACACTGCGGGACTTTCTAAGGAATGGTGGGGTGAGGCTATATTGACCGCGTGTCATGTCCTGAATAGAGTTCCTACAAAGAATAAAGAAGTAACACCATTCGAGGAATGGGAAAAGAAGAAGTTGACTCTCTCATACTTGCGCACCTGGGGATGTTTGGCCAAAGTTAACGTGCCAATTGTCAAGAAGCGCAAACTTGGACCAAAAACCGTAGATTGTGTATTTCTTGGTTATGCTATGCACAGCGTGGGTTATAGGTTCTTAATTATAAAAACTGGAGTACCTGACATGCGTGTTGGTACAATCATAGAGTCCAGAGACGCTACATTTTTTGAGAATGAATTTCCTATGAAATGTGATGTACCTAGCTCATCTAGTCAAGAACCTATAATTTCCCTTGGTTCTTTTGTGCCGATAGAACATGTTGAGGAAACGCCTATGGAAAATCCTGAGGAGGATAACGATGAAGTTACTCGAAAGAGTAAGAGACAGAGGATTGCAAAATCTTTTGGTGATGATTTCATTGTATACCTCGTGGATGACACTCCTAGAACCATTGAAGAGGCATATTCTTCTCCTGACGCTGACTATTGGAAGGAAGCAGTACGGAGTGAGATGGATTCTATTATGTCTAATGGAACTTGGGAGGTCGTTGACCGTCCTTATGGGTGTAAACCTGTAGGATGTAAATGGATTTTCAAGAAAAAGCTTAGGCCTGATGGTACAATTGAAAAGTACAAGGCAAGACTTGTGGCCAAGGGTTATACCCAGAAAGAAGGCGAGGACTTCTTTGATACTTATTCACCTGTTGCCCGACTGACCACAATTCGAGTACTACTTGCCCTGGCTGCCTCTCATGGTCTTCTCGTTCATCAAATGGACGTTAAGACAGCTTTCCTAAATGGAGAGTTGGAGGAGGAGATTTATATGGATCAGCCAGACGGGTTTGTGGTACAAGGTCAAGAAGGAAAGGTGTGCAAGTTGTTAAAGTCTTTGTATGGCCTAAAGCAAGCACCTAAGCAATGGCATGAGAAGTTCGACAAAACTTTGACATCTGCTGGCTTTGTTGTGAATGAAGCTGACAAATGTGTGTACTATCGCTATGGTGGGGGAGAAGGAGTGATCTTGTGCTTGTATGTTGATGACATACTGATTTTTGGGACCAACCTCAATGTGATTGAGGAGGTCAAGGATTTTCTGTCCAAGAATTTTGAGATGAAAGATTTGGGAGTGGCTGATGTGATTCTTAACATTAAGCTACTGAGAGAAGGTGATGGTGGGGTTACACTCGTGCAATCCCACTATGTGGATAAGGTCTTGAGTCGCTTTGGTTATAGTGACTGCAAACCTGCTTCTACTCCTTATGATCCTAGTGTGTTATTGAGGAAAAACCGAAGAATAACAAGGGATCTATTGAGATACTCCCAGATCATTGGCTCATTGATGTATTTAGCTAGTGCTACGAGGCCTGACATCTCGTTTGCTGTGAGCAAGCTAAGCCGGTTTGTTTCAAATCCGGGAGATGATCATTGGCGTGCTCTTGAGAGAGTGATGCGCTATCTAAAGGCAACTGTGAGCTATGGCATTCACTATGCTGGGTACCCAAAGGTACTGGAGGGATATAGTGATTCAAACTGGATCTCTGATGCTGATGAGATAAAAGCCACGAGTGGATATGTGTTCACACTTGGAGGTGGTGCTGTTTCCTGGAAGTCTTGCAAGCAGACCATCTTAACGAGGTCAACAATGGAAGCAGAACTCACAGCGTTAGATACCGCCACTGTTGAGGCTGAGTGGCTTCGTGAACTCCTTATGGATCTGCCGGTGGTTGAAAAACCGATACCGGCTATCCTGATGAACTGTGATAATCAGACTGTAATTATCAAGGTGAACAGTTCTAAGGACAACATGAAGTCATCTAGGCATGTTAAGAGGCGGTTGAAGTCTGTCAGAAAGCTGAAAAACTCCGGAGTTATAGCACTGGACTATGTCCAGACAGCTAAGAATCTGGCAGACCAATTTACAAAGGGTTTATCACGTAATGTGATAGATAGTGCATCGAGTGAGATGGGCCTGAGACCCACTTGAGTCATACCACAGTGGTAACATGTTCTATGTGATCGGAGATCCCGTGAAGTAGGATGGTGAAACAATCTGTTGGTTGACTGGGAGGAGAGACCTTTACAGGGCTCATTTCTTCAGTGATGCGCTTCTCTCCTATTCTGTATGGCAGGTTGGTTTTTACCTTAATGTGATTCAAGTGGCTTTTTAAAGCAGAGATGTCGGCCTACAGGACATCTTAGAAAGAACACACCTATATGAGTTCGACTGCTGGTCACAGTCTATGAGATTTGGGTGATCTCTAGATACTCATGAATAGGCTTGGAGTATGACTTATACGCTCCAACCAGAGGGGATGTTTTAGGCAGCTTAGTACTAGTAAAGGAATTGGGTAAAGCTTGTTCGCACAAAACTGTCAATTCAAGGCATAGTCCATTGTTCAGTTGTGGATGAGTGTAACTCCTTTCCTAGGTGGATGTTCAACTTAACAGTCTCCATCGAAACACTGGTATATCAAACAACAGTAGAACTGAGAGCATTTCTCGTGTGCCTTGAAATTTGGTGGGGATTGTTGGATTAATTGGGATTGGCCCATTTTAATTTAGCAATTAATCAAATGAAATTTCTAGGCCCACAACTAATGCTAGGTAGAAAATTGTTTAGTCCCATATGGAGAATTTAATGGGAGTTACACCACTTTAAAAGGTGGAATGTGGTAACCCCCTTGTGGAATTGGAGAGAGCCATTACACGCGCGCGCTCGCTCGCCTCGCCACGCCACGCCGCGTCGTGCCGTGCCGTGCCGTGCGGTGCGGTGCGTGTGCGTGTGCGTGTGCGTGCGTGCGTACGCGCGCAGGCGTGTCGGGTGCGGGCGCGTTTTTCTTTATCTATTCGAAAAACGAAACGCACTGATGGCTGCCAGTAACGGTGCACGATTATGGCTGTGGTTACTTTCGAGTAATGGTTGCTGTTACTAGTGAATAATGGCTGCAGTTACCAGTCTCTTCGTTTTTGCTGTTACAAAAGAGGGCTCTCCTCTCCATTCCAATGGGATACGAAAGAACAGAACTCTCTCTCTGTTTTCGCTGCTCTCTGCAATCTCCGGTCCAGAACCTTGCGCGCACAAGTTTCTGGGCGAGTAGGCCTCCGGAACTTCGTCCGTTTGTGTACCTGCACGGGTAGGCGGGCGATCAAGTTTTTGGGGAGCGCATCAACGCGACTACTCAATCTGCGACGTCTTCTTCCTGGTGGTGAATCGTTCGCGGGACTGCACTGCGAACATCTTCCTGCATCAAGCTTCTTCCTGCATCACGCCTTGATCGACTACATCGAATAGGCCATCATGACGACTGATGGTAACGGCGCCTCCGGTGTCTCCGGCACTGGCCCCGCCCGAGGGTATAATCCGAAACCTTTTCTGGTGTATTTGTTTCCGTGCGCTATGAATATGTTAATAGATGTTTCTGTTAGCTTATTCGTTAGCGAATATAAATACGTCGATGATAGATCACTCATGCTTGTTTATGTCATGTTTTATATGCTGAATTTCTGGATTAAAATATGCCGAAAATTGACTAGATTTCCAACAGAAGTTCTATGGCTGTTTTACCCTGAAATGTTAAAAAACATACTACGTACTAGAAGACATTACCTTCTAGACTCAAAAGAAGAGAAATAAGAAGAAGAATTCCACAGTGCCTTGTAGAGGAATTTAATTTGGCGCATAATAAGAAGAATCTACATGTAAATCTCTACTGTCCTGGATGCCAATGCATATATGCTTGTTCTCTTTGGCTGAAAAGACCCTGTGTGAGAGAGAGCTAGCACATGAGGAACACACATGCTTGCATGTATAAGAAAATTGAAGGGCAAAGAACAAGTTAGGTCAGTACTGATCACCTGGCTCTGGCTAGCTAGCTCGCTTGGCAAATACTAACTCCCAGTCCTAGATGCTGCCAACAATTTAGCAGCTGTGTACATATATACTACATACACATGCATGCATAGGTTGCTTGTGGAGGCTTCATTAAGCTGCTTGCAGTGCAATTAATTAGTAATATCCTGGCTAGTACTCGTACTAGTACTCCTTTTTGGTCGCAACTTAATTTCTGAAGGCGAGCTGGCATTGATAACACTGTAGAATGATCGATGCAGTACAGATCTATGTGAGCGTGCACGCACTTAATACTGTGAGCTACCTCGATGTTTAATTGTTGCAGGGTTTTATTACCATACTCCGTGCAGATGGGCTGCCATTTGTAAATGAATGCAAAGTCTAACTCTTGAAGGATAGAATACCTGTAATCAACCACACATATATCATATATGCCTTGTTAATTATTCGTGCGATGCGACTTCGTTTTTGAGTAGTACGTACGTAGTGCAAAAGCAAGCATTGGGAGCTAGCTTGTCCAGTATCTGCAATATTTTCTAATTAGATGGCATGCAGGGTAGTTTTGGTATGCTTCAGTAGCTCTGTTTGAGCTTGTATGGCAGGCATTTCAACAGGTGCGATGATGAGAGTGATTTCTAGCTCCGGAAATGTTCAGCTCGACATTCAGTATGTGCATCTCTAAATTATTTTGACCTAGCATAATCCAGACATGCATGCTATTGCCCTCCAGATAGGAGAATCACGAGATTGTTAATTACAACATAAAGATTTGGAACGAAAGGCAAAGCAAGATCCGTTGTAGTCTAGCTGGTTAGGATACTCGGCTCTCACCCGAGAGACCCGGGTTCGAGTCCCGGCAACGGAATACCCATTTTTTGGTTGTTCCTGGGCCCTTTGTGACCCACATAAAGACTTGATGCCGTAGTCATTTTGTTTCGTCTGCCCATTACTATCATCATCAGAAAATTCTTATGTTGCCATTTCTCACCTCATAGTTTTTGTTGGACATCATCTAAAAAGGTTTTCGTTGAACATCCTCTGTTTTTGTTGTTGTTGTTGTTGTTGATCTTCAGCCAGATGGAATATGTAAAGAAAATTAACAAAACTCAGATAGCAACGAGCGAGGTAAATAGGATAGACAAAATATACAGAAACTTTCACGTGCACGTTGTTTTCAGTTCGATGGTTGCATATATAGCGTTTAGCTTCTGAAAATCTATAATCAATCTTGCTCCATTGTGTGTTTGTTTGTTTGTGCGTGTGCGTGTGTGTGTTTTACCCAACTGAAACCTATTCAAAATGTCACTCTTAAATCTTAATACTATCTACAAGACAATGGAAACCGCAGATAGAACAGATCCAATCAATCAAGATTCGCATGGAAGTATGGAACCCTCTCCAAAAAAAAAGGAGATTTGAATGGAAACAAGATTCCTCAACGGAAGGAACAATATATTCAACAAACAAGTTCTCTTAAATCTTAATAATCTATCTACGATTTGTAATTGGTTCGAAATTGTTTCATCGATCATCTGAAGGCCCATACAAGCCAGGCCCAAAATGCTTCCTCAGCCCACTAAGCCAGGCCCAAAATGCTTCCTCAGCACATGGAGCTTGTAGATTTGGATCAGGCGCCAATGCCATGCCTTGACCATCAATCAATGATTCCATACTAAGGTCAGAATCAGCTGAATGGCCCTCAAATCTGCGAACTGATGGAGGCTGTTACTCCGCTCAGTATTGGTGTCACACAAAATGCAAGTATCCCCAAGGGCTTCTTCTACCTTGGTCATGACTGTTGAATGAGCAATGCTGCAGCTAGAGAAAGGGAACAGTATGGATGTCAGCGCTGTGAAATGTAAAGCGAGGTACAATGGACATAGCACTTGATTCTTAGGTTCCTATTTCTCAAAACTCACGATACAGCACTTAAGAATTAAATACTAGATTTGGATGCCAAGACATTATGGATGAGTCTGATCTGAAAACACTGGGAAAGAAAAGAGTAAAAGAAAAAACTGTAAATTTCTAAACGTCAGTAGTTCACTAAGTCCTCACACGTTATAGCTCAAACGGAATTGCTGCTGTGATTCTTGCTTACTTCAATCAAGAGGGATGTTTGAAGTAAGATATGGAATTTGCAATAACAATCAAGGCTTCAGCTAAGACCAAAATGCTTCTGATGGGTGTTGATGAATCCAGGGCTTCTATGTGAGGTGATGCAGGGGTTTTAGTCAGTGAGCGACTTAGTGTGATGCTTGGTAATAAGATCAGGTCACTCCTAAATTGTACCAGCTTCGGAGTGATAATACCAAATACGCGGATGGTTCAGAGTAGTTAAGGAACAAGTAGACAGTAAGTACTAGCCTAATTCGTGCCAATCCTAAAAACAACCTTAACACTTGAGCTCAAGCCAAATCCATTTTATGAGCTTTCTTCTTTCTCAGTGGTCTTCAATGGTTGGCACTTGCAGTTTGTGGCTTTGTCTTCTTTTCTAATTCTAAATTTAGCTCCAATTTAGAAGAGAAAGAAGGATATTTAAGCTATTTCAAATCAACAAGTCATTAGTTAGATATTTAAGCTATTTCAAATCAACAAGTCATTAGTTAAGCTAGGTTCTTCATTATAGGTAAACATTTTTTTAGTGAAAAAGAGGACATGTTTTTCTAGCTTCTAAAATGTTCGCTGGCATTCATTTGCTGTAGTATAACTATCATGAAAGAACGCAGCAAGTTGATTTATTCCCTTTACCTTCTCCGCAGCAAGCTGGCTATTTGTCCTGTTCGTCGGTTGATGCTTTCCTAAGACTCAATATTACTCCCCCGCTGAGACATGTGGTCACAATAGCAAGGGAAGCTTCGGTTGGTATATGATAGCCTGGCACGAATCAGCAATGTCAGTGTTTGCTACTAACGGAGACATAGAATAGTAGTGTGAAATCCAATGAATATAAGAATTGGACAATGTGCTTTTTAAACACTCACCGAAAAAGTCAAAGATCATCTTTGTCCCTATGAAGCCCAGAACGATACCAATAGCAGGCTGCAAAGCAAATTGCCAACAGCGATTAGTGGCACAAGATAGATAATGGTGCAATATATGGATCTGTTCAGTGTTCACCCATTGATCATTCACAATAGCATGTAGATGTGAAAGGGGTTCAAAAAAAGGGTAGCAGTAAGCCAACAACCAGCCGGTTACCACTACTATGGACCAAATCTCAATTGAACAGGCTGTTTGCCTTACAGAATGACGACTATAAAATAACAAAAAGAGCAAGTCTGAAAACACTTTAAAGAGCAAGTGATATTTACCTGCAAATACTCCAACTCAGACATGCTTTCAGAAATGAGTACGTAGAGTGACCTCAAACCTACAGGGTAATTGTTCTGTAATGTTAACACTTCACAGTGCATTAGGAATGCACAAAATGTGCGCCATATACAACATTGTGCATCAACGCTCAATCTCTACTAGTTAAGAATACGGGTTGGTTGCCGTCGTCTGTTCTCTCTAAAAAAAAGTACCCCTTAAAATTAGAGATAATTACCAGCAATACCATCCACCTACCCCTCCCTCTCATGAGCCATCGCCCCCATCCTAAAAAAAACAAAAAAGAAACGTTGCAAGTTGAACGTTGTGCTGCTCATAGAGATCGCATTTAGGCCAAGCACTGATGCAAGGTTCCTGCGGCAGATTCGGTGGCAGACATTTGCACGCCTCACCGGTGACATAGACCATGGTGACCTGTGGTGATTGGGCAACAGCAGGTGGCGACTCGACGAGGCAATGACACTCGGAGAACAAGAGGCCGCCACTATTTGTGAGGTGCTAAGACTGTGCCATGTCATTTTTGTATTTGATAACATCACATGTGCTCTCACATTTGTGTCATACTCCCCTATTGCAATCAGATTGTGCATTGTGCTTTTGGTTTCTTTAGGAATTAGGGACTGGTAACAATTATGCATTTGTTAATTCAATTTGACCTATAATTCATCATAGGCTACTTTTGGTAGACATTGTAGTAAATTGGACCATGCTCAGAAAGTTAAATGCTGCAAAGGAAAGCTTCATTCATGCAGTTCTTCCTCCTGTCAGAACAATTCATAATTCCCATCCATGCAGTTCTACCTCCTCTCAGCATAATTCCTAAGTCCTAAATGTTTTGAAGAACAAATAAAATTGCAATTGCCATCCTGATTGTGTGTTAATAATGTTGGACCTTAGGAGATAGTAGCTAGCAAGTTGCAATGACATGTTAGGGGAGAAGAAGACCGTCTACACGCTCAGAGAAACCTGCAGGAGCTCCAAAGTCCAATGCACCCCTTGCAATGCTTTCGTGTACATTGTTTAAACTTACCATTTACTTTCCTGCAACAAGGGTTATGTACTCATGGTTATCAAGGCGTCGCCTAGGCAACACCAAAGCGTCCTGGCGGCCCGAGGGGGACACCATGGACGATCGCCTAGCCCGCGAGGAATTAGGCGGTGCTGGGCGACGCCTAGGCGTCCAGGGCGTCGCCAAAGGCATTGTGGCAGCCGCCTAGGGGGGAGGGGGCCGATCTGCAGCCAAAGGAGGGCGGAGGCGACAGGAGCGACGGGTCGAGGAGGCGATCTGTAGCCCCTCCTGCCGCCGGCGCCGATCTGCAGCCTCCTACCGTCGATCTGCAGCTGAAGGAGGGTGGAGGCAGCGGGAGGAGGCGGCCGGGGCAGCCAACGAGAGCGGCGGGTCGAGGCGACGGCTGGAGGAGAGGTGGAGCCGGCAAGAGGCAGTGGACAAAGGCGGCCGACGGCAGCAGCGGGTTGAGGCGGCAGCGGCGTCAGGCAGAAAGAGGGGTTGGGTGGGAAGAGCACAGGCGGCGGCGTCAGGCGGAAAGAAGGGCCGGGTGGGAAGAGCACAGGCGACGGCGGCGGCAGCGGAGCCCAACCCTAACCCTAACACAATCAGGCGGCGACGGCGACTCCGGCTCTATACCATGGAACATGGGCTAGGAGGCTAAGAGCCCATATAGTAAATGTAAATTTGCAATTAACCACCTACAATAAATACAAATAACAGAAATCAGATCTGATTTCGATATATTAATGCTATGTACTATTATGGACCTTATTATTTAGATAATTTGTGCTATTATGTTATATGGTTTATTTAATTTTCGGTTATATAAGGTATTACTTGTATTTATTACTATCGTCTAACTGTCGCCATCGCTGGCGCCTAGTCAACTAGGCGTCCAAGGGCCCCGGTCTCGCCGTGACTTGCTAAAGCGTCGTGACAACCTTGTATGTACTTATGTTACATTTTTTGTATGATTCACATGATAACTGCACTAACATGCATAACAATTGGTGCAAAATTTATGTTTTGTTGCAACGCACGAGCACTTGACTAATGACATCTAAGGTTCTGTTTCATGCGTCACTTATCTTTCGATGTACAATGTATGTGACCGCAGATTCCTAATAATAAGTAGTTACTCAATTGTATCATATCGGTTACTAGTAACTACAAACAGTGAATACAAACAGTAAAGACTGCTACAAAGCTAGAATTGGTGTTACCAAGAGTCCAAGATGTGGCCTAGTGTTCCATATGGAAAACCAACAAAAATAGGAAACTTATATATATTAACTTTATATTTGACAATCTAGCTGAACTGAACTAAAATATCTTCAATGGCAAAGAACGATTTGATGGAACTGGTGTGTTTCTGAGGGCTTTTTGGTAATTTCCCATTTTGAGGAAAAGAAAAAAAAAGAGAAGTTTCCAGCCCTATCCCATGCGCGTGCTAGTGGCTGGCTTTGGGCTTGACCGCCTCGCTCAACTTGACCTGGCCGAGCTGTAAACCTGCTGTTGCGCCGTGTTCGTCTCCGACGTGGACAACAACAAGGTCTGGATTCCTCTCCTTTGGGCATCTCCCGTGCGGTTCCTTGCACCGTCACTTCTTGAGGAGTGACAGTGTGAAGGATTGGAGATTTGTCCCTTTTTGAGATCTGAATCCAACTTAGTCAGATTGTATTAGAGATATGTATACCCTAGTTACCCTTACTTGTATCACAAGTTGTACATGGCTATATATATGAAGTCACCCCCCCCCCCCACATTGGGTGTGAGGTGTTCCCCTAATTCTCTACAGATTGATTTGGGAGAGAAGAGTGTGGAGTTTTGCGGTGCTCTTGGCCGGAGCATCCTTGTTGGTCTTGTGCGGCATACTCCTATACCTCGGCTTCATTCTTCGTTGTGTCCCGATTTGCGAAGATTGGCATTGTATCTCCGACAACCGTGTCTCAGATTCGTGACACAGCGAGGCAATCGGTTTTCTGGGACAGCGCTATTTGGCATGCCTTGCTGGTTTCTTCTCAGTGGCTTTGAGCGCCATCGGCTTTGTCAGTATCACATTGTTCATCTCTTTGCTTCAGTTCGGTTCTGGTTAGAGTCACATATAGTGAGTAATAATTTGATATCTCTACTGGAATGAAATGCAAAGAAATGTTGTGGGACGGGATTTGAATGCCCAATGAGGATGTTGGTCTAATACTGAAATTGATTTGATAATCTATTTTAGACTTGAGCTCTAAGTGCATTGCTTACTACTGTCATCTACTCTTTAACCTCTCGAGCTGATTACTTTCAGTTGTGCCTAGTTATATTGATTTAGTATGCTCTGTGATGTTTAGCATTTCAGTATATATTTAACTGCACTTCGGTTGGCCATAAGGCTTTATTGCTGAACTTGAGTTCTGTGATCTATTTTCACTGTGTATTGTTCAAGTTGGCCGGCTAATCATACTGCTGTTTTGTGATCATTTCGGTATTGATGATCCACTGTTAACTGAAAGTAAATTAAAATCTGCTGTGGTTAAAAGTATATTGACAGTTTAGTTAAGCATTATTTAGAGCTCAACTTCTAAATCCTGGTTATCTTACTCTTATCAAATATGATAAGAGTGTAGACAATGGTATTGAGAAGGCAAAGAATCTTTCTTGGGAAACTCTACATCTGAGAGCAATCAGTCAAATCTTAACTTTAGCATTATGCTGGTTTTAAAAAAAAATTATGCTCTATGTTTTGAGTATATTGTCCATTTGTCCTACATAAATGACATGGGAGTTTTACATGCTTGTATGTCAATCTTGTCATTTATATGCTGCTGGAAATATACTTTAATTATTATTAATTATGCTGGAATTAACTCTGAAAAGTTGCTAAAAGTGCACATTTTACAACAGGAACAGCTAGTTTCAAAACCATGAACAAGAGCTCTGTGCATGGACTGAAATAACGAAGTGGAGGTGGCAGGTGTTAAAAAAAGTGCAGGTCGCAAAAAGCCTTGCTACAAAGATTGGTTAAGAAACAAAGATGAACCATACCAAGCTCACAGAAATCCATGACTAGTGGACTAGTAGTGGAGAGTTTTCTTGTAAAATTCTTACATTTGCAAACACTGATAATTTGATTCTATGTAAACAAAAAACTGATGTAGGGTGTGTTCATAAACACAGAAAGAAGGATTACCAGAAATAGCAAAAATATTTGATGAGAATATTATAAGCGGATCCCTTGTGACACCAAAAACTGCTGGTATTGAATCGACCTATAGATCAGGATGTTAATCCCCAAGCTTGTGGTCATAAAATAGAAAAAGAAAACAATGCACAGGAAATAGCTTGCAAAGGAACCTACAGCAAAAGCAATATCACTTAGCTCAATCACTGCCACAGTCAAGAGTAACGGCGTGGCCTGCATCAACCAAAAAAAAGACATCCTCATGAACAGATAGCTCTTTACGAGGTTAGAGTAATGTCTTGAAATGGTCCACTCAAATATGCATCAGTGCTATTGTGAGAAGCTTTTTCGTGCATGCAGAAGTAGTATCCAGGGTTCGGAAAACCGGCTATTACCGGCCGGTAACCGCCTGTAACAGGATTTCCCGATGGGCACTGGGAAATGAAAAACCGGCCGGGTTTCGCAGAAGCGCATTTAAATTTGTGAGTTTTTTGTGACTACGTAATGCACCTCCTAGGTTGATTTAGGCCTTTTTTGTGCTAGATTATCTATTGTATGAGCTAAATAGGCTTCGAAACATCCTAAATTCAAAAAAAAATTGTGTTTTTTCTGGTTTTTTAGCGGTTTCTCCGGTTTTTGGGTGGTAACCAAAACAATTACCGGTTTCGAACACATCCCAAATTAAAAATTTAGATTCAAACTTTAACCAGTTTTTGGCCTGTTTTTCCAGTAACCGTTACCGGCCGCCCAGTGGTACTCCCCCCGGTTCCGGGTTTAGCAACCTTGGTAGTAACACATTTATGTATTGGCAAATGGATTAAGTTTAGATAACTGATAAGTAATGCTGTCTAGTAACAAGCTCATGCAATAGCTGTTGTGATAAATGGTCTAGGTTAAATTGGACAACGCTTACTTTCCATAAACCATCTTGATTTGTGAAAAACCGGTCACTGTCATAATAATCTGACAAAAGAAACAGAAGAATGAGTTTAACCACACATGCAAGAAGGTGAATACTAACTCACATAAATAAGCAGTTCAGTTCTAAAAGAAAGTGATTTCAAATTTCAGTGAGGATCTGGTCATTATGGCTATGATCAGGAGTGGACAGAGGAGCATGGTGATAGTAACATAAAGTAAGGAAAACTGAAAGTTATCAAATAAAGTTAATTACCAGTGACAGGAATGAACTTTTGGCATGTTTTCACAATGAAGTTATCGGACAGATCAGATTCCTCATCATCTTCAGCAAATAGCTGTCATAATGTTCAGAATGAGTATTACCACTTGTAAGTATTCCGTAGATTGAATACACTTGAAATTACTAAAAAGAAGCATTGTGTAACATATTGAAGTGCCATTCCAATTAAACAACAAAAAAGACATTGGACGCGTGACAACTTACTAACTGATGGAAGGACTAGGTTGAATAGTAACAATATATCTGGAACAAAAAAATACCGAAAAAGAAGCAAGGCAATAAGGCATTGTGCCATTAGCACCTAACTGATGGAAGGAATATGCCGAATAAGTTTGTAATGATATAGTATATGCACCTTGATTGGTTTAAGAAATTGTCAAAAGACACAATGCTTTTTTCGAAGGGAAATTCCACAGGAAACAAACAAGTATATCCCTTTTAAGTGCCAGCAAGAACCTATCAATATCATTCTCATAAAGGAAGTTTCTGATGTATGATAGCCTCATATGTGTTCATTTTGAACATGGCAAAGTAACTAAGTTTACCGACAGGAAAATAAAAGAAAAGCATGACCCATCTTTCACCATGAAAGGAAGCAACTTTACCTTATAAGAAGAGAATAGCAGGATCAAAGCCAATAATAAGTTCACCGCTTCAAACCTCTACAGAAAATGAGAAATTTACAAGGATTACTACAATAGGTTAAAACAAAGAAAATAACCAATGTGAGAGAACAATCAACCTGAAGGGTAGCTGCTCCTAGGACAATCATCACCGCACGAAAGATCACTGCCCCAACAATACCATAAGAAAGCACCCGATTCTAGTTTTTAATGTCATAGGAAATGTGAGAAGAAAAGAACAAAGTAGACTTGGACTTTAACTATCACATTAGCTATTGAACCATACCTGGTACTCCTGTGGCACTTTAAAATACTTGAAGGCTAGAACAAAAACAAAGAGATTGTCCACTGACAAACTCTGTTCCAATAAATATCTGTTACATAACACAACTTGATTACATTGTTATATCCCGAATTTAAATTCAGAAGTAAAGCTTTCTAAGGAAGCAAGTAAAGATATTCAAACATACACTTAAGCAAACTAACTTGCACACATCAATGGAGGAGCTCATGAATTTTTATTTTTACCAATCCTTTTCCTATAAGCATGTTCCTATAACATAAGAAGGTCTACGGGAACTCTACTATTGCTCCGCATGAATGAGTAATTGCCCTTATTTCCCTTCCATCATTCACCCCTTTCCCTGTTCCTTCACTAGAGGGAACGCTGTTGTCCTTGGTCTCTGAAGCAAATGGTGTTAGTCGAGCTGCATCACAATGGTACAGCAAAACTTTTTATCGGAAATGCTAACATATGGGTTGTGCCAATCTTTGGGTTCATAGACTCTCATTCCTCGAAAGCAACATCGAGTTAAAGCCAATATGCAGTGATTCATGCTTCTAAAATGGGCCCATATATGGTCCTGAAAATTCTAATGCAAAGGAACCACACTTCCAACAATTTTGTAAAACAGTCTCAATGTTGAAGATTAGTCAAGATGCAGAACACACACCCAGCAAAATATTCCGACGCCTTTCCAGCCCCATCCCTCAGCGCGATGCTAACGCCGAAGAACACTGCAGCGAGGACCTGTAACAAGCAAATTTATTACATCGAGGACATACACCAACAATGAGCTACTACATCACCAGATAGCCTCCGTGAATTCACAGACAGCAACTCACCACCAGTGTAACTCTTCTAATGGCTGAGCTTTTCCTGGTCATGCTAGCCTCCGGCGCAGGCTTCGCGCCCTTGTCAGTGCGCGCGCGCGGAGTGGAATTTGATGTTTCCATTTCTGCACACATATCCAGAAGCAGAAGTTGTTAATAGAGCTAAGCGCGGATACTTAGTGAGTAGGAGTCGCGGCTCACCGGAGTTGAGGGAAAGTCCATCCTCCTGGTCGGCCCCCCTGGCGCGCCGCCGCCTCCTCCCCCGCCGCCCGCCTTCGCCGGGGCGGGGCGACGCGGCGGCCACCGTGACCACGAGAGGCCGCCTCGGCGACGGTGGAAGCGCCACGTGGCCGCGGCGTAGCCACGGGGCGGAGAGCTGCGGGGGGAGCCGGGTGGCGGCGGCGGCGACCACGGAGGCCATCGCCGGCGACGAGGTCGGGGGTCGTCGGGTCGGAGCGCTCAGCCGCAGTGGGTGGGGTGGGCGCAAGAGCTAATGGCCTAATGCCGCACCGCACGTGTCAGGTGTGACGTGGCAGCGCGAACCCGAAATCCAAAACTGTTTAACCACCAACCCGATAAGGCCTGTGTAAGTTCTTCCGCAGCCCAGGGTTTCTCCCTTGCGCCGTCGCGATACTGCTGGCTCAGCCATTTCTGCTGCAATTCGAGGTAATTTCCCGCTGATTGCAGCCACGCGAGGCGCCAATTTTGGAAATTTTGGTTGAGTTCTCGTTGCAATTGTGCTCCTTTCGTGATGCGAATTTGGGGATTACTCAGATGGAGGAAGGAGAGGAGGCCAGCGGCGGCGTCGGAGCGAGCAAGGCGGCGGCTTCTCTGAGGGATATCAGGCGGTACAAGTGCGACTTCTGCGATGTTGTTCGTTCCAAGAAGCGCTTGATCCGAGCCCATGTCCTTGAACGCCATAAGGTATGCATGCACTAATGGCATCTCTTTGCTTTAGATGGCAAAATTCATCATATACCCTCTTCATAGATGAAAATCTAGAATATACCCTCCTACACATCCAAATTGATAATATACCCTCCTCCAATCTATTTGCTTTACAAAACACCCTCTTTATATTAATCTGTATAGGTACAAGGTATAAGCATGTATTGTACCGTATTTTGAGACCTAATGTACCCATTTTGAGTAAACTTGATGGATAAACTTGATGAGGAAAGCATATTGATATGGAACGGCTTTCAACAAAACTACCGTCATCATCATGGAAAACTTCCTGCCACTGAAGAAAAGGGTAAAATGGGTACATTAGGTTCCAAAATACGGTACAATACATGCTTATACCTTATACCTATACAGATTAATATAAAGAGGGTGTTTTGTAAAGCAAATAGATTGGAGGAGGGTATATTATCAATTTGCATGTGTAGGAGGGTATATCCTAGATTTTCATTTATGAAGAGGGTATATGATGAATTTTGCCGCTTTAGATGTGTCCTCTTTGTTCTTATAAAATTGCTTGTGGTAGTGATTTCTGGGAAAATTGTTGGTGAATTATACTAATACTACTGTGTGCTGTAGGATGAAGTGGGTGATTTGGATGATCACCGCAAAGGTGGTGGAGGTGCACCACGCAAAGAGATAAGCCATGGTTGCAAGGAGTGTGGCGCTACATTTAAGAAGCCGGCCCACCTGAAGCAGCATATGCAGAGCCATTCAGTTGAGGTATCTGATTGATGTCGAATTTTAGTTATGTGTTCACTGAAATGGCCAGAATACCATATTCGCACGCACGCAGACTCACACATTGTGTTGTTCAGTGAATATTTCGTGCAAGAGCCAAAAATAAGCACCAAGTGCTCTTTAGGAGTGATGACTACAAGCCTGTTTTAACAGTGAATCCGGTGGATGATTAAGAGCTGCCATTTGACTGTGTTTTGGTTGAATTTTGTATGGTGATTCAGTTTGCTGAATTGTGCAGGCTATTTGTTGAGATATGAATGTGTGAAGCATTGGATCCCAAAGAACTCCAAAATGCGAGAAGGCCTTGAATGGACTAGTATCAGGATGGGCAGACCCTCCTGAGAAGCTCCATCGAGAATGCCTCGTTCACACGCTTCTGCAGGTTTCCTTTTCTGTTGCAAACTGCTTGCTGTTTGTTTCTACTGTTATCGTTACATGTGATATGTTCTTAATATTTTCAAGCTACCAGTAAATGATCCTGTCTTACCATTTCAGCACCTTTGTCAAAGAACTGCATGTGTTTTTGTTAGTTATATTTGATAGTTGATGCTGCATCACCATTTGGGTATGTCTACTTCTATCACCACTTGATGGTCTTACGATAAAAAGTTAACCAAATAGTTTTAGCATGTGCACATAAAAGATAAATATGCTTGTGTTGTTGAGCATATATTCACGTTTCATTTTTGTTGTGTTCACTGAAATGATGAGCTCATGATGTTCTTGGTCACAAGTGATAGTTATCTGTTTTGTTGTCCAGTGGATATTTCGTGCAAGAACCAAAATGACGCCCATTTGACAGTGAATTCTATTATATGTAACATTTGCCATTTGGCTCTGTTTTTGGTTGTATTGTTGTATGGTCTACGGTGGTTTGAGTCACTGAGCTCTGCTGATTTTCACAGACTGCTTGTAGAGATATGAATGTGTGAAGCATTGGATCCCAAAGAACTCCAAAATGCAACAAGGCCTTGAATGGACTAGTATCAGGATGGGGAGACCGTCCTGAGAAGCTCCATCAAAAATGCCTCATTCACGCACTTCTTCAGGTTTGCTTGTTCATTTCAAACTGCCTATTCTAAGACTTGCTTTTTGTTCCAAGCTGTACATGTGATATGTACTTCTTAGTATTCTCAAGCTACTAAAGTATCCTGTCTTAGCATGCACCACCTTTGTCAAAGAGTTACATGTATTTTTGTTAGATGTATTGGATAATTGATGCTGCGGTGCCATTTGCAGTGCTATTAACACTTGTGGTCTTATGTTCAAATTGTTAACTAAATAGTTTTAGCCTGTGCACAGAGAGATAATTATGTTTGTGCTGTCAAGTAAACTTTGCTCTGGATATAACTACTTTGATGTATATCCTTTCAAAAATGTTGCAGAGGCCCTTTGCCTGCCATGTAGATGGTTGCCCCTTCAGCTATACCAGGAAGGACCATTTGAACCGTCATCTACTTACTCATCAAGGAAAACTATTTACATGCCCTATGGAAGGATGCAACAGTAAATTCAGTATCAAGGGTAATATGCAGAGACATGTTCAGGAAATTCATAAAGATGGCTCTCCTTGTGACAGCAAGAAAGAATTCATCTGCCCAGAGGTTAGCTGTGGGAAGACTTTCAAATATGCTTCCAAGTTAAAGAAGCATGAGGAATCACATGGTGAGAAACTTTCCTTTCATAATATTTCCATATTGTTGGTCCGATTTTCTTAAGATTAAAAGTGAATACCTTAAGGGAGATATATGATTGCGGGAAATGGAAAAAACGCCAACTTTTGGGAAGATTGGTGTGGTTCTGTTCCTTTATGTGAGCAATTTAATAATCTTTTTGCTATTAGTAATGACCTTTGTCTATCAGTTCATGAGTTAGCTGATAATGGTTGGAATTTATTTTTTAGAAGATGGTTAAATGAAGATAGACAAACCGAACTAAATCAGCTCAAAAACATTTTGTTGACTATACCTTTGAGTGTAAATGATGACAAACCTAGATGGAAGTTGAATGCATCTAGAAGGTTTTCTGTTCAGTCGGTTTATAAACAACTTCATAATCATCTCACTAATAATAATCTGAAAGTGCTTTGGAAATCAAAGATTCCTCTTAAGATTAAAATATTCATGTGGTTAATTGGAAACAATGCCATTTTGACAAGAAATGTATTGTTAATGAAGAAGTGGTCCAGTGATCCAACTTGCAGCTGTTGCTATAAGAATGAGACTATAGATCATCATTTCTTTGATTGTGCAACTGCTAAGTATGTATGGGGTGTTATTGGATTATTTTTAGGAGCCAACTGTAGGCCAGGTTCTTTTGACCAATACCTATGGTGGGCTAGTTAATATCTACCTAGTAAATCACGTTTTCACATGGTTTGTCGGCTATATACTGGGCTATGTGGAAACTAAGGAACAAGGCAAGTTTTAAGAAGAAATTGATTAGATCTACAACTGAGATCACATGTTATATATGCACCTTCCTAAAATTGTGGGCAGGACTTAACAAGGAAGAGGAAAGAGGTCTTGGCGGCCGGCGCTAATATATTGTAGAGTGAAGCCCTCAGGATGCAAAGAACCTGAATCCAAAGAGAAAATCTGGAGAGGAAACATGGAAAACGTTGATGTGAATGTTTTGTTCGTAGCTTGGGTTTTGTTCTACACCTTCATTCAAGTTATTTTCGGAGAGCTTGGTGCTCTTCTGAAAGTAACAATCGAATTGTAATAAGGCGATACTAGAAAATGCTGGAGGTATTTACTCCGTTATCTGGTGGTAATGGAATCCGGGTGAGCCCATTTGAAAAAAAAAAGCATAAACAATCTGATTCTCCTTGTTGGGCTGATTTGCTCAAAGTAAAGGAAATTTACCTGGAAGGTAGAAGTATGAAAGTTGAGAATGGAAAGAAAACAGACTTTTGGAATGATTGTTGGTGTGGTACTTCTTCGCTTAAGAGCAAATGTCCTAATATTTACTCAATATCTATTGATCAAAATTTGACTGTTCATCAAATGGCAACCAAATGCTGGTTTATGCCTTTCAGAAGATGGTTGAATGAATGGGGCTATTCTTACTAAAGATGTTTTGCTTAAGAGAAAACGGAAAGTTAGTCCATATTGTGCATTCTGTTATAAGAAGGAATCCATATCTCATCTTTTTTTTTAATGCCTCGATGCTAGTTTTGTTTGGGGGGTTTTAGGTTTGTTCTTTGGGATAAATTGCAGACCAACCTCTTTTTCTCAATATATGAGCTGGAGTAAACAATGTGTTCCAGGGGAAGGGGCACACATATGTTTTTTTTTTGGCAGCGATTATTTGGGGGATATGGAAACTGAGAAACAGAGCCTGTTTTGAAAAAAAAAATTGATTAGATCTTCTGCTGAGATCATCTGTCATGCTTGTGTCTTTCTCAAATTCTGGGCAGGTATGCAAAAAGAGGAAATCAAGGAAGATGTGATACGTGGCGCTGAAGTTCTTCATAATGAAGCCCTAAGGTTAAATGAAGACAGAAGTGATGAAATGCAGCGGCAAGCTGGTGGGGGGAGAGCGCTACTGATGGAGCGGCCAGATGATGAAAATTAATGGATAGGCAGTTTGATGTCTTGTGTAATGGTTCTGTTAAACACAGCACTGTGGATGTTTGCCAGCTTTTGTTTTTGTTGTTCTATCTTCTTTCTGCTTGTTAGACTAAAACTTGGCTGTTGAAGAGTGCCGTTTGTTCGGTCTTGTCAGTCGCTGTTTGGTGCGGCTTGGCTGGTGAGGCAACAAATGGTCAGGCTGGGAGTAGTTTTTGTGGTACTTCTAAAAGATAGTTGTAAATATTCCGTTGCTTGGTAATAGAATCCGGGTTAATCCGTTTGGAAAAAAATAATATTTCCATATTTTTCTTACTGTATTTAAATAGCGTAGAACTTTGCAACCCCCTTTTTTTTTGCCTAGATCAATTTTTTAGATAAGGTTTTATCATGTAATGTAACTAAGAAGTCCTGGACAATGCCATCTGACATTCTGACCCCTTTCTCTTTCTGAGCCAGATTACTAATATGAACTCTTTAAATTCTCTTGCAAAATTCTCCTCAATCTATTTGGGATCTTTTATCTCTTCAGCTTCATTGTGTGCTTTTACCTGTTGTGACTTGTGAGCACTTGAGAGTTGGAACTCAATTCTGTCATTCTGTGTCATGATACACTTTCGTTACTTGTGGTGCAGTCAAGTTGTGGATTACACCGAACTTATCTGCTGCGAACCAGGCTGCATGAAGACTTATACTAATATGGAATGCCTCAAGGCCCATAACCAATCCCGCCATCGATATGTTCAGTGTGATGTCTGTGGAACTAAACAGATAAAGAAGAATTTCAAGCATCATCAGCGAATGCATGAAGGTTCCTGTGTCGCTGAGAGGGTTAAGTGCAGCTTCAAGGATTGCAAGTGCTCATTTTCAAACGTGTGATTTGCAGGTTGATTCGTCCTGAACCAGAAGGGAGAAGACAGATGCATTGTCTTTAGATGCTCAAGCGAATTTCTCTAGTCTGAAATATCTGGGAATGCTCAAGCCTAATCTTTTCTTAGGCCAATCTGGGCTGAACATGTAGGGCTTCCTCTTTAAAAAAAAAAAGAAACATGAACATAGGGTTGGATCATATCTAGAGAACAATTGAACAACAGAATTCCATTGGAATTTTACAGAAAACAGTATAATTTCTACATGTTACTTGTAAAATTCATGTGTAAAAAAAACTTAGCCCTAAGCTAGGACGTCGTGAGCCTTATATATCTTCTTCCAGTTTAGGTCGTCTGTGCCTAGCTAGGTCTCTCTCAAGAAATTCTACGAGGATAATAGCGTGCGTGCGAACAAGGCTACACATGTGAACCCAATGATGTAGTGATCTTGTACGAGCGACGGTGACAGATTGTGCAATGGGTGCTGGTGTTGCGTCCCAATCAAATGACATTATTATTATCTGAATGCAGGTTCTGCATGCCTCTCGGCAGCTCTACTCAGTGTTGTATTTTGGCATGATCTCTTTGTTTATCAGTATCAAAGTCTAAGAATAAAAAATCTTCATAATATGTGATATATATATATATATATATATAGTGTTTTGTTTAGCTTTATATGTTCATTGTGTTGATCGAGGTTCTATAAACAAAAGAGGGCTTTTCTTAAAAGAAAAGAAGAGGAGAGGAGCTGGCTAGTGCACTTGCCTTCGGACGAAAAATTTTATTGTACACCGGTTACATAATCCAATTTGTGTACCGAGCAAATGAGATGATGACACGTGTGACAAATGCAATGTAGCAGAACTGTATGAAAGTAATATTTTTTTTAATTTTTGCTACAGTACCGATCGTACGAAAAAAATATTTTTAAAATATCTGTTACAGTACTTTTGCCACGTGTCATCATCTCACTCACTCATTACATAAACTGATTGTGTAACCGGTGTACAATAGAATTTTTCACTTCAGACACAAGACCATTGATGAGCCATGATCAACTCTCTGCGCTATGACAACCCTCTTAAACACATAATTTTCTACGACCGACAGCTCCTGGTTTATATATCGTACTAGTTAAACTACAACTGGCAAGCAAAAACAAAAGTTGTATCTGACCAATCTAAACACGTAATAATATACAGCTGATTCAACGTATATCGATCATCTGGCTCTGTGTTTATGTTGCCTCTTGCTTGCTTGCCCATGTTTTCTACCAAATAGGCTTCACTTTCAACCACAATTGATACTGGTTAAAATAAAATAAAATTATGTAGTTTTGATCTAGCTAGCAGCTCCATGCATGGATACCATACAAGTGGTTAGCACAACTGAATAATTTGCCATGGAGTACATAATTTAATAATAGACTGATTAAATAAAAATCACTAAGACCAGTGTAACCATAATTAATCGTACTTTTTTTAAAAGGACGGTATACTAAAAGTAGTACATGTTCAGCTATGGTGGTGATCGGTTCGGCTGAAAAGCTCATGGCTTATGGCTGAAAACACTGTAGCTGGCTGAAAAAAACACTGTAGCTGACAGAGACTTATTTAGCATAATTAAATTTAAAAAATTTTAAAAATATAAAAAATATGTTAGCTCATTACGTATAATACAAACAAATACGGGAAAAAAGAACCGGCAAAAAAGCTCAACAAAAAACCAAAAGTTCAAAAAAAGACGAAACTTATGAATAGTAAAAAATAAGCCAGAAGTAAACAAATACGGGAAAAAAGAACCGGCAAAAAAGCTCAACAAAAAACCAAAAGTTCAAAAAAAGACGAAACTTATGAATAGTAAAAAATAAGCCAGAAGTCAGAAGCCGAAGCCGAGTTGATCAGGGCACATCAGTGGTATATTACACACGTCTGCAAAGTACAAAAATTAACTTCACTAAATAAAAGCAGAGTACGAAACAATAAGGCCACTTTTAAGAAGAACTCATTCGAGTACAAACTAATACAAGGAATCAATCGCCAACATAAACAATGCGATTAGGCCTAATATAGTACTTAGTACCACGAATCAATTTTTTTTTAAGTCGTCTCTGATCCATGTCATATGCATTAAGAATATTACTATCTGACTGGGAATTAACGTAAGCAGTGACGCACCTCGGCGCTGCAAAAAAAATAGTAATATATTTCCTCTCGAGGAATCGTGCCAAAAGGAGAGAGGGGCCCACCACATGGAAGAAAAAAAAATAGGACGGCTTCAGCCCTTGAAAAAAAAAATCCAAGTTGGGGTTTGTTTATTTCCTTGTCACTGCTACGCATACGAACGGTGCCTTTTACGAGACCGTCAGTGGCAAGGCAGCTGAAATCATCTGGATCGTTAAAAATAATCTTGTTGATTAACGATGAAAATAGTTAAAAGGACTACCATAATTATTGAGACGTCTAATAAAAGATTTAGTTTCGGAGTTCGATGATACCATAGAAAATTCATATAAAAGTGATCAAAGATTAACATGGATCTAGATTGATCTTAAGGCAAAGGTATATTATAGTCTAATGGCCTTTTTATGATCTTTTTTGGATGGAAAGACCGGGTTTGTAGCATAGTGTCGCACTATAAAGAAGGGTCATAGCTAGCAGCTTAAACTTAATTTGTGCCACTTGAATCAATACAATGTTTATGCATGTATTAGAAATTCATTTGGTATAACCGCTTGTCTTGAACAATAGTATCGCTACTCGGTATTACCGGCATTTATATGCTGGTAGTTAATTTTCAGAGAGGTACTTTTTGATATTCCTTGAAACGATACCACCGCATGTGTTGCGCGGTAGCACCACAGAATGGTATGACTGCATTATTGGCGGTATTACCAATTTTTAAAGTAACGACTAATTTCTATGCATTTAATGAATCTCAAATAGCTATTGAACAATGGGTACGATAGTACCAACTACTACATGGCGGTAGTACTGTAAATTCTTTTTTTTGGAGATTTCGACTCTAACAATTATCCTGGTGAGTGGAGATTATAAATACCTCCCCACCAGCAACAAGGGTTCTCTTACTTCATTGAATACCCTTAAGTTCCTCGTGAACTCTCTATTACTTATTTGCTTATATTTCACATTTTGAGTTAGTTGAGAGCATTTAGGTGCATTGCATCATTAGTTGATCTTTGTGGCACTTGATAACCTTCAAACAAGCACCATGATTCATTACTCTTGATATTTATCGACACCTAGACTGCTTGGAGGAAGGTTGTGCAGTGATCTCTTTAAAGAAGGTTGTGAAGAGGCCCAGCACCGTTTGTGAGTGGATTGGTGCTCGCCATCTTTGAAGTGAAGGAAAAGCTACACTAGTGGACTTGAGGTTTTTAGGCTCAATTCGTGGAGCCGATCAATTCCGTTTAGGCTTACCTCGGCATGGATTAGTGAAAACCGGCAGTCTTTCATACCACAGGAAAAACATCGCATGTCTCCATTGTGATTTATTCCTTTGTCTTTACTTTTTGCATTTACATTTCTAGCACTTATAATTGAATTGGATTGTGTTGTAGAAGTTATCTAGTACAAATATTGCTTGTGGTGTCTTAGCTAAATCTAGAATATTGAGGCCTTAATTGTGCAAAATATTTTTGTTTAAGTTTTTACTTGCTAAAAATTATGATTTAGCCAAAATAATTTAAGAACCTCATATTCACTCTCCTCTAGTTGGTTATCCTTAATCCTATATAGCCCCAACAACATGTATAGGGCATATTTATTTGGACTACGGCTTTTAACTTTTAGTTACGGTTTATTAGTCTAATATGTAGTGATTGAGAACTCAAAAGGTAGAAGCCGCTGAAAAACCAAAAAAAATAAGGCCATAATTTGTCCAGGTCCATATTCCGGTGATCATTTGTTTCAAATTATTGTTTCCAATATATTATTATTTTTTCCTCTAAACACCAATTTTATGGGGTGTCAAACTTGTGTTTTAAGTAAGAAAGATTGTTTTGAGTGAAGGCTAGCTAGCAAAATTGTACTAGTTTGATGCTTGGGAGTTGTAGTGTCTCCCCGTGTTGTAGCTGGGTGGTTGTACTTTCAATTTTCAGCTATCTTCCCCATGGTACAGATGGTCGTTTGTCGGTGATCTAATAGAGCTGTTCTTCGAATATTTTTCAGGCATCCTTCCTAGGAAGGAATAATGAAGCTAGGGACAGAACTGACAGAGGTATCACCAAACTATAATGTTACATGCCAACCATTGGATAATCCAACGGTGGGGCACCTCTTGTCTTTCTGGTTAATGACCAGATTCAATTCCCACCTACCACATGTTGGATATATAGGTTATTTATGTATATGTTTAACCATAATTTTTCGATATTTGAACCCGTAACCTATGAGTTATGAGCTTTAAGTTGATTGCACTAATATGTTCTTCCCACCATCTCAAGAAAATGTATTATATAGCTCAAAAGTATATAATAAGTTGCATAATTGTAGCTACTTGTAAGTGAAGAGCTTAAAACCATGAGAGCTCTCTTGAAAAGGGAAAAATAAGTTAAGTCAAAACCACTTGTGTTTGTCGATGCCAGAGGTGGGTTCTTTTAGGCTGTGCTTTGGCTTTTAGCCTATGGTTTTTGAATTCTGACTATTCATAAGAGACAGTATGTAGAGGAAAAATAGTCGTATGTAATTTTAACCGGTATAACTGAACTCGATACAGTGTCTACCATAATCTACATATATATCCGGCTTAAAAAATACATCGTTTAAAAACTAGTTACTGTAACAGAAAATGATAACTTAAACCAAAACAAAAGGAAAACCAACCCAGATTTGCCCCCATCTTGCGTAATAAGTGCAGTCTCAACCGCTAATTAAGCTATATAAAATGATTCGCTCGGTAGTCTCAATTCTCGACATTTCCATGTCAATTAGATCTCATGTTGCTTCCCTAGTAAAGTCGATGTGGACCTCCTTCCTCAATCCTCGTCAAAACGAACAAATAATCGCCAACTTGTGTTGCAACTTGTGCCTAGTAAACACCTTTAAGAGGCATATGGAAGCAAGTAAAGAAAAACAAGGAAGCCATGATATGGGATTGGAGGAGGCAAGAAGATCTAGCACCACGCAATGCATGTTGAGCAATAGAAATTTTTGAATTTGAGATGGAATGAATGGATACAAGCGAAGCATGCATGCACGACTCTTGATGCAGCCGCAGTTTGGGAGGGTATCTATCTATTGATCATATTATTTTGAATTGCGACCGATGAATTTTAGCTATGGTTGATGGCTTATGGCTACGTTTTTCGAGACGGCGGTGGACGATAAAGATATCGACACAGACATCACACATCGTTTTGAACTCAAAAATATGTTTAAAAATGCAGCTTCGAGAAACCGTTTAGAGAAATCACATGTTTGTTTTAGTTCCTAGAGAATTCGAAATTAAAAGCCATAAAAAGAAAAGGGCATCTAAGAGTGTAGTATTAGTACTGCTTATAGTTGGCGTCAAGAATTTGTGTCCCTTCACGTGATGGATTCCTTCAAGTGTCGACCAACTTTTCGCCGTCCAGTTACCCGACGCCGACAGCTGCCGTCGGGTATTTTCCACCGTCGTTGACAGAAAGTTTCACCACACAAATCACAGCAGCGTCGCATCGAAGCTACCGGCAGACGAGGTCATGTGTCACACGCCATGCAACTGTTCACCGGTGAGATTCTTTTTTGTTTTTACTTTTTGACCTTCCAGTTCCAGTGTTCATGTGAATTTTGCCATTTTAAATCCGATCGTTTAGAAATTTTTTTCCCGATTCCTGCGTGTACTGAACTTCCAAACGGCCTTGCCGGGTTTTTCTTAATGTTGCATGCAATTTTTCTGGAAAAAATCTGCTTCACAATGGCTGGTTTGGACTGGAAATTAGCACCACATTTTTTTTAGGGATTTGATATTTCTAGTCATGCTTTAACATGACCAAAGTTAATAGGCTCAAGGACAATACCAAAGTTAAAAGGCTCAAGACAATCTAGTACAGAAAAGTCCTGTATGATTTCAAATATAGGTACATCTACAAGCATATATTCTTACACCAAATGCTTCCCCATCCATTAGAGCCAAATCTTGCAACAGTTCAAGAACAAACAACAGTACAATACAGTGGTAGTTGGATCCTAGCGACTGGATGCTTTTGTAGCTTTGATTTTGGCTTATCACTTTCTGTTACAGTGATTTTGGCGTCTTTGATATATTATAGTAGACAGTGTACTGAGTTCAGCTATACCGATCAAAATCGCATACGACTATTTTTCTCTACGTACTGTCTCTCGTGAATAACCAGAATTCAAAAATCATAAGCCAAAAAGAACCCACAAAAACCAAGTGACAGCCAAGAAAAGAACTGGAATAATTCCCCCAAGTAAAACTTGTTCTTATCTTATGATACCTGTGCTATTTAATTTAAACAAGAAATCTCTACAACAATGTATAGATCAGTCCCAGATGGTGAGGCGAAGTTAGTTTCCAGCAGCAAGAATTCTCGGAGCAGCTGATGCAGAGATCCGAGTGCAAGGAGACGAACATTTTCACTGGGGCAGTATGCAAATACAGTCATGAATTCAATCCACTGCAAGAAACCACCCCGGTGCAGAACCGAAAACGTTGAAACGCCGGGAGGGGAAAAAAGATGCCGGCTTCCCGGCAAATTTACAGTATGGCTTCTATTCAGCGGTGGTGGCTCATCGACGATGGTGCCGTCGGGTCGAACCGGAGGGAGGCCGATGGGGCGGTGGAGGCAGCTGTCGCGGCGGTTTTGGAGAATCCTGATGATGCTGCAGCGGATGACGACGACGTGAACAGCGGCAATGGTAGTGTGGGAGGGTGGTGGCTCACTTTCCATGCCCAGCTGGGAGCACCCCCTGTGCCCCCCTCTGGCCTCCTGTCATGATCTCTAGATGCATCCTGCATGAAGAAAGAACAATTTAGCACCTGATGTAGGATAAAGAAGATATATATTGGCAACAACTAAATTGGTCTTGATTTCTTTCTTTTTTTCCCGAAGAATTGGTCTTAATTTCGATGGTTCAACTGGACAGAAAGCTGAGCTAGATAGTGGTCTAGCTCAACTTTCCGTCCAAGAAAAATAAGAAAAGGACATACGTGAAGATACTCTTGAAATTTAGGGGTTGAAGGTTAATTTGAACAAATTTCGAGTGGCAAACTAATGTTTTTTTCAAAACAAATGGCAAATTTAGTACTCACCCTATGATTCAATCATAAGATGGCAGCTTGCTAGCTTTCTTTTGTTTCCAAGGCAAGCTTTCAATCGTAGTCATGTTACTTTTAATAAGATAGTATCATATTAAACAGAACATCAAAACGTGCTTAGCCGCAGGAAGGAATATTGACCGGCTATTAGAATAGGCTAATGCCAAATTGTCAACTCTCTAGGATGTTCCTTCTGGAGGAAAATTCAAACAAATTTATAATCCTAAGACTAGTAGTGCTACCCTAATTAGGCCGTTTCTGAAAATTCAGTATCCTACATATGAAAATTGTGCTAGGCATTAATATCTCCAAAATTGACAGGGAACAAGTGGACTGTAGAGTCTAAGGAAATGAGGCAAATTGATGTAAGACTTGAGCTAAACTGACAGCCACACAAGAAATGCAAGTAAATGATGCCAATTACAAGGCTAACAGCTGCAAGGGCACTTTCAGGCCGCACAATCTGCATCTGATCGTCAACATGCGAAATATCGAAGATCGATCCAAATCATGTGGTTTTACTAGTAATTTAGTATCACCTCACCTCATTATTTGAAGATATGGGATGAGATTGGGCAGGCCAGACTGGTGGATGCTCGGTCAGAAGAGGGAACCGATGAGGGCGGCCAGCCAGTTCAGAGGGAGCATCAATCTACACAAGAAGCAAAAGATTTTTCAGTTGAAACTAATAATCCCTTGGATAATTCCTTTCTGCAAAAAAAAATGGATAGGTATGTCCGCTTCTACGTCGTAATCATGCAGAAAAGAGAAACTCATTACTATGTGATGAAATAATTCGAATGGTGGGTCCGACGAAATTGAAGTAAAATTTGGACAATAGCTGTATAAGTAGGGCCTATGAAGCACACTAGGAAACAGACTTGAGCTACAATAGGGCATCATACATCAGTCACTAGCATGGTGACAGCGAGATTTTATTATTATTCGCATAATGCATCAGGTAGCCATACAAATTCACCAGTGAAATTTGACTGATTGCCCAACTTGTTAAAGAAGCATTGTACTTGCTTTTGCTCTCTTCAGTTCAGAACCTTCCAATGATCCATGGTGGAGCTGCAGACCAAGGGAGCCCTTATCCCTTTTGGGGCTCTGGGAAGCTGGTTGAGATATGCTCAAGTTCAGATCGACATCTGCGCCTGCAAATCATCGTAATCAAATTCAAGTTAATTCGATAATTCAGTTGAAAGCACGAATTTATCAGCTAATCACCAACATAGAAGTCTGCTCCCCTTTTAATTTCAAGGCAGATCTAATCACATCAAAATTTAGGTCAAGCGATACTGTGAGCATCGTTGTCTAATCATAGGTCCGGGCGAAATGAAATTTCTCAGCATGTTACCTTCAGCACCAACTTCAGTGAGCATCTCCCCATCATATGTGCTAGGCTCGAAGTTCGTCACGGCTTCTCTACCATTGCATTTGATCGCAGCCTTATCATAAGCCCTGATGTTTGAAAGTTTAAACGAAGAAAAAAGAAGAGAAGCAAGAGATTCAAGTCGGTCCTCAACCCTTTGGAAATCAACAGACAAGAAATGTAAAAAAAAAACTCTTCTTTTTTGCATCAATGACAGAATCCAAGCTCAGAACCTTGCAGCCTCTACTTCGCTGTCGAATAGCCCAAGATATATGTACCTGCATCCAAGCATGGCGTTCCCGCCGGTGAGGAATTCCCTATCCACTGCTTACAATTCTTTTTCTTCTATGCATCTAATTCTACTACATATTCCTAATGAATCAATCAGGGGAGTTGATGTAATCAGGACTGACAATATGAGACCCGATAGGCACAAGCACAAGGATGCGTCTATACTGTAATTTTGCAACATGTCAAGAAATACTACAAGAGGCACAGTTTCTTACTTCTTGCCGAGGAACTGGCCCATGCGAGCCTCCCATCGGCCGCACTTGTGCAGGGTGACGCCTCTGTATTTGGAGCTGCCTCGCGAGAAGCCAGTACTCTGCCGTCGCAGGACGTGCACGAACTCCTCCTTGGATAGGCTCTTCACCTGATGCACCAAACAACAAAGAGAATTGTGTTCTGTTCAGCTAAACAACACTTCAAGTTGAATGAAACTTGAACATCTAGTGCCTCCTTACCTGCTTCATGTCGTCCTCGTAGTCACTAAGATCGAAGTTTATGTCCGTGTCGATGCCGCGGAACTTGATCGCCGCTCGATCATACGCCCTGTGAACCATGTAAACCCGTTGCAAGGTTAACCCAGTGAAACAACGCGAATAGGATTTCAGTACAGGGCGCAGAGCACAATTCCGTGCATATATATACCTTGCAGCAGCATGAGCAGTGTCAAATCCACCTGTATTGGTTGAATCATTCATGGATTAGAACATGGTTTCAGATCAATAGGTAAGTAAGCTCAGAATTAAGTAGCAGAAGCAATTTGCTCACCTAAGTACACTTGCTTGCCGCAATCCCTGCATTACCAATGAACAAGAGAGAGAAAAGAGTTCAGGAACTGATTGATTGACTTGCGAAAAGGCAAATTTGGAGAGGATTTGTGTACGGACCAAATATGGGATTCCCAGCGGCCGGTGCGGCGGTAGAAGGTGACGCCGCGGTACTGCGAGCTGCGGGAGCGCGGGCCGCGGCGGCTCTTCTTGGTAGCCTGCGGCTGCGCCGGCGGCGCGTGCGCCTGCGGGAGCGGCAAGATTCTGATGTCCGGCTGCGGGCCCGGCGGCTCGGGGCGTAAGAACCCGAGCTCGGCCCCAGGCTGCGGCACGGGCCGCGGCGGGCCGGCGTCGACCGGGAAGAGCTCCTGGGTGACGAGCTGCTGCCGCCGCAGAGGCGACGGCGTGGCCTCCTCCTCGTCATCGGCAACGCCCACGTCTTTCTCGCCCTCGGCCGACGCCGAGCTCCTCATGATGCTGAACTCGAGCACCGCCAGCGGCGGGGGCGTCGAGCTGGAGCCCTCCTCCGCGGGCGCACCCGCGGCGCCTCCGCCGCCGGACGCCTCCGCGTTCAGCACCGGCGAGTCCGACGTGCCGGAGTCGCTCCGCGCCATCGCTTCCGGCTTCTCCGGCGCCCCGTCCGCCACGTTCAGATCCAGCTCCATCTCCTCCTCCACCTCCTCAACCAAGATCAATCCCAACTCCCAATCAACACCCCTCAAACCCAAACAACCAGACCAAACTCACAAACAAATATTCCCAACACTTCACAAACCAATCACCATCCTCACAATCCCAGACTCAACCTCGAGCTTCTGCTTGCTTGGTCGCTCGATCTATTTCAAGAAGAAGAACCAGAGGAGGAAGAGGTAGAAGCAGGAGAGGGCCGAGTCGTTCTTGCGGTACATTTAGCCTCCACAATCGCAGTAGCCTCCTCAGTCCCAATCCTTGACGGCCATCCTACACACGACCAGAGGGTACGAACGATCCTACTACTGTCGCTTCACGAATCAAGCAAGAACAATTGGGCCAACCCGGGACCCCCAGCAGAGGGAGTACGGCCGGTGGTGTCAGGGAGGTGGGAAACAAAAGGTGAGGATTTGGGGGGGGGGGGGAGGCGGGACCTTTCCGAGCTCCGGCGGCCGGCGCCAGCGAGCGGTGGGAGCGAAACGGAGGCGGAGGGGAAGAAGCGTTGGTGTGGGTGTGCGAAGAGGGGAAAAGAGGCAGGCGGTATATATAGAAGCGGGGTCGCGGGAAGTAGCCGGTGGCAGCCGGTTATCCTTAAAATCCTTCCTGATTTGGGAGTCCCATTTTTCGCTCCTCGCCTTCCTCTCACTTCACGGAAAATTCTATTGTATCATGATGACATGAAATGGTTTGTATCACAAGCTAATTAGAAGATAATACGTGGCATAAAAATTACTGTAGCATGCGCAGAACGGCACATATACACATCTGCTATAGTGTTGCTACAGTGTGAGCCACAGTGTATATGTGCCACGTGTTAGACGCTGGTTGGTTTGTTACATATATTCATCTGTGCCACCGTGATACAATAGAAATTTTCATCATTTCACTGCTGCGCTACTGCTCTGCTGGGGTGTTGGATTTGGCCGAAGGAGATGAGCAACACAGGGAAAAGGACGTCTTTTGCCGTGAGATGCTAGGGAAATACTTGGGCATACCGCTATGCTCCCTCCTCCATGACCAGATTTGTTATTTTTAGCTTCGGCTTATAGCTTATAACCACAGTTTATAACTTTTAAACTTTTTATTAGATAATACAGAGTAACAGAAACTCACGTGCTATTTTAGCCAATATAAATAAAGTCATTGTAGTGTGTGTACTATAATCAACTTATAGACCCCCGCTTTCAAAAAACACTCTATTTAAAATCTAGTTATTGTAAAAACAAAAGGCAGCTTTTAAAAACTGAAAAAAAAGGATACCCATGGTCGTGTCTCTGCCATGAAATGATTTGTATTATGAGCCAATTAGAAGATGATATTGTGGCATAAAATTACTGTAGTATGCGCAGAACCGCACATAAACACATCTGCTATAGTGTTGCTACAGTGCGGGCTACAGTGTATATGTGCCACGTGTCAAACGCTGGTTGGTTTGTTACATATACTGATCTATGCACCATGATATAATAGAAATTTTCATCATTTCACTGTTGCACCACTGCTCTGCTGGGGTGTTGGATTTGGCCGAAGGAGATGAGCAAGACAGGGAAAAGGATCGTCTTTTGCCGTGAGATGCTAGGGAAATACCAGGGCATACCGCTATGCTCTCTCCTCCATGACCGGATTTGTTATTTTTAGCTTCGGCTTATAGCTTATAATCGCGGTTTATAACTTTGAGCTGTTTATTAGAGAATACAGAGTAACAGAAACTCACGTACTATTTTTGCCAATACAAATAAAGTCCATATAGTGTATACTACAATCAACTTGTAGGTTTCGTTTTTAAAAAACACTCTATTTAAAAGCTAGTTACTGCAAAAACCAAAAAGTAGCTTTTTAAAACTGAAAAAAAAAAAGATACTCATGGTTGTGTCTCTGCCGTTGGATTCAACACGAGTTTTTTCGTATTCTAATTCACTTTTGAGAAAGTCATTTGAACAAGGGAATTTCGTTCGGTTCCTGCAGAGATTACCGCTGTTTTCTGAAGGGGAAAAAAACGCGTCCTCAAAACTAACTAGGTAATTTGTAAATATTAGGATTCCACGGGAAAAAGACTCAAATTGAGCTAATTATACGTATGTGCGAAGAGAGTACAAATGTATGTTCAAAATGTTAGGAAAGACACCTTTTTGTTTTAACAGGTGGTACAAGTACAAATATATGCAGTGGCGGATCCAGGAAAAATTTTAGGAGGGACTGAACAAAAACGATACAGCGATATAACTCCACTATGTCCCTCCTACACCATACATCTATAGCTAAAAATTTACCGCTGGATCCGCCCCTGAATATATGCATTTTTGTTTTTCATATCCTAACTAAATAGGCCGTATACATATGTGTGGGGTTTTTTTCTTCTAATGGACCACATGGAGCACACTGCGTCGCACGGACCACGCGATCTGTCCTCTTCTGCCCTTGTTAATTATCTCTTGCTACACTTATTAGATACTAGCAACATAAGCGCCGCGTGATGCCGCGCTAGCTATCATGTGAATCGAAGTAAAAGAGACGGCAATTCGTGAAGTTTTTTTAAAAAAATTGAGAACACGTGCGTAATTTCAAGAAAACGGAAGACCTTTTTCGCAAAAAAAACTGAGGACCTGTACGTAACTAAACGAAGACCCATACGTCATTTTGGAAAACTGTAGGGTGCTATCCTGCAAAGGATACGCATTTTTGGTGAAGCGGAGGGTGCTTTTCGAAAAAAAACCTGGTAGGGATCTTTTTGCAAGAACGGAGACCTTTATGTATTTTTGGAAAATATAGGAGCCTTTTCGCTAAAACCATGAGTGTGCCTCCTTAATTAGCGCTAGATGGTTAGTGCTAATTAAATGCGATATATTAGTACCCGGGGGAATTCAGCGCTAATTAATGGAGAACAGCACCGCACAGTGGTGCTGTACTGTGCTACAGTAGACGAGACCGCGCGCCATCAACCGCTGGTTAGGAACGCTCAGCATTTGCAACATGTGCACACGCGTCAACTGAAGGGAAACCAAAGTCGACGTGGCACGCCTGGCTAGCCAGAGTTTCCCCCGGCTATAATATACGTAGTATATATATATATATATATATACTTGCCGGTCTTTGCATCGATCTAGTACTGCGTACCCTTGATCGATCGATTGGGCTAAAAATAATAATTTACGGCTGAAATTATATTGTAACTGATTGAAATTACACTATAACTAAAGGTGACTTATTTGACATAATTAAATTATAACATATACAAAGACGGGGGACTTCCGCGCAGGAGACCGCAGCCACGTCGCCCCAGCGCTCGGCCGGCCGGTGCGTGGCAAGAGAATTTGCGTACGGTCCTTTTTTTCTCGCGAAAAGGTCCCTGCAAGTTTTTCCTTTAAAAAAATTTTTTGGATGGCGCCCCGCGGGTTTCCAAAATTACGTATAGGTCCTTATTTACTTACGTACAGGTCCTTACAAGTCCTCGATTTTTTGCAAAAAAAACCCTTTGATTTTCCAAAATTACGCATTTGTCCTTGATTTTTTTTATGAAACTCCCTTTGAATTATCGTCTCTTTTACTTTGGTCCGCACGGTAGCTAGCATGGCGTGCACCTCGCTTATGCAGCTAGTTTAAAAAAATTAAAAGTAAAAAAATATGTTAGCTCATCACGGACAATGCAAACGAATACGGAAAAAAAAACTAGCAAAAATGCTCAAAAAACCAAAAGTTCAGAAAGAGACGAAATTTATAAATAGTAAAAGGTAAACCAGAAACTCAAACCAAAATAAGCTGAACATAAGGCAACTAAAACTCCATTCACTTGCTATATGTTGGACATGCTCATCCCATGCTTGATCCAAGATAGTTTTGTCGGAGTTATCATGTAATGCCTATGTTTTCTGGCCGTGCGCCGCATTAATCCTGTATTGATCGGTAAGAAGAAAAAAAGAGCTTCTTTAGGTAGTTAATCTCAAGGTGTAGTAATTTCTTTTGGAGAACGGCAATGATTTCTATGTCATTCATTTTTTTTCTTTTTAAGAATATGTTCATTCTTTTTATTTGACTGCAACTCCAACAAGGATATACATGCATCTTCGATGTGCCTCAGCAAACAAGAGGAGCAGAGACAAAATACTATGTGTAGACGTAGTAAATCGTTGAAGTGTGTTCTTGCTGTTAGGCAGGAGCAGCTCCAGGAAAATGGGTTATTGGGGTCACCATATGCTAACCTAGCTCACTTGAGCCTGAAGCCGGGTTGTACCGGAGGTCGCTAAGGATATGCGCAGTGGTATAGATAATTGTTATTTATAATATTTTTATGTCATCTATAGACAACATTAAAAACAGCTCATACAATAGGTTGTCTTTTTGTATGTCTCTATAGACAGTTTCTCCATCACATAATGTGCCTTATTTATTGTGTTATAGTCGACTACTACATAACAGACGACCTAATTCTCTATACTCCATCTCTCCTCCACATCATCGAGTGTCCAATGTGACAAGATTTATAGATAGCTGACATCAGTAGAGGAACTAGAACAAAAATGACCGGGATTTACCACTTCACTATATATATAACAATATATATAGTTTTCAAACAATGTTGTGCTAAATAGTAATAAGTTCGGTAATTTTAACATCAATACTTTAATGTAACCGATGACACGTATGATAATAAATAAGTAGTAATCGAAATACTTGCTAAAATAAAAAAGCCTGATAATAATATTGATTAGTTGCAGCAAACTGAAGAAACTAATGGTGAAACCACATACAAAAGTTGAAAGCATTAGTAAAATACATCATTCGATCTCAATGGCATGTTAAAAGAGAATAAAATTACTTAAAATTTTCAAGTAAAAAATAGCAAAATGATTAAATGTAAGTTAATATATTATCTTTTAGTATTTACGTTATTTTCAAGTTTATAAAGCGATAAATCATAACATCATTAGTAATTTTCATCAATTCTTATTTCTCCACATAACAAATAAATATATCATTCATGACATTATCACCAATTAATTGAAAAGTCAGTTAGATATTTGTATGCTCAATAGTTTAAAAACAATATAATAGAAAAATATGTCAGTGATTTACTTACTTGACATTGCGGTCAAATGCTACAATTTTGCCTCCGATTTGCAATGAACTAGGCTGGTATTCCAAAAATTAAAATTGAAACCCGAAGTTTTAACCCTACAATTCAACAAAAATCAATCAACAATCATCATCTTGAAATCCTAACTCACAAATTAGAATAATCGATAGAAATTCAGAGTAAAGTACATATTGAGTGGGTGGACCTAAGCTTCCTTCAACTGATGAGGGCGTGAGGCAATATGGACCATGCGACGCCACAGTGAGATGGTAGGCAAGGGCAATCGGTGGCGCCGATTTCTCTCATTCTCCAGCGACCTGTCGCTGTCTAGCTGAGTGCGGTTGTATGACGGACGTGGTGCACATCTTTTAGCCAACCATGTGAGACGAACAAGCATCGAGGGCTACTACGAGGTGACATGCTTCGAGATCATTAAATGGATGCCGTGGCCTATTGCGATCCTCTCTCATACACTAGCTCAAGAGCTGGCTTGGTATGCTGTAGTTGCCTCATAGATTGAGGGAATCGGAGGCTTCTCGTGAACTGCTACTAACTACTAAGAATTTGGATTGCTAGTGTTCTTTTTATTGGGTTTCAAGGAAAGAACCGGGTACACTGAGTTTAGCCTGGGGGTTCACACATGGACTGAAAGTGCTAATACCTGCTAAAATTTTTTTTAAACCCGATATCATATGACACCGAGATCCACTAGGTAGTTCCGCCTTGGCTGACATCACAATATTGTACGTAGCCTCGGAAGGCCTTGCCTTTTACGTAAATTATTAAGAAAACATTACTTTCTACCGTCATATTGGAGGGTAACTCTTCTCGATCACAGTGTTGGCTGACTAGGTCTAACTAAGAAACACAAGCTCGGTATGCACGGTTAATTATGTCTCAATACAAATTATCTAACGCAAGATGGATACATGTACGCTACCTATTCATTAAACAAAATAAAAAAAAACTATTGAGCCGTAGTGTAACACATTGATTGACTATTTCGTTCTAGCTAGAACGAACTCACTGTACAGATAGGCCAATAGAGCCCACAGAGTTAATCGGGATTTGGCAGACGTGAACAGTGCACATGAACCAATAGAATACGAAATGACACCAGCAACCATTGGTAACACATCGCTTTCGATCGACCTTAGCAGCTTAGCTAGCTACAAACAAGAGCAAATTAACAGTATCATGTGGGCTCCGATGCATGAGTGTAATTAAATAAATTACGCTCCATGTCACCAAGAACGCTGGCGATTATATACAGTCGAAAATTATGCATTGTTCACGATGCATAATCTCATTTTAGGCGGTCGATAATTACTGTCAGATTAGATGCTGTTTCATTAAATTGACTTCGGTTTGCAATTACTTATCGTTTTGTATTTTCTTGGCAAATTTCGACCAAACGTGCTTATTGGGGGGAGTGTCCCATTGCCCAGTCGGCCCACTGTACATAAACTGAAGTATATATATGACGAAAAAGTAAGCTTATGTAAAGCATGACAAGGAAAAGACAGGTATACCCATGTTAGTAAAGACCTTAAGAGGAGCATTTGTGTAAACATCTATATCCATAGCTGTAAATATGATTCATAGGGCACCATGGGGAAGAGGAGAAAATATTAAGAGGAAAAGACTATTTTCGGATTGAGTACAATGTATCTATCCTACATCTCTCCCCTCTCTTGAGATTTAGGTTCCGGGTACCCCTCTCGGGCCTCCTAAAGACCCGTTATCTACTGTTTGGCTCGTAACCACAACAGCTGGTGCCATCCATAGAGAGTGGCGTGAAGCCACAAGTCAAAATTGAGCCTCCAACGCCACCACCGAACCGACTGAGTCTGATGGTACCGAAGAGGAAGGCGACGCCAGCCCCGAAACGAAGAGGATGTGTAACACCCCACCTATCCGCTGGGCCTAGAGTGCTACCATCATTGCATATTAATATCACTTTTAGACATCTATTAAACAGAAATTAAGCAAACCCTACCTTGTTCATGAAGCAGCAACCACTTACACCATACCATTTTTAAACAACTATGCTAGCTTGCTGGTGGAGTTAAACATACTACCAAAAGCTAGATATGTGAAGTACTGCAAGAACGTGAAGTTATTCATGTGCTACACCCGCCTGTGCAAGGCGTCCTCCACAGCTACCTAAAAATAAAACAACAAAGCAAGGGTGAGTCCAAAGACTCAGCAAGTACACAATAGAACGAATAAACACGACCAAACATGTAAGCAAATCAACCATCCATAACATACTCCGTATGCATTGCCATGCTCATATCATCATTCTCATATTTCCACATTAATCATAACGTATTCTCTATGCATTGTCATATTCCAACATTGCCAAATCATCAATGCAATGCAATTCTCTAAGGTGAAATTTGCTGGATGATGAACACCCGAAATGCGAGACGGTGCCGACTGTCCCTAGGCGGTTCGGAAACCTCTGAGAGCGCTAATTATACGGCTCTCTAGACGATGCCGACCGTCCTAGGATGGTCTGGGAATCTCTGCGCGCGATACTAAATCGACACTCCAAAAAGGTCGATGGGTCTGACGACAAAACTACACTCCTTAATCGCTATTGTTTTCCCTTATGCATAATTGGGGTATTACAGGATGCCTCCAGGGTAGACTTCCCCCACCAAGACCTGTTGATCATTGCGGCTAGCATAGCAGGGTGCGAAGTAAGGAGGGTCTTTGTGGATGGGGGTAGCTCCGCGAACCTATTGTTCACTGGCGTCTTCAATCATATGGGTATCCCACAAAGTGGGCTTCAACCGCCCAAGTTCCCGCTATAAGGCTTCGCCGAGAGTTCGGTCAACGTGCTAGGTCAAGTAGCACTTGAAGTCACCTTCGGGCGAGGTGAGCAAGCTTGGACGGAGGTGGTCAAGTTTCATGTGGTAGACCTCTCGTACTTGTACAACACAATCCTAGGGAGGGCCACCCTAAACGTGTTTGGGGTGGTCCCACATCACAACTACCTCTGCATGAAGCTTCCCGGCACGAAGGGGTCATTATGGTACTCGATGACTAGGAACTCGCGTGGTAGATCGAAGTAGCTGTGCAAAGTCCACACCAAAAGGTGCACACATTGGGCGATAGCCCTGCTACCCCCCTCTAAGCCCTACAACCCCTCTATTGCAAGGTGGGCCCCAAAGACGAAGCTGGATGGACAGGTCAAGAAAATGCCTCTCGTCAACGATGATCCATCGAAGCAAGTTTTCGTGCGGGTGTAATTTGACCTTAGATGTAGAGCGAAGCCTGTAGAGGTCCTCTGGCAGAACGTGGATGTATTTATGTGGTCCCCCACTAACATAACTGGGGTAGACCAGTCCATAATCAAGCACATGATATCCCTTGACAGGCAGGAGGTCACTATGCTACTCATCATTGGCATCGTCTATGAGATCGTCCATCCGAACTGGCTCGCCGACCCAGTATTAGTGAAGAAGGCCAGCGGGAAGTGGTGTATGTGTGTCAAATTCATCACCCTCAATAAAGCATGTCCCAAGGACAATTACCCTCTGGCCGCATCGACCAGCTAGTGGACACCACGGCGGGGTGCGAGGTGATGAGGTTACTAGACGCATACTCCAAATATCACTAAATCCAAATGGCTGAGGAAGACGAAAACAAGACCAGTTTCATCGTCCCCATAGGGACATTTAGCTTCCTCATAATGCCCTTCAGGCCGAAGAATGCTGAGGCCACCTTCACAAGGCTGATTGCTCAAGTCTTACCTTTGCAATTGGGTTGGAACGTCAAGGCACGGTGACCTAAGCAACAGGATGTATTCACATACACACGTGGCACGGAGAGGACTTTTGTGGCGAAGCCTGCACGTCGGCCCGAAGACTTACGCATCAAACCCCGCCCATCGCTTCAAGGACTTCAAGGATGAGGTCTAGCTGCTGGCTCTAGGATTTACAAGATGAGGTCTAGCTGTCGGCTTAGGGACTTTCAACGCGAAACCCACCCGTCGATTCGATGACTTCTAAGATGAAGCCTGGCTACCAGCTCAATAGCCGCCACATAAAGCATCAATTTGTTTGCCTAAGGGATCGCAACAGTGGGCCGTTAGGATGGAGGGCCAAAGCGTGAAGTACATGGTTTCGACTTATCGATTACGAGGCCCTTATCCATGAGAAGCTACTGTTGGGGAGTGGCCACCACCATGACCTAATTGGCCCATTGTACACAAACTCAAGTATATATGTGACCAAAAGGCATGCTCATGTAGAGCATGCCAAGAAAAAGACATGTATACCCGTTAATAAAGAATCCAATATGGGTATTTGTATAAACAAACTCACCCATGGTTATAAATATGGTCCATAGGACACCATGGGGAAGAGGAGAAAACACTAAGAGAAAAAAAAGACTATTTTTAGATTAAGTACAGTTCATCCATTCTACAACTCCCCCTCTCTTAAATTTTAGGCTTCCGGTACCCCTATTAGACCTTCCGAAGTTCTATTACCTACTGTTTGGTGTACAATCATAACAGTTCTATTAACCCTTAGTGATGTTAACTACAGCCATGGATCATTCTCGTTCTACATACATACATAGACCTAAAACAACATCATCCTATCTATAAGTGAGACCGATCGAATAAGCTAGTAGCAGCCACTAGCACAGACCTATTTACATGTCCACGTATGCTAAAGACTTAGTTGCAATATTGAAGCCGTCGTGATCGCCGAGCAAAGCAAGTTTTAATTAATTAATCAATTAATTTCGGACAAGAATATACATGTGTGTACATGTGTCTGTCTGTCTGTATGTATGTATGTATGTATGTATGTGGACATGCACTATTCATAAATTTCGTCTTTTTCTGAACTTTTGACTTTTTTTTGAGTTTTTTTACCGGTTCTTTTTTTCCTCGTATTTGTTTACATTATACGTGATGGGCTAATATGTTTTTTCTATTTTTAAATTTTTTTAAATTTAATTATGGTAAATAAGCCTCTGTCAGCTACAGTGCTTTTTTCAGCCAGCTACAGTGTTTTCAACCATAAGCCATGAGGCTTTCAGCCGAACCGATCACCACCTTTAACGCATGAACCTACCGGAAACGGAAGGTCAACGTGCTCGCTCAGTCGCCGCTCGTCGGAGGGCACACGGATACCATTAATTGGTAGGTGGCTGCATCATTGGTGGCTAGCAATGGTGAACTGCTGTGGCATGCTTGCATGATTGCAATGTGGATGTGCCACTGTGTAATGGATCGGTGTCCATGGACATGTGCCGTGTTTGTTGCTTGGTGTTTTCCCCGACGTGTGGCGAATCGACAGTGTCCGTCTGTCCACAGCTTCTTCCCAACGCTATAACACAAAGAAACATCACAGACAGACGGTTCACAACTGGTATTACAGGCGGTTATCAAACTGTCTTGATTTATATGTCTGTGATAATAGCTGATTACTACAGAAATCTCGAAAACTGTCTGCGATAATTATAACACAGACGATTTTTCAAAAAAACCGTTTGTGATATATCACAGATGGTTCTTAAATATAGCTGTCTATGAAATATTAGTTATCACAGACGGTTAGTGCAAAAAACCGTCTGTGATATGTCATATATCACGGACGGTTCTCAAACATAGACGTCTATGATATCTTACATATCACAGACGGCTAATACCAAAAACCGTTTGTGAAAGCTATTTGAATATCTATATTATTTCCTGCTTTTCGGCTAGCCTCAAGAAATGCTAGCCATACCCTCTAAAAACAAGCAAACATATTACATATATAGCACACGACAATCATTACACAGATATCACAAATGAATTAAACAACTAAATAAAGTATATTTCGATGAATTATTTGATTAACACAATTGATTGATTACAATTGTATCAAATGTTTCAACATCTAATCTTCATCGCCGGGTAGAACTCTGCAGTCTTGTTTATGACCTCTGTTATCAAACATTGGAAGAGTTTTTCTTGAATTTCGACGAGATTGTCAAAATCGAATGTACTTACGTCGAATTCCACGCGCTGTCACTAGGAGTGTTAAAGTCGTTACCATATATACATACATACACACATACATATATAATCACAAAATAATTATTAGACAAATCTCTGGATCATTCGTCTTAGTGGCCATCATGTCCTTCATATGGTGCTAAACGTAGAATTCACATACGTTGCTCTATAGCTACTGGTGGCACTGTAAAAATAAAATTATATACATAGGTATTGTCAGTTCTAAAGGCATTATTACAAAGTGTGATATAGGATTGTTGTGTTGTAACGGGTACTAGAAATCACGTCCTGTGTCGCAGTGTGGTACTGGATTCCTTGTGTCTCCCTCCCTAGACAACGTAAGTGCTGAATGACCTACGTGATTCCAAAATGTTAGCCTCGGCCATTGCAAACAAAAGGAAGACTATAATAGAGTTATGTATGGATCAAGAGGAAATGAGTTTACCTGTCAAGTGTTTGTTGCACACGGGTGAAGTCATAGTTGCTTCTAAATAGGGAATCAAGGTATATTACCTTACTCCACATTGGTACAATCACAATTATAATCCAGTAACCCCTATTCATGTATATCGCCATAGTGATTAATCCTAAGTTCATGTAGTGTATAAAGTACAAATAAAATTTGTATGGCAAATAGTGAAGTACTTACCCCTGGTTGAAGGGTACCATGATATAGTCCTTGTCACTGTGAGTAAGCAATCCCCATGTTATGTAATCTTGGACGAAGGGTCTGTTATCGATGATGGATTGCTCAAAGACTAAGTGTGGGTCAAGAAAACCCACCGGTTCTCGCCGTTGCCGGACTTGTTGGATCATGTATCTATACATAAGTAATAAGTTATGACATTTATCGGTATTACATGAATGTAGAACTTGATTGTACAATACATTTAAAGTGTCCAGCATTGTAGAAGTGAGACGTCAAATTCGTCGAGGTTGAATAGTAAGAATAAATCTTCAAAAATCACGATGATGTAGCCCGAGTCGTGGAGGAAATACGCCTCCATGTATCTCACAGTGAATCCACTGTGCCAATTTGGCTTCATGTTGGACCTCTACATGTACCAAGTATGCAAAGTATTGCAAATCAGTCCAACTCTGGGTAATTGTGACTCAGGGACCAACGACACTCCGAGCATAAACTTCCATTCCCTAGGAGGCTCATTAATCTTCTTCAATTGGGCCTTAGCGCCTCGCTTGCGATACATTTTCAGCATCGCCTTCACGGATAGCGTGCTTAATTGATTAGCATAGAATTTCTGGGTAAATTTTGCTAGCGTGCTTAATTTCTGGATAAATTTTGCCTTATCGTATGTTTTGTCACGTCTATTGCTTTCTGATTGGAAATCTATGTGAAGCATATGGTTAAGAAATAGAATGATTGTTCAGTAAAGGCCAATGACAGCACCCTTTACAGTCTACACTTGTTTAGTAAGAAATAGAATGCTTTTCTGATTGAAAATCTGTGTTAAGCAATAAGCATACGGTTATTAGTGGGACTGTGAATTGCATCGGAAAAGTTGAGCCTGCTGAGAAGAAGTAGAAGAAGTGTACCTCGAAGGTTTGGGACCACTGTATTAAATACACGGTGACTGTTGACATAAAAAATGGTGGAAAAGATAAACAACTTTGGACGTAGTGCAATAAATGTCCTCATAAAGCTCGATGTGAGACCTCAAGGGGCACGAAGGCCTTGTGGAATCATTTGTTAAATGTAATGAAGTTAAATGAACTAGTGATGTACTTGACTATGGGCAATTTGTACTTTTGAACCATGTGACATCTAGCTATTTAGCTACTACTTGTTTAACTAGCTTCTATCATTTACTTGCTACTTTGCTAGCTAGAATTTACTAGTTACTTAAATTGTCCATGTCACCATGTGAAATTTGCTTTCACGCATTATCCGATTAAATAGTCATGATCGAAACTAATCTTATTCGGAGCGGCATGTATTCGCTCCGTATTCATGACCGAGAATATCCGTATTTGTATTCGAATCCGGTACTATCCGTGTCCGACTCCGACAAAAAATATGAAAAAGGATACGTGATGAGCAATATCCGTCCATATTCGCTTTGTCTATACCCCTAATAATAAGGTGTCTTATATAGCTTATTTTGTAGAAGTGCGACATGATTCAACAAGCTTGGCAATGGACGGCAGCGACAAGGTGGTGAATACTACTGAGAGCGACACGTTTCATCGATGATTCTCTGACCGGTGTGAGCATTATATACAGGAGTTAGGCCGGACGAGCTGAGGTAGTAGGAAGAGCACAGCGAGTGATTGGGCGAGGCACTCTAGTACGCGCTGATTGGTGCAGGAAAGAAACTCGTCACGGTTGAGATAAGACTAGACAGACTGAACTTGCACCCACCGGCTACGCTAGCCCATTCATGAATCGACAGAGATGATGTTTTCTCCCATCCCCTCCATCATCCATCGAGTCGCCGATCGATCGATCGATCGATCGACAAACTAGAAGCATCACGAGAGCGCACTGGATCTCGAGAGGCCGCTGCGAAAGTTTAAGCTTATAATTAGTTTGTTTTTCTGAGATATTGAATTATGAAAAAGAAAAAAAATTGAAAACTAGGGTCCCAACCTACTCTTTTTTTCCTAACCTGAGCACCCACATATTATTTACCTGTAGGACAGTGGCTTCTCTAACTGCCTGTCATGCCTTTTTCATCATCATTAATCCCAAACACCTCTTCATCATTATTATCATCAAGCACGTGAACTTTTTTAGAAATTCATTTTATGCAGGAGTGATATTAATCTAGCATAAAAATAACTTTTCAGCGAAATTACTCTGTTTCAATGATCAAAAAACATACTTGTCTAAGTATGGATCAAAAGTCTCAGTTTCATGTTCTCACAGGTGAAATTCTTCATTCGGGCCTGATTCTTTTTTCTACAGTTAGCACGTACGCTACGTTCAATTTAAAGATGCAGAAAAATAAATTCTACCAAAACATTTCCGTACAATTCCTATAATTAATTTAACCAATTTCAGATTTTTTTTTTACAACTTAATTGCTATTTTAAATCTCCACGCAAAGTTAGTCTATGGACAACAATTATTTCACACACTAACACAACACACAGCACACATGCACACAACACTCGCTAGCACAGCACAGCACCGCACTATACACACACAGAGCACCTCACTCACTCCTCCCTCTTTGGATCCTCTATAGAATGAGTAGATTCTACAATCTTCGCTTTCTGGTAATTCATGACAATCTCAATAAATAATGAGATAGAAATTGAATTGTGAGTATAGAACATGTACACAACAATTGTATATTATACAATAAGTTTTCAAAGTAAAGCTTACTCATCTGGTTGTCATTAATTACCCAGTCATTAACACATAATAGAGCTTGAACTTACAGGCGGCAGTTTGACGATAGCAGGTGCGATGGAGACAGCAGAGCCAAACGGCAGCGGCTGCTGGAGAAGATGAACCAGAGGCACAAAAACTCTAGATTTGCTCTGATACCAAGTTATAAATAGCGCTTGTATTCATCATGAGGCTAATGGACCAGTATATATACAAGTACAGATATGACAAATATAAAAACAACTTATTATACAATAGAGAAAATACACACTAATAGTACACATCTAACACAGGCAGCCTCTAGCGGTCATGGTTGCTTAAAAGTCTTACATGTACTTACTTGATCAATCGATTTCCCTTTCTTCCTTCCTTTCATTCGTTGATAAACCCTACTTTTTTCCTTCCTCCGAAATGCGATGCTATCTTGACATTATCCCCAGGTCACCTCAAGAAATTACCCTCGCAAATGTGACGTGTCCCTCGCTAGAGCCAATCATGAATTGACAAGTAACCTCCCAGACAGAGCCAGAGACAGAGACAGGCCGATCAAGACCACAATAATTAATTAGTGAATAAATAAATAATCACCATCTTAAAGGTATACTAGTGATAAACCTTTTGTTAATCCCCACCTGCATGCAGGATTAGTAGTAGTACTCTTGTTGTTCTGCTGGAGCCAACTAGTACGGCAGGATCCAACGGACAAGCCCTAACAAAAACTTAGGCTCTGATAAATTCGGCTTCAGCTTCTGGCTTATTTTTCACTATTCATAAGTTTCGTCTTTTTTTGAACTTTTGGCTTTTTGTAGAGCTTTTTTGCCGGTTCTTTTTTTCTGTATTTGTTTGTATTATACGTAATGGGCTAACATTTTTTTTTATATTTTTAAATTTTTTTAAATTTAATTATGCTAAATAAGCCTCTATCATCTACAGTGTTTTTTTCAGCCAGCTACAGTGTTTTCAACTATAAGCTATGAGCTTTTCAGCCGAACCGATCACCACCTTAGAGAAGTGCTATAGAACATTCAACTATTTTTGAGGTAGTCAGATTTTGAAGCGTTAGATTTCAATACAACAGATCCCCCATACAGCTCTCTCTAAAAAAATGATCTGGGGCATTGGATCTCCATCAAACGGATCCACCCATATAAGTTCCCATCCAAAAAATGATCTGAGGCGTTGGATCTCTATCCAACGGATCCACCCATATAAGCCCCCCTTCAAAGAAAAAGATCTGAGGCGTTGGATCTTCATCTAACGTTTTCAAATTTAACTAATTTTATCTTAAAAAATAGTCGAATGTTGTATAATCACTCCCGAAAACTTAAGGCCTCACATGGCCAATTTATATTTAGAGACTTCTGTCACCGGATTGCCCTGCCCCTTGAGATCTCCAAGAGCCAGCCGGCCGGTTTGACAAGTTAATATGAATAAATCTGAATCGAATATTAATAAACTGATAAGTTATTTTAAAAAAATTATTTTAATAAACCGCTCTGAGATGGTAGTAAGGAAATTATTCTGTTTATTTATTTAAAAGAAGACATAAACCATAAGGTGAAGCATGAACCATCAAGAGCGCTGAGCTACTCGCCTTCTGTTAGATGATCCAATTGTGCAATTATTAGTGGTATCTGTGTTGGTATCTTGAATCAGGGCTTCAATTCATGGGAACAATAACGATGCTTAAAGAACTTCGTGAAGCATCTAAATTTCCTAATGAATGCTTACAAGAACCTCGTGAAGCATCTAAATTTCCTACTGATTGTCTCTTGTCCGGTTTGCTTCTGCCTGTAATGGCATGATTCCACATCGGTTTTTGCTAATTATCGGACAAATTTTCTTGCCATTAGATGTGCATAGAGATGGAAGTTAATCTATCGGGCACATAATTCGATTCATGCTTGACAAGGAAAAAATATTCAGGTGACTGATGTATAGACACCCCTTCCGATTAGTTCATGTGCTTGTAAGCGTAAGCGCCGTAAGCATACATGAAAAGTAAAAGATTAAGAAAATAAAGAAGGAAATACCTCCGTACCAGTGGCATGCAAAATCCAATCTCAGCCTTTTGTCCAATGTCTGTCAAGATTTTCTATACTCAAACTTCCAAGGTACTAAATTATAATAAATACATATTTCTTTTTAAGTTTTCTTGAGCTATTTCTTCATTTTGTCATCTATTTAGCTCTATCCTCATTTTTATGGCTAATTTAAGCTCCCTTGAGCTTCTTTCCGTAGAGAATATATGATTACATGTAACAATATTATTTATCCTAAATGATAATTTTTAGAGAAATTTTCAACAGTAGTTTGCCAAAATTTGAATATGAAACTTACAAATTTATCTATAAAAAAACCAACATGTAACAAAAACATCCTTATAGTGTTAGAGTACATCTTAAACTCGCACCCCATCGAAAAAATCCTAACTCCGCCACTGGCTTATCCCCTGCGGTGCGGGTAGACAACAGTACGTGCTTCTCGCGTCGGGCACGCTTCTGTACGCTACTCTAGCCTCTTTAGTTGATCTTTACAACATGAAAAAGAAAAGGATAAGATATTTTTAGGGTGTGTATAGGTATCACCTGGATATTTTCTTCCTAATAATCATCTAAATTTCGGACCGTTGGATTAGAGATCCAACGGCCTCTTTTTTTGGAGGGGGGAGATATTTTTTTTGGAGGGGGTGGGGAGAATTCGTGACCGTTAGATCTCTAATCTAACGGTTACAAATCTGGATGATAGTTAGAAAGAAAATATCCGGATGACGTTTATCAATTCCCATATTTTTATATATTAAGGAGCATGCGGTATGATCACACGGTTTCTTCAGGTACATCTCATATCTCGATCGAGCGGGGTATCATGTCATATCGAAGACGACGCTTCAAGCATTACCTAAGCCAGAATGAACTGCATGCAGGCATTGACTGGGAAGATAGCTAGGCCTGAGTTTTGATCACATACAGTCGCTGCTAAGTGGATCAGCTCGGGAAGGCATACAGACAAATAATGCTCACCAAGCAATTAGAGAGCATGGTTGGCCAAGGAAAATTCAAAGGATATTAGGGCATGTTCTTTTCCTCCGAAGCCGACGGCTTTTGGTTTTTGCTACAGTACCTAACTTTCAAACGGAGTATTTTTTTCAAGATGGGGTCTACAAGTTAAACGATGTACACGTTAAAAGCCCAATATCTGTACCATCCAAAATCGCAAGTGAGTATCTTTCTCTCCGTAATCTATACCGTAAAACAGCCTAAATTCAAGAATTTTAGCTAAAAAACATAAGCCACAGCTGTTGCCAAACAGACCCTAATAAACTCCTAGGTACAGACATGCAAGCTCCATTGTGTGGTTGCCAGCAGTAGGGACGAGGATAAACATGAATCTTTCAACGACAAACAAAGGCAAGAGAAAGAGAGAGAGAGATGTGAAGAGTGACAAGAAAACAGAAGGGGTCCATCCAGAAAGATCAGCAAGCATGCGTAGTGTAGGCCAATCACTGAAGGGAAACTTTTCTTCCCCGAGCTTTGCCCGATCTGGTAAACCTACCCGGTTCCGGCCCCCTACCCGCTTCCGTGCTGGGAAAGCGGCCGCGACAGTATTCGCTTTCGCTTTCGCTTCCAACCCAACCTTGTCTGGTGCTGCGTTTCACTTCGCTGTTACATCAGCCTTCTTCTTCCTCCTCCCTGTGTGCCAGGGTAGTCGATCTTCCTCTCCGAGGTGATTTCACGCTCTTCCAAACAGTGAATTATATGAATTTTCAAATACTTCCAAGGATAGATTAAGACTATTTATCTCTGAGATAATACTTTAAGATTTATACACGTCTATAGAAGACTCCGTTTGCAGCCAGTTTTTTCTCTTTTTTACGGCTCTAAATCCATTTAAGGATGTGCTTATTTGGGCTTTTTTGGGTGACTTATGGCTGAAAAACACTGTAGCTGACAAAAATTTATTTAGCATAATTAAATTTAAAAAATAAAATAAAAATAAAAAATATGTTAGCCCGTTACGTATAATACAAACAAATACGAGAAAAAAAAGTTACGGTTCCTAAATCCATAGCTCACTTGTCTCATCTCGAGACGCCAAGCATGACCTAAATCCATTTAGGCCCTGTTTGGAATGCGGGAATTTTTCCCGATTCCTGCGGGAATTGAACTGTTTCCTGCAAAATTCCTGCAAAATTCCTGTGAAATTCCTCTGTTCCAAACAGGCCCTTAGAATGGAGGGTTTCCTAAAACAAAAGTACGGTTCTACCTGCGAAATTCAGGCATTCTAGCCGGTCCTTGCTCTACGGTTCAATAGTCAAAATATTAAAAATGGACGGCCAGGGCTAGACCCTTTTCTTCCTATAAACAGTGTGAGGAAACGGCAGCTACAGGCTGCGCGTACCATGCTTTAAGATGCTGTTGCCTGTTATAAACCAATGACAGCGCGATTCTGCAGCTATAAGGGGGAAACTAATTTAGGAGTGTTTCTATTGGTTTTTTCGTGATAATTTTTTACTATGATTTATAGTGTTCGGTAGTAGTAACCAAAAGAAATGATTTTAAGTAGGACGCAAGTAATAGAAAAAGTAAGCGTACGCATGATAAAAACGAGAGAAATAGAGTGCGTAATGCATCTGTGACCCCTGACTTATCTCCAGAGCAAAACAATAGTAAGAGAAGTAGAGAAACTGTTTCGAGAAATTAAGTGTTCGTATTAACTTTTCTAAGTAAAAGACAGTAGCAAAAGTCAATCTGAACAAAGCCTTAGACACCTCCTGCTCAAATATGAAAATCCAATTAAATTAACATGCTTAACAATTCGCTAAATTAGGCTCACGGCATCAAGAATCTTTCACGCCAGCGGATGTAATCACTTGACTGCTCCTGTTCTCCCCCTCCTCTTGCTGTTGTAATCTGGAGACAGCCATTCTGGTATACCTGCTTCTGCAATTTGGGGACTTGTTTTGAAGTAATTGAGTTCAGTGGAAATTTTGCCCACCGTTGCCGCCTTAAAAAAAATTAAGAATCTTCGCACATCGTGATTTCGTCACTGCTCTAGTTCTGTTGCACATAGGGAGTAACGAATTATTGTAATTGCAAGGCTTAGCAATTTGCAATAGTTTTATAACGGAACCGTACCATCGAACTAAACAAGGGGTATAGTACTGACCAGATGTACATACGGGCTGCAGAAGCTTAATCTGTAATTATTCTTTGCAAAGCATGGGTATTTAGGAAATGAGGTTAAGAGCGGGTCTTACGTCGCGTCCACCCCGTATTGGCAAATCCCGTTGTCAAATTGGCTCCTGTTTCCTGGCACATACACGGGGTGGTGGCCTGGTGGGCTAGCAGCATCTCTGATGGTACAAGGATTGCAACGCATAGAGATGGCAAAAAAGTTCAAAACTCATGAGCTAACTCAGGGTTTCAGCTCAGTCCATTAACAAGCCGAGCTGAACCGGCTCGTAAGCCGCTCACTAGGCTCGATCGACCTAGCTCGCCAGCGTCTCCAACCCATCACGACATGAACCGCTCAGTACAGCAACAATAGTAGTATGTATGCATACCAATTTTCATACATCTTTAGTCACTGAGAGATATTATTAAAGTACGCATTACTCTTTTCTCTGTTAATTTCACCTATGGAAAAGAAACCATCAGATGTCATATTTGCTTATACTGGAACTGAAGTTTTCTTGACAAGTTTCTCTTACTTTATTATGAACCTACTACATTAGATGCTCTTTCCTTTTTTATAGAATTTCAATCATAAGATTACTGCTATATAAGTTTCACTGTCACTCTAGAGAATCATAGGAGTTATCATTCAGAAAAATAAATTTGAAACATAAAAAGAAAAAATTAAAGACACTCAAAAGTCATAACAGAATATGTTCAACTTTAATAGTGTTTGGATTATGCACAGTAGGCAGTATATCAAGGGTTCTTTTCGTTTTTACCAATAGACATATGCTTATGATAGTCAGTGATAACTCAGTCATATGAGCTGACTGGTTGCATAATTGCATTGCATTATGCAATTTGCATACTTCACCTCACGAGCTTAACGAGTCGACTTCGAGCTTTTCAATGGACTGAGCTGAGCTTCTCTTTTAGCTCATTAGTTTAACGAGCCAAACCGAGCCGAGCCTCCTCCCTAACGATCCTTCACGAGCCGAGCCGAGCCGCACCAGCTCGATATCCACCCCTATACACACCGATCATCTAGGAAATCGAGGATATTTTTTAGCTGCAAGTTGCAAATCAATCAGTACAGTATTACAAGTTGCGAATAGAAAAGGCAGGAGGGGAAGAAGAATATACACAGAGCTTGCCGAACCACTGCTACACACCGTATACAAGAATCAGAGGGGTTGGCAACATGAGACAAAGACCAAGCTATAGGCAAATACAAAAAAGAACACGGCTACCACTTGCCACTCGCTCTTGGGAGCAAGTAGTGGTACTATACTAGTTGCATTTTTGCGAAACCTAGGAGCTCGATCGATCATGCACACCATGGCTTCTGTGGCACCCGTTATTTCCCCCCTCTTATCTTATTAAATGAATTAATGATTTGTCTTATCTTTTATTAAAATGGTAAATACTGTCTCACTAACATAAAATCCTGATCCTATATATCAGTAAAATATCACAGGATATTTTATTAAATAATAAAAAATAATAGACAAATCATCGAATCTCCCTATCTTATTTCTCAACATGTTCATGACACAGGCTGGCCCTCGAGGTATTCCAGGAGGTAGCCAGGGTCCTAACTGCGCAATCTATCGCATGGCCCATCACCAGAGGGCTACTTTACCTATATGATAAAATAGCCTTCAAATTCAACCCGGAAAGGGCGGGCCTGGTGCATTGGTGGAATCTCTCCATTATGCACTGAAGGTTGCGGGTTCAAATCAGTCTTTCTGCAAAGTAGAGAAAAGACTGTCTAGAAAATCCCCTTTTTCAGACCCCACATAGTGTGGGAGCTTCGGCACTAGATACATCCTTTATTCAACCCGGAAAGGGCCAACAACCTACGACTGTTTGACAGCTAACCAGTCCACATATCTTACGACGCCTCAAAAAAGAATAGGTCACGTACCTTACAAGGAACTGCTACAGTCCTACTTTGAGCTTTGGTGATTGTGATATTAGCACTCCAATACCCCATGGTGGTGATATTAGTACTAGCGGTACTATTTTACAGCTTACCCAACTGTTGTCCGTCGACAACCTAGAAAGCTAGAATAGCTAGTCCAGGAAACGTTGGTACCACAACTTGCATTGCAGCACATCTTTCCAAGCCTTACGGTCAAAGATTGCGGCCGTCTAGCGTAAATGAACTTGCAAATAGAAAAGGGGATCGATAAACATCATCTGGATGTTTTCTTTCTAACTATTATTTAGATTTGTGACCGTTGGATTAGAAATCCAAGGGTCACAAATTCTCCCCACCCCCTCCAAAAAAAATTCACCCCCCTCTAAAAAAATTATCCCCCCTCCAAAAAAGACACCGTTGGATCTTTAATCCAACGGTCTAAAATTTGAATGATTATTAGAAAGAAAACATCCAGGTGATACCTATAAAAGCCCAATCAGAGAGCAAGCCTTTACAGGTTTACTACTTGAAAACTATAAGCTCTAGATGGGGGACGGGGAGAGTTCTAATGTAGGTAGTGACAACGGTAATGGACACGAACTGTAGTGAAGGCATGATGGCTACATGGAAAGAGGGAACAGATAGGCATCTGGTTCCTATCCTTTGCCGTCTTGTTCAGAAGGCACACGCGGCACACCCATACGAACCATTAGAAAACTCAAATCACAAATCAACGCTTATGATAGTGATATGCAAGAAATTCCCCGGAATTAGAAAGTTCATGCACCAGTAAAAGTTTAAAGAGTGCTTTAAAATCATCTTTACTCTCATCTAAATTGCCCGATTGAGAATTAGAAAGTTCATGCACTGAAAGTACTAATGTAACATGGCTAGTCTCGTTTGAACAAAAAGCAACGGATACAAATCTCTTATGATCTAACGATCTGATAATATTTTTTAGATGTGACCGGATAATATAGCACATGATCTTTCCAATATACACTTAAGTGAAGGATATGTTGCCTAATTTGTGTGTGTATGTGTGCTTGTCATGTGACTTCTGGGAGCATTTCTTTTTTGCCTCCAACAGGTGGAGATGCGATTACTACTGTAGTAACCAGAAATGGTAGTGCCGACACAGTGGGATGCAAAGACAAAAGGGCCACCACTAGGATGCCTCCCCTTTTCATCCACCTCTATCAAATTAGATTGGATGCCCATCAAATCGATAGGGCAAAAATAACACTTTAGAAATAGCCCCCACACAATAAATCAATCACACACTGTCCCTAGCTTACTATAACAATAAAGTAATGACAAAATGATGCCTCTTCCTCGGCAAGTAAGAAAATCATTCGATTTTATGGTTTATTTTTTGGGTATTGTGGTTTGCAGGCCACTCTATCGTGTTCATCCACTAAAATAATTAGTAGTTATATAATTTTAGGAGCTTTACCCCGAGGATTCATTAATTCAGTCCAGTAAGGCGTTTTAGAAACGACCGTGTAACAATATAGTATCCATCTATATGCACAAAAAGTTATCGAAAATGGTAGGTATAACTAAAAATGCAAACTCCAGTAGTTAAAAGAGGATAGCTTAAACTCTGCCCAACATTTTGGTTCGTCAGACGCTTAGGCAATCAGGTTTACTACTGGGTTGCAACTTGCAGGGTGGCTGCTTTTAGGATGGCCGACCCCACCCCAGCTGCACAACAAATACTCCGTTCAGAGGAGGAGCGCAATCAAAGGGGCGGCACGGATAAGTTACGGGAAGCAGCTGGGAGATGCAACTAGTGGGTTTTTTTAGGCTGGTGGCTTATAGTTTATGATTTAAATATTTAAATTCTGCATGTTCGTAAGAGATAGTACGTAGAGGGAAATAGTTGTATGTGATTTTAACTGATATAGCTGAACTCGGTACACTTTTTAATACAATTTTTCTATTGACCCTGTCTTGAAAAAACATATCATTTAAAAGTTAGTCACTGTAGAAAGTACAAATATAAGTTAACTTTAAACCTAAAAGAATCCGGTTGGCTATGGTGGTGTACTTATAACACCTACTCTTGTGGAAAAAGGAGTTACCTATGCATGGTCCTAGCTCCTCTTCAACAACCGAATCTAATTGGTTCACATTTCGCTCTCAAACACTTGTTACCTAGGTTGTCTCATGCCTCCTTCCAAACCGTGGACCGTGCAACTAATGGGCAATGCGAGGCTGCCAAACAACTAGACGCCCCTGTTTAGACTACCAGATTAGAAACTTAGTAACACTCTCTTTAGAAGAAAAAAAAAAGTCCACTTTACTCCTCCAAGTTTCACGTTTGTCTATTTAATCATCTAAAGTTTCATTTGGTCCATTTAATTCTTTAAAGTTTTACTACCGAATCACTTCACCCTCTAAGGACGGTTTTGAGAATTATTTTTGCCACTATGGCAGCCACATTACCCGGTTTTGCCACGTGGCATCACACATGGGCTGACGTCATCGTCGTCGTCTCTCTCCCAGCACACTTGCAGAGTGTGAGCATCGCAGCGAATGCACGAGCATCGTGGGGAGCTAAGCGTGGCCATTGCATGCATGCAAAGTTCGTGCTGCGCAACAAGCAGAGAACGTGTGGCACAGCAAGCGGAACCCGTGTGGCAAGGACAGTGCTCGCGCGGCGTATGTAGGTTGGGCACGACGAGTGGGGTATTGCAAAGCGCGCATGTAGGTTGCGCACGGTGAGGACAACGGCCCGTTAAAGGGCTGTTTGGTTGCCTGCATGCAGGTGGCTCGCACCAGCGCATGCAGGGAGATGGTGTTTGATTGGCTGCATGGAGGAGAGAGCCTGCATGAGCTGATGCAAAAAAAACAACGGGAGCCAGGCTGAGGAGGAACGTGGCTGAGGAGCTTCCCACCTCAGTCTGGCCACGCTCATGCAGCTGCATCAGCCCATGCAGGCAACCAAACAGCCCCTTAGCCACCCACGTGAAGCCCCAAGCCATGGCAAAACCAGATGATGTAGCTGTCATGACGGCAAAAGTACTCTCAAAACCGTCTTCAAGGGGTAAAGTGATTTGGTATTAAAACTTTAGATGATTAAATAGACAAACGTGAAACTTGAGGGGGTAATATACTACTAACTCACTGTGTTTAGGTCTGGAACTAAACCAATCCAACTGTACCAACCGAAAGGTAACTTACATTAGCTGACTCGTCACTGAACAAATTAACCAAAGTGGTGAAGGGGGGCCACAGCAATTATTCAAATATCCAATCACCAAATGCAGAAAGGCACCAGCACACATGGTGAATATTTTATTTTTCTGCTTTTGGGGGCATATGGGGAACAAGTTATCAGGTCCTATCAATATTCTTGCAGGTGCAAATTATTTCCCTTAGTGCTGTAGATGACCTATCAGTAATCAGTCCCATGCGTAAATTTGATCTTCTAGACGCATACCCCTTTTGGCCAACTATGATAAATAAATCCCTGGCAAAACTGATCTTAATAGCAATCCAAGATGCAATCCATCAAAATCGCACGAAAGGAAGCATTAGACTTTTAGTTTAATTACCCAGCAATCAAGACCCAGTAAAGTGATTCTTCCTGTCTACCAACAAGACAGTTCAGTTGCTTCGCCCCAATTGGTTCAACTAGAACCCAGTTCTGTTTCTTCAAGCTCCCAAAAGCAGAAAAAAAAAACCTATTCCTTTAGTAAACACTAATCCTTCAACATATGCTATGCATAGTAGCATTACAATGTGGGTAAAAAAAATTCCCAGATGAGCAGTTTTCTTTCTGTCGGAAGGATTGGTTAGGGTCCGACTGCAGCCAGGGAGGGCGAATAGATGAGCAGATCAGCTCCTAGATTTGAATAAACAAAACGTCAAAACCTAAGGAGGATTAAACAAGTCGTATGATTTGATCGTAGTTGAGGATTTTTACAAGGGAAAGGAGCCCACAAGGTGGCAACTGTGGGCTATGGCTTCTATTATTTTCTGTGGGTGGAAGTGGAAAGAGGTCGTGATGTGGCACATACACACCATACGAGGTTATAGAGATATATAAATTATAAAATGGTATCGCAAGACGTGGAAGATTGGTATCCGTTCTTGGAAAGTCCACCACTCGTCTCCCAGGCCATACGGGTCAGACCATTTTTTCCACAAGCAATTCCCATTTATGTGTATAATATTAAATGTCCAATCAGGGATTCTATAAGATTTTATACGTTATCTAGTACAAATGGATCCAGCGGCAGAGTCAAGCATATGCAAACGAAGAAACACAACCAAAGTAATTTTTTCTGCGAACAAGGTAACTCAAAAGCTCATGGGTTAATACGTTGTACCTTTTAATTATTCTGGAACTGACGACAGCAGCAGATCTCATTGCGGAGGATAGAATCCTACAATTTTCAGACACTAAGCAGTGTTATGTGCAGATGAAAATGCTCTCAGGTTGAGAATACGAATGGTATTTGCCGATGGAAATGGTTTCGGATTGATAATACAGCAACTTCGATATAGTAAATAACTATGTTAGTAAATTAAGGATCAACAAGAAACCATTGTTCCCACTTTCCACGAGAATTCCACATGACTATATTTAGCTGATGCTTCTCGTGTATTTTTTGCCATTTTATTTTTTATTGACCATGAAATGATATTTTTGTAATTTTACTATCATGGGTTTTGAGCTAACAATTTTGAAGGCAAATTCATCATGCTTTGTTAGAGAAGTATTTGCCTCGGTACGAGTAACCTTTGGTAAAAAAAAGAAAACAAGGTATTTTTGCAGGAGGTATTATTTGATATAATAAATTCTTGTCCAGGCTATCTTAAAATATCAAAGATATTTTAAAAATAAATATCACCTGCACAAATATCAACCATTCATTCCATCTCTGGGAAAATACCCTCATTTGTTATGTTAGAATAGGTAACCTATGAAATGATAGAAACCTGCATAATCCCAGAAGTTCAGAAATAAGTTAATTACAAATTGTTGGATTCTGTTAGGAAAGTGGAAGAGTGGTTGAACTGTTTGTTGATTGATTCAGGAGCAAGCAATACAATGCATATATATAGGCAAGGATGTCTAGGGTTTGGCTAATAGAAGTATGGGCCAACCCTGAGGGATCCTGGGCTATACTTAGAAGCTAATCAACCACAGTAAACACATATGGGCCTTAAGCTAAGAGCCCAAGATAGTATGTCTAACACCCCCCCGCAGTCGAAGCGTCCACACTCCGGACGTTGAGACTGGACCGAAACTCATTGAAGATTGAAGACGGAAGGCCCTTCGTGAAGATGTCGGCATATTGGGAAGAGGTAGGAACATGCAGGACGCGAAAATCACCAAGGGCCACTTTCTCCCGAACGAAGTGAAGGTCAATCTCAATGTGCTTGGTGCGCTGATGCTGGACGGGGTTGGAGGACATATAGACTGAACTGATGTTGTCGCAGTACACCAGGGTAGTCTGCTGAGGTGGAGTGTGCAGCTCCAACAGAAGTTGACGTAACCAGGAGGCCTCGGCAACAGCATTGGCCACACCGCGGTACTCTGCCTCTGCGCTGGAACGGGACACTGTGTTCTGACGCTTGGAGGACCAGGAGACCAGGTTATCTCCAAGGAACACGGCATAGCCCGAGGTGGATTTGCGCGTGTCCGGACAACCGGCCCAGTCAGCATCAGAGTAAACCACGAGAGCAGACTGTGAAGAAGGCTGAAGAGAGAGCCCCAAGTGAAGAGTGCCACGAATGTACCGAAGAATCCGCTTGAGGGCAGCAAGATGGGGCTCGCGAGGATCATGCATATGGAGGCACACCTGTTGAACTGCATAAGCGATGTCCGGCCTGGTGAATGTGAGGTACTGTAGGGCCCCGGCTAAACTGCGGAAATCGCTGGGATCGCTGACAGGAATACCATCTGCGGCTGACACCTTGGGATTGGTGTCGACAGGGGTGGTGCATGGTTTGGAATCTGCCATGCCTGCGCGCTCCAGGATGTCCAGCATATACTGACGCTGTGAGAGGAGAAGACCACCGCGACACTTCTGCACATGAACCCCCAAAAAGTGATGAAGCTCACCGAGATCCTTCATAGAGAACTCATGCTGTAAAGCGGTAATGATGCGCCGGAGAAGACCAGGAGAGGAGGCGGTGAGGACGATGTCATCAACATAGAGGAGCAGGTAGACAGTCTCCGAGCCGCGGTGGTAGACAAATAGTGATGTGTCAGTCTTAGCCTCAAGAAACCCAAGGGAGAGCAGATAGGAGGCAAACCGGCTGTACCATGCACGGGGGGCCTGCTTGAGACCATAGAGTGATTTGTTCAGCCGGCAGACAAACTCCGGATGAGTGGAATCCTCGAATCCGGAGGGCTGTGAGCAATAGACTGTCTCGGACAAAATCCCGTGAAGAAAGGCGTTCTTCACATCAAGCTGATGAATCGGCCACTGTCTGGAAAGAGCAAGAGCCAGCACTGTCCGCACTGTTGCTGGCTTCACAACTGGACTAAAGGTCTCGGCGTAATCAATTCCCGGGCGCTGTGTGAAGCCACGCACGACCCAGCGAGCTTTGTACCGCTCGAGAGAACCATCAGCGTGGAGTTTGTGCTTGAAGATCCATTTGCCAGAAACGACATTCGCCTTGGCAGGGCGTGGAACCAAGTCCCAGGTATGGTTCTGCAAGAGGGCAGTGTGCTCGTCCTCCATAGCTGCCCGCCAATTGGGGTCGGCAAGGGCGGTGCGGTACGTCCGAGGCACAGGCGACAGTGGCGCGGCGTGGTAGAGAGCCGGAAACCGAAAGCCGGACTTGGCGCGCGTCGTCATCGGGTGCTGGTTCCGCACGGGAGACACCGGCACGGCACCTGGGGGAGGCGGCGTCGAGGAGGCTGGGGCGCCCGAGGAAGAAGGTGCCAGTGGAGGGCTCGGAGGAGAGACCGGTGGCGCGCGTCGGGTGTAGACGTGGCGAAACCGGCGGTCAGCGTGATCAGCCCGTGGCGAGGGAGGAGGGTCGGTGGTCGCACGGAGCTGTGCAGGCGCCGGAGGTGGAGGTGCCCCGCGCGACGCATTGACCTCCATTGTCATGCGTGGCGGGGCCGGTGGTGCAGTATCCTCGACGGTGTCCAGGGCCGCGCGTGGCACGGGCGCGGAGACGTCAGCACGCACGGGACCCATGCGCACGGGAGGACCTGCAGGCAAAGGGGTGGGTGACGGGCCTATAGGCACCGGCACCGGATTAGTGTAGTCATCCAGAAAGGCAAAATCAGCCGTGGAAGGAGTGGAAGGAAGAGTGGCAAAGGGAAACGACGTTTCATCAAAGATGACATGGCGAGAGAGGTAGACCCGATTGGAGGCCATGTCAAGACATCGATATCCCTTATGATGGGTGGAGTATCCGAGGAAGGTACACAAGGCGGAACGAGGAGCGAGTTTGTGGGCGGCTGTGGCAGTAAGATTTGGGTAGCATTTGCACCCAAAGACGCGAAGATGCTCATAAGATGGTGGAGAACCACAAAGGGCATGATGTGGGGTGGAGAATTGAAGCGTCTTGGTGGGGAGGATGTTGAGGAGATAAGTGGCAGTGACCAAGGCCTCAGCCCAATAGAATGGCGGCATAGACGCCTGAAACAGCAGCGAGCGAATGACATTGTTAATAGAACGAATGATGCGCTCAGCTTTACCATTCTGTTGGGAGGTGTAGGGACAGGACATGCGTAGGTGGGCTCCATGAGTGAGGAAGAACGTGCGGGCGCTGGTGTTGTCAAACTCGCGGCCATTGTCGCACTGAACTGCCTTAATACTGGCGCCGAACTGAGTGGAGACAAAGGAGAAAAAGTTAGCAAGTGTCATGAATGTGTCAGATTTGAGACGAAGGGGGAACGTCCAAATATAATGCGAACAATCATCGAGAATGACCAAGTAATACTTGTAACCCGAAACACTTTCAACAGGAGATGTCCAGAGGTCACAATGTATTAGATCAAACTTGTGAGAAGCACGGGATGCTGACGTAGGGAAAGGGAGACGAACATGGCGACCCAGTTGGCAAGCATGACAGATAGAGGGGCCTATGCTTTTATTACATGAAGGAAGAACTGTAGAGCCTGCTAACTTAGACAAGACTTCATGACCGGGGTGACCAAGCCGGCGATGCCAAAGAGGGGCGGAGGACTCGGCGAGGAAGGACTTGGCGACGGGAGGGTGTAGAGGATAGAGCGGCCCGGAGCTATCGCACCTGATGATCACGTTCCGAGACCGAAGATCCTTCACAGAACAACCAGCGGGGTCAAATTCAACAGAGCAGTCATTGTCAGATGTAAACTGACGAACAGAAATGAGATTCTTAATCAGTTTAGGAGAGACAAGAACATTGTTGAGGCGAAGAGAGCCATGAAGGTCTGCTGTCCCAGTGGAAATGACGGGAAGGAGGGAGCCATTACCGACAACAATAGAGGAGGGAACGGGGTACCGAGAGAAGGAGGATTGAGAGAGGATACCAGGGTCGGAGGCCATGTGAGAGGTAGCCCCGGAGTCGAAATACCACTCGGGCTGGTGAGGAGTATTCAGTGTCATGGTGGAGAAGGCGCTGTTGAGGTTGTTCTGGTCCCACGCAGGCAGACCACCAGGGGCAACAGAGAGACCGGGAGTCTGTCCAGCAGAAATGCCGTGAAAACCCGTTGGTCCTGCATGCTGTCCGTGAAAACCTGGGGTCTGGCCGTGGAGACTAGCCGGCTGGCCGAGGAGGCCTGCGAATTGGCCGTGAGCATCGGAAAAACTCCATGGATTCTGAGCCTGGGCGGCAGCCAGGAAGGCTTGGGGCTGCGGCGGCGGCGCCCGAGGAAGAGAGGAGGATCCGGCGAAGCGCCCTTGTGGAAGAGGGGCGAGGGGTGGCCGGGGACCAGGCCACATCTGGATGGTCCCGGTCCAGGGATTGTAGAAGCTGGGCCAGCCGCCACCCGCGCCGGAGCCTTGGGAGGATGCGGAGCTCTGGTTGGCTTGGCCGGAGCGTTTGCCGCGCCGTCCGCGGTAGTGGGAGGAGCCACCGCCACCGCCACCGCCACCGCCACCGCCACCGCCACCTTTGTTTCCGCCGCTGGTGCTCCCACTGGAGCCGCTGTGCGTTGAGGAAGATGGGGCACGGTTGGCTGGTGGCGCAGTGTGTTGACCGCCGGAAGTGAGGAGGGCGGTGGCGGTTGAGGACTTCCGATTGGCCATGTTCAGTTCCTCCAAAAGCAGGTCCGCGCGCGCCTCAAGAAAGGAGGGGAACGGCCGGCTCCGTTGAAGATGAAGACCAATGGCGGAGAACTTTTCGTTGAGGCCGCGGATGATGTTGAGGACGAGGGTGCGATCGGCGACGACCTCCCCGAGATCAGCAAGAGCGCCGGCCATGGTCTTGAAGCGGCGGCAGTAGTCGGCGATGGAGAGCTCCCCTTGGACGAAGTTCCTGAACTCGGCGTCGAGGTATAGAGCGCGTGACTCCCTGTTGCCGAGGAACTGAGTCTCGACGGCAAGCCAGGTAGAGCGCGCGGTGGCCCGGCGTTCCAGTACGATCTCAACAAGGTCGGTGGAGAGAGTGCCGAGGAGCCAGGATTTGACGACACAATCCATGCGGAGCCAGTCGGGGAGGTTCGGATGGTGGTCGTCGGCGAGCACGTGGTCTTCGAGGGAGAACTTCCCGAGGGCGAGGAGGAGGAGCTCGCGCCATCGGGAGTAATGGCCGGAGTTGAGCTCGAGGACCAGAGGAACCAGGGAGCGGATGTTTTGAACGCCGACCGCCTGAGCATGGATGTTGGCGATGGCGGCGGCTTCGTGCAGAAGAAGAGCATCATGGAGAGGAGGTGCTTCGTCCTCGAACTCTGCATCGGCGGCGTCTCCAGTGGTCGCTGCGCGCTCGCGAGCGGCGCGCGCTAGGGCAGCGCGCTCGCGTGCAGCGGCGAACTCGACATCGGCGACATCGGCGGCATCTCCAGTAGCGGCTGCGCGCTCGCGAGCGGCGCGCGCAAGGGCAGCGTGCTCGCGTTCGGCGGCCGCAGCACGCGCGTGAGCGGCGGCGGCAGCCTCGCGCTCAGCCTCCTCGGCCCGCGCAAGAGCAGCGGCCCGAGTGGCGGCGGCGAGGCGTGCGTGGGACATCTCCTCTGCCCTGGCGGCGGCTTCCTCAGCCCTGGCGGTGGCTTCTGCGGAGAGGGAGTCGGCGGCAGGGAAGGGGGGAGCCGGCGGCGGCAGCTCACCCGTCATGGTGCCGAGAGAGGAGAGGAGACAGGAAACAGAGGAATCAGGGTTGGGAGCGGAAAGAGCAAAAGTGCTCTGATACCATGTTGGATTCTGTTAGGAAAGTGGAAGAGTGGTTGAACTGTTTGTTGATTGATTCAGGAGCAAGCAATACAATGCATATATATAGGCAAGGATGTCTAGGGTTTGGCTAATAGAAGTATGGGCCAACCCTGAGGGATCCTGGGCTATACTTAGAAGCTAATCAACCACAGTAAACACATATGGGCCTTAAGCTAAGAGCCCAAGATAGTATGTCTAACACAAATGTTTGTCTTTTTTTATTAAAAAAAAGGGAAATTGCAAGGGAGCAGAACCGTAAGAACAAAGTAGAATAATTGTGGCTTTTATGCATAATAAAAGTAGACAACAGCAGCTATACCCTCCCACTAACACAACAAAGAGGAAATCATATTGCCCACTATGACCTAATTTGACAAATCAATCAATTTTGAGTTTTTGACCCAGGCAGGTGAATCTCTGTCCTGTGCAGCTTAGATGGTAAACTAAAGAGTCAGATATCGGTGGAGTTAATCATGTTACTACCATAATTACACAGCAATGGATTGGTACCTAGTTACCTACCTGTTACGCATGCGATTCAAAAGAACAGTTCAGTTACAAAAATTGAAGACAATGCTACTATTTTGGTCCGTCTGGAATAGTCACATACAGTGACAACAATTGCCTGCGTACCAGTATAACAGGACAGTAGAGTCAGGAAAGACAATTAAGGTATTCCAGAATATAAACAGACCATGCTAAGTCAACGAACTAGTAAGCCAATTGTTTCTTTTGTGCTATTTTTTTGCAAATGATGAAAATAGGCCCTATCCTCACAGGAGGTGACGGGACCCGCGTGGGGCAAATGACGTAGATGCCCCTAGGAGAAAGCCGGGCCATGAGGATATCAACTTCACTCGCTTTCCTCTCCCCTATAAACAGGACCTTTTGTAATAGAAGAGGGAAGGCTATTTGTGACCCCTAAATACTCATATTGAATACACTTGGAGCATTTGTGTGCTTCTCCGTGAATCCCTCCTCATCTATGGTGGTCTCCGCATATGACTGGGGGAGTGTTTCTAAGTTCACTCTCCAGCCTCGTATCGACGCAATACGACAGCTAACAAAACACACAACATTCAATCATCTTATTGATTTTTTTTGTCATTTTGGAAGGATTGGCCAGAGAGACTGCATGAGAACAAATTTTTATGCATTCGGTCTACAATTTATAAGTAAACAGACAAATTAAAGGACATTACAGTTATTTATAGAGTACAAATGTACTACCACATGGCGTTTTGCTACTGATGCATGACTTGAAACCACTATACAAAACAAATTGCTTTCAGAAATATAAAACAAATCAAGTTTATCATCCTTCAGGTTGCATAGAAGTATATTTTTCCACATTCCTTCAATCAGCAAATTCACTTGCTTACACATTTTTAATTCATCCTCGTATTCATGCACAAGCGCCAGCAATATTGTAACTCAGCTAGAATATTACAATTGAATGTTGAATTCTACTTGTTAAATTGGTATTACACTATTACTTGTTTTAAAAATAATAAAGATCGATAAGATTTATGATAGAAGAATCAAGAAAAGGCAACTGTTCTGAACTGCACAGGAAAAAATATTATAATACCTTCCATCTGTTTCATGATGTTACAGCTTTCAACAGCTCCACCAATAAAGTAACAAATTATGTAATAAAAGCAACTGCACAAAGATATCTAGACCTAATGGCTAGAAACAAACTAAATTTCAGTTGCAGGAAAAACACTTGTCATACTCACAGCAGATGGCAATTTACTGAATCACAAATTTTGGAGTGGTATTTGTTAAGGGTATTTAGGTCTTTTCCTGTTTTCTAGGGTTTGTATCCATTGTACTATATAATCCCCCCATGGGCTAATGTAATAGATTTGAGCTTCAAACTTTCTTACATGGTATCAGAGCCTAGATTTTGAATCTAGGCTCTGCTCCGGCCGACGCAGGCCGCCGCCGCCCCTGGGAGGAGTGTGCTCCACTCCTGGGGGCGGCCACCTCCTACCGTGCCGCCGCTCCAGCGCCAGGTGACCACCTCCGTCACCCGGTATTAGGCAATATAACTGTATATTAGGCAGGTCTATCAATAGGATAGAACCTGCCCTGTTTAGCTGATTGGTTTTGGCAACTATTGGGAGGATTATTCCTTTCTTGTAAATCAAGCCCATGCGGCTATAAATAGAGGCGCCCCACCTGGTTTGGTGTGTGGTCAATTGCCCCCAACTCTAATCTTCTACATGGTATCACGAGACTAATCTGATCGTGGGCCTCTCTCCTCCTTCCCCTTCTTCCGCCAACCTCCTGTGCGCCGCCCCCTGTTCCCTCCTCCTCTGCTCTCCAACGGCATGGCTGCTCCTATCATCTCGCCGGCCCTCTGTCCCTATGCCACTGTTAACGTGAAGACTCACGTTCCCATGACCCTTGAGCTGAAGCCCCCCAACTTCACCAAGTGGTCGTCTGCATTCCGCGCCATGTGCGGGAAATTTGGGCTGCTAACGCACCTCCAAACCTCCGACAAGCCACCCACCGACGAGGCATGGGTACAAGCCAACTACTGCGTCCGTAGCTGGATGTTCGGCTCTGTCTCTGATCCCGTCCTCAACCTCGCCATGGACGGCGACAACCAGACGGCCGGCCAGCTGTGGACAGCCATCACCAATGTCTTTCAGGCGAACAAGGCACCTCGTGCCATCTTCCTGAGCCACGAGTTCCACTCAATGACTCAGGGAGACTCCTCCATTGACGACTACTGCGTGCACATGAAGGAGGCCGCCGACGCACTTCGTGACGTTGGCCAGCCCGTCTCCGAGCCCAACCTCGTCCTCAACTTGCTGCGCGGCCTCTCCGAACAGTACTCGTCTGTCGCCGACAACATCGCCGGGCAAGTGGACCTCACCTTCACCACGGCTCGAAATCAGCTCCTCCTCAAAGAACTTCTTCTGAAGAACGAGGAGAAGGTGCGTGCTGCTTCAGCCCTCGTCGCAACCTTCTCCGGCAACTCCAGTGGCCGTTTCTCGCCATCGGGCATCGGGCCGCAGCAGCAGGAGCCGCACCAGCAGCAGCCGCGAGGCGATGGTGGTCGCCGCAACACCAGGAAGGACGGCAAACGCCAGCCCTGGGGCTTCAACCCCTGGACCGGCGAGCGCGTTAACCCCGGTGAGCGCGTCACCCCACCCGGCGGCCACGGCGCCTTCGGCTACGGCAACCAGGGCTCCTCCCGCGGCTCCAGCAACCCTGGCGCATCTGGTGGATTTGGAGGACAGCCCAGGCGCTACCAAGGGGGTCTTCTAGGCGCAGCCCCACAAGCCAACACCGCCTTTGCTCCGACCCCAGCACCCTCAGGCGTTCCGACCTGGGATCAGGCAGGCCTGATTGCTGCCTTGCCGCAGCTGACAACGCAAGGCGCATCTCCTTGGGTGGTGGACTCCGGTGCCACCTCCCACATGACGGCATCGGATGGTATACTATTCCAGTCCCAAACTCCCTCTACCTCCTCCATTTTAGTAGGCAATGGTACTCGAATTCCTGTTACATCCAGTGGTAATTCCATTCTCTCTACAACCCATTCAGACTTTATTCTTAATAACGTTCTAGTTGTTCCTTCCATTGTGCGCAATTTACTCTCCGTTAGACAATTCACCCGTGACAACCATTGCTCCATTGAGTTTGATGCCACTGGTTTTTCTGTTAAGGATCCTCGGACGGGACGAGTGATGCTTCACTGCGCTAGTGACGGAGACCTCTACACTTTACCTGCTGCACCATCCTGCCACCTCGCTGTCTCGTCGTCTCTTTGGCACCGTCGCCTCGGGCACCCTGCTCCTGCTGCACTAGATGTCCTCAAAAATCAGAATTTCATCTCTTGTCACAAAGTAGACCGCGGTATTTGCCACACCTGCCAGCTAGGCAAACACACGCGTCTCCCTTTTACTTCCTCACCATCCAGCACCTCTGTTCCTTTCGAACTTATACATTGTGATGTATGGACATCCCCAATAAAAAGTAATTCTGGTTTTTCTTATTACCTCGTGTGCCTGGATGATTATACCCATTTTTGCTGGACTTTTCCCCTACGTCACAAATCCGATGTGCAGCAGCATTTATTTGAGTTTGTTGCTTGTACGCAAACGCAGTTTGGCCTTCCTGTCAAATGTTTTCAGGCGGACAACGGCACGGAGTTCGTGAACAAAGCCATCTCCTCCTTCCTCGCTGCCTGGGGCATCCTGCTGCGCTGCTCCTGCCCACATACATCTCCGCAAAACGGTAAAGCCGAACGCATCCTACGCACCCTAAATAATACCATCCGAACCCTCCTACAAGCCTCTATACCACCACCCTACTGGGCCGAAGCCCTTGCTGCAGCCACTTATTTGCTAAACAGGCGCCCCTCCTCCTCCATCCGCAATGAGGTCCCCCACGCCCGTCTCCATGGCACCCCACCTACTTATGCGCATCTTCGTGTCTTCGGTTGTTTGTGCTATCCTAACCTGCAGGCGACATCACCTCACAAGCTCGCACCTCGCTCCACTGCTTGTGTCTTCCTCGGCTACCCCTCGGCTCACAAAGGATATCGGTGCCTTGACCTCTCCACTCGGCGTATCATCATCTCACGTCATGTCATCTTCGACGAGCACTCCTTTCCCTTCGCCACCAACTCTCCCACCTTGCCACCTACCTCCCTTAACTTTCTACTTGATGTCAACAGGAATTCGGTATACTGTCCTACTAACAATGCAGGTGGTACCTCTATCGCGGACGCCCCGACCACTCTGGACGCCGAGCAACCGCCCGTGCCTGCCGTGCTCCCTCCTGGCCAGGCTGGCCGGACCTCCCTTGACGAGCAGGAGGTCCTGCCTGCCCCAGCCGTGCCTCGTCAGGCCACTCCGACCGATCAGCAGCCTGCCCCGAGCACGGGCTGCAACCCTCCGGACGGCTCCTCCACTTTGGGTGGGCCCGCACCCCTGGTGCCCCCGTTCCAGCACTTCTACACCCGTCGACTCACGCCTGCGGACCCTCCTGCGGCTGACTCTTCTGCGGCTGCACCTCAGGCAGCACCCGCACCGCATGCTGCCCCGGTGCCGCCTCCTCAGCCTCCTCCACCACGCCCTACCACCAGGACCACGTCAGGCGCCATCCCGCGGGTGAACTACGAGGGCTTGACGGCCTCTGCCTCGCCCTCGTCTCCCTCTCCGTCCCCACTCCCGACGAACTACCGCAGTGCCTTGACCGATGCCAATTGGCGCACTGCAATGATGGACGAGTACCAGGCTCTCATCGACAACAGCACCTGGCGTCTCGTCCCCCGTCCTCCCGGCGCCAATGTCGTGACGGGCAAGTGGATCTTCCGGCACAAGTTTCATGCCGATGGGTCCCTTGCTCGCCATAAGGCGCGCTGGGTAGCCCGTGGATTCTCCCAGTGCGAGGGTGTCGACTACGACGAGACATTCAGTCCGGTTATCAAACCGGCCACCATTCGAACCGTCCTCAGCATCGCCACCTCCCGCGACTGGCCAATCCACCAGCTCGACGTGAAGAATGCTTTTCTTCATGGCCACCTCGACGAGACTGTATACTGCCAGCAACCTCCAGGCTTCATCGACCCCGCCGCCCCAGACCACGTCTGCCTCCTGCAGAAGTCCCTCTACGGGCTCAAGCAGGCTCCGCGGGCCTGGTACCAGCGGTTCGCCTCCTTCGTTCGTCAGCTCGGCTTCGTCGCCTCCACCTCCGATACTTCTCTATTTGTCTTCCGCGAGGGGACAAGTATCGCCTACCTGCTGCTCTACGTCGACGACATCATCCTCACCGCCTCGTCCTCAGCCCTTCTACAGCGCATCATGGCCCGACTCAGCTCTGAGTTTGCCATGACGGACCTCGGCGCACTACATCACTTCCTCAACATCGCCGTCACGCGTTCCTCCGACGGCCTCTTCCTGTCTCAGCGACAGTACGCCATCGACCTTCTCCAGCGTGCGGGCATGGTTGAGTGTCATTCCACGGCGACCCCAGTTGACACTCATGCCAAGCTCTCCGCCCATGAGGGCGACCGTTTGTCAGAGAAGAACAGCTCAGAGTACAGGAGCCTCGCGGGGGCCCTCCAGTACCTGACGCTGACTCGTCCTGACCTGGCCTACGCAGTCCAGCAGGTGTGTCTCTTCATGCACGCCCCACGGGAGCCTCATCGCGCGCTGATCAAGCGCATCCTGCGCTATGTGAAAGGAACCCTCTCCTCGGGTCTTCACATTGGGCGCGGCTCTACTCAGACGCTGACTGCCTACTCCGACGCCGACTGGGCTGGCTGCCCAGACTCTCGACGCTCAACCTCCGGCTACTGCGTCTACCTCGGCGATAATCTGGTCTCCTGGTCTTCCAAGCGCCAGACCACAGTTTCCCGCTCCAGCGCTGAGGCTGAATACCGCGCTGTGGCCCATGTCGTGGCAGAGTGTTGTTGGCTTCGTCAGCTACTTCAGGAACTCCACCTCCAGCTGCCATCTGCCACCGTTGTCTTCTGTGACAACGTCAGTGCCGTCTACATGACGGCCAACCCGGTCCACCACAAGCGCACAAAACACATCGAGATCGACATCCACTTCGTGCGCGAGAAGGTGGCCCTTGGTGAGGTTCGGGTGCTCCATGTGCCCTCCTCTCATCAGTTTGCGGACATCATGACGAAGGGCCTGCCAACGCCATTGTTCGTCGACTTCCGATCCAGTCTTTGCGTCCGGGAATCTCCCGCTACGACTGCGGGCGGGTATTAGGCAATATAACTGTATATTAGGCAGGTCTATCAATAGGATAGAACATGCCCTGTTTAGCTGATTGGTTTTGGCAACTATTGGGAGGATTATTCCTTCCTTGTAAATCAAGCCCATGCGGCTATAAATAGAGGCGCCCCACCTGGTTTGGTGTGTGGTCAATTGCCCCCAACTCTAATCTTCTACACCCGGATCTGGCCGTCGTCGGCCTTGCGAAGCCAGATCTAGAGGGAGATGGCCTGCCGACGCATTCTTCTGGTCTGGCCGCCTTCTTCCCCAGCAGCAGCACCACCGAGCTGGATCCGCGCCATCCTCGAGCTGGGCCTCTTCAGCCGTCAACACTCCTCTCCGCCACCGGCCTCGTTCCACCCAGATCCGATCGCCTCCAAGCCGGATCCGGCTGGCTTAGGGCCGCCGTCGTCCGTGTCGTGGTCGTCTACGTCGCGATTGGCCTTCCACAGCACAAGCCACTACCACCGTCCTCTCCTTAGACCGCCGCCGCCACTCAGCTCTCTTGACCCCGCCGCGCGCTCCGCCATCATCGGATCTTGGCCCCGGCATCACCTTCGCCAAGCCCCTCCATCGGGCATGGCATCAGCGCCGCTGGAGCTGCGACCACGCCTCCTATTCCTGCCGTGCTCTGTGCTCTCGACGCCCGCGTGGGCTCCCCCCGCCGCCAGATCCCCGCTTCCCCTCGGCCGCCGTTGCCCCCCCAATGGCCGCCGCACCGTCGAAGGACGTGCTCCGCCGGGCTCCCCACAGCGGGATCTATCGGACCCGGCCCGGAGATGGCTGCCGCCATCCTCCCGGTTGGCCACCTCCGTCCGCACACGCATCGCTGCCGGATCCCGCCGGCCTACTCTCTCCAGCCATGAAGCCTCCTCACCACCTCCCGAGAGGGGGGAAGTGCGTTCGAGGGGAAGCTTTGTGAGGGTGAGAGAGGGTTTTATTTCGCTATCTCCTAGCTGTGCTCTACTGAATCTCATGTGAGGAGGAGGATGCAAGTCAAGGCTACGGATGACAAGCTGGTTGTTGAGAAGCTAGTTGTGCTCTACTAAAGGGTGCGGTTGCAAGTATTTGCTGTTTTAGATTCTTGGTGTTGGTGGATGCTATCTTTGAGTCGTTTCTTTTGAGTCTTCCGTTGCATCCATCCAAATCGATAATATCTATCTTTGAGTTTATCAAAGCCGTGCGAATCCATAAAATCCTTGTCAATCAGCCGATTGCCTTGCTAGCTACAATTCATCCTCTCGGATGAGTGTAGTCATCTCCTTCCTTTCGCATATCCGTAGCCGCCGCTCTTCTCGTTAAGCCGCTGCAGATTATAAAAGTCTTCATAATACCGCCGCTTCCCTTTGAGCTGCCGCCCTGAGATTCTAAGGCCGCCGTGCTTTTCTGCACTGCGCCTCCGTTGTGCTTCTTGTGCACAGCGCCGCCGTCGTATCGACTTTGTTCCCGCTTACCTCTACCTTCTCGGCCCCTGCACTTTGTGCTTTATAGACTGCTGCACGATTTCGAATGGTTGGCGATCTTTCCGACACAATTTTCCAAGAGCTACACGCTTTGACGACATTTTCAAGACATGGATTTTGGATTTTTCCCTATTTTAGTGTAACCCTTTTCGAATGTAATACTATTGCATACGCCTTATATTTGAGGGGGTGTTAAGTATATTTAGGTCTTTTCCTGTTTTCTAGGGTTTGTATCCATTGTACTATATAATTCCCCCATGGGCTATTGCAATAGATGTGAGCTTCAAGTTTTCTTACAGTATTCAACTAAAAATCCTTACTAACATGTTTGGCCTACCATTCCTATTTTGCCCATCTCCCAGTCGTACTCCAGGTCATCTTTTAGCCATTTTAAGTTCAACAACCCATTAAAGAATACCCAAACCCAACAATTGTCAAGCCCTTCTTTGACCAGAGCATTAAAAAGTAAAGGAATACTCTTTGTTTTTTACAACGTAAGCTGTTCCAAAAAAATATATGATATGCAAGATAACTCCTGAACCTGAGGAGAGTACACTGAGACTAAATTGATTTTGTTCCTATGAGTCTATGACCGGTTGGCAAATGAGAATGCAGGATTGCACCTGTTGTTAGTTGTAAGTGCAGTAGCATCAAATGGTCACTGAGCCAGAACATTTTGCCCTGGAGAAAAAGATCTGTGTTAGAAGGACTACTTGAAGACTGCAGGCTTAAGCTCATTATGTGCCAACAATATAAATTGTACCTTGACAACGAATCGAGGCTATCTCAGGACCTGGCACATCAATGCCTTCATCACTTAGTAATGTAATGCCCGATGACTCCACAATGAATGGAAATGCTACTGCTGGAGACATAGGTGATTTTGCCACCTTGATGAACCTGCGACCTGCGGGCAATGCAGTTTGTAGTAACTCATCCAAAATTAGCACAAGAGGTAAATATAAGACTGATATGTGGCTTGTTAAGCCTACAGGCTACAGCGAAGGAGACTAAACATACAAGAAAAAAGGATACAGTTAATAAGCATTTAGACATTAGGTAATTGATGTAAAGATGTTATTGTCAGAATAAGCCTCTTTAGCATAGTGATCATTTTATATCATGGTTATGTGTATTCCTACCATTTTTCACCAAGACTGGTGTCAATTCACTAATCACCATATTATGATTCAGCAAGTTCTACTAAATTACAATCGGTGGCTGTTACACAAGTTGAAAAGCCAAGAGGCAATGTTGCAGCTCCTCAGGTTTAACTGTGCCACTTGTAGTGCAGGTCAAAAGTGGTAAACTATAATAATAAGATAAAAAGTAAGATGATAAATAATGAATGTAAGTAGATAATATTGGAAATCAAATGTAGGCAGGAATTTCTTGTTACATAAACATCCAGCATATCAAACCGGTCACAACATAATGTGTTCCATTATGAATTTAAGAAATAATTAGACAAACCAGAGTGAGCCTCAAAGACTAGACGGATAGTTACAGCATGAGCCCACTGGATTCCTAGAGCAGCAACAAGATGAGATTCAAGCCTTGCAGCACTATTACTATCATCCTTCTTTTCCACTGCAGAAGATTAATAGAAACATGAAGACCAGTTCAACAGAGTGTACAAAAGATAATTTGCTTTCTTGCAAGCACGTTCAAACCTTCAAACGAATATTGATAACCATCATCATTAATTTGGCTGCGGACTTGGTTTGTAACTACAACTGGAATTCTTGAGAACTCTGCCATGGACCTGCAGTACAAAATTGAAAGAAAGCCAAAAGTATTTCGCCAGGATTAACAATGGTAACTGAAACAATGTAGAAGAAATATCATAAAATATTAGGATCTAGGAAGCTCACTTAAGAAATGAAAGAGCCCATCTTAGAGGGTGTTGCCTGAGACCTGTTGTACCTTTTTCATTCTCCCTGTCACATATATGATGAAATGGAATATTAGATTTTATATTCCTTCGATGACATAAGTAATGAACCATATTAAAAGAAGATGAAACTCACACGCAATAATTAGATCAAATGGAAACCTGATACATATTTGTTCTAAAGCGCCACTACACACTATACAACTGTTGGGGGACACAAGCCTCTACAGCAGTACAGCACTGCAGCTGCTAGACAGTACAACAGCTGCTACATAGTGGCCCCAGCCCCTTGTTGGCTATGGCAAACTATTTAAAACAGTGGTGTTGACAATTGAGACCAAGAGCTTCTGCCTCATTAATCAGGCAATTGCTGAATGTAATGGGCTTACACAGTCAAAAATATTTCAAAAATATTCCAACTTGAAACTGTTTCTTTATAAAATCAGGTTGCCAGTAAAAGTTTGTACTCAAATATAAGTTATTGACTACAAAAAAAAACACTTGCATGTCACAAGCACGGACGAGAGAGCGAAGACGGTAGTCGTGGAAGATCGGAGGGCGAGGACCTGGCCCTTTGCGGCGGCCAGGGGCCCCGTGGTGGACAAAGGCAGCAATAGGGGATGAAGCGGCGAGACAGAACGCAGAAGCAGAGATAGAAATCAGACGACAATAGTGGACAAGATTGATTTTCTTATTGCCTTCAGACTTACAGCTTTGGTCCTAATATATAGGACAGAGTAAACCATCTATAACCTGACTTATAAACTGACTCGGCTTTCTATTATATACACACACACACACACACAACTTGCACTTCCCTAATCCGACATGGTTTCGTAAACTGAATCAGTTATCACGGAAGAGTCTGTTGCGCATTACGCAGAACTGTAGCGCGACATGCCGTGTCGGTGTCAACTGGAACTCTTGGCGGTCTGCAACAAGAGTAATGCTTACCCCACATGACATGCATCTGTCAAAATTTAGTGCGGGTTATCTTTCTGCCAAAGAGATCCTAACTAAGATATTTATCTGATCTTAAGTGGTTACATATGCAAGCTCCGCACTCCCCAGCATTTCATGATAATAGAACTACTGGACATGCCACATAAATGTCGATGTATCAGATGGAACAGTCTATGAGTTTGCTCTAGCAAGTTATTGTAGTCACTATATGCGTAACATGTAGAGCAGTGAACAAAACTGTGACACTCGACATGGTGACAGAATGATGGTCATGACAGACTATACTGTATTTCATGATTACTGGTGATGATACAACTAAAGTAACACACCTAAGCAGACGCTAACTGGAGAGTTCAAAATTAAGGGTATTAGTAATTTCTGAATCTTTCTGAGCATTGTACTTATTGATCTATTCACAAACATGAGTAGATACTGTATTTGATACATTTTTAGTCTGCTCTGGTTCGCTAGCTTGTCAGTAAACGGTGTTCAGGAAATGGGTGCAGTTCATCACATAGTTAACTATAAAGGCACTATCTAAAAACAGAGCCTTTCTAGCATACATCACCGCCTTCATCTGGTGATATGCAGACTAGGCTGGATGCCATGATGATTGAAGAAGCCAGGTAATGCTATTTTGTGGAAGACAACCTTGTGATACAGTATAGCAAGTAGGAAAATACATATAGTGATAAAATACATATAGTGGAGGTCAAGTGCTCAAATATGGTATGTGAAGCATTGCTTTTTTTTGGGCCAAAAATCTGTTCAATTGTGTCAACTGAAAGAGATCCTATCATGCTCCTTTTTTACAATAAATATCAGACGTCAGACTAGGGCTGTAAAAAAAGCTCGAAGCTCGCGAGCTACTCGAGTTCGGCTCGTTCTAGGCTCGATTTGAGCTCGGTTCGAACTTTAAAAGAGCCGAACTCGAGCTTGATCTCGAGCTCGCGAGCTTCACCGAGCCGAGCTCGAATAGTTCGCGAGCCCCGATTCGAGCTTAAATAGTAATACATATTAATTCTTACCGAGCTTACTCGAGTCGAACTCGAGCTTGAGCTTGTCTTATTATTGAAAATTAGTGTGTATTTGAATTATTTTGATTGTTATCGAGCTTACTAGAGCCGAGCTCGAGCTTAAAATTTTCTTATTATTGAAAAATAGTGCATAATAAATTATTTTAATTGTTATCGAGCTTCAACGAGCCGAGCTCGAGCTTACTCGAGCTTAGGCCGAGCCGAGCTCGAGCCCAGGTCCAAGCTCGGACCCCAACTCGAGCTCGGCTCGAGCTTCTACCGAGCTCGAGCCTGGAAGGTCAAGCTCGCTCGAGCTCGGCTCGTTTACAGCCCTACGTCAGACCACTCTACAGAAGAGTTCCAAATACCGTATTCGGCAAAAATCCAGCTGCATGACCGGTAACAAACAATGGTGTTAAACAAGCCAGTTGTCTACAAAAGAAAATTTTGCTGTTGGAGTGAAAAAACAGTAACCATGTGGATAGCCCCAGTAACTGGCCAGAAAAAAACCCAATAAATTTATTTGACTGCCCGAAATGAGGATAGCCCCCAGTAACCATGGAAGATATTTCTCTGATTCTAACTGCCCTCGACGACTACACATACTGCATCTGGGACTAAAGGAGCGTAGCTACAAACTGTCTAAAACTCTTTTCAAAATTTCATGCAGGTAGACTCAAACCATACCTGGAACAAATTAACATGGGAGATAGTTGACTGCGATATCAAAAAACTAACTCTGTGTCTCCATTCCATCTCGATTTAAGTTCAAAAATATCCTCAGCGAACAGTCATCGACGACACGTTTAAAATCGCTAACAAGATCTGAGACTGAGAGCGCCAAGACTTGTTGCTTACAATTATGCCAGTCGTTTGAACATTTTCTTATGAATAAGGGTTACAAGACAAGCAATCAACAATATTTCCACTATTGTTTCTTCAAAGAACAAAATTCGAATTCAAATTAAAAATGACCCAGAAGGTTTTTCCACTCTTGAACCGGGCAGGGAAAAGCAGTCCACAGCAGTAACTAGCCAGGAACTAAATCCTGCTCTTAAGCAACATGATAAGACTTAAGAATGTGTGAATTGACCAGCATTTCATCCAAAAAAATTGACCCAGGAACCAATTTTTCACTTTTTCTTAGATCTTCTGATCAACTCCCGATGTACTGCCTTCATCAGATTGTTTATTTTCCTAGGTAACTCGTCTTAAGGAAAGAGATTTAATTGAATAAAGGAATATGACCATATTGTGAAATTTAAGCATATCATGGTAAGATCGGAACAGTATCACATAAGTTGTTTCCCTCAATTCCATGAATACTTAAGGAGTTCCCCAAGACCCCAAGAACTATGTTGGCAAGTTGACTTTATGACATTCATTAAGCAAGATAACTTTCTGACTAGGTAAATCCAGGGTATGCTTAGCAATTGATTAATACTCATCATGAAGACTAACGTCATTTGAAGTGTTAAAACAGTATAAAACAAGAAATATCATATTTTAGTGTGCATATCTTACAATGACGCGAGAGCAGCCATGCTATCAACAATGAGTAACTTCACATCATTTTGAAGAAGAGTCACCTTCATCTGTTCCAAACTGTAGAAGAGCGGGGGTAAACATCAAAAAGAATATTTGAGTGTTCGGCGTAGTATGATGAATTTCTTTTACACATAAAAGCTGAGGAGCATATAATTAAATCGCATAATCTAAACAATTACCACACTACATTGGGTAGAAGAGAAGCATTTCAAATACGTGATACAAGAATCCTGCAGATTTCTTAATGAAGCTCTTCGGTCTTTCATGTACCCTAGAACTACAATAACTCAATATCAACCTCCGTACACTGGTTGAGTTCAAAAAACACAGCTATATTGTCATGAACATTAGTTCATAACCGGATAAACATCCGTCGAACGACGACGACTCGAGGTAGAACAACGCTAGACAAAAGAGGGCACCGATTGGGGGAGAGGAATTGATATAGAGTGGCCGGTCTAGAGGAGAGACCACATCTAGGGATCGAGGACTTAGGAATACTTCTTAATTATTTATTAATTGGTGATAATGGATACATGTTATCCCTTTTATAGAGATAAATCGACTTGACCTCTAAAAAAAATCTCTATCTCTAAGAAAACATATCTCTAATAGATGGAATATATCTATATAGTACATCTATAAGGTAGTAAACTCGTCTAAGAAAACTAACTATTCTTATCTCTATCCTAATTAGTCTGATCCTGTCATGCGAGGCCGCTGCCAGTACTGTTCTCACGCATTAACAGTGTGCGTGAACAATAAATTCGGCACGTGGCATATACCTCTTGGTGAAATCAGATAATGATGTTGGTCGCATCACAAGGATCCTCCCAGCCATCTGCAGAAAGATAGAAGGTATGAAACAGCAGCCTAAGAAGTTCAGTATTGTGGGAACAAAAGTGCAGCAACTAAATGATTGAGCATCGCATGCATATATATGTAGAAGATGGACTATAAGAACCTTTCGTGACAAGCCTTCTTGCCTAAATATTTGAGGGAAGCTTTTGTCACCGATCTCAATCATCCTGCAATACACAATGAGAAAGTTGATGACTACAGATATATTTCTTAAATGCTTGGAAGTAGTAAGCAGAAACTTCAGCTACCTCCGTGAAGAGAACTTGGATTCAGTGTCAATATACACAACTCGACCGTTTAAACCTCCATAGCATTCTGGCAATGTTGCTAAGAGTGCAAGTTTTAGACAAAACTGCAGAATGTGCAAAAGAATTCAATAAATGGTTACTAAATGTATGAGAAAGCAACACACTTACTCAACAGAAAATAAGAGAAGATAAGCTATTTTAGACTTGATATATCAATTTAACATGCTTGGAATTCTCTCCAGGGAGAAAACCTTTAAAATAACTTTGCAACAAAGACGAACATAAATCAACCAACGAGTGCCTTTTCATGAATCGACCCAATGAATGCCTTTGGACTAGACATTGTTAACAAAAGCATGCATCAAAATGTATTTTATAATTAAAATGGAAATTTTCCACTAACTACGCTCAATCAAGAGGCCCAACCGAGATCATTGGAATGAGAATGCAGCAACCAGCACACAGCAAACTCGCAATGCAGTGCCACATAACATAAATACACAAGGCCCATTTCCTTCTACTTCTCTATTGCATGCCAAGCCACCCATGTAGGCATGCAGACACACGAACAAGTTGATATTCACAAACACACAAAGGCCACAATGCATACACCATAAAAATTCATACAATTAGAACGCCATTACACAGTGCGTAAAGCTCAGGGCATATCTTCAAGTGCAGCGGCTCACCTGCGTCTTGCCGATCCCCGATGGGCCGACGACCTCAGTGAGCTTCCCCACGGGGATTCCTCCGCCTAGCGCCTCATCCAGCCCACGGAGCGTGGTGGCCAGCCGGCCGCCGCGTCCTAACCTGACGCGCTCCTCCAGGAGCGCAAGCGCCTGCGCAAATCAATATAATAAAAGCCCAGCTAAGACCAATACCCAAAATCAATCGCACACGGACATGAACTAGTAGCGAATCGCGTTTCTCGACAGATCAAATCATCAAACTAGACCGAAACGAACCACATGAGACCGAACGATCGGACGAATCCACCTAGCGCGGGTTCCGGTTCGCTCGAACCAAAACCCCAAACCCGAAACGGCGAGAGAGGCGATGTGGGGAAGCGACGGGTACCGTTTGGTAGGGAGGGCAGGCGATCTCGCTGACGTGGGAGACGGCGGCGCGGGCGGCGGGGAGGCCGGCGTCGAGGACAGCCATGAGCTCCACCTCCGGCAGCGACAGCACGTCCTGGATAGAGTAGATTAGATGCGGCGGTTCGTTTAGCGGTTGCAGGAGGAGGGGATTCTGATGCGGAGGGAGTGGCTGACCTTGGCCGTGGTGAGGCGGCGCGCGGCGAGGAGGTGGGCGAGGTGGGGAGGCAGCCGCATCTCCGAAACCAGCTTGTTCGCCATGGCGATGACCGAGCAGAAAATTGATCATTTGCCACTTTGAATAGTAGGCTTCACAAAATTGTCACTTTCAAAATTGGCTTCGTAAAAATATCATACAGTACATTTACCTCTTGATTACCATGTCATTTGAGTCATTTAACTTATTTAATATTTTCTTTCTAATTTCAGAGGTTGGAAAAGACCTTTATACCCTTTCAACCCCCGTGCTCGCCGCTGCTCCTCCTCCTCCTCGTGGCCTTCCCCCTTCCTCTCCTCGATCGCATTCTCCCTTTATACCGTTTAGATAGAGCTCGCCTCGCCGCGCATGTAGCCCCTGCGGACGTCATCGTCACCGCCGCCGCCGGCGTCCGTCGATGGACCAACCAACCCCGCGTTCCTCCGCCACCGCGTTCTTTTGACGCGAGGACTAGTTCCGTTTCCTTGAATCTCTCCAATAACTCATTCACTTGTTTAACGATACCTGTGCCCGATCGATCTTTAGTGCAAAGCCAACACGCAGTCATTGCAGAAAAGAAGAAAAATACATGGGCAAATGCAAGAAAGAAATCGTAGGACAAATATCCCAGCTATCAATTAGTTAATTAGATCACATTGTCATAAGAGAAGTGGTGGATCTGAAGAAATGTTTAATCTGCTCGAGCTTTCAAGTAACACTTGCTGTCAGTCGATGTTTAACTGGAAATAACAGCGCCATTTATCCTGGGAGCCTCATCAGAAACGAGCTCCAAAATTGCTCTCTGCATATTTGAGAAATTTGCATATATTTGGGACCATCAAACCTGCATCTATATGTGATCTGTGTGTAGAGTTCATGTTTTCTTGGGTGATAACTGATAACCATGTTACTGTTTATTATCAGTCTTTATACTACGAACAGTTGTCAGCACTCGCAATGTAGTTTTACTACAGAACTGCAGGAAATAATCCGATTAATGATATCATCAAGGACATCAAGGACGATGACGTCCGCAGGGGCTGCATGCGCGGCGAGGCGAGCTCTATCTAAACGGTATAAAGGGAGAATGCGATCGAGGAGAGGAAGGGGGGAAGGCCACGAGGAAGAGGAGGAGGAGCAGGCGGCGAGCACGGGGTAAAAAGGGTAGAAAGGTCTTTTTCAGTCTCTAAAATTAGAAAAAAATATTAAATGAGTTAAATGGCTCAAATGGCATGGTAATCAAGAGGTAAATGTACTGTATGGCATTTTTGCGAAGCCAATTTTGAAAGTGGCAATTTTGCGAAGCCCACTCTTCAAAGTGGCAAATGATCAATTTTCTCGATGACCGAGATAGCTCAGGGAGAAGATCGAGGAGTTTGGGAATTGGGATTCGAATGTTTGCGCGCTTGCTCTTTTTGACGATGGATTCTTCGTTCCTATATATTTGCCGTGGGATATTTTTTCTGCCATCCGATCTAACATCCGATGGTCCAAATCATTTGCTATTTTTTAGAATCGAATCATTTGCTATATTTTTTAGAATAACTAGTTGTACTTTGGTAGGGACGAAAAAGTTGTACTAAATCAACACATCAAGCCGATGTTATCAGGCTCAGTCTATGCCACTCATTCAGCTGCATCGTGGCGCTCGATTGAGCTCCACCCCAACATATGTTCACATCTTAACTGTCGTATTCAACACGCTTGGCTCCACTGCCACAGCCCATATCCCCGCCTCCACTCCAGAATCAAAGACTAACCATTCCCCGCTATCCCTAGATTCATCCGCCACAAGTGCTAGTCTCCACTTAACCCAATACATAAAACCAACACTGTCATACTTGGATTATGGCACACTTCTATATTTACTGCTATTCGACATGCACCAGCATCATGCCCTTCACTTTGACATTGATCCGACTGAGACCTACCCTGCTTGCGCCACATCCTCAGCTCAGCAATCACACCCCGACTCATATCGCACCTCCAACTTGTGTTCGAACTCTGTCGTGCCCTGAGTCTACTGTTAGCACGGTATATCTAAGCAAAAAGGATGTGAAGATGTTTTTTTGAATAAGAGATGTATAAAATAAAGCCTTTACGTGTGCATATTAAAGTCGAGCAATATGAATACACCTAGTGTATGCATGCACTCACATTAATTAATATAGTTTTTGAAGTATTTAAGTGCACGTGTATGCAGCCATGAGTCAAGCGCATGTAGCAATTAGTGAATTAGGTGACTTGGATAGTGAGGAGAGCATATAAATAACATGGGCCTCTAGTGCTATGGCTGATTACAAGGTACGGCTACTCCTCGGTCTTGATCCAGCCTTATACAACTCTACCAAACGTTTTTACGATGCAGGCGACACAAAGGTGACGTAGTTCAACTTTAATACTTGCAAATAGCTAACTAATAACTATATTGTACATCGGAAGGCCTCGACCATCGCTCGTGGTCATAAGTCGAAAGCCCTCGATCATCGCTAGTGGTTATAAGTGGGTAGCCCTCGACCATCGCACGTGGTCGTAAGTGGGCAGCCCTCAACCATCGCTCGTGGTCATACGTCAAAAGGTGTCAACCATCACTCGTGGTCGTACGTCAGAAGCCATCGACCATCGCTCGTGGTCGTACATCGGAAGTTGTCGACCATCGCTCGTAGTCATACATCGGAAGCCGTCGACCATCGCACGTGATCGTAAATCAGAAGCCATTGACCATCGTGCGTGGTCGTAAGTTGGAAGCCCTCGACCATTGCCCATGGTCGTATTTTGAAAGGCCTCGACCATTGCTCGTGGTCGTAAGTCTGAAGCCGTCGACCATCGCTCATAGTCATAGGTCGGAAGTCGTCGACCATCGCTAGTGGTCGTAAGTGGGTAGCCCTCGACCATTGTGCGTGGTCGTAAGTGGGCAGCCCTTGACCATCGCACGTGGTCATAAGTCCGAAGCCCTCGACCATCGATCGTGGTCATAAGTCAGAAGCCTCGACCATCACGCGTGGTTGTAAGTCAGAAAGCGTCGACCATCTCTCATGGTCATAACAGGCCAACCCTTGACCATCGATAGTGGTCGTAAGTGGGCAGCCCTCGACCATCGCCAGTGGTTGTTTGTCGAAGGCCTCGACCATCGCGCGTGGTCATAAGTCAGAAGCCCTAGACCATCGCTAGTGGCTGTAAGTGGATAGCCCTCGACCATCTCGCATGGTTGTAAGTGGGCAGCCCTCAACCATCACGCGTGGTCGTAAGTCAAAAGCTGTCAACCATCGCACATGGTCGTAAGTCAGAAGCTATCAACCATCGCTCGTTGTCGTAAGTTGGAAGCCCTCGACCATCGCCAATGGCGTAAGTAGGCAACCCTTGACCATCGCGCATCGTCGTAAGTGGGCAGCCGTCGACCGTCGTCGGTGGTCGTAAGTCGGAGGCCCTCAACCATCACCAGTGGTCGTAAGTGGGCATCCCTCGACCATCACCTGTGGTCGTAAGTGGGCAGCCCTTGACCATTGCACGTGGTCATAAGTCAGAAGCCCTCAACAATTACGTGTGGTCAGAAGCCAGAAGGCTTCGACCATCCCGCGTGGTCGTAAGTGTGTAGCCCTCGATTATCGCATGTGGTCGTAAGTCGGAAACCGTCAACCATCGCGTGTAGTCGTAAGTCGAAAGCCGTCGACCATCACCCATGCTCTTAAGTCGACAACTGTCGACCATCGGCCGTGCTCGTAAGTGGACAGCCCTCGACCATCACTCATGGTCATAAGTGGGCAGCCCTCGACCTTCACACGTGGTCGTAAGTCGGAAGCCGTCAACCATCGCGCGTGGTCGTAAGTTTAAGGTCGTCGACCATCACTTGTGCTCATAAGTCGACAGCTGTCGACCATCGGCTGTGCTCGTAAGTGGGCAGCCCTCGACCATCACTCATGGTCGTAAGTGGGCAGCCCTCGACCTTCGCACGTGGTCGTAAGTCGGAAGCCCTCGACAAGTGTTCGTGGTCGTAAGTGGGCAGCCATCGCGCCATCGCTCGTGGTCATAAGTGGGTAGCCCTCGACCATCACTCATGGTCATAAGTGGGCAGGCCTCGACCATGGCACGTGGTCGTAAGTGGGTAGCCATTGACCATGGCTCATGGTCTTAAGTTTGAAGCCCTCGACTATTGTCCATGGTCGTAAGTCGAAAATCTTCGATTCTGACTTACGACTATCACTCGTCGTCATAAGTCGAAGGCCATAGTCGTAGAGTGTTTTAGTACCGTGGTCGGAGGACATGCTCCTAGAGTACTGTAACCTGATGGTCGGAGGACATACTTGTGTAGTCCTATAGCATGATGGTCGGTGGCCTTACTTGTGGAGTATTGTAGCCTGATGGTCGGTGGCTATACTCGTGGAGCACTGTAGTCTGATGGTCGGAGGTCGTATTCATGGAGGACTGTAGCTTTATAGTCGGAGAGAGCACTCGGAGGAGTACTCTAGCATATGGTCGGGGTCCGTGCTCATAGATTACTGTAGCATGATGGTCGGAGGCCGTAAGCGTGGAGTATTGTAGCTTCATAGTCAGAGAGAGCATTTGGAGGATTACTCTAGCATATGGTCGGGGGCCATACTCGTAGATTACTATATCCTCAAGGTTGTAGACTTCCAAGTATGAACAACAGACCTTCAAGCATCACGAGTGGTCGGTGACATCTGTCTTCCAGAAGCAGTCGGAGAAATGTGTCTTCAAGAAGTGGTCGAAGGCATCCGACGCCGGCTTTACCATTGCGGCTATCCATATTTCACTAAGAATGTTCAGTTTTTATCTTATCTCAACCACCTCCGCATGCGTGAATCGGAATGTCGGGCCCCTGCTGCACGGTGGCTGCCCCATCCTGCACCTCTCCTCTGACTCCGACCTTCGCTCCTTCTCCGGTGGTGTTGCGACTATGAGGGGGAAGACTAAGACACTATCTTCTTGGCGGATCAAACAACAAAGAAACTGATGAGCTCACAAGGCAGGCAAAAAGTGTACTGACCTGAAGGCATGGACGTCATCGCCCATGAACATACTGCTGGCATCGTCCATGTTGGCAAGTGCAGCCCCGTGCGGCTGGACACCGTAGTTTGCGTTGGTGGCAGGTTCCGCGGCATCGGTGCCCATAGCATTAGAGGATGTAGTTGTCAAGAAGACTTGGCAGCGGTCGCGCTCTCAAACCATAAGCTCGATGCGGTTCGGGGAGGTGGCCCCGCTGTCGCTAGAGAAGGGCGAGGTGGGGGAGTTGAAGGAAGGGGCACGTTCACCCGTCCTCATCCATGGCATGGCCACATCCCATCCTCCCCACCCACAACACTGCCGGATCTAGCTGTCCCTAGCCACGATGCGGAAGAGATGTGGTGGGAGGTGGTAGGGCGAATCCGTTCGTCCTCGTCCTTGACACCGATGTATCTTGTCCTTCCAGTCCACGACTGGGTCCGAGAAGGCGTTGCAGACGTAGTGCATTTGCTGGATTTGGCGCTTTCGGAGAGCCTTGATATAGTACGTGTTGAGGCGGTCAAGCACAACGATCTCCTCGTCCAGCTTGTCCTCCACCGCCTTGGCCACCGACAGCACATGCTTCTCCAACATCTGCAATCGCTGGGACACGCCACATCCGGGAGAGAGAGAGGGAGGGGTGTGGGGGAAGTGAGCGGAGCAGCAAGAGCGGCGTGTAGTGGGAAGGAGAAGGGTGGGTTACCAGGCTGACGATGGACTCGTCCATGGCGGTGGCGGGAGGAGAGAGGTCGAGATCGAAGTGGAGATTGGGGAGGAGAGAGGTCGAGATCGGAGTGGCGATTGGGGAGGAGATGCTCAAGCGGCACGAGGAAGGGTGAAGCGTGACGAAATGCGCGAGGTGGGGAAAGTGGAGGGGAGGGGTGGTTAGATAGTTAGAGAGATATAGGAGGGAGAGATGGACGGTGCAGATCAAATCGAATGACTTGAGAGAAGAGAAGAGAACATACTGAGTACCATCAACTCGTGCTTTTAAAAAGTAGAAATTTCGTTGAAAATACTTTCAATAGTGTATCGTTCTTTAGCTGCTCTCAAATTCAAACCATCCCGCCCATAATAGCCCCACGACGAAATCCCCCCTCTACTTCCCGACCCCACTGTCCAGTCTTTCCCCGAAACAGCCGCCCGACCGCCACACAGGCCGCAACGCCCCTCTCTCACACCCCAACGTCTCTCTAGCTCGCCTCCTCCTCCCCCATCTGCGCTGCGGCGATCTAGGGTTTGACGCTGCCGTCCTCCCCATGGAGGCGCTGTCGCTCATCGACGTCGCCGCCGAGGACGACCTCCTCCTCGACCTCGCCTCGCCGCCCCCGCTGCCGTCGCCGCATCCCCATCCGCCCCACGCAGGTGAACGAGCGATCCGTTTCTGTGTGTTCCATTTCGGGAGTTTTTTTTGGGGGGGGGGGGGGGAATTTGGGCGTTGATTGGTGGTCGTGGCGGTTGCGATTTGGAGATCTGACGGACCGCTGCTGCGATTTTTAGGGTTGGGTGCCGAAGCTTCTGATTTGGAGCCCGCTGGCGATTCTCCAGCGGCGGGGCGGGTTCTGGATCGGGACGGCGAGGTGGAGCAAGTCCCCGAGCGTTCGGAATCTCCGAAGCAGTGGAAGGCCAAGGCTGGCGTTAACCTCCGCAAGAGCTTGGCCTGGGATAGCGCCTTCTTCACCAGCGAAGGTTGTGCTTTGTCCCACCCATGAATCAAAATTTTTTGTTCAGTAATTGCCGTGTGTTATGATAGACTTGTGCATCCTGATGTAGATGGATAGCGGCTCCTAACATTTCACTTAGCAGCTCTTAAGATTTCCCTTACTGCTCTGTAATTGCCACTTGTTATATATACTTGTGCATCCTGATTTAGATACATAGCAGCTCCTAACATTTCCTGATGTGGGCAGGTGTTCTGGATACTGAGGAACTGGCCATTGTAAACAGCACATTCCGCAAGGCACAGGATTCCAGGCTGCCTGGAATCGCGGAGGATATGACGAGGTCGGGGGAGTCAACGACCTCGACACTGGCAAGCGAAAGCTGGGTGCTGGAAAGCCTTGAGACCAACCTATTTGACAGTGTACGTGCTTCAATTCAGAGAACACTTCGCAAACCCGATAAAGCTCCAGGTGTGACTGCTGCTACCTCAAAAACCCCGAAGGCCACAACAAATGTGCCTCGTGTTGCAGGTAAGAAGTCTCAAAAGTGAATGAAGCATGTTGATTATTTTCTCATTTTGTAACTTTGATGAGCTTTACCTGTTCTTTGTAACTGATTTAATTATATTGTTGCTACTTGCAGCAAGAAAGGGGATTGATCGGATGCCTCAGAGTAAGGTATGTTAAACTGACTTAATTCAATTCGTCCATGACTTAATCCCAAATTCCTGTAGTCTGTGATCATCACTAACCAGTATTTGCTCATGCTCCATCAGATAAGGCCCCCTGTTTCAACAAGCCATGGTGGTGTTAGTGGCAAAGAAAGGCCCCAAGTCAACTCGAAAGAGCCTACAACTTCAAGAGTGGTATGTTCCATCTTCCATGCTAGCAATTCCTGAGTAATCATGAGCTTGCTGTAGTTTAGCGGTTTACCCCTAACTAGAGGTTTGTTTCATAATTTATTGGATTTAGGTGAAATGCTATGTTTATAGGAATATGTGTGATATTCCTAACTTAATAATGAACTGGAATCCTAGTGATTAGAACCACCGAGGCTTCAGAATATCTTGTTTAAGATACTAAATATTTATCTTTGTATTAAAGTCTGTGTTATGGAACTTCACACGGAATCTAGCTCCCAGTAACTGGGATTGCGGATTGCCTCTTGTTCTAGTTCACTGAAGTTCCTATCTTGGAACTTCATAGAACTGAAATCCTAATAAGTAGAATTAGCTAACTTTTGTATTCTTTTGTTTGAGATAATAAGTTTCCTATTTGCTTCATAATTGAGATTCAATTTGTGTAATACTCTGAAATCTGAACTTAATATCATATTTATTCTTTCTGCTTGAGAAGGCTATGCAAGGAGCAGCAGAAGGAAAACCATCCTCAAGACTTCCGAGGGCTCTGCCAAGAGTTGCTACAATGAGAGCACCAACTAACACACCTGCCACTTGTGGGTTTTCAGACAAAAGAAGCAGCACTGGTGCGTGAATCAACATACATTATTTGTTCTGCTATAATGTTAATGGATAAAAAGCCTAATATAGTAATATGTATTTCCTCTTGCAGGAGGCGTAGTCAACAGACAGGCAGTTGGTAAATCTGCTAACACTTCAGCTAGCAAGCATTCTCGGCCTTGTGGGGTCACAAAGTCCAGTTTAACCCCAAAATCAGGTGCTTTCTCATCAGCAGCAGCTTCTCCCTCGCATAGTGTCTCCATGGGTACTATGCCAGGTTTGAAAACCAGATCTCCAACCCTAAGCAACAAGAATAGAACTGCTCAGAGGATCCCTATTCGTTCATCATCAAGATCTGATATCAGCAAGGTTAACCCAGCAATAGCATCAAGAAATAAGATTCCAGCTAGGAGTCATGGTGACCGTACATCCCTGAGTATTTCACCTAGCAGTTCTATGGACAGCATGAGTTCAGTAGTTTCTGGGGTTTCAACAGCTTCCACTGTAGGGAAGATGAGCCATACATCTGAGAGCTTTAGTACATGGTCATCTTCGTTGTCCCCTTCCCTCAGAAAGAGCAATGACTGCCCTACAACCACAAAACTGGGATCTACTATTGTCACAGAGAGACAGTCTTCAGGAACAGCATCTGGGGATAATCTAAAAGCTAGTGCAGACACAACCACCCAGGGAAAAGGTTTTAAGCCATCTGGTCTGCGAATGCCTACGCCCAAGATTGGATATTTTGATGCTGTAAGTGCATTTTATCTTTTCTGCCTTGCAATCATGCATATGTTCTTTATAGATGAATTGCTAACAATCTTGTTGTGTACATCTTCAGGAGAAATCCATTGAACAAAACATTGGTGCACAGGTGCAAGTGCAACCAGCGAAGATCCAGTGCTTGCTGCCTGTCACACCGAAACCTCAGGTTTCTTCTACTCAGATGGTGAACCCTGCATCAAAACCTATGGCAGCACCTCATGAGGAAAGCAGTGCTTCTCAAACCAAGGAATCGCCTTCGCTGCTTCTCAGAGTTGCACAAATGGAAGTAGAACCATCTAAGGCAACTGAACATGAAGCATCCATGCGCCAAATCGGCCCGGTGGTCGCCGAGGACACTGCAAAGGAGAACATTCCGGCGCTGCATCAGAATATCCAGGCTAATGGTGATGCAAGTCCGTTGACAGTTGAGCTGTTGACCCAAAAGCTGTCCTCCATATCTCTTACCTGACCTGGTGTCTTGACCTGGCAGAGGATGAGTTTACATCCTTGATATTGGAAGGCAACAGCAACCGAAGGCCCCATTTTCTTTCTTTTGGCGGGTGTTGTTTCAGCTGTTCAAAGAGTGTTACGAGTGTAGAATCCCAGGGCATGATAAGAACTGCCATATTCTGTTGTATGCAACACTTGACCCTGGTATATCAATTGCAGATTTGCAAGTAAAGCTTATATGATTTCATCTCAGTCCTCCAACAATGTATTGGTAGACTTATGATTCCATCTCAGTTCTCCAACAAAGTATTGGTGGAATTATTCTTACTCAGGTTCTATGAACTACAAGAGTATCGAATAATACAGGGAATACTCTTGCAGGCATAACATGTTCATCGTGGTATTTGTATATCTTTCGCCGATTAGCAATAATAACCTGTACGAGCAAGTCAGTTGGTCGTACATCCAGAAGATGCATTCTGCATAACAATGTTACAAGCATAAATACATCCGATCTAATGGATTGCGATAAGTTAACAACATCCCAAATTCCTAGACTTTAGGAGCCCAGATTGCACTTCCGGAGCATGTTCAAACACTTGGGCAGTCATCTTCATCATCCCATCGCCAGGACTCCGTCGGAACTTATCAGGGCACAGGTGAAATGTTGAGTTCAGCATCTCCTGGAGTAAGAGGGGCTGCGAACTGAAGAGAATTAGTTCCCCAGGTCGAGATCACTTGCTCCTTTTCTTGGCCTCACCGTACAGAACAACTCCGGCGACCGTTATCCCGTACCCTAGCATCCCCATGAAGGTAATCGGGTTTCTGAACAGCAGGATGGAAACCACAACAGCAACAGCGCCTTTTGCATTTCCAAGAACCTGGAGATAAGAAAGCATGAAACACATGAACATCGTTAGCTGTGAACCTGTCGCTGAGTGCGCGTTCAACCGAAAAACCCCAATATCATTATTATTATAAAAGAGCGAGTTGGTGGTCGTATATCCCTTCTCTAACCGCCCTGTTCTCAACTTCTCATCACTCTTCATTTTTCAACTGATTAGAGTAGTTCTCTTCCATAGCATGATTCTCTATATATCCAATAAATTTCGTTGCAACGTACGAGCAGGTGACTAGTCATGGTGAAGCATCATGATAATAGAGCAACTCAGCAACGACGGAATCACCTGAAGAGTCAGTGGGCTGGTGTGCTTGGTGACCAGGAAGTTTGTCAGGTTCACCAAGTACGCCAGTGAGGAGTTGCAAAGCAGTATCCAGATAAAATTGGGATCCTCGCGTGCAAGCGCAGTTGCCGCACCGAGCGCATCGGGCTCCATGATCAATGTTGCTGGAACCAGCAAAATTACAGCCACCGGTGCCATGTAACGGAGGAGATCCATGGAGTTAAGCTTCTCCCTGCACACGAAATCGGAGGAGAACAAATTAGCTGAGTTTGAAGCCCAATGAGGTACATATATACCATGGAGTATAGTTCATGGCGCCTGCGTGATCAATTACTCTTCTGATGACAGCAAGATCCCTTGCAGAACGGTCTTGAGCGCCCTCGCAGCCGTCGCGCCAATGCACATGATGAAACCAAACAGATGGAAGCTTGGCTCGCCCTGAATCACAATGCAATGCGCACAGAACCGTGAGGTGGTTGGAGAGTTCGTCAAAATTTGGTCTTCGAGCTAGTTTAGCTCTAATTTCATTCGCATTCCACATTACACGCGAGGAGAACAGTCAGAGATCCAAGAATTGAGCACAACTTCGTCTTACCCAGGTGGCGATGACGACGCCGGCGACGACGGGGACGAGGGCGGCGTAGGTGGCGCAGGCTTCCCGGCGGGCGGCGACGGCGTAGGCGAGGACGGCGGTGAAGAAGGGCGTGGTGGCGCCGACGGCCTGGTTGAAGGAGACGGGGAGGTAGCGGAGCGAGACGTTGCCGGCGACGACGGAGGCGCAGAAGACGGCGCCGAGCACGGCCACCCTGGCGAGCTGGCCGCGCGAGTGGGGCTGAGCGGCGCCGCGGCCGGAGGAGGATGCGGCGGCGGCGGCGTAGGAGAGGACGGCGCAGGCGGACATGTGGCAGGCGGTGAGGAAGACGGGGAAGCGGAAGCCGTAGGTGGAGAGGAGGAACTTGTTGAGGAGGAGCACGCCGATGTTGGAGGCGTACCAGGCGGCCACGAGCCCGGCCGTGAACAGCCGGCCGGAAGCCCCCGCCGCGGCAGCAGAGGCGTCCGCGGCGGCGGCGGCCGTGGGGAGGGCGAGGTTTTCTTGCCGCATCTTTGGGAGGAGGTGTCGTTGGTTAGTGGTGCGTTAATTGCGTGTTAGGATTCGAGAGAAGAGAGGAGAGGGGACACGTGGTCGCAGCCGTGGATTTAAATATTTAATAATGTGGCCGCTGCTGCCTGTCAGTTAATGGCAGCCGTTGGGAGTAATCAGGAGTATGTTTTACGTAGACAACTAGTACGAAGGCAAAACAAGGGCTTGTATTTTTCCTTCTTGAACTGTGGTTTATACTTTTTAACTTAAAATTTTAAATTATAGCTATCGTAAGAGTGTACGGAGAGAAACACTTGTATGTGATTTTGGCTCATATAGATGAACTCGATACAGTGTCTAATACGATCGACTTGTAGACCTCGTCTTAAAAAATATATCGTTTAAAAACTAGTTACTGTAGTATAAATCAAAAAGCATAATCCTAAAAAAAACTAGCTATCTTGCCTCGGTTCAACTTCGATAGGACAAGCACGGATGAAAGAATAATGTATTAGCCTACTCAACCAACCAAGCAGATAACTTAATTGGAGGATCGGGCGGGCGATCCGTCAACGCATGACAGAACACGGGAAGGAAGAATCGCACTAGCAGCTGGTTCGCAGCTTGCACGTCCACGAACAAACATTATCATAATGTAGAGCCGTACATTAGATTATAGATTATTATGTATGAAGGTATAGTCGAAACAAAGTGGTCTCTGCAGGTAAGGTTTTGACTCTGTTTCTTCATTCTGGGATTTATCTATGCGTCTAATAGTAATAATACTAGTAATTCAAGTAGGAAGAGCGCCTGATTTCATTTTTTATTTCCCCCCTCTCGTTTTGAGGTCAGATTAGCTCACCGGTAGTCTAGTCTGGTACGTATAATAATACCATGCACGAGTGAGAATGTTCATCCGTCTGCCGTGGGAGAGAGAGAAAAAAAAGCACGAGTTTATTCGTATCGAAGACGACCATGCAGCTGCAGCTGCAGACAGAAGAACTCGCAAAAAAAAAAAAATCATTTAGGGTTTCGTTTCTGATGCGGCTGTAGCACACGGCCCAGCTCGAGAACGGCCCAATGTGCCCCCTGCAGTGCAGGCTTCTTATTGTTTTTGGGACTGCGGCTGCTGGTTTACGATCATTACTAATGGTTTTTAGTAAAATATAAATATTTATATGAGTGAATCGAATATCAATAAATTGATAAATTATTTTAAAAAACTGCCTCGTTAAATTATTTTAAAAAGGTGAAGAAAAAGCTGTTTCTTGAGCTGCAATCTGCAGGTGTAGACTGCGTGGTGGAGACGTGGAGTGCTGGGCTGTTGGTTGGCTTGGTATACTCTACTAGATTCATTTCAGATACCAAAATGAAGATAGAATGCTCCTCATACACAACCAAACAAAATGATTAGGAGCACACAATCACCTACATTTATCTGGCATACAATCATAATTCCCATCCAACTTCTCAAGCAGACAACAAAATTCCAATCAAAGGACATATCCCAATGTGAATCCAAAATCCAAACATATAGATATAAAATATCATCAACTTAATGTTTCCATAGGTAACTCATCTGCAGCATATAACTTAAACAGCACCTTGTAGAAGACAGCCAAAAAAAGATGCTACTAAAGCAACTACTTCAACACACAGTCTACGAAACAGTAGAAACGATTACTTCTACTTCCTATGGATTCTGAACATTTCCTGCGACAGGCTATCACCTAATGATTTAGAACTTTCTTCCTTGATGTATGGATGAACATCTAACCTATTAACTGCCTCCCCATCTCCATGACCTGCAAGGAAAACATGAAGCCACCAAGAAGAGCTACATTCTCAGGGATCAACAGGAGACCTGTGTGATTCCTCAAACCTAGCCAACTACTGAACAGCTTCAACAGGTAGGTGATCCTTTTTTTCAGTGTTCAATGGGCTTTGTGGAGGATCAGTTAGTGCAGCCAACAGCGAGTAGGTCAGACGAAAGCTGATCAGGGACGCGGCAAGAGTGCCGAGCTTCGCGGTGCCTGAAAATGCCGCCTCGGCATCCGCAGGCCTCTTGAAGATCACTAGAGCGACTGACCTTTCTGCCCTGGTTTCCTTGATAGGCCCAAATTGGCTAAAGACCTTGACGATGTCACTTGATGAAGGAAGAACGCTCGGACCGCTGAAATTTAGCACTAGCCCAGCCAGCAAGCGATCATCCTTGAGCTCACCATTCTTCACGGAAGGAGACTCATCTGCAACTCTTGTGCACCTTGCCATCGCGCGTGAAATTGCCTGGGGCGCATCGCCGTTAGCTTTGGGGATTACTGGTGACTGCGTCATCTGTTGCGCGGCTCGGCTCATGAGCTTCCCAATCTTTGTGGACATCTGATGAGATGGGGGCTGTGGGGTGGGCTCAAAATCCTCCAATTCCAAGGCATCATCTACATTCTCTCTGGCTCTGCACTTCGACATCCTCCGTTTGCCAGCAGAAACATCACCATCATCTCCTCCCCTTGACCTTCTCCTCTTGGCACGCGATGCAGGCGCTGCCTCCATGGCAGCATTGGCCACGTCGTCAATGCCATAGGAAGCTGTGTACTCGGGAAGGTCTCTCGGGCCCCTCCACCGGGTGAACGCCTTCAGCTGCGCTGTGGCAATGGTGAGGTCCAGCCTGTCGGCTCCGGCCAGTGGCGCCATTGCCAACGCAGAGATGTACTCGGCGAACGCCTCGCTACGGAACGCGTCCCTCGTGAAGGCGGCGTCGATCACCGCACCGTACGCGCCTTCCCGGACGCCGGCGTTGTCGGTCACCTGCTTCTTGGCGATGGCGTTGCTGCCAACGCAGCTGCACGAGAGGCCGACGTCCACGCGGCGCGCGACCTCTCCCAAAGCGGCGTCGACGGCGGAGGCGTACTTGGACATGGTGCTCTGGGCGGCGAGGCGCGGGAAGCCGCCGCGGAACGGGCGGAGCGCCGCCGCGTCGGCCCACTCGAAGGTCTTGTCCCAGAAGTAGGCGACCAGGGTGGCGCCGCGCCTCCTGCGGTGCCGCTGCGCGAGCTCCGACGCGTCCGCAGGGTCGAACACCTGCCCCGGCCACCACGGGTGGTTGCTCACCTTGCCCCACACCAGCCGAGGCGGCGCCAACGCGCGCTTCCCCTCCGCCCCCTCGTCCTCGAACGCGCAGTCGTACCTCGCGCGCTCGCACCCCTCCTCCTCCCCCTGCGTCAGGGGCGGTGGCGTCGCCGGCGCCGGCTTCTTTCTCCGCCGGCGACGGGTACCCAAGAGAAACTCCGCCACGTCCGGGTGCATGACGCGGAGCCGCCCTGGGCGCCTCACGGTGCTTCCCGGTCCCGCATCAACGTTCTTGGAAACCGCGGCGTACGCCGCCGAGCCTTCCTCCGGCGCCAGAGGCGACGTCATGCGATCCGCCTGTAAAGAAGTAACAACTGATCAGCGCGTGGGGCCACGTACGTCTTCTCCTCTTCTTGAGAGAGAGATGGACGGTGCAGTCGAACAGCGAGGCCCGTACCGAAGAGTGGTGGGTTCGGTGTGGCGCGAGGAGGCGGCCTCCTCGCCGGAGTCGGAGACGGAGGGGTTTGGTTGGGACTTGGGTTTTAGGAGGCGATGGCTGGTGAGAACAAAGGGAAGGTGGAGTGTGTTAGAAAACCTGGGTCTAACTTGAAGTCTTACCACTAGGTTATAAATAGAGAATTTTATTGGCTATTTTATATATACGTGAAAGAAAAGTAATAAAGAAAGACATGAGTTTTTCCTTTATCTTTGTGTTTTCAATCTACTATTTACGTCTTTTATGATTGATCATCTCTTTTGCATAGCAGACAAATCGATCGAACTGTGTTCGCCAGCGACGGTTCCTCAACAGAGTGTATATGTAATTTGTGGGTTGGGTTGGGTTGAGGGGCTAAGTGCGGCGCGTATTCTCTGGCGTAGCTTCGGCTACGTCAGGCGGTGACTTGGCCAGATCTGGCCGTTCATCTCTGGATGAACGGTCCAGATTATTTGTATCTTTATTTTTTAGTTTTTGATTTTTTTTATTTTGATTTTTTAGTTTTTTATTTTCATCTTTTTATAATTAAAAAGATGAAAATAAAAAACTAAAAAATCAAAATCAAAAAATCAAAAACTAAAAAATAAAGATACAAATAATCTGGACCATTCATCCAGAGATGAACGGCCAGATTTGGGTCAAAGTTACGGCTGACGTAGCTTCGGCTATGAATCCCTGGCGCTAAAAGGATAAGTTTCTTGTCTGGACTATATGCAGATTTTCTTCTTTTTTTGTCTGAGTTTATCAATTATGACCTTGTAGTCTTGTAGTTGCCATCCAAAGTTTCTTGTTGTAATTTGTGGGTTGGGTTGAGGGTCTAAGTAAGGATAAGTTTCTTGTCTGGACTAAGTGAGGATATGTTTGAGAAGAAAACAGTGTTTGGTTTGGTTACGAGAAAGTGAACAAGAGAGCTCTTAAAAAGAAGTGTACAAGAAAATTGCAATCTGTGCTAGTCGATGTGTACCATAGTTTGTCACCATGAAAGAACAGAAGTGCCTTATTCTTCTGTTGATGTCCGTACCGTAAAAGATGTAACTGCATCAATGGTTTCAATTTCCATATCGCTAGCATATTCTGTTTGTACTCAACTCCAAACATCTGTCTGTGCTACTGGATGTCTGATCACGGCATGGTGATATGCAGTTCTATATACTGTTGTTGCATACCTGTACATGCTTCAGGTAAATCACATTTCATTAAGGCAGTATTGCAAATGGCATATAGTGGCTAGAGTATTCACCAAAATATAAGGAGCAAGAAAGAGAAGCGTGCTGCCGTGCGATGGGAGAAGATGAGCCTGAAACCGAAACTGCCATCTCTGAATTCTCTGCTCTGCAGCTGCTGCATCTGCAGAGTTGGTGGTTGGAAAAGATTCATCTTTCTTACCATCGTCTCAATCTCAATTCCAGCAACTTCTTCCCCATATCAAGTTTCATGAGAGTAATCAAGGGTGAACTGGTGATGCTTAGATTTTGTTTCCCAAAGTCATTGGGTTACTTACGTCAACAATTCAATACCTAAGGATGTATGATACTTCTTCAGTAAACATATCTTTATTTGATGGTGAGAAGTATGCATTGGCACACCACATAGTAAAAACTTTTGCTTCAACTGTTTAACATTGCCTGCATCTTTACCTCTCTAGGGGCAGGCATTACTCGCAGTTGGAGCCGTGTTCCTGCTCCATGGTATTAGAACGTACATGCGTTGGCGTCCATGACAGACAGGGAGCTTTCTTTGTTTTATCCAAAGGCACTTTTTCCCCTGCAGATTGCAGAAGCATCTGCTTTATCCAACCGACCTCCATTGCTGCCTCTCAAATGAAGTGTACCTTTGAGTTGTTGTAACTTGTCAGCTGTAACCACTGCTACCGTATGAAATCAAATGAAGCTGCAAAAAAACTGCATGCTGGTTCTGCATTCAAGGCACACCAGACTGCTCCAACTAGCTTTTAACTTAAACATTTGTTTATAACTTTTAAATTTGAACTGAAATTACACTCTATTGGCTGTTAACTTTTTCTAAAAAAATAGAAAAAGAAAAACTGTTATATCATTAGGGACAACACAAAGGAGTAGGGGGAAAAAGAAATGACAAAAAAGTAAAAAAAATAAAATTAGAAGTTAATGTGTTCTAAGTGACTTCTATCTTAAATAAATCGAAAAACAAAAAAACCAGAAGCTATAGTCATTTAGAGCGGGGCATGCTGATAGTGCAGACCATGTTTTTTTTACACGTAAAAAAAAATCAATAAATACGTCGCTCAAGAACTCTAATCTCGAATGTGTCCTCCACCGTTTTCCTTGCTTGTGTACCCATTTCCAATGTGGTGTGCATGCTGGCTAGGGATGGCAATTGTGCCCGATTACCCGTGTACCCGTGGGTAAATACCCTAATGGAGTCGGGTATGGGATGAATTTTTTACCCACGGGTAGGAAAATGGGAGGATATCTCTGCCCATCGGGTAAACGGGTACGGGTACGGGTTAGCTCTCCCCGTACCCGTCTCGCCCGTTTACCCGTGAAATGGATTGACAAGTGGGCCCTCCTAATCCAGTAAACCCTAACATCCCACCACGCCTCCAAGGTCCAAACGACCAAATCTCGGGAGCTCCTCAATCCTCCCACGCGACCATTCCACCGAAACCTCCCACGCGCCGCCTCTCCTCCTCGCGACCTCGCCGACACACCAAATCTCCGCCCTCGCCGCCCCTCGCCGCCCCCTTGTCGCTCCTCGCCGCCCCTCGTCGTCCCTCATTCCGCCCCTCGTTCCGCCGCCCCTCGCCGCTCCTCGGTGCCCCTCGTTCCGCCGCTCCTCCACCGACCAGATCCGGCGCCGCCCCTCGTTCTGCCGCGACTCCACCGACCAGATCCGGCGCCGCCCCTCGTTCCGCCGCGACTCCACCGACCAGATCCGGCGCCGCCCCTCTCCGCCGCGACTCCACCGACCAGATCCAGCGCCGCCCCTCTCCGCCGCGACTCCACCGACCAGATCCGGCGCCGCCACTCTCCGCCGCGACTCCACCGACCAGATCCGGCGCCGCCACTCTCCGCCGTGACTCCACCGAACAGATCCGGCACCGCCCCTCTCCGCCGCGACTCCACCGACCGGATCCGGCACCGCCCCTCTCCGCCGCGACTGCCAGGTCCTCCGGTCCTCCCTTCTTTCCTCAGGTGAGCCTCCTCCGGTCCTCCCTTCTTTTCTACACGCTTAGGTGATGAGAAATGCTCTTTCTAGATGGTGATTGTAGTTCTGTTTGCAAGTTTTAGCCGTTCTGTATGTATGTGCTGTCAATGGCCAAATAATTTGTTTGCAAGAAGCAACTAGATGATGCAGTGAGATTGCACTAGATGGTGATTGTAGTTCTAGCATAGTGAGGCTGCATGCGCAAAATTTATGCGATGGATGTAATGTATGCCTTTTTAATTTGTGTCATGAGATGTACCGAATCCTTTACATATGTCAGAAATGTGCAAGTTTTAGCTGGGAACTTTGTTACTTGGTTATGTTTGAATGTGAATATGTGATGTACTCAGTTCGCGGGTAAACGGGTATGCCCGCGGGTGACGGGTACCCGCGGGCGACGGGTATGGGCGGGGTTTTTTACCCGTGGGCGGGTACGGGTATGCCCGTGGGCGAAAAATAGGGTCGCGGGTACGGGTATGGGCGAGCACTACCCGAACCCGCCGCGCCCGATTGCCATCCCTAATGCTGGCATTCAACTCTGGCAACACTTTGTTCAACTCTGTCAACTCTGGCAACATGCTGGGTATGCCCCAATGTCGAGCATTCCCAACTTTGACCCTGCTCCGTTGGGCTGAAAAGCTATATCTTATAGCTGAAATTGTATAGTAGCAGTTGAAATTTCACTGTAGCTAAAGATGACTTATTTGGCGTAATTAATTTTAAAAATTTTAAAAATAGAAAAAATATGCTAGCTCATCACAGACAACGCAAACGAATATAGGAAAAAAAGAACCAGCAAAAAAACTCAAAGAAAAGCCAAAAACTTAGAAAACGACGAAATTTATGAATAGTAAAAAATAAGCCAGAAGCCGAAACTGAAACGAGCGGAGCCATTATGGACTCTCGTACATTTTGTGGGCAAGGAGGCTAAATTTTTCTCAGATAGTCTCTCTAACTGCTCATCACTCAAGAAATATAAGGCGGATAAAGAAAATTCAGAAGAACCAAAATTCATGGAATCTAAAGAACTGCTCTGAGAAGGGTCCATCACAAGTGCCATCGACTATGTCACAGGAAGACGCGAGATAAGGTCAATCTCATATGTCTTCAACCTCAATTAAAGTTTATCCATAGTAAGTTCACTCGTTATATGGTTGTCATTGATGAATGTAATTTTTATTTCTCAAACTCTCACACCAAGAGCATTCGAGATTTGGCGTGCATTCTCAAAATCAGAAAAAATTAGGCCAACGCACAAAGATCATGAAGGATCTTGTTGAATCTTCCCCGCAACTCATTCAAACATTCACCGATTTTTTACTCTATCTTGAAGTATTCTTTCTTGAGTTGGTTCTATCTCACCTCCTTGATCATAGTAGAGCCCTCGAAGTGGTCAGAGAGGGTCTTCCAAATCTTATGAGCAAGCCTTAAATGAGCGACTTGCTCAATCTCAGGTTGACTAAGCCCCTGAATCAAGAAGTTGCATGTCTTGTTGTTTGCCTCCATATTGTGAGAGATCACATTGTCATTGATCTACACCGTATAAGGATTTTTGGTTTTGAATCAAATTGCGTGCCCTTGAGCCCTGATGTAGGCATGCACGCGAGACTTTCAATAAGAAAAATCAACTCCATCGAAAACAAGTGCCTTTGTTGAATACTTGTCTGCTGTCATGGCTCCTAAGATCGGTTAAGATCTATGAGAAAAGCTAACCGGGCTCTGATATCACTTGTACGATCGAAGATGTCAACAGAGAGGGTAAATAATGCCTTAAAATTTTTTCCAAGAATTTCCCAATTCTTCATTTTAATAGTTACAAAGCTGTGAAGATTAGGATGAAAAACCAACACAAACCTCAGCAAATCAAGAGATTAAAACTGAGAATGAATAGTAAAGTAATTTCAATAGTACCGTTACAATACTGTAGTATTACCGCTTGCTACAGTAATTTCGGGATGAACAATGGTTTTAGCGTGATTTCACAAACGAAAAATACATATAACTTTTGATCCGTAAATCCAAATGATATGAAATTTGTAAGAATCTTCTCTAGGATATCATGAATTTATTTTAACAGATGATCGTGAAAATCATTACCAAAGTTGAGACCTTTTTCAGTTTGAAGGCAGATTGCATCAAAACTGATCAAAAACCAAAATCGATGATTAAGACTTGCTCATAGGCAGAGAATAGTAAAGATGGCTTTGCATATATTCCCACATGTTATAGTAAGGAAGAACATCGAAGAAATCACTCCAAAAACCCTTAGATCAAGAAATCACTTGGAAGATCAAAAATATGCAAAAACCGAGTTTCTTAATGAATTTGCTACCAAAATGTCTAGATGCAGTGGCGTAGCTAGGATTTGTAGTTATGGTGGTCCATTGTCTAAAATTTATTTAATTGCTATAAATTTAACATGTCGGTACATAAGTATATGAATTACGAAATGCAATTAAGCTAAAAAGGACATACGAACTTCATAAAATAGACGAATATAGCTTTCTTAACATAGAATTGAAATATTACATACCTATAGTAGTTGAAGAACAGTACATCACTACTTCTTCTTCTTGTCAGGCCTGCGCCTTTTAATAGCCATGAAAGTGTTGATGATCTCTTCTTCACTCAATTGTAAGAAAATATCCCGCTCAATAAAAGTGACTAGACAATCATCCAGAAGGCTATCATTGATAAAGGTCATTGCAAAAAATATTCTTTCAACACTTGCGGTAGCCACCGGTAGAAGCAATACCAATTTGATAAGTAAATAGACCCAATGATAAACTTTATCTACTCCTCTTCATGTTTTAACAAATCTGCAAGAGAATTATATAAAGGTTCAATTTACCAAACCAATAATCTAATACTGCAAAAAAACATATAATTGAGTCTTTGGCTTAGGCTTAGCAATTGAGTCTTCATCTTAGGATTTTGATTAGTACAAGTCCTTTAATTCCACCTCATCTATGAAACGCTTGAATCTTCTCATGTTTCTTCTATTCAGATTAATGTTCTTCTTGTCGGATGCCAAATAAATCAAATCTGATCACTGTGATTGAATGATCTCGAACTAAAAAATTTGATGTACTTACCTGCGCCGCGCGCCCGCGCCGATGCCACTGGAGACCTGGAGTCGCCGCGCCGATCTCGCCGATAAAACAGTACGCCGTACGCGTCGGCGTCGCTACTCGCTCCGTCGCTCGCCGAGTCGCCGTGACGCCGTCGCTGCGTCGCAGGCTTGCAGTCGCAGCGTCGCCGTTTGTTTGGACTCGGGCCGTCGGGCGCACGCCGCACGGAGAAAAAACGGAATACGAAAGGGCGTCGGCGTTTGAGCGAGCGGCCACGCGACGCGAACTCTGTCTCTCGGTGATACGCGAACTCGTCCATTGGCCATTGCGGCAGGCCGGCAGTGCCGTGCGGATTGCGGACTCAATCACTCAAGAATCAAGATGCTGTCTCTGGACTCTGGGGCTGGGCTTTGGCGGACGCAGGGTGGTCCATGGCCCACACGGACCACCCTGTAGCTCCGCCACTGTCTAGATGGATGGATATTGATTTTCAGAGATTGTCTCCATCTTTTATACGTTTTTGGCACAACAAGATTAAAAAAGAATAAGAGGAGAAACCAACCAAATCAAGAGCAAATAAATCAAGACAAGAGATAATTAGGGGGATGATAAATATTGATTCTATTGATACTTGAGAAGAAAAGTTTTATAGCTACTCTACCTTATAAAATAGATAGTATACCAAGTACTCAACTCTCGAACCCTAACCCTAACATAAAAGAGCATAAAAGAAATAGGTTGTATAGTTCACCACAAGTCTCCACCTCTACATTTAGGACGCAGGACTATTCTCAATATTAGGTAACACCTTTGGCCTCTGAAGAGATTCAGGCAACATGATTAATACACCATTGGACCTGCTTATTCTCAGGCATGACGCACCCTATCTTTAATGTAGTATTTGGGTTAATCATACTGCTTTTCCTACTCTTGGTTAGCGAGCAGAAGATTTGCACGCTAGCATAGTTGCATTGCTTCACAGGAGGTTCCCTACTACGGTTCACTGCACTTTGTACAGTAGCGATGGCCTACTCTACTACTTTCTGGAAGGGAATCAAGCAAGTGGACTAGTGTCGTAACTTAGAAGGGAATCAACCAAGTGGGCTGATTCCTGTTCCCTTGTCCTATGGTTTTATTTTTCCGAATAAACAAAATAGACGATTTTTTTATCACCATTTTAAAATAATTTATTAGGATAATTTTTTCGAAATAGCTTATCAGTTTTAGTTCATTCGCATAAACATTTATATTAGAACCAAAAAAATCAGTTGCAGAGAAAAAAAGAACGCACTCTATAATACGTCTACCTGTAGTGAAGCTTGCCTTAGGGCAAAGGTGTTTTCCAGCTCTAATCCTACCTATATATCTAGACCCATAATTGATCAATTGATCACAGTGCAGTGTCGACCAAGTAGAGAGGGCAAATGTCTGAGCTGTGCCTGTTCTGAGAGGATAACACAGCAACACCTAGCACATATGTGTAGCCTGCAGTTGAGCTCGCTCCTCGCCATCTCATCAAATATGATGATCATCCATGATCCATCCATCCCTGTTTTTGATGCAGAGACGCCTACTCCTCTCTCAACACGAGTCAAGCCCTCCAAGCCGAAGCCGGAGACCATTCCAATCGGCTGCATGCTGACACGTGTGCATTACTACTAAGGGCATCTCCAATGGTTCTAACTAGCAACTAACTAGAAGACTTCCACATCATTTATATAGTACACACTAAAATCTAGCATTCTAAAGAACTATCTATAAGGATAGCTATTTGATGCTTACATGCACACACAGAAAAGAACTATCATTTATAGAGGCTGTCTTGTTTTACATTATAGACTAGTGCTTAAGGAAGAGCTGGCTCGATTTTTTTTTTGCATACTCTCTTTCCTCCACATAGGATATATGCTGATGTGTACATACATATAGCTAGCTGACTCAGACCATTGGAGATGCCCTAAGGTCATGTTCTAAAATACTGTGACTTTTTGGCTGCGGCTTTTGAGATTGAGATGTAAACGACGCTTGCATTGAAAAAATGTTCCATTCAAAACGGCTACTGCAGTGACTCTTTTAAATAATTTATAGGAAGAATCTTAAGAAGCTATTACGTTTAAAAGTCAGCTTTTAAAAAACCAAAAGTCAGAAGCTATTTAGAACAGTGTCAATGCTCCATTTCAAAATACAATATTAATGTCTATAGTTTTATGGATGTTATTTTAAAATATAAGATGTACATACAAATTTAATGACTTTTTTAGTCTTTCGCACTCATTTATCTCTCATCTCTCTGTGACATTTACAAGTGAGCATCCACACTAACTATTCTTTTATTTTTCAAAACATTAGCACCATGAATACTTTGATTACTTCTTCACTATTCTCTTGGTTTAGTGGCTTCCTTAGGGTCTGCTTCAAACGGCTGGAGCTACCGGCTTCCGGCTTGGTAGCTTTTTTCTTCTGAAATTGCATTATAGCACACTGTTAGTTTTTTTTCCTAAGTCCTAAGAAAAATATAGAAAATAAGGAAAAAAAATAAAAACACCATTATAACTCCACGAGCAATATAAATAAAAAAGTTAAAATTAAAATGGTGTGTAAATTACGATGCCATGGTGCAACCAAGCCAAAAAGAAGCAGCATTAAAAGAAGATCTTGGATCTCCTCTTTTTCACTTAGAGCATCTTCAACAGTATGAGCTAGTTACTAGCTCTAAGACAACTTCTCCAATAGTACTAACTTTTAGCACATAGCTCATAACATAAATAGCCTCACATGACACTCTCACATAATCTTGGAATGTGTGTATGAGACTAGCTCTTGATCAAGAGATAACTTTTCTCTCTCTTCTATTAAAATATAAAATAATATACTTAGAGCTAGCTCATAAGCCACTGTTGGAGATGCTCTTATGGCTTATTGTACAGTAAGTAGCTTTTGAACGGTGTGTTTTTTATGACGGGGTCAACAGAAAAATTGTATTAAAAAGTGTACTAAATTCAATTGTATCGATCAAAATTATATACAACTATTTTTATATATACTACCTCTTACAAACTACCAAAATTTAAAAATTAAAATCATAATTCATAAACCGAAGCCAACAGTCTAAAAGAACTTGCACACGATTTTTGTTCGTATCAAAATCTTGAGGTGCTAGTACGTTTTCCTCGATTTGATTATCTACCTGGTCAGTGGCGATACCGTTTGACTCACCAGTACATGTCGGGACCCCCCCTGATCCGCACCTGATACTTGGCAAACATACACCCCCGCAAGTGGGGCACATACGCTGGGTCCCAACCTGTCAGTGATAGAAGAAGCTCAAGATCTAGGTAAACGAAACCAGCCCTCCTCGAGACCGGGACCAAGGAAACTGCCAGGCGGGCCACCCACACGTGGGCCCCAACCCGCGCGACCCCGCATGCTCCGGGACACGTGCCCGCGGCGGCCTCGTGCGCGGAGCCATGCAACGACCGCACACAGGGAGGCACACAGGAACAGCAGCCGCATAAACCCTCCCCCATGCGGGCATGCCCATCCATAGAAGCAGGTGAGAGGAAGCGAGCGTGGGATACCTGAGGTCCTGGGCTGAAGAGGAGAAGACAACCAGTAGCAGACAGTGAGCAGCAGCAGAGGAAGAAGTGAGAAGAAGCCTTGGGGGAGAAAGGAGGTGAGTGCTCGTTGCAATGCCGTGCCTTTGATCCGTTCTTTCTATTGCAGAAATGCTTGTGCTTGCCTTGGCTGCTTTTAGCATTGCCTTGTGACCGGGGAGTGCCTTTTCATCTTTGGTTTGGTAATGTAATGTGTGGAAGGACATGCTGTAGCTAGGAGGAAGAAGGGGAAGAATGGCTGAGAGCTTTGATATTTGATGCCTTTCTCCATGACTAGTTAGGAGGTAGTTTTGAGCCAAAGATCAAGAGAGTCTTCTTCTCCTTTTGCGTCCTTGCTTTGGCCTTTTGTGATTTCTTTGGTTTCAGAAATAAGTTCTTTCCCTTTTGAATCTCCTCACTTTCCTCTTCTTGCTGGCCATAAACTGATGAAGAAGCTAATGAATGCCCCTCTTAATACTGTCATTAGTACAATATTGATGCTTTTAATCCGCAAACAATGCGTTGCAAGAAATGTAGGTAGCGCTTCAGTTCTTCAGATGCTTAAATCTCCCATCTTTTCTGCTGTGCCTGCACCATCAGTGTCTCCCATTTAGCCATGAACTTTTGTCCTTCTGCACCAGTACTTGTCCATCAATGCATTTCTTCACTCCACAAACATGAGCAGGATCTAGACCCATGGGAATCATAATAATGGCCTATCAGTACAGGGCCTTCTATGTAACTGTGCAAGTTACCGCAGCTTCCCCCTTCGAATTTTTGAACCACCCTCCCTCCCTTTCTTTACTTTCTGCCATGCTATTGCCCCATTCCATGTGGGCCGCCCTAAGAGCTTCTGATTTATGTCTTGGACTGTTGGCTTTTCGTTAAAATTGTACTTTAACAATAGCTATTAGTTTTTTTTAAGTTCATTCAATTAAAAAAATTTAAAAAGTTATTATATCTTTACGAACAATAAAAAATAGAAAAGCTAAAAAAGTAAAATAAATCAAAATAAATTAAAATTAAAAATCGACGTGTTTTCTGTTTTAAATAAACTGAAATTCAAAAAATGTAAAAAGAGCGGGCCGAGGCTGCCATTACTACTCCTCTAGAGAAAAATGACCATTTTAGCACTAACTGTTCACTGTGCTGGGCATGATGAATCAAGGGCAATTTGGTATCTCTGCAATATTTGAGATTTGTTGTGGAGTGGGTTTCTGCTGTTTGCTGGATTCCTTCCACCTAAGTCCTTAGATTGGACCATTGGCCATTGGGTCCTTGCGTGCAACTTGGAGCACTGTTACGTCTGCCTGAGGCTACAGGTGTGGCACTGCATATCTTTTTTTAAAAAAAATGGATGTAAAGAGGAAAGAGATATATCACCATTTCTTTTTTTTTTCAGCTTTATTGAATTGTAAAGATTTCAGGTTAATTGGATCCTCCTATGCCATTTTGTTGGCTTTTGCAATACTCCATAACTTGCTATTATGTTTTGAAATTTTGTCCTGCTAGTAATCTGTATCTTGTGATTTAGTATGATCTTAACACTGCACTTTCAAGTTAAATGGCAACCAGATAGGCTTGTTTTTGTGTATATAGTTAATTTCATATTTGAGTTGTCTATCTACAACTCATTTTTACTCACTTCATCAGTAGTACTTTCTTGATACTGGCAGCTGTTAGGTGAGTGCAGAAGGATTTCGTGAGGAATCTCATCATGGAGACTTCAAAATCTAGGTTAGTTCCAGATGCCCTTGAATTCATGTGTTTTTTCCTTTTTTATTTGTTTGTGTTTGCTCATGCACATCTGCAGTTCTGCTCATGCATGTGCGTCTCTGAGGCAGTGTTTACCGCCGCAGTGGACAGTAGTATCCAAGGATGCATATATTGTTTGTATTAAATGAATCTAATGTACTGGGGCCGATGCAGGTCAAATTTGTCCTGACATTTGCATTGTGACATAATATTTACAAACCTTGTGTTGCCTAGGATCTGAGGACATCAAGGTGAATTGTATGTGTTGTGGCCTTGTGGGTAACATACTAACATTGTAGATTAGGCCTTTTTCTTTTGCAAATGAAGTTTGTCACTGATATCATATCAATTTTGCTTACAAATGACTATTGGTAGCTCTCAAGCTAGCATTAGCAACGTTTCTGAACTTATTTACTACTCCGTTGCATATACTCATCCACACACACACACACACACACACACACACACACACACACACACACACACACACACACACACTAGTGAAATATAGATATAAGAGGCTATACTCTTTTTATTTCTTGTGTTGGGCAACTGTTTGCTGAGATTCTTTTGTGCTGCCCCTGTTGTGAATGTCTTCAACCATGTGCATGTCTTAGCACAGACTGCATGCTTCTCCATACTTAAAAGAGTCCATAGTATTAGATGGCATTTCATAATATTGTATATACCATCAGTGAGTCCACCGCATTGTTCAACAATTGCATGCTCAGGTAAATTGTCCTTTCAAGAATAGAACGGTTGAGCCCCATCACATTTGGAATTTGGGGGAGGTTGAAATCCCATCTTGTTGTGCTCATTTTGCGCATTTGATTTCCTATTGGACTGATCCTTAGGTGCATGAAGGGCCTGCGGCAGATCTGATCATCTGAATGTCTTTCTTGGGTTTAGTTCTTTCTTGGACTAATTATGGTTTGCGGTTCTTGCTCTTTTAAGTTCCAGTATAAATTAGAGGACCTGATGAATCCTGAGGTGCTCAGTAGGGGCGAACGCCTTGATAATGAGGTGTTTTGTTATGATCATAATTTGCCATTTGGAATCTTGGATATTTTGATATACTTGTTGCCGTAGTGCCATGCTTAGTATGCTTTGTGGTTAATTACCATAGTGTGTATGAACTTCGACATCACATTGGCAATAGTTGCAATCATTTAATTCACTTTCCCTTTATTTTCTTCATGATTTTTGCCTGTTGATTTCTTTAGATGTTTTTTTAACGCTACTTGATACAAAGCTTTTGCTTTGATTTCTGCAGGAATGGGCCTTCAGATGCTCCACAGAGAACTTCTCCAGCAACACCACGGCCATCTCGTGTGGCTAAAACTGGAGGGAATGAAACCGACTCCTCAGGGATCACACCAACAAGAACACGTACAGAGAGGAGCCCTAAGGTCACTGAGCGTCGGTCACCACGAAGCCCAATTACCGAGGTAGTGTGTTGTTCTGCAGTCATCACATCGTCCTCGTTGAAAATGTTGAAAATAAATCCATTGCTTCCTCTTCTTGCTTCATCCATAGAGATGTTTGTAGAAGTGCACTTCCATTTTTTTTTTTGAAAAGATATGTACATACCAAAATTCTCCTTTCCATTTAGTTACTTTTGCATATGTACAATTAGTTATTCTGAGGTAGTTTACTTCATTTGAATTAGGTAGTCATATAGTTTGCACTCATGTTTCAGAAGAAGCGCCCAAGTAGACTGTCTGAGTTGGAGTCTAAGGTCAGTCAGCTCCAAGATGAGCTTAAGAAGGCCAAGGAGCAGCTGAGCTCATCGGAGGCACGAAGGCGTCACACACAGCAGGAGGTTGAGGAAGCAAAGAAGCAGGAGCAGGCTGCGACCTCGAATCTGGAGGGCTTGCAACGTCAACTTGTTGAGTTCTCAGCTGCGGAGGAATCCCGTCTCCAGGAACTGCGCAAGGTCCAACAGGAGCGTGACCGCGCCTGGCAGTCTGAGCTTGAGGCTTTGCAGAAGCAGCAGTCAGTGGATGCCGCCGCACTCAGCTCAGCCATGTCAGAGATTCAGAGGCTGAAGCAGCAACTGGAGGCCACAGCGGAGTCTGATGCACCCCGTGCCAAGCAATGCGAGTATGCTGAGTCTGAGATTGAGGGTTTGAAGCAGGAGATGGAGCTCCGGCTTGCGACCATTGATGGCCTGAAGGTCAATGTCGTTGAGAGCGACAAGGCTGCAGCTGAGGCGAATGCCAAGGCAACTGAGACCAAGCAGCAGCTGGAGACAGCAAAATCCACCATTGACTCACTCCTAGCCGAGAGTGCCCGGTTGCAAGAATGCCTGAGGTCAAAGGGGACGGAGCTCAGTGAGTCCAAGGCTCTGGTAGTGTCACTCCAGGAAGATCTGAAGAATGCACAGGCTGCAGGTAGTGAATCTGTGAAGGTGGCACAGGCCGTCAATGCTGATGGTGGCTTTGGCAGTCCTGTGGCTGAAGCTCTGAAGAAGGTCAATGGCAGCTGTGGAGGTTCTGACCCAGAGATTGAACACCTGGGGACTGCGCTTGAGGTGGCTGAGATAAGGTACCAGGAGGAGCAAACACGGATGACCATCGAGACGAAGACCGCCTACGAAATGCTGGAGAATGTGAAGTCTGAGTGCGCGCGCAAAGTGTGTGATCTTGAGCTCGAGCTCAAGAACAAGAACGACGAGCTCATGGAAGCGAAGGCAGCTTTGGCGGGCAAGGCGCAGGACCTTCACTGGTCGGATGGTACGAGCGAAATGCAGCCGGAGCTGGAGGGGAAGCTGACGAAGTCGATCACCGACATCGCGGAGCTCAAGGCGAGCCTGATGGACAAGGAGAACGCGCTGCAGAGCGTGATGGAGGAGAACGAGGCCCTCAAGTCGGAGGCGGGCAGGAAGGAGGGCGAGGTGCAGCGGAGGTACGAGGCCACGGTGGCAGAGCTGGAGCTGGCCAAGGCCGCGGAGCAGGACGTCCGGATGCGGCTCGGGTACGTGACCGAGGAGGCCGACAAGAGCAGCCGGCGCGCCGCCCGGGCCTCGGAGCAGCTGGACGCCGCACAGGCAGCCAGCTCGGAGATGGAGGCAGAGCTGCGCCGGCTGCGTGTGCAGTCCGACCAGTGGCGGAAGGCTGCAGAGGCGGCCGCAGCCGCGCTCACGGGGGGCGGCGGCAATGGCAACAACGGCAGGATGGTGGAGAGGACGGGGTCGCTGGAGCCTGAGTACAACAACTCGTTCGGCGGGAAGCTGATGAGCTCGCCGTTCTCGGACGAGGTGGACGAGCAGTCGCCGAAGCGGCGGAACAGCGGCGTGCTGAGGAGGATGAGCGGGCTCTGGAAGAAGAGCCCCAAGTAAGGTAATCCCTGTAATGCGAAAGCAGCAGCAAGTAACAGGCAGATTCAGCAGTGATCACAAATCCATCAGTGATGAGATGTTGCTGTTGCTTAGTGAGTTCTTACTGATTAGCAGACCTGAAATGATTGGCATGCACTGGCTAGTTGAGCTACCAGGATTAGGCTGATGAATGAATGGATACTTGTAAAGCTAGCTAGTCAGTATCTGCAGCTCATCTCTCTCTAGTTTTGCTGCTGCAGTTGAAGAAACCTTGTGATTCAGGAGCAGCTGCCTATGCTCCAATCCAACATATGTGTATCGAGTATTCAGGTCGCTGTTGAAGTTTCCTTCGTTAGTATGTTGCTAGCCTGTTTTGCGTTGCATCTCCCTACCGCTGTGCATGTTTCAACTGCCAATCACTGACATGACATGAGATCGAAACCATGCATCAAAAATTAGAGAAACTCGATCGATCTGCAGATCGATAACAGCATCTAGCTAGTAGAGTAGCTTACGCCGATGCCGGAGCGGAGGAAGACGCCGAGCGGCGGCGGCAGGATGGCCAGCACAGTATCTCCAAGAACGTCTCCGACCCCATGTCTAGCTATATTGATTAATTATTGATTCTACTTCTAGTTATATCTGGATCGATCTCTAGCTTAGCTAAAGCTTTCCCATGTTGTGATCTCTACTACCAGTGCTAGAGCCTTGCTCTGAAGAGTGCTAGCTAGCTAGAGCAGAAGCGTCAGCCAGGGAAGTGATCAAGCAAAACAACAGACCGAGGAAGGCGGACGTGGCAGCGCAAAGCTCCTCTGTCATGACACGTCGCCACGGTTGATGGACACCTGTCAATTAACCTGTAGGAAGACGGGCAGGCTAAACTAGCACGTGATAAAATTTTCTACCACACAAACTAGAAAGAGATATAGTGGGAAATAGTTGATCGTCCAATATCATTGGAAGCTAATCGTCTCCTCCAGTAGCCCCTCACGTTTCTCATGTACGTCGATTATAATAGACACTGTCTTGATTTTATCTATGTCGACCAAAATCGCATACAAATATCTCTCTGTACTATCCACAAACACAAACAGATAAAATTCAAAAAATTAATCTATAAGCCATAGCCCGCCCATATTTATCTGAACAATAGCTAGCTACAAGATCATAGTTGTGCATGACGCATCGCATATTGGGAGAGAAAAAAGAGAAACGGCAGCTTAACTGAGGAAGAATCTAGGCTCATGGTGAGGGAGCGAGGGATATTCTTGGCGTCTCAACCAATTAGGACATGTGCATTATGCGAATCTAAGAAAAAGAGCAGGATTTATCACATCATTGCAACATCACATGAGAGCTAACGTAGCTTTTTTACTCCAGTGTTTAGCTCCTCACCTTTCCTTTGGTGTGGGGCCCACCACCCGCTCTTTTTTCTTCCTCTTCCCTCTCTCTCACTCTCTCCCAATTCCTTTTTTTATTGTGCTAGCCTCGAATCCTGGACTTGCTCCGATTCCAAGCATTTTCCTACCCTTCAATGGCTTAGAGCATCTCCAATGGTTATAGCTAGCAACTAACTATAAGACTTCCACATAATCTATATAGTACACACTAAAGTTAGCATTCTAAAGAACTATCTATAAGGATAGCTATTTGATGCTTACATGCACACACAGAATTTATGGAGGCTGCCTCGTTTGGCGCTATAGACTATCTCTAGAGCTGTAGAGAGCTGCGTTCTCTTTCTTCATTTAATATCTTTCACGTAGGACAGTTGATGACATGGACTCTCTTGTAGATAGCTGCTATAGACCCATTGGAGATGCCCTTAGCTCTGAGGTTTTGAGGCTAAAATTTCATAGCCCTCCATCTTAGCACAACACTGCACATACCCTTACCACCGTTCCTTTTTTCCCCTTTTTTATTGCTACAAGCAGGGAGTAGATATAAAATATTGGGGGTTCTTTTCGGCTCTTTCTTATGGCAGAAGCTATTGTATTCTTTTTGACTAATAGCTTATGACTAAAATTGTTACGTTCTTTTGGGTTGATGGATTATGACTAATTGCTGATTTTACTAAATATAGCATGGAAATGAAATGCTATACCAGAAAGCAATTGCGCGAAAGCACAGATGTTTCCCAGCAGAGAGACGACAAGGCAAAAGGCCGCTATGTATGATGAAACGAGGCCAAATGTTTACAAACATAGATTCATATTTGCACCCCTGACGAACATTGTTTCGTGCATACAAACGTACATGACCCATGGTGGGCATATAAGTAGAAACTATTACATCATGCACTCCTATAGAGGTCGCACGATGAGATTGTACGAAATGGTATCCTGTACGTGATCCATGTGTGTGTCCCCATTCCCCTCTGCCTTTGTTGGCTCCATCATGCTATTTGGGTTGTCGATCATACACCTGAGCGCTAGGGTGGGATCTTCGAAATCCCAGCACCTAACATCGTGTCAATAGTGAAATTATGTAGTACCATAGTGGCAAAAATTAACTGTGTCTGCCACTCTATTGGATATGCATTTATGTTGTGTAGTATGCGTCATTTCGTCTTCCACACGCTGAACGGGCGTTTGAAAACATTGCGGAGCGATGAATGGTGAAGTTGAACATCTCTTTCTGCCTGCGCGGCCGTGGCCCACTCCCAAAGTCCGCCATATGATACCAGTTGTTTCTGTACAGGGCAAGGTACTCTGTCCTATTCAAATATCCAAAGTCGATGGAATAGTATTTACCTGCAATGACGTTCAACTAAGAAAATGGGTTTTGAAAAGTACTGCACACTAAGAGCAACTCTAACCGGTTCTTTATCCTGCTCTTCATTGTATATTTACCTAATATGACTCAAGAAATGGACTCTAACCGGTTCTTTATCCTCCTCTTCATTTTTATCGAGTCGCTATTTTCTCCCGGCCGCTAGCTAGATTTGGCGAGCGTCTCCTCACTCGCTTCTCAAATAGCTAGGCCATTGGAATGCTAACTCAAATAGAGAGCTGAAAATAATAGCTAACCTCTTCATCCTAGGAAATAGAGAGGGAGAAATGACTAATGGGATGGAGTTGCTCTAATGATGGAAACCATTTGTTGTTGTGGTTGTACCTAACGGAGGGTGTAGGGAAAAATGTGGGAAGCTAGCTAATGTATCCATCAGGATCCGTGTGTCGTGAGTTGAGCCTAGACAACAGACGGTAACATATGCGAACCTCATGTCGAAGTTATACATGATCATTACATTCTGACTTGTGTAGGCATGTCGGTTCGTGTACACCACTCGAACAATGTTAGGAACAGTTATAGGAATATGTGTGTCATTTATTGCTCCGATAGCTCTTGCAAAGTGAGGGTAAAGCCAACGTGGCTGCAAAGATCAATGCAACGTGCTAAACAAGGGATCTAGTAGCCTCATGTTGTAACCTGCCAAGTCGTACACGCATGTAAGCACCGTTCCAATGCATTGGCAACAAGTGTTTCCTGCTTTGACGCACAATGACATTCACACGAATAACATTTAACCACATCCAGGGGCGGAGGGAGGGGTGCTGGTAGGGGCAGGCCTCTTATGGTTTGATAAATTTACACTATAGCTATCTATATTTTAAAAAAATTATTGTTGTTAGTGCTATTTGGCTCTCTTATTGAATGTAATTAAATTATATAGATTGTTTGGCCCCTTTATTCCTAAATACTGACTCCGCTCTGACAACATATAAACCATCGATGCAAACATACTTATCTGAACCATAGCTAGCTTATGGTGGTGATCGGTTCGGCTGAAAAGCTCATGGCTGAAAACACTGTAGCTGGCTGAAAAAGCACTGTAGCTGACAGAGGCTTATTTAGCATAATTAAATTTAAAAAAATTTAAAAATATAAAAAATATGTTAGCCCATTACGTATAATACAAACAAATACGGGAAAAAAGAACCGGCAAAAAAGCTCAATAAAAAGCCAAAAGTTCAGAAAAAGACGAAACTTATGAATAGTGAAAAATAAGCCAGAAGCCGAATTGATCAGGGCTCTAGATCACGGTGGTGCATGACGCATCACATATGGGAGAGAAGAAAGAGAAGTGGCAGCTTTACAGAGGAAGAATCTATGCTCATCAGTGAGTGAGGGAGCGAGGGATATTCTTGGTGTCTCGGCCAATTACTGTCGTTTTTGGGCTTTTTTTTATGTAGTAGATATCGATATTGGCCCCCCGGGCGCTCAGGTATGGGTTATGGAAAGTTTGTTAAGATAAGCCAGAAATATGCGAGCAAAGGCGTTCTAGACCAGTCTTCGGTCCGGTCCAATCTGTTTGCTGCTGCTTCTACTGTATGCAGGGTGCAATCGGAGTGTATACAGATGGATATCGTAATTCTGTATTTAATTTTATATTTTTTCTTGAAGTCGGATATGGATAATACTGGATACTTATTTCTCCATTCCATACTCGTTCCATAAGTCTTTGGACGATCGGCCAGACGGAAATTATTCGCTTCTTTATACAAGACATTAGACAGTCAGAGCGAATATGGAGAGACTAATTGTCAAGATGTCGAAAGAAAAGCACTTAGTATTCCCACATGTTTAGATGTAATAATCCGCCTATATGTTATCTTGTTCCTAAGTGAAGTCACAACAGACTTCCTTATATCACTTAATATACGATATATACGGACGGATATTACTCATCCCTTATCCTATTCTATATTTTTTCTTAGAGTCGGTGTCAAATATGGATAGTATTTGATACCTATTTATCTCTTCCATATTCACTTCACGACTCTTTAGCCGATCTATTGGATGAAAATTATTCGCGCCGTTTGCACCCTAACAGCGTATTCTGCAAAGTCAAGTCTTCCTCCTTTTTTATGTGTAGACTAGTACTCAATTCTTTGATGCGGAGTAGTAGCACAATTAACAAGGTTTTAAATAAACACACACTAGCGCTGTATCAGCAGTATTGATCGATTGATTGTGCGTACCATCGATCCGAGGAGAATGAAGACAAGAAGGGAAATTGCGTTTCTCTTGGACTAGCTCGTAGTATTTCCATGTACCCGAACAATCTTTATACCGGTATACTGCCAGTAAGATTGCGCATGCATGCGTGCCATAAACGACGTTTTGGTATTTTTGACGTTGTTTGATCCCATATTTACAAAATTAGACAGCGCGCTAACTTAATTACTGATTTACATGTATTATTTGTTTGAATTTTAAATATAGCAAATAAGTTTAAAAATTCTAAAATTTTATGTACAATCTCCTAACATATCGTACTTGATTGCCTAATTTTTTTATAATTCTATCCATTCTGATGTTGCTTAAAAATTCATACGAATAAATTGTTTGTAGGATTTTTTAATGCAGAAATATAAGGTGCAAACATTACAAATTTTTTGTGAAGGCTCCGTATGCAGTGTACTTAATTGTTTAAGTTTTCCAGAATTTTATATGCACATAAAATAATAAGCGGCTTGTAATCAAGAGAGCATCAGCCAAGATTTTTTGTTCATTGCATCTGCTCTCTTGATTACAGGTCATTTGTTATTTTATGTATATATAAAATCCTAAAAAATTTAAACAATCAAGCTAACTGTGTACAGAGCCTTCACAAAAAATTTCGTAAAGTTTGTACCTTATTTTTCAGCATTAAAAAAATCCTACATGCTGTTCATTTGTATAAATTTTTAAGCAACATTCAGAATGGATAAAATTACGAAACAAATTAGACAATAAAGTACGTTATGTCAGTAGGCTGCACATAAAATTTTGTAATTTTATAAGCTTATTTACTATATTTAAAAATTCAAACAAATAGTACACGTAAACCAATAATTAAAACAAGTAATTAAGCTAACTAATTAGCTGACTTAATTACCTCACGCATGGTGGACGTGCGGCATAGGGCCAGCCACACGGTGGCTGTGCGGCCTTCGCGCCGCCGTACAGTGACCGTGCAACAAAGGCCATATGTCGCACTCGGGGCTGTCGCATGATCACTGTTGGTCAGAAATGATGTTTTTAATACCGAAAACTCATCATAAACAATCTTTAATTAGGGCATTCATTCATTCATTCCTAGAACATGGATGCACGGACGGACGGAATGGGCGTCCTCAGCTCTGTCACTTCACTCGTGTAGATGATACACGGACCAACGAGTCAACGACCCATAATTTGCCAAATGGCAGCAGCGAGCTGGTTAAGCTACCTGCAGCCAGGTCAAATCCGCCGGATCCAATTTTGGTACTCTGTTTCGGTTCACTCTAAACCACTATTAAATTTAACTTGTATACCAAAATACTTAGTATAATTGCATCCAGTTTGTATCCCAAACTTTCTCAACTATTTCCAAAACCCTGGAGCCAGCGACGGATCCAGCGGTGGGGTGGGGGGGCTCGAGCCCCCCTACTGTTACCGGACCCTTGGAGCCATCCCTAAATTTTTAGCCATGGATGTATAATGTAGAAGGGGTTGAGGTCGAGCTGAAGGTACTTCAGCCCCTCCAAAAAATTTTCCTGGATCCGCCACTGCCTGGAGCCGTTCATGGTACAAATAGTCCGACTGTATTATTCTTCCCTTCTCCATTAGTGTTAGGCTGGACTAGATTAAGGTGCAGGTCCAATGGATTTTTAGCTAAAATTGTATTGTACCAGTTGTTAGCGAGAAATTAAGATAAAAATAAGAAAAAATTGAAAAAAATTACCGTTACATCTTCACGAACAATGCAAAGGAATAAGAAAGAAATAAAAAGAAGCAAAAAAACCCACAAGGCCAAAATTAAGAAATCGACGCGTTCCAGAAGGCAGAAGCAAAAGCCGTTTCGAGCAGGGCCTAAGTAATTACCAGTGTTGCAACTGTAAACGAGCACAGAAACTTGCAACTGTAGGGTTCATTCTTTTTGGTTATGGCTGATGGCTTTTGATCCTGATATAAGCGCTTGTGTGAACCGAATATCGATAAGCTGTTTTCGAAAAGTTATGTTAATAAATCGCTTCGAAACGATCACAAAAAAATTAACTCATTTATTTATTTAGAAAAAATTAGAAGTTATGAGCCGAAAATAACGGGCCGTAATGTATCCTGACCGGACCTCGCTTTTTATGTTCTACATACATCTCGGAGCAAGTAAAGTAGTTACTTAACAAGTAAGCAAAACCACCCTTACTACAGTTGCATGCATTTTTGGCACCGATGCAAATGCATGCATAAATCTTTAAAAAAAACAGATTGCTAATCTATGGTGGTGATCGGTTCGGCTGAAAGCCTCATGGCTTATGGCTGAAAACACTGTAGCTGGCTGAAAAAGCACTGTAGCTGACAGAGGCTTATTTACCATAATTAAATTTAAAAAAAAATTTAAAAATAGAAAAAACATATTAGCCCATCACGTATAATGTAAACAAATACGAGGAAAAAAAGAACCGGTAAAAAAACTCAAAAAAAAGCCAACAGTTCAGAAAAAGACGAAATTTATGAATAGTGTAAAAATAAGCTGAAGCCAGAAGCTGAAGCCATATTGATCAGGGCCTATTTCTGGTTAGTTATAGTTATTAATCTTTTTATAGAAAAGAAAAAACACCGTTCTTACGCTACTTCGATGAATGCTCACACGGTATGCAAGTACACCAAGACGGAATGTTCTTCATACTAATTAAGCTCGCACGTGGCTGGACTTTGATCCGTTCTTGTGTTTATTAGGTGGGTTCTTTTTACTGCGGATGGACGCTTATAGCTATAGTTAACAGTTTTTAGCTTCAGTATAAATATTTATGTGAACAAATCAAATATCGATAAGTCGCTTCGAATAAGTTATCCCGATAATCTGTTTCAAAAAACTGATAAAAACCATTGTATTTATTTATTCGGGAGAAGTCATAAATCATAAGTCGTTAGATCTAGGATGTGTTTTTTGTTTAAAGTTGGCTTATGTTTGTACTATTTACATTAACTAGCTTTTAAACGGTGCGTTTTTTTCAAGGCGGGGTGAATTAAAAAATTGTAGTAAAAACTGTACTGAGTTCAACTGTACCTAGGGGTGGCAACGAGCCGAGCCGAGCCCGGCTCGGCTCGGCTCGTGAAAGCTTGGTGGAATAGAGGCTCGGCTCGGCTCGGTTAGGATATCAAGCTTTTTTGTGGGCTCGGTTCGGCTCGTGATGCGGCTCGAGCCAGCTCGCGAGGGCTCGCGAGCCAGCAACATGTTAGATATATATATAAATCCAATTAAGCATTAGACTAATACGAGATTTTTGCAATGCAAATACTTTCCCAGCAACATGTTAGAATGGAAAGCATGATTTGTGATGTTAAAAATCAACATTTTGCATCACATTAGATGATTATATGACACATAACTTTTACTTTTTAGTTGGCTCGCGAGCCAACCGAGCCGCTCGCGAGCTGGCTCGGGTTCGGCTCGTTTAGATCCCAAGCTTTTTTGCTGGCTCGAGCGCCTCCACGAGCCCGAGCCGAGCCCGAGCTGGCTCACGAACCCGAGCTTTTTTGCCAGCCCTAACTGTACCGGCCAAAATTACATACGACTATTTTTCTATGCGTATCACCTCTCGCGAACGTCAGGATTTAAATATTTAAACTATAAGCCATCAGTATAAAAGAACTCACCCCTATTTTTTGAATCTATAATTTATTAGTCTAATAAATAATAATTAATAAGAGAAATAAAAAATGGCTGGAAACAAAGAAAAGAAAAGAAAAGAAAAGACAGTGCATTATCACCCTGCTATTTTCCCCCCTTTACTGAACTGATGGATGACGCTAACCGCCTTGGTCGGCACACGTGGCACGGTGAACCCGCGACACCTAGCGAGCCACGCCGACGTAGGTGCGGTGTCGTGTCGCCCTACGGATTGACACGTCATGCATGCCCATTGGTCATCCATGTGGGCGGGCGCGGCTGATAGTTACACCAGGGATGGCAACGCACGGTCAAGCGAAATTAACGGACTCGTAGTAATAATTTACTAGTAATTCCATCAACTTTTTTTTTTAAGAATTAGTAATTCCACCACTGTACAATCATTGTTACTTGTACTATTTTTCCAAGAAATGACCAGAATTTACCAACTCCTGCTAGCCTACCAGCGGAGTCATATGTACTACTGGTACTAGTTAATTCAAGGTAAACAAAAAACATAATTTAGTATGCTAATCCGCGTGCTAGGCCTTCTACTCATCATCTGAGAAACTGAGGTTGGGCTAATCCGTGTACCCGCTCGGTTGGACTGAAAAGCTGTAATTTATGACTGAAATTTCACTGTAGCTGAAGTGAATTATTTGGCGTAATTAAATTTAAAAAAATTTAAAAATATAAAAAATATGATAGCTCATCACAGACAATGCAAACGAATACGGAGAAAAAAAGAACCGGCAAAAAACTCAAAAAAGCCAAAAGATCAGAAAAAAACGAAATTTATAAATAGTAAAAAATAAGTCAGAAGTCAGAAACCGACGCTGAAACGAGCGAGACTTAAAATACTTCTACATGAGTTGGTGGTAAAATTATTAAATCACCTCGTTTTGCAGTGAGGGAACCATCAAGGAGCAAATTTATAAACCTCCTTGTCAACAACAGCGACGAAAAGATTCATAGCAACTAGTCATCCTTCAGATAACCTTCTTGTCATCTTTCCATGTATCTTTCCAAATCATCCCCCTTTCTCCCTCATACAAAAAAGCCAATCGAGACCTACCACAACTTATTATTCTCTGTGAAATGAATTTGTCGTGCATTTCTGTTTGAGCTTACATAGTGGACATGGCATCGTTCTTGGAAATTCGGAGTATCTGATAAATTATCAGTGGTGCCTGTCAGAGATCGTCATGACAGTGAGGTTTGAGAATTGGGTATAGGTCATGTCGCCTGTTGTTTTATCATCAGCTTCGTCTTAATTGTGGATGAAAAGGATCCATTTCTTTCTTTTTGGTTGTCCTGTTTTAAATTCAAAAGGATGTGTCCTTCTGATATGCGTGGCTCACGTGTGATGAACTTGTACGATCAAGAAGAGTGATATTGTTTTAGTTCTTACAAAGATCCATTGGACATTAGTAAGGGGGTGTTTCGGCGAGGGAGATTGCTCTGGGAATTTTTGGGAATCCTAAACATATGGATCCGAATCACCTTATCCAACTAAGCCCTGAGAAGTGAAACAAGTGAATTAGGCTCCCCTCGTTTCAGCTTCAGCTTCTGGTTTATTTTTACTATTCATAAATTTTATCTTTTTCTGAACTTTTGACGTTTTTGAGTTTTTTTGCCGGTTCTTTTTTTTCCCGTATTCGTTTGCGTTGTCCGTGATGAGCTAGCATATTTTTTCTATTTTTAAATTACGCCAAATAAGTCACCTTCAGTTACAGTAAAATTTCAACCGTTATAGTGCAATTTCAGCTATAAACCACAGCTTTTCAGCCCAACCAAGCATGGCCATGTCTGTAATTTATGGGGAGCAAGTCAATGGCAATTGGGCATCAAGTCACGCAACAAGAACATGAAATTTCCTGTTCATTTCTTTACTGTCCGGCCACTACATGGCACAAGCGTCTCAATCCACCACCTCATCATTTCGAGGTGATTAGAAAACACGAGGTCGCGAGTTTGAGTCACAAAGTAAGAAAAACATGAGGTCCAACCTCATGTTTATTTTCGTCCAAAATTCATATAGAATTGACCGTTTTATAGGAATTTCAAAGGAACTTTCGATTCATTTACATAAACATTTATACTAAAACTAAAAGACATCAAATAATCAATCTTAACCTAAAAAGTAGACACTAGGAAATTTCCAGTCAACCTTCTCATCATTTCCGGATGAAGCGGTTTGAATAATCCAAGTTGCATCATTTTCTATGTACAGAGTATTAACCTGGCGTCCATGTCATGCTGTGCAGAGAAACTAAGAAATCATGGGATCCACGGGCGTTTGTGCTCATCCGAATATCTTACTTCAAAAAAGCTTGTTGGAGGAGATGCAAAACAGGCCTTCACACCATGAACATCCACTTGGATGAAGTGGACTCATTTTTGCAAAACAACAAGACAAATTTTGGAACGAAGTGACGATTAGCTGTGCTTTGTTTTGAATTTAGCATTTGCTCTACGATATATATTATAGTTATCGTGTTGTCCTACTAGAGGCCATCTGACAATAGGTTGATGATCTTATCTCGTTATTGTCAATCGCCAATGTTCTCCTAAAACTAGCAATCTCTGGATTTCTTTTCCTCCGAAACTGATGACTTTTAATTTTTGCTACAGTATCTAACTTTCAAACAGAGTATTTTCTCAAGATGGGGTCTACAAGTTAAACGATGTATACGTTAAAAACCCAACATCTGTACCAGACAAAATCGCAAGTGAGTATTTCTCTCCGTAATATATATCGTAAACATGCAAAATTCAAAAATTTCAACTAAAAATCATAAGTCACAGCCGCAGCCAAACAGACCCTCAATCCTGTGGTAGGTGAGTTTTGATGAGAAAATCGAAACTTCGTGCCTTATTTTCAACCACAATCGCATCCGCAGCAGCACCTCACCGCCCATATCGCTACCAAGTAATCATAGAAACAAGCAATCCTATATTATTAAAAAAAAGAACCTCAGCTCTTTGAAATGATTATTATTATACCACCCTAGAATCATGTGCTTATGATTCACTTTTTGGCAAACCTGATATGTTTGTCAAGCCTTTGATGGTTGATATAAGGCCCGTTTTTTCCACTGTTCAATCTGCTTTCCATTCTGATTTTTCTAGCAATTATTATTTATTAAACTAATAAACTATACTTAAAAGCTATAAGCTTCAGATTAAAAGAACAGAACCATAATTTCCTCATCCATCGACGGAGGGAGGAGGGAAAAGCCAAACCATACGTACACAGGAGTCCCAATCCGTATATACGAGCAAAAGCAACCGAGCAGCTACACGGTATATACGCCGTATACACGTAGTACATACCGACTCTGCACGTAGTCTCTACATGCTCCCAGTCCCAATCCCACACGATGGGCGCTGCTGCAGCTGCCAGCTGCTCCCTCCTCGAGCTCGATAAAAGCCAATCCAATCGCTTCTCTCTCACACACGCACGCAGCAGCAAGCAGAGGTGGGGAGAGGACAAGCAGCAGAGCCAAGTAACGAAGTAGGAGCAGCAGCCAAGAAGAAGAAGAAGAAGAAGAAGAGGAAGCTAAGAGGATAAGAAGATGCTGCGCGGCGGGACGAGCCTGCTGGGGATCGTCAACTTCCTGACGTTCCTAATCTCGATCCCGATCCTGGGGGGAGGAATCTGGCTGGCGTCGCGGGCCAACTCCACCGACTGCCTCCGCTTCCTGCAGTGGCCTATCATCATTATCGGCCTCGCCGTCATGGTCGTCTCCCTCATGGGCTTCGCCGGCGCCTGCTATCGCCAGACCTGGCTCCTCCGCCTCTACCTCTTCGCCATGTTCTTCATCGTCGTCGCCCTCCTCTTTTTCATCGTCTTCGCCTTCGCCGTCACCGACCGCGGCGGCGGCGAGGTCGTCATGAACCACCGCTTCCTCGAGTACCAGCTCTCCGACTACAACGGCTGGCTCAAGGACCGCGTCGTCGACCCCCAGTACTGGGCCAAGATCAGCGCATGCCTCCGCGACGGCCACGCCTGCGCCGGGATGAGGCGCATCGTCCGCGACCCTAACACCGGCATGCCCATGGCGGAAACTGCCGCCATGTTCTACGCGCGCACCCTCTCGCCGATTCAGGTCGGAACCACTTCTTCACTTTCCCTCCTCTCCTCTCTCTCCAAATTAAAGATTCACTTCTTGTGTTGTTGTTTTCTGCTTTCCATGTGATTTGGGGTCGAAAAATCGCGTCTTGGTGACGCTCAGATGAAAAAGATCGTTTTTTGGGGGTCCAAATGAACTAAGATCAGTTCAAAAAAAAAAAAAAAGAACTAAGAAGCTAGGACTAGTGGAAAGGTTGGATTATTGAATAGTTTTGGAGCAAAAGTCCATGGATTGATACTAGCAGTTTCCCAGTGCCAAGCAAGTACATATTAGGAAATATGGGATTTTGTTACACAGTGTAGAGGATTAATTAGGTGATATAGTTCCGTGTTTTAGCTTTCCTGTTCTCTGCTTAACTCTACATTTTAGTTTTGCTCGAATTGTTGAATTTTTCACACTCTTGATTTCGGATTGCTTGCTGTAAAGATCTACTACTACATGGTACCAGTGTGGATCTCGAGATGAACTTTGCTTACCACTTTTATCAGCCGTCCCTTTTGCTTAGCAAGCCATGGCCTTTAATATTTGTTCATGCTGCTTGCACCTTTGAGAAATTGTTAATTCTGCAACCTTTTACTTGTTCCTGATTTGGGGCAAAGCCGCTAGAAGAACCTAACTTTAGCAGCACCCCCTCCTTCGATTCCACCTGATACCTTTCTTCAAAAGTAATCTTTTCTGCTTTTAATTGGTTCTGAATTGCTTCACATCACAAAAAAGGAATCACGTCTAAATTCTATGCTGAGTGCCCTTAAGTACTGGCACTTTGGGAGTGATTTGAGACTTCAAATCATGAGGGATTACCATCAGAATTGTGTTGGAACAGGTGTTTTAATGGGTTTTTTTTTTGTCTCATGCGAACAGCTTCCTCAAAAGCAGTGTGCTTTTTGTATGGAACAAGTTTGTAGTACCTCCCAAATACACACTCAAAAAAAAACTTAAGCAATAACAATGGACTCAGTGGTCGATTTGAGTCCTGGTCTATGTCAGTTATTTTTCCCTTTCAGTGGCCATGCTGGTGCAAACAACTAATAGTACTCGGAGTTGACACTATTGCAGTGGTAAGTAGTAGAATCTTCATGTGTGTGGTGATGCTGAGGACAAGGTCATTTTCCTAGCTTTTTGCAGTGGTAAGTAGTAGAATCTTCATGTGTGTGGTGATGCTGAGGACAAGGTCATTTTCCTAGCTATCCCCCCTCTTTCTGGATATCAAACGACAAGGAAGACCACAGTATTTGCATGATTTGATGGACCAGGCCCTCTCTTGCGTCCTACCCAGCACTAGTGTGATCAGGACAGCCAAAAGGCAGTTACTAGGTGCCACATTTCAGAGTTGGAATTGGACCATGGAAGCCTTACCTTGTTTGCCCTTTATATTCTCTATGCTGTCTTCCCTAACTGCCAGGCTGCTTGTTCTTTTCCTTGGCTACAATCTTTCAGATCACATGAAAAATATACCATTGCCCTTGTGGTTTTTTTTTTCTAGAGACTATACTAGTGCATTATGGGTTGCATCTATATTTTAATGTATGTAAGCTGTTGCCCATATCTGCATAGGTTTGCTTTCATGGAGAAGTAATTTTCGAACTGTGAAATCAAGTTGTATATGATTTAATGCGCATGGGCACATATTTTCTAGGACATATCCTACCCATGAAAGCATGCCTCAGGGTTGGTTCATGGTTTCCCAATAACAGGTAGGGTGGCTTTGTTTTTTCGTGTGCATGCATGCATATGCATGTCATGGATTATCTCATATTTTCAATTCTCAACTGAACTAGCATGGACAATTTTGTATTGAGTATATGATATTAGGGTCTACAGTATTAAATACTTTCTTAGTTCGTTTTTATTTGACGTTTTTGACTTTTCACGGTCTCAAGATGTGACTTTGACCGTTACTTTTTGTAACTTTATATTAATATATACTAATAAAATCATAAAATTTTGAAAGTATTTTTTTAATGAAAAATCTACCAATATAATTTTCATATATCTTACCTATATAATTTTAAAGATATTGGCGAAGTTTGACGGCATGGATTCTAGGACATCAAATAAAAAAGAACAGGGGGAGTATGTGTTTGTGGTTAGCGTCTCTGTCTTGATTGGAGGTCAAGGATTTACCAGTCTAGGTGATGACAAATGGATAACTGGTATCCATACTGTCCCAACCAGGGATAGAAAACCTGCCGGTAACCGGTGGTAACCGGTGGGGATCGAGAGGGAATAAATATACCGGCGGTCTTTGTTTAAATTCAAATTTGAAAATTTTAATGTAAAAGTTGGTTTCCCTAATTATGTTTACATTGTTTAACACTAATGGAATATATTAGGAAGAACATGCACCTCCCGTGCTTGACTTGATGTTTTTTTGCTATGAATGTGTTAGAAATTTTCAATTGTTAATTACCTATAATCGGTTTTGGCCTTTTTTGGACGGTGACAATGCGGTTTTTTTAGTTACCGGTTTCAGAACAGTCCAAATTCAAATTTTGGTATTCGAATTTTTCCAGGTTTTTCTAGTAACTGGCCGATTACCATTACCGGCCCCCCGCTGGGATTTCCTCCGGTTCCGGGTTTTTGATCCCTGGTCCCAACAAGTGCTACAAGTCTTATGGGGAACTTTATTCTGTTAGTTTAGTTCTATTGTAGTTGTGTTCATTTCAACTTCTGTTGGGTGTAAATATGCTTGCGGATAAATTATTTTTTTTGTAGTTATTGTCTGTAAAATTTCAATTGTTTAACTGTACATTGAGATAACATTTTTGTAAATGAAACTCTTATTCGATTAATGTAACTTGCCTCCATGCACAGTTTGGAAGAACTTGAGTTCAGAGACTAAGTATTTCAGGTTAATGAGCTGTCTTGTGGCTCTTAACCAACCAAAATTGTAGGTCCCATCTTGGTAAATTCATTGGAATCTCCAAGCATCAGCTCAATTGTTGAACTGTAATATGGCATATTCGCAACTATATTCCATACAGAAATACATTTTGGTGCGATGTCCTTTCCTGTTATGTGTCCATTAGGTCTGAGTTATTAAAAACTAATTTCTGGATCTACAGGAGTGAAGTTCTCAGTATCTAGTTCAGATTAGCTGTGTGATTTCTCAGGATACTAACACCATTTTTGCGATTGACAATTGCAGTCTGGATGCTGCAAGCCACCATCATCATGTGCATTCACCTATAGGAATGAGACATGGTGGGATACGAACCCTGTTGTCACGACCGTGGTGACCGATCCTGACTGCAGAAGGTGGAACAACGACCAGCAGACGCTTTGCTTCGACTGCGACTCATGCAAGGCAGGCGTCCTTGCCAGCATCAAGAAGAGCTGGCGCAAGGTTGCCATCCTCAACATTGTTGTGCTGATCATCCTCGTCATCGTGTATGTTGCTGGCTGCGCTGCTTTCCGCAATGCCAAGAGGATCGAGAATGAAGAACCGGTCGGTATGGCAAGGATGACCAAATCTCAACCGAGCAGGTTCCAGTTCTAGGCTGTGAAAGCCTTTGCCTTCATAGAACACAATGGGTGGTGCCAAGGCTTGGCCTGAATTATATTTACCGAAATGTGGAATCGCCTACAGTTGGGTGGTGAAAAGGGTAGTTCTTGTATCAAAGGTTCAGTGTGGTTTTGTCTTGTGCTTGCTTTAGTGTTTAGGGTAGGTGTATACTGTATTTTTCAATGTGGTTTGGTTTTGTGCTTGTTTAGTGTTTAGGGTAGGTGTATACTGTATTGGGGGTACAAGTTGAGGTGTGCAAGAAACAAGATAAGTTACCTCATCTAGGACAGTATTATTATGTGTTAAAACTTTTATCCAGAAGAAAACGCACATATCGCAAATAAACTGAGAGAGCACAGGAGAATTTCTGAATTTCTCTACTCTCTTATTTGCTTTCTCTTTTTTCTTACTTTTTCTTCTTACTTAAACTGTCATTAACCCTCAATATATATGCTAATAATCTCTTATTAGTATACGTATTCGGATTTCAAATTGGACACAACTTCATCTTGAGTTATACACGGAAACGGACTCCACAACGTCTTTGACTCGAAGTCAAGATTATTTCTAACAATTTCCCTATTAATCTTGACTTTACTCTAAAACATTAAGGTTGTCGGACTCAACTACGACTTACTACACTCATATTTGGCACAGAACGGTGACACATCTCCTCAATGTTCTGATTTCTTTTCATTTTACTTGAGTTTGGACGGCGACACATCTTTTCGACGTCCCTAACTCAACTCACCATCAGAGCACCGTTTGAGAGACCATGTGGAGGTCGCCTCATGGTTGTGATGAGTAATTGACTCTTAATCTAGTGAGATTGAGTTTGGTTTTTGAAGTTTGAGAGGAGAATGGGTCTCTCTGTTGGTTCCTAAGCCCTTACGACTTGCTTGGCAATAGTCTTACGACCACATTGTTTGTTGTCTTGAGCGGCTGGAAGTGTTCGACCACCGCAGCGCTTTTTGGCCATGGTCGAAGGGCACCAGAAGAGAGTACGACCGTTTTGGCCGTGGTCGGAAGTCAGCCATGCTGTTTACGACCACACTGACAGCGGTCGGAAGCCGAAAACCTCGTTTACGACCACTTTGGCCCTGATCGAAAGCCTCTATGACCACATTGGCCATGGTCGGAGGTCGCCAGATAGCTTTACGACCACCTTGGGTGTGAACGGAGAACATCAGAAGAGGTTACGACTGGTTTGGTCGTGGTCGGAAGGCTGTACGACCACGTTGTGGCGTTTACGACCACTCTGGCTATGGTCGAAGGCCATCGGAAGCAGCTACGACCACATTGGCCGTGGTCTGTGGTCGTAAGTCGAATCTACGATTGCTGTGGTCGGAAGTCGGCGCTCGGGCGTACGACCACGTTGAGTAGTCGGCGCCCTACGACCACGTTGTGATGCAGTTGGACGGGCGTGAGGAGCGATCGGACGCGGTCCAAATGCAGCGGGACTCGGTCGGAAGTGCTCGGTAACGGTCGGAATCACTCGTAGCGCGTCAGATGCAGTCTTCTGGGGTCGTAGGCGGTCGGTTGTGCCCGAGATGTTTGAACGTGGTCGTAGACACATGGGAATTGGTCGTATGACCTCTAGGATCGACCATGTGAGCTGGGAATCGGTCGTATGGCTTTGTGGTGAAGTCGTAGACCTCGTGCATTTATTGGTTCATCATTTCGATCGGTCAGATGACAGAACGACTTGGGATGAGGTCGTAGACTTTGAGCGATAAAGTCGTAGCATTGTTGTGTGCGGTCGTAGGCTCGGTACGACTAGGTGATCTGCTTTACATCTTGGTAGTTGTAGCGATCAGGTGCAGAAGTCGAAGCCTGTGTGATCGGTGATCCTAGGCGACTGATTGGTGGTCGGCTGAGGCCGATTCGACTTGGTGACTGGTTATGTAGTCGTGGGATCGACTTGGTGGTCGATCGAGCTTTACGACTTGGTGGTCGTAAAGGCTCATGACTTGATGTCTGGCTCTACGACTTGGTAGTCGTAGGAGTTGATTCGACTTTGTGATCTTAGCGACCAGTCTTGGTAGTAAGTAGTCGTAGCCGCTGTGTGGTAATCGTTGCAAGCTTACAATGGTCGTAGCTTGTGTCTTGGCGGTCGTAGCAGCCTAGTGAGTGGTCGTAGGCTGCAGGAAGGCTCTTGTGAGCTGGAGGGTTTCTCTGTTCTGTGCAACAGAGTGGTCGTATGGGGTATGGTCCTTATGCGATAATATCGTAGCGGCTAGCAATGGTTGTGGCATGTGTCCGCATGGTCGTAGTGAGCTGTGAGACGGTCGTAACGACATGTTGTGTGGTCGAAGGAAGCAGGGAAGTGTTCCAGGGCTTCGACCATTTCTTGAGTTGTGCATTCGAGTGGTCGTAGGGGGTTTACGATCAGGTTGTGTGCTGTGACACTTGTTGGTTGTACCGATGGTTTGTCTGTTGTCTGGTGCGGTGCTATGTGACGGTTTGCTTGTCTGTTTGGCTGCAGGACTTCGGAGCTATTTCATGGTGAGGCGTGGGAGGACCGGGACTAGGCACAGGAGGTGTTGAGGTCCAGACGGTTGGAGGCGCCGAAGATGATCGAGGCTGGTGAGGTGGTTGCAAGCCGAGGAGATGAGGAACCGAAGCTGGAGCTGCCAGAGGACCTTGGAGACAAGTCTTGGTGAGGCTTGGAGTGGTCGGGACTAGACATGGGAGATGTTGAGGTCCAGAACGACTGGGTGAAGCCGAAGAAGACTTGGGGCTCAAGGTGGTTGCAAGCCAAGGAGATGAGGAACCGGAGCTGGAGCTGCCAGAGGATCTTGGTGACAGGTCTGGCGAGGCTGGGATGGTCGGGACGAGACGCGGGCGGTGTCGGGGTCCAGAACGACCAGGGGAAGCCGAAGAAGACCTAGTCTTGCGAGGTGGTTGCAAGCTTGGACGGCAAGGCAGGAGGAAGCTTCCGGGAAGGCAGCAGAGTGGCATTTTGGGGAATGCGGAAAGCTGCAAAGGGAAGCTGTGTCTCTGCCAATGCACAGGAGTTGTTGGTGCTAACGGGCAAAGCAGTGGAACCGTTGGGTTTAACGGGTAAAGCACTGGAAGCTTGTTTTCGCTAGTGGGTAAAGCGAGGTGTAAAACCCGGTGTTAGGAGGGTGTTTACGGGTTAGCCCCAGTGTGGACTAATGGATGGATCCATTAGGGTTAGTCTCGGGTGTGAGGCTATAAAAGGGAGAGGGGAGGCACGAGTTTGGGTGTGTTGGCCTGCTGGGCCTTGGAGGCAGCCGCCTCTCCCTCCCATGGGAGTCTGTGAGTGTGTTCTTGGGATCGTGTGAGAGAGAGAGGATGAGTGGAGAATCCATGTATGAATAATCGAGAAAGAGAGAAAGAGAAGAGGTGTGAGCTCCTCTCTATGCTCTCCGGGCGTATCGGGATTCCTTGTACTCCTTGATGGTTGGAATGGAAACTCTGAGTTGTGTTCTCTGTCTTGTGTTTGAATGATTTGTTTGCGCTCTCTTTGTTCCTTCGTATTTCTGTGTTCTTGGCTTTCTGAAATCGCAGTGACATGTGGGTTTTACTCCAAGCCATCTTGGCTATTCTAGTCCCACGAGCGGTTCTATTCATCAACTCTGGTACTTCTTGCTTTGAGTTGTGTTCTTGGTTTGAGTAGGCCTAGTTTTGATTTGCTCAGAACAGGGAATCTGTCTCAAGGCTATTTGGCCAGTTCATTCCCGAGAGCAAGAGTCGAATCGGAGAAGTGTTTGCGTCTCGCGGTCGTGCGCCGAGTACATGCTCTGCATTCGCTACGACCACGTTGAGACTTTTGTGCATGAGTCGACCGAATTCTCTGTTTCGGTTTCGACCACGCCGTTTGTCCAGATCTCAGCAAAGAAGTTTTTCACTGCCTTGGTTTTTCTCTGTCAAAGGACGTGAGCAAACGTTGTCTATAGTCTCATACCCGATTGCTTTGTGAATTGCAAGATATTTGGAAATCAAAGCAAGTGGTCATGAGCTCTGGCTTGTCTAGTTGGTCGTGCGCGCCTTCTCTGTTTTCGGTCATTACTGTGCAGTCTCTTTTGTCGGTCAGATCTCGGGTTTTCAGTGGATCGTCTGTCTTACCGAGTGACTCGATCGACCACGAGTTGGCGTTCGATCTCTCTGAAACAGATGGTCTATCTCTTTGTCAGAGTGATCACGATAGACCCTTTCGACTGCCTTGTTTTGTCCTCGGCCAGCGGCAGTTCTAGTTCGGGTGTCAGTCTGATCTTCTGTTCTCCAGTGAACATTCGATCTTCCTCTTCATAGCTTTGTAGCTATTGGAGAAGAAGATTGTGTGAATACTTGGAGAGATTTTAAGGCACCATTCACCCCCCCTCTGTTGCCTTTTCGGTCCTACACCGTTGATTCATTATCGTTGAGTGCTTTAGTAAGAAACGCTTTCTTCATCCTCGGCTTGAGGCATTCTGAAGCAAAGTGTCCATAATCGTTACAAATATAACACCTTACGTTTGCCTTATCAAACTTCTGATTCTGACGGCCTTGGCCACCACACCTGGAAGTGTTCTTGCCTTCACGCTTCGATGATCGGATCTTTCACTCAGCACGGGTCAACAAGAGCTGTCCGTCGCCCTTGTTACTATTGTCGTGGATGCGTTCGTCATACGCCTTAAGACGACCGATGACCTCCTCCATGGTCATTATCTTTAGGTCTCCAAATTGATTTATGACTGAAGCAAGTGGAAGAAACTGTGAGGGAACAGCACGAAGGAATTTCTTCACTACATACAAGGGCCCGAATCTTGTTGACGATGACCGTCAACCGGACGGTGAAGTCATTGATCGACTTCGTTTCCTTCATATGTAGCACCTCGAACTCAGTCTTGAGAGTTTGTACTTTTGCTTCCTTCACACGATCAACGCCAAGGTGCATCGTCTTCAATGCCTCCCACGCGGCTTTGGATGTCTCCTTTTCGGCCAGTAGGAAGAGCGTCTCCTCTGGAATGCCCTGATAAATGGCCGCCAATGCCATCTGATCCTTGCGCACATCGACGTTGCTGTTCTCGATCGCGTCCCACACTCCTTGAGCCTTTATGTACACCTTCATTTTAATTGCCCATGCTGTATAATTGCTCGTCGTGAGCATCAGATAATGTAGCGAGATAGTGGAACCCTCCTTTGCCATCATACTGGATGATGCCTCGTCACCGGTGATTCCACTTTCCGAAGAACGCGACATGATCTTGAGCACGGATCAAGAAATCGGGTTACTTTGAAGCGGCTCTTGGACCGAGGAAACAGAAGAAAAAAAATGCACTATTTTTTCTTTTTCTCTTTGCTTGGACTTGCTCTTTGTTGTCTTGTCTCTGCGCTCTGTTGTTTTTTCCCTTTGCAGGGGCCGAGACATTTGACTTTTATCTCACACGGATGGATGACTTTACTTCGGTTCTCGGCTTGGATTCGGTCACTGAATCGATTCCGTTTCTACGTGCGAGATGTCTTCTCTCTCCTGGAAAGGAAAAACATTGTAGTGCAATAGGAAAAGACTTGTCTCGGGCTGCCTACTTTTTTTCTTGTCTTGGGCTGTTATTGTGCAATAGGGAAAGGTTTGTCTTATCTGCCCTGCACATGTGTGTTTTTCCTCTTCTCTTTCTTATGCATGCATGCATGCAAACTTTTCTTGCTGCTAGCAAGGGCCTGCTCCTCTCTCTTCTGTCCTTGCGTGTGCTACTTCCGATCGGAGATTTGACAGAGCGACACAATTTTTCACTGCGCTGCTGATTCGTGTTCAGAAGTGGCGCACTTTTTCCCTTGCTGCTAAAGCGAACGTGCCGCAGGGACGAGATGCTGCCGTGACGTGACTTTCCGTCGGACCGAGCGCCGTGCACCGGGAGTGTCACGCGAGACGAGCGCAAAACGGAATCATCGAGACGATTTTTTAGCGACTCGCTTCTCACCTAGGCTCTGATACCACTTGTTAAAACTTTGATCCAGGAGAAAACACACACATCGTAAATAAACTGAAAGAGCAAAGGAGAATTTCTAAATTTCTCTACTCTCTTATTTGCTAACCCTCTTTTCTTACTTTTTCTTCTTACTAAAACTAGCTACAAGCCTCCTCAATATATATGCTAATAATCTTCTACTAGTATACGTATTCGGATTTCAAATTGGATACAACTTCAACTTGAGTTACACACGAAAACGGACTCTACTACGTCTTGGAGTCAAGATTATTTCTAACATTCTGTATTGGAGATTTTGATCTGGCATCTTTCTTAGAAGAATCTGTTATGTACAACATGCTGGAAGACAATGTTACGACTATTGCAGCCTTGCAGGGTAGGTACTACCTGTGCTTTCGGGCTATGGGTTATGACCAAATAGTGGTTACTAAAAGAAGGAAAAAGCTGAACGCTGCTAAAAAGCTAAAAAAACAGGTTGTTGTCAACTCCTAAGATTTATGGCAATATGTAACATCCCAAAATTTCGTTCTCTGAAAAATTTAATTTCAAATTAATTAATTTAAAGTATTTGAACTTTATTTGGATTTATCTAAATTTTATTTCAAAATCTAAATCAAATTTAATCCTCAACCTCTCTACTCGGCCATCACGTGATCCTCCCTGATTCAATCCATCCTCGCCCGGTTTAATCTCAGCCTTCTCCCCGGTCAACGGACCCAGTCCACAAAAGCCGGTCCCACCTGTCAGTAAATAAAACCCTTTTTCCTGTTGAAAAATAATTCGTCCAGAAAATCAAAATCTCTGTTGACGTCACCCTAACATCATAAATTCCTTTTTCCATAGAAAAATAATTCCTCTGAAAATCATTTCCCTTAATGATGTCATTTCAGTTCAAAAATAATTCCAGAAAGTCAGTTTATTCTTTTTCTCTCCTTTTAAACTTCCAAAATATCGTATTTCTTCATTTTAACTCCGAATGAGCCCATTCAAATTTCTAAATTCATCAAAAATTCCAATCTATCCATTTCTATCCTTTTCTCAAATTTTTGGAATTTTCGAATTTATTTGAATTAAATTAAAGCTTAGAAAGTAAAAATATTTTAAATGGTCAAAATATACGTCAATTAAATCTGAAATTATTTTATTTGGTATTTTCGGGTTCTAAGGTTGTTTGTGGAATTTTTCTGAATTTGTTTCGAATTTATTTATTTATTTCGAAAAAAAAACAATTATTATTTTATTATTTTTCTCTCTCCTCCTATTCATCTTCTCAAGAGCGTGCGTTTCTGTCCAGAGCGATGGCGTCGCCATGAACACAACTTTCAAGCTTTCATTCCTTATGAATTTCTCAACGGTTTTTAGCGAAATAAATTGCATTCAACTCCTCTCATCAAACTCTTTCATTTCCCTACCGTTTTCCCCTCATTCATGAGCCGTTTTGCGAGAAATTAACCCATGCCATTGATGGACATGGTCTCTTGATCTCCCATCTCGGACCTCCCCCGCCCCTATAAAAGGAAGCACCGTGAGCCCCTTCTCATCCTCACTCAACCCCGAAAATATCAAGTCCCCACTCCTCTTCTCTTGGGCGCAATCGGAGTTTTTCTTTTGTGTTCCAAGCAGTGTTCTTCGGCTTATTGCGCCTCGTCCGGTGGAGCCCCGCCACTTTTGAGCACATCCTCGGATTCGCCTCATCGCGTTCTACGCGGTGCTCACCTCGCCTTCGCCGGAACTTCGCCGGAGCACCGTCGCTACCGTGGGCCATAGCGCGTCATCGTTCCTCGCGTCGCCACCGGCCGTCCGTGCATGCCCGACCAAAACCAAGGTGAGCATCACGTTCCCCACGCTCTACTCTTCGTTTCGCCGCAAACCCCACATGCTAACTCCTCTCCGTTTGCCCGGAACGCCGATGTCAACCCGACGGTCGCACAATGTCTTCTCCACCGTGTTCCGCCACCATCCGATGTCCTTTGGCCGAGCCGTTTGCACCGTTGAGTTTGCCTCGACGCGTTCTACGTCGTGCTTCCATCGCCATCACCTAAATATTCCCCGAGTCCTCGTCGACCTTGTCAGGCCCAGACACTAAAACTGTACCTTGCACGTACACCCCTTTTTGGTAAGCGCTTTGATTTTTGTTCGCGTCATATTGTGTCCTAGCCTCTAAGGAATTTTTCTACCATTTTGTTTAATTTTTCGTGGAGCCAATTGTCAGGAATTGAGCTTTCCGCGAAAATGGCCGTTTGTGACTCCTGACATCGATTCGTCGCCTCCGGTAAGCCTTAGCTCATGCCGTAATTTTTCTTAGGCTTGCCTCACTGCGTTCTATGCCATGCTTCCTTCCGTTTCCCCAAAAAGTCTCCACAAATTTTCACCTCCGACACCTCGCCATGGCCACCAATGGCATGTCGTGTCCCCATATATCCAGTGATGTTTTCCCGAATCCGTTCGCGTCATATCGTGCCAAACCATCCCAGGTAGCTACCTTTCAAATGGTTTTGGATTCGCTCTACCGAGCACCAAGATATCAAATTTTTCCTGTTTCTCCACTGTCGTCATTCAAACGTCGATTGTATCGTCTCCGATTAATTTTCAGCTTAGCCAATAATTTTCCTAACTTCACCATGCCATGTACTATCCCACGCTCACCTTACATCTCCACATTCCATACTCGGTACTATCTCTCTCCAACCTGCAGTTGTCGCTACTGTGCCGTCGGTGCAGTTTTTCACTCACTGCGGGTGATTGCCGCCGTTCCTCGTCACTGTACCCATGTCACCACCTTCGCCTCATTGCCAACATTCCATTTTGCCCATTCGCCAGCCACCTTGTAGCCAACCGACACTGTACTATTCAAAAAGTAATCCTCGTATTTTGTTATCATTTCATGTGATGTCCAAAACTTCCAGATATTGGATCTCCCTCATACGAACTCCGAATCTGTTGATTCTTTCTCCTAAATTCATCTAAAATCATAATCTATCCGTCAATATATATTTTATAATTTTTGGATTTTAATTGGGTTTTATCTGAATTTATTTTGTTTGGTTCTTCGCGTGTAGACTACGACTAATCCGGAGAGTTCGATTTTGACGATTCACAACATCAAGTCTCCGAGCAAGGCAAGTCTCCTTTGATCATCTTGAACCTATGATTTTGAAATGTTTTAATTATTTTAAATGTTATGCATTGCTATTTACATAAAATGATAATTCAAATCTTAAGGTAGTAGTTAATCCAACCTTGTTATGCCCTCCATTGGAATTGATTGTCATGTACCCTTGTCACCCTAGAACTTCCTTTGTCTCATTAATGAGATTATTATTTATTCTTTGACAATAATAGTATGGTAGTATAATGCTTAGTCATGCTAAATATATACCCTTGGAACTTTGAAAATGGGAAATTATGATTTATTGTTGAAACCCTTGTGTTTACAAAGTTAGTGGTGATTGGAGTTACCACTGTTTCCTTTAAAATAAAATAAAAATGTGAAAGATGGTTTAGATTAGGGTGGATGGTTGGTTCGGCTTGGTGCAGTTAGCACGAGATCTTGTTAAGTGTATGTTCCACCCTAGTCAATTAAGGACCGACGCTTGTGTTTGTCCAGACTGAGCATTAACCGTACAACCACAAGTCTATATGGGTACGACCTAGCCGACTAACTTATGATAGTCTAGTTTAGGTGCCACCAGTGGAAAGTGGGTGCCAGGGATGTACTGGTTATTCACAGTGAGGGACAGGGATTTACTGTACTCATATGGCGCAAGAGGGGGCTTCGGTTCGGGCGGTTAGCCTACCTGCGGTGAAACCTCAGCGGGTGGTATCTAGCTAGATTAGAGTAAGGTAAAGGCTTTGTGATATTTTATCTGGGTCTCATGCCAAAGGAAGCGTGTTGACTTTTAGGATAATTTATCTCTTGTGGGTAAAGTTGTACAACCTCTGCAGAGTGTAAAACTATTCGAATAGCCGTGCCCACGGTCAAGGGCGGGCAAGGAATGCATTCACATGGTAGATTTCTGGTTTTGGTTTTAAAATCAAAAGTTTTGTATTCCGAGAGTGGAGGGAACTCTTGGAAGGGTATCCTGGCAGTTGGAGCCAGAGAGGGTGGATGGAACCCGCAGTTTTAATCTTGACCAATTGTAATTGGTTGGCTAGTGTTGGTAGTTGGAACCTTCACTAGAGAATTAATGATAGTTTCTGCTAAAACATTTACTTTATTAACTTGATGCCTTCGAAAATAATTAGTAGTAACTGAATTTTAAAATGTTGCTTTGTGCAAAACAACCATATAGCCTTCCTTTGTTAAGCCTTGCATCTATGCATTTTTCCCAAGACTTGCGGAGTACTTTATGTACTCACATGCTGCACTCAAAAAAATAATCCCCAGAGGAATATGAAGCTCAAGAAGGTGATTACGACTACTTCGCGTGTGGATTTGATGAAGGATTCCCGGAGTACTAGGTCGCGCTTCCCCAGTCAATTGCCTGTGGCGTATTGATGGGTCTTCGCCGGATTTGTCTTCTGCTTCCGCTGTGTTTCGTGTGTGCGAGGTCTTGAAACCTCATTTGTAATAATGAGACCATTCGGTCAGTACTCTTAATTATTCTAATAAAGCGTTGTTGGTTATGTAATCATTTCTGTTTGACTGTGTGCACTAGCTTTGATCTGGGACTAGTGCTGTAATACACAGAGGGTCCGGGTTCGGAAATCCGGGGTCCCGACAGAGATGGTATCAGAGCCAATTTGACTGTAGGACGTGACCTAGTTAGAATGGTCGTTAAAAAAAAAAGAGCTTCAAAATTTATTTTATAAAATAAAAATTTAATAACGTGCTATCCTTGTCTTTTCTTGTCTTTCTATCCTTACCTTCGTCATGGCATTCTCCCTTATCTATCTGCTTATTTCCTTTTTGGAATGGTAATTGTACCCCCTTCCCTTTGTAATTTCTATAGATGGCTCAGTAAGGCTGCGTCTAAGAAGCACTTGGAGAAGCTCATCATCATGAAGGAGCAAGGACTAGCTCTTTAGTTGTAATACCCAAGTAAAGTCTTACGATTTTAGAACGCTTATATATTACTTGCTTGTGTATTAGGTGGACTGTACCAGGTCTTTGAATACTTGTAGTACAGTCATCCTTAAAAAAAACTATTTTGATTTCAAGCTAAGCTTCTCCTAGTTGTTGTTTGTTTCTCTCTTGTGTGTTTGTTTGGGATGGTGTTTAGTCGTTCCCCTGATCTCTTATCTGTGCTACTTCCCTCTTATCTTTTGCTAACCCCAGTTACCACAATAGTGCAAGCTCCAATTCTTTCACCGCAGTCCAAGTTTGGAGAATCCTTGGAGACCTAGAGTATATGAAAGACAACAAATTTACGGAAAGTACTCTTGTCGGGGAAGCTGTCATAATCAGTGCATGTCAAGATAGGTAATTTGGAGAATTGTTGCTAGAGTGATATATCTTGGATTTATAATTGACAAGATTGAATAATATTTGAGTGAATTGAGAAAAACAAAGGTATATTTGTAGATACCAATTGATTATGAATAAATGTGAAGAAAGTAATACTTGTGGATTAAATAGATCATGGAGAATGAGTACAGTAGTAAACTTGGTGGAACTAATTAGATCATGGGAAGTGTCTAAATTTGATACCTTGGATTTATTATCTAAGATTGAAAGGAGCAATTGGATGCAAAGCAAGATTTTTGTTGAAGGGATTATTTGTGATTATTGGAGAATTGGTATTAAGAGTTTGATCAAGTAAAGGGAGCGATTAAAAGATTAAGAAGTTGAATTATCATAAACAATTTATGATATCAATTTTTGGTGATTTGGTTGAATCATGAAGAGTAGATGAAGTTTGTGGAGTTAATTGATTATCAGAGTTTGGTGGACCTATTAATAAGTGGATACTAGTGGAATTGTAAAAGATAATACACTTAGATATCTTGGTGGATTAATTTTATCATTGCAAAGTAGACTTTGATATGTCAATTTGAATTGGTGGATTTAATAGATCATTGTTAGATAATTGGATTTTAACTAATGGGATTAACTAGGTCATTTAAGGATGTTAAAATGGATAACCTGGAGGATTTAAATTAATTATGGGAGATAGATTGTCCAATAAGAATTAGTTGAGAGATTGTCTGATAAGAATTAATTGAGGTATTTGAGATTATTTTATCAAAGTTATGGATCTGTTGGATTAGATAATGATCATAAAACAATTGGTGGAAATCACAAATTACAATGTTTTGGATTCTTGTTAGAAAAATTATATGGTTTGGCGTCGATTCAAATTAGAGCAGAGAGAGTAAAAGTTAATGAGATTACTTGTCGAAATCAATAAGGTGCATTTGTGATATATGATTTTGGAATCAAGAATTTTTGAAGAGTTGAAATAATTATGTCCTTCTCGGATCAACACTTGTGGAAGTTAAGCCCTTTTGGTGGAATACTGAATTAATCGATATGATAAGGGCAATTGAAGTTAACCTAGAGCTTGCAGGCAACTAAAGATGTACCAATCCAATTTGTTGTTCTCTTCCATATTTCTCAATTAAAGGAATACTTTGGAGCATCGAACAATAAGATAGAATCATGAAGGAAGCTGAACGCCGCGCAAGAAGCATGACCATAAAGTTCCACAAAGTACAGTAGAGCAATCATTCGAAGTCAAGCAACTTGGGAGTGCGAAGAGGACCTAAGAGCCGAGTTTTTCTCTCCTTTCTTTTTCCTAGTCCGTCCGAATCTCGGGGACGAGATTCTTTCTAAGGGGGGTAGGTTTGTAACATCCCAAAATTTCGTTCTCTGAAAAATTTAATTTCAAATTAATTAATTTAAAGTATTTGAACTTTATTTGGATTTATCTAAATTTTATTTCAAAATCTAAATCAAATTTAATCCTCAACCTCTCTACTCGGCCATCACGTGATCCTCCCTGATTCAATCCATCCTCGCCCGGTTTAATCTCAGCCTTCTCCCCGGTCAACGGACCCAGCCCACAAAAGCCGGTCCCACCTGTCAGTAAATAAAACCCTTTTTCCTGTTGAAAAATAATTCGTCCAGAAAATCAAAATCTCTGTTGACGTCACCCTAACATCATAAATTCCTTTTTCCATAGAAAAATAATTCCTCTGAAAATCATTTCCCTTAATGATGTCATTTCAGTTCAAAAATAATTCCAGAAAGTCAGTTTATTCTTTTTCTCTCCTTTTAAACTTCCAAAATATCGTATTTCTTCATTTTTAACTCCGAATGAGCCCATTCAAATTTCTAAATTCATCAAAAATTCCAATCTATCCATTTCTATCCTTTTCTCAAATTTTTGGAATTTTCGAATTTATTTGAATTAAATTAAAGCTTAGAAAGTAAAAATATTTTAAATGGTCAAAATATACGTCAATTAAATCTGAAATTATTTTATTTGGTATTTTCGGGTTCTAAGGTTGTTTGTGGAATTTTTCTGAATTTGTTTCGAATTTATTTATTTATTTCGAAAAAAAAACAATTATTATTTTATTATTTTTCTCTCTCCTCCTATTCATCTTCTCAAGAGCGTGCGTTTCTGTCCAGAGCGATGGCGTCGCCATGAACACAACTTTCAAGCTTTCATTCCTTATGAATTTCTCAACGGTTTTTAGCGAAATAAATTGCATTCAACTCCTCTCATCAAACTCTTTCATTTCCCTACCGTTTTCCCCTCATTCATGAGCCGTTTTGCGAGAAATTAACCCATGCCATTGATGGACATGGTCTCTTGATCTCCCATCTCGGACCTCCCCCGCCCCTATAAAAGGAAGCACCGTGAGCCCCTTCTCATCCTCACTCAACCCCGAAAATATCAAGTCCCCACTCCTCTTCTCTTGGGCGCAATCGGAGTTTTTCTTTTGTGTTCCAAGCAGTGTTCTTCGGCTTATTGCGCCTCGTCCGGTGGAGCCCCGCCACTTTTGAGCACATCCTCGGATTCGCCTCATCGCGTTCTACGCGGTGCTCACCTCGCCTTCGCCGGAACTTCGCCGGAGCACCGTCGCTACCGTGGGCCATAGCGCGTCATCGTTCCTCGCGTCGCCACCGGCCGTCCGTGCATGCCCGACCAAAACCAAGGTGAGCATCACGTTCCCCACGCTCTACTCTTCGTTTCGCCGCAAACCCCACATGCTAACTCCTCTCCGTTTGCCCGGAACGCCGATGTCAACCCGACGGTCGCACAATGTCTTCTCCACCGTGTTCCGCCACCATCCGATGTCCTTTGGCCGAGCCGTTTGCACCGTTGAGTTTGCCTCGACGCGTTCTACGTCGTGCTTCCATCGCCATCACCTAAATATTCCCCGAGTCCTCGTCGACCTTGTCAGGCCCAGACACTAAAACTGTACCTTGCACGTACACCCCTTTTTGGTAAGCGCTTTGATTTTTGTTCGCGTCATATTGTGTCCTAGCCTCTAAGGAATTTTTCTACCATTTTGTTTAATTTTTCGTGGAGCCAATTGTCAGGAATTGAGCTTTCCGCGAAAATGGCCGTTTGTGACTCCTGACATCGATTCGTCGCCTCCGGTAAGCCTTAGCTCATGCCGTAATTTTTCTTAGGCTTGCCTCACTGCGTTCTATGCCATGCTTCCTTCCGTTTCCCCAAAAAGTCTCCACAAATTTTCACCTCCGACACCTCGCCATGGCCACCAATGGCATGTCGTGTCCCCATATATCCAGTGATGTTTTCCCGAATCCGTTCGCGTCATATCGTGCCAAACCATCCCAGGTAGCTACCTTTCAAATGGTTTTGGATTCGCTCTACCGAGCACCAAGATATCAAATTTTTCCTGTTTCTCCACTGTCGTCATTCAAACGTCGATTGTATCGTCTCCGATTAATTTTCAGCTTAGCCAATAATTTTCCTAACTTCACCATGCCATGTACTATCCCACGCTCACCTTACATCTCCACATTCCATACTCGGTACTATCTCTCTCCAACCTGCAGTTGTCGCTACTGTGCCGTCGGTGCAGTTTTTCACTCACTGCGGGTGATTGCCGCCGTTCCTCGTCACTGTACCCATGTCACCACCTTCGCCTCATTGCCAACATTCCATTTTGCCCATTCGCCAGCCACCTTGTAGCCAACCGACACTGTACTATTCAAAAAGTAATCCTCGTATTTTGTTATCATTTCATGTGATGTCCAAAACTTCCAGATATTGGATCTCCCTCATACGAACTCCGAATCTGTTGATTCTTTCTCCTAAATTCATCTAAAATCATAATCTATCCGTCAATATATATTTTATAATTTTTGGATTTTAATTGGGTTTTATCTGAATTTATTTTGTTTGGTTCTTCGCGTGTAGACTACGACTAATCCGGAGAGTTCGATTTTGACGATTCACAACATCAAGTCTCCGAGCAAGGCAAGTCTCCTTTGATCATCTTGAACCTATGATTTTGAAATGTTTTAATTATTTTAAATGTTATGCATTGCTATTTACATAAAATGATAATTCAAATCTTAAGGTAGTAGTTAATCCAACCTTGTTATGCCCTCCATTGGAATTGATTGTCATGTACCCTTGTCACCCTAGAACTTCCTTTGTCTCATTAATGAGATTATTATTTATTCTTTGACAATAATAGTATGGTAGTATAATGCTTAGTCATGCTAAATATATACCCTTGGAACTTTGAAAATGGGAAATTATGATTTATTGTTGAAACCCTTGTGTTTACAAAGTTAGTGGTGATTGGAGTTACCACTGTTTCCTTTAAAATAAAATAAAAATGTGAAAGATGGTTTAGATTAGGGTGGATGGTTGGTTCGGCTTGGTGCAGTTAGCACGAGATCTTGTTAAGTGTATGTTCCACCCTAGTCAATTAAGGACCGACGCTTGTGTTTGTCCAGACTGAGCATTAACCGTACAACCACAAGTCTATATGGGTACGACCTAGCCGACTAACTTATGATAGTCTAGTTTAGGTGCCACCAGTGGAAAGTGGGTGCCAGGGATGTACTGGTTATTCACAGTGAGGGACAGGGATTTACTGTACTCATATGGCGCAAGAGGGGGCTTCGGTTCGGGCGGTTAGCCTACCTGCGGTGAAACCTCAGCGGGTGGTATCTAGCTAGATTAGAGTAAGGTAAAGGCTTTGTGATATTTTATCTGGGTCTCATGCCAAAGGAAGCGTGTTGACTTTTAGGATAATTTATCTCTTGTGGGTAAAGTTGTACAACCTCTGCAGAGTGTAAAACTATTCGAATAGCCGTGCCCACGGTCAAGGGCGGGCAAGGAATGCATTCACATGGTAGATTTCTGGTTTTGGTTTTAAAATCAAAAGTTTTGTATTCCGAGAGTGGAGGGAACTCTTGGAAGGGTATCCTGGCAGTTGGAGCCAGAGAGGGTGGATGGAACCCGCAGTTTTAATCTTGACCAATTGTAATTGGTTGGCTAGTGTTGGTAGTTGGAACCTTCACTAGAGAATTAATGATAGTTTCTGCTAAAACATTTACTTTATTAACTTGATGCCTTCGAAAATAATTAGTAGTAACTGAATTTTAAAATGTTGCTTTGTGCAAAACAACCATATAGCCTTCCTTTGTTAAGCCTTGCATCTATGCATTTTTCCCAAGACTTGCGGAGTACTTTATGTACTCACATGCTGCACTCAAAAAAATAATCCCCAGAGGAATATGAAGCTCAAGAAGGTGATTACGACTACTTCGCGTGTGGATTTGATGAAGGATTCCCGGAGTACTAGGTCGCGCTTCCCCAGTCAATTGCCTGTGGCGTATTGATGGGTCTTCGCCGGATTTGTCTTCTGCTTCCGCTGTGTTTCGTGTGTGCGAGGTCTTGAAACCTCATTTGTAATAATGAGACCATTCGGTCAGTACTCTTAATTATTCTAATAAAGCGTTGTTGGTTATGTAATCATTTCTGTTTGACTGTGTGCACTAGCTTTGATCTGGGACTAGTGCTGTAATACACAGAGGGTCCGGGTTCGGAAATCCGGGGTCCCGACACAATATCGAGATATAATGTCATGGCAACATTACTGGAACTTGCAATTTATGAGTCACAAAATATTCATTTCATGCCTAGCTGTAGGGCCAGGAGCATCCGTTTTGAGCCAGTTTTTTCTTAAGAATTTTTTCTAGGAAAATTCGTAGGTCACAATGACCAAGTGGATGTAATTTACAAGCTGGTCTCTATGCAAATTATCTGGGGAGTATATCTAGTGCTAATGCACTATTCAGTGCTAACATGCTAATGCGAATGTTGGCTATCGGATCTGAATTGAACAGCGAACATTCATGTGGGTGGAGCATCCAATCCACTTACTCTTTTTTGCACTTAACCCTCCGCCTGCGAATCATTTTTTCCTCATTACCTGCGTCTACCTTTTCCCCCCGCCTCCCTCTCAGATGCCTCAACTCCTGTCTACGAGCACGCAGGAGTGGGCCACCGCCTCCCTCCACCGTTGGCGTGATCCACCTCCCTCCACTATCGGCGTGATCTACCTCCCTTCACCGCTGTTGTCATCCGCAGCCCTCCACAGCTTGGTTCTCCCGCCGCCTTGATCAAGAGCTTTGGCTAGAACCGACTCAACTCCCATTCGCGATCATGCCGGAGTGGGCCGCCGCCTCCCTCCATCACCGGTGTCATCTCCTGCCCTCCACTGCCTAGTTCTCCCGCCCGCCTTGACCACAAGCTTTAGCGCGGTAAACTCAACTCCCGCCTGTGATCACTCCAGAGTGGGCCGCCGCTTCCCTCCACCGCCAGCGTCATACACCTCCCTTCACTACCTTGATCACGAGCTTGGGCAAGTTAAGACATGATTCCGCGGCTACGACTCGGAGTTGAGCCCTAGCTGGCAGGTCGTGCCATTTTGCATATAATTTGCATGGTTAGTATTGTAATTTTGATGTGTGCACTATTGCAACATGACTATATCTTTGTTACTCTTCATTGATTCTCCTGCAGCTAGGGAAAATCACGGCCTTTTCTATATATGAGAGAAATAGAATCTTTATGATCGAGTGTTCCTAAATAGTGAAGCACAATATAGTTTTTTCCCTTCGTTTAAGAAATGACATGACACACGCTATTACAATCAATTAGTTGCCAGGTCCTTGGGATTCCATAAGACCTTAATTTTGATTTGATCTCTTATTTTCAAAAGTGTTCTTGTTTTCGCATATCACTACATTTGTAAGTATATGTACATTTTGAAATTGTTCCTTTAATTATAAATGATAATTTATCATCCGTAGAATTTATGCTCGCTAAGGGTTTGACCATTTTGTCTTATTTTGTCGTTCTGTCATCTGTAGAATTTTTAGTAGCCATAAAATCTGTGGTCGATAAGAGCGTGGCATTGGGATTGCCATGAGAAGAAAGCCTCGATACGGAATCTATTGCTCAAATAAGTTCATCTTCCCACCAATTAATTCATTGTAGTACTCTAAAAAAGAGCGGAAGCACCCCATTCATAGTAAGTATCGTGTTGTGTGCATGTATTTTACTACATCTATCAATCCATCATGCTTGACACTTAATTATTTGCATTGTAGGGTTCTTCTTATACACCTTGTGTTGACGCAACTATCAAGCCATTTGAAGGGATGGTTTTTGATGACTTGGCCACTGCAGAGGAATTCTACAAGACATAAGCACATTTAGTTGGATTTGGAGTCCATGTTGATCCGCATACGATTGTCAATGATGTTATGAGATGGAAGCGATGGATGCGCTCCAGAGAAGGCTTTCGGTTTGAGAAAGATAAGGACAACATGGAGTTAGAGAAAAGAAAATATGTCAAGAAGCTAAGTAGGTGTGGCTACGAGACAATTCTAACAGTCAAACACACTGTTGACAATAAGTTTAGTGTGGAAACATTTGTTGAATCTCATACACATGAGTTGGTATCACCTAGCAAACAATAGCTGATAAGGTCTAATAGGAAAGTAAATGAGAAGGCCAAACGTGCATTAATCACATGTCATAAAGGAGTCATCGGCACAAGCGAGGCATATAGATATCTCCGTATTAGTGAGGGTGGATTTGAGAATGTAGGATGCACGAGGAGAGACTTGCAGAATTATTATAAAGAGCTGCAAAGCTATATTAAGTTATCAGATGCTTAGATGTTTGTTGACAACATTTGTAGAAAGAATGATATAAATCCTTCTTTCTACTTTGATTATGTTGTTGATGATAAGGGTAGGTTGGTACATGTATTTTGGGCAGATAGTACACGTCAGAAGAATTATGTCCATTTTGGAAAACTTGTTTCATTTGATTCTACATATAACATCAACCATTACAACATGATCTTCACACCATTTATTAGAGTGAATCACCATAAGACATGTGTCTTACTTGGGGGTAGCATTATTAAGCAATGAGAAGAATGAGACATATGTACGATTGTTTCGTACATTTTTGAAAGTAATGGGAGGAGTTGCACCTAGGCTCATCATAACCGATGAAGATACTGGCATGAAAACTGCAATTTTCACTGTCTTCCCTACTAGCACGCATAGATTATGCATATGGTATAATTTGCAAAAGCTTCCAATGAAGGTACCGCCACATTTGAAGGAAAATCCTTTATTGTACCAACGTGTTAATTCATGTGTATGGGTCTCAGAAACTCTTGAGGAATTTGAAGAATAGTTTTCTTCCATTATTTCTAATTTTGGTTTGGAATCTAACGGGAGCATTGCAATGTGGAGAATATGGAAACCGTAGGAGAGTACAAAATCTCAACTGATAGCGATGACTCAAACAATGTAAGAGAGGTATGCTGCAATCTTACAACAAAAGATGCCAAATGCTCTTGCATGTTCTTCGAGTCATTTGGAATTCTTTGCGCCATATCGTCTGTGTGTTGTAGAGTCTATCACTTAAGCAGCTACTAAGCCCATTTGTTTTAAAGAGGTGGACCAAAATGGTAACTAAGGACGATGTCTTTGATGGAGAGGGTAATTTATTGCAAGAAAACCTGAGGAGTGCAATAGAAACATCTAAAGAAAAGTTAGCATCGGAAATATATAGCAAGATGAAGGAATTAATTCACTATGTTGGAGGAATAGATGAAGGTTTGAAATTTCTTAGGGATAGGTTTGTTACATTTGGAGAAGAAGTGACTCCTATGATATCTGAGAATATGGTAAGTAGAGCTAAAGAGATTGAAACATTTGTAGGTTGTGCCATCACTAGGAAAGTCAATATAAAGGCATCAAATGATGTTAACTCCAAGGGTAGGTGCAAGAGAATAAAGTCATGATAGAAGATAAAGACAGATGTGAGGAAGGACGAGAATATGGACAACAAAACAAGGGTGCCACGCATGTGCAGGTCATGCAAAGAGATTGTGTACCATGATAGCCGTAATTGCTCTTTGAAGAGGACATCACAGTGATCAAGGTAATAAAGACAAATTGTTCTCAGATTTTTTGCATTTATCTTTTTACTAACTCTCCCAGTTTTATGAACCTATGTAGTGTTCTCAATGAGTTAATTTTATAGTTTATATTAGTTTTCTAGATGCCATGTTGTTTGGTGGCTGTTATGGTATTTCTAAAAAAATTTCCAAATAATTTGTCACGAACCATGATTTGCTAGACCTCTTAGATTACGGTTCAGATTGCTTGGATTGATGTGGACACTGTTTTAACTGAGCTCTCTACTTCTCTGTCATGTTTTAATAGTCTCCTCATTTTTTGTAAAAGATATGAAAGAGCAAACAACAGTTTGTCTTGAACATGATATTGTTTACTCACAAATGTAGATGTGAGGGTATGCAACTAATTAACTTAATTGCAGAGCCTAGTGTTTACTTGTTAAATTTTTGCATATGACATTGCCGTGTTCATGACTTGTTGATGGAAAAGCTTAGCAGTAGTGACAGATCCTTGTCTATAACCTTTTAATTCTTGAAAGCAATGTTGAACATTCACTACATTTTGGCATTTGAGTTTTATGAACCTGTATAGGATTCTCAATGAGTTAATTTTATGCTTTATATTAGTTTTCCAGATGCCATGTCATTCCAGGAACCCAACATCTATCACAGAAATTTTATGCTTCATATGAGTTTTATGAGCCTATACAGTCTAGTGATTGATGTTAGAAAAGGGCATTTTTGCATGGTTTTGTCAGATTCATCTTAATCTACATGGTTTGTGATTATTCCCTTAGTTTTGCATTATACTATTATTGTTGTGGAACCATAGATATCTATTTTTCAGGTGCTACTAATGGTACTGTTAGGAGCACATTTTCAGTTAACATGAATTATTTTTTTTCTTTCTAAATTTGCAGGGCTTGATGCACTAAAGGGTCATTTGGCATATTTGTTGTTTCAGAAAGTGATCTAGACATCTGCATCCTCTTTCAAATAGTATATGATGTAAAGCATGAGTCTGAGGATACTCATGTCCATATTTTTTTTGCCAGACATTATGTTGGAGTGCAACACAGAAGAGACCCTCAGGGCCAAGGAAATTGTTGTAGAAAAGATGGAAATCAAACAGTTTAATGATGCCAAAAAGATTCTACTACAAACTCAAAAACTTTTTTCGAAGCTTGAGAATATATCCCAACCTATTCATTTAATCATTGTCATGAATGATATTTATATGTACTGAGGTGCTTGAATGCCAAACCAAGACACTGTTGCTTCTTTCATACTCAATTTCTATACTCTGTTGCTTGTTTCATACTAAATTTCCATACTCTGTTGTTTGTCCAAACTGTTGGTTGTTAAGTGAAATGATGAACGAAAGATGGATCTACATAAGCACCACAAACTGTTAAGATACAACATAAGTTCACTTGGTTCATTGTGCATATCCAGATGCACAAGTAGATGCATTGTCACCGAAGACACTCTTGGCAACAAGTTACAATTCTAAATTGATAGTCAAGAGTTTAAATATTCAGATAGCATCTCGACAACAAGCAATCATAAGTATAGCATCTCAAGTGTCAATATTTGCAAACTGACATTTATTTGCATTACAATATTGTCACAGAAAGGATAGTTTCATCATACATTGAGCCTTCTTTGATGCCTTAGCTGAAGATAAATCCAAAATTAACCAAAGCCTTGTTGCCTTAGCTGAAGGAAACCAACATCCATCACACACATCCTTTTCACATACATGCAACATCCACGACAGAAATTGGATTAACAAATACAATTAAAATCATCAATTCATGGAACACCACAGAACTTTGATTCAAAAATAATTTTCTTTTTACACATACACACACAAAAATTTGATTCACATAAATTTGCTCGAGGAAGAATACGGTGGTGGGGCTTCTAGTGGTGGAGGGGGGGGGTCTTGGGGAGGAGGCTGGGTTGGATGGCGGTGGCTCTTAGGGAGCAGACTGGGTCAGAGGGCGGCAGCGCTTGGGGAAGAAGCTCGAGGAGGCCAGCTCAGAGGGCGTCGACGCTCGAGGAGTATACTGGGTCAGAGGGCGGTGACGCTCGGGGAGGAGGTCGGTTTGGAGGGCATCGACACTTAGGGAGCTGACCGGGTCAGAGGGCGACGTTGCTCGGGGAGAAGGCTAGCTCAGAGGGTGTCGGCGCTCAGGGAGGAGGTCGGCTTGGAGGGTAGCCCCATTCGGTGAGGAAGCTCGGGGAGGAGGCCGGCTCGGAGGGCGGCCGCATTCGGTGAGGCAGTTCGTGGTGGAGGCCGGCTCAGAGGGAGGCGACGACGCCACACGGTTTCTTCGCAGCTACCCCTTTTGCCTAACCCTAACTCAGCCGCACGACTGAGAGGGAGGCATGGGGAGAAGGGAGGCGGGGGTAATGTGGAAAAAACGATTCGTAGGCAGAGGGTTAAGTGCAAAAAGATTAAGTGGATTGGATGTTTCCACCCGTATAAATCTTGGCTGTTCAATCTAGATTCGACAGCCAACGCTCACATTAGCATGTTAATACTAAATAGTACATTAGCACTAGATATGCTCCCAATTATTTGATACCTGTCCTCAGTGCTACTTGTCAAGGACGAAAGTCAAGGTGGTCTATAAGTATGGGCCCTTGTTTCAGACCACAACATTAACCGTTTTGAGTTCAATCTCACAAGCCCATTAGCAAAAACACCTCGGCCCAAAAATGCAGGCCTAAATTCCACATCCAAAGGCCGCAATGGATCATGAATCTTTCACATCATCCTCAACCAAAATTCACACTACAAGTTCTCAAAAAAAAAATTCATACTAATCCATCCGGTGGTAAAGTATCACCTGGTCCAAACAAACTCCATAAAGATTCTATAATGCCATATGATTGGGCTCACCTTACCACTTTGCACGCCCAAAAGTTAAGATGAAAGGATAACACATATCAAACATGCATGCAAGTGAGAATGCAGGGACTCAATTAGCAAAAGGTGGATTAACATGTCCCTACCCCTAGTAAACTAACTATTGGCATGTAGAAAAACCTCCCCAGAAACCCAATCAAACCACATGATTCCACTCCAGGTAGAAAAAATGGATCAGAGAGGAGACAAGGACTGCCCCATGTGATGCAAGAAAGTAGTGTGCATTTGACATGGAGAGCAATCCAAGTAGTAGGCTAGTTTATGACATGGGGAGATGGATATATGCCTGTATTCTTTCTCCAGTTCAAACACATTTCTTTGATCTTATGCTGAAACCTGACCCCCACACGATGAGCGTTGGTTTGTTGTGTAGCAGGGGATGATCCATTTGGGTCCAAGGCTCAGAGAAGCTCTCTATGAACAGACACTGACTCCAGTTGACATTTTGGCTGGTGCTGTTCAGCAAAGGTTGGAGATGTTCATGTCCCCTCATGTATGAGCAAATCTCCCGAAATTTTGGTGAAACAAAGCTTCTTGTCATGCCTGTCGCATCTAGATCGTCTGGTTTGACAAATGGTGAACACATTTTCAGTATGGTAGCCGAGCATGTAGGAGGTTCTGGCTGAAAGGAATGGTTGCAGTACTGCTTCAGCTGTTTCGACATTTACGTCGATTGGTGCTTTCGCTCATGTCACAAGAACGACTCAAGAAGTGACTAAATCCTAGCTGTATTCCAAGCGATGCACATAATATTGTAGTTTTTTTTTATTTCAAGTCCAACAGTAGTTCTTGCTAACTTTTTCTAGGATTCTTCTGCTAAATAAATAGCTGGACACGAATAACTGGACAAAGCTGGCTGTATAATACTATATTTCTTACCAACTCAACTCTAATATACATATACAAATTGACCTAGTTAAGCTAGGACTCATCAAGCATGCATATGCTAGTTTGGCATTGGATTTGGAACCATTTGCATATGGTCCGGATAAGGTAGTTATTGTTGGGAATAATCCCACATTGGTTGTGGAAGAGGAGAAAGCACAACTTATAAGTGTGGGGGAGCCCCCACCCATTGGACTAGTCTTTTGGGGGGAGAAGGCCCAGTACCACTTATAAGGTTGTTGCTCCATTGCTCCGTGGGCTTGGTTGTGTTCCGCCCATGTGGACCTGTGGCCCGGGGAGTAAAAACCCGGCTGGACCTAGGTATACGGCCAGGTCCAGATCTCACATTTGGTATCAGAGCCTAGGTGCCTAACACCTCCTTGGACCTCATGGTTGTAGATGTGTCCAACCAATGTGTGAGGGGGAGATTGTTGGGAATAATCCCACATTGGTTGTGGAAGAGGAGAAAGCACAACTTATAAGTGTGGGGGAGCCCCCACCCATTGGACTAGTCTTTTGGGGGGAGAAGGCCCAGTACCACTTATAAGGTTGTTGCTCCATTGCTCCGTGGGCTTGGTTGTGTTCCGCCCATGTGGACCTGTGGCCCGGGGAGTAAAAACCCGGCTGGACCTAGGTATACGGCCAGGTCCAGATCTCACAGTTAATTAGGTTAACCTGTTTGTTTTTTTCCCTTTTGTTTAAAACTTGGAAGCCCCCACATGAAGATGATCAGATATAATCAGTAAAAAAACAGATGGAGAACTGGGTATAAATTAAATTTCATGCATGTAACTAACCTAGTGACTAGTGAGGAGCAGCCAGGAATCAGAAATGACCAGTTAAAACCGGCTAGTTGTGCTTGAGGAATTTTGATCGACGAGTTAAACATAAGTTATTAGGTCAATGTACAACGCATCTCCGCTAGTAGCTACTCCATGCTGTCATGCATGTTTATTAATTTAATCCGTTTCCTAACTTCTCATCAAACAGCACCACCGACCACGAGGAGCCCCACCACCGTGGACGCCGACGGCAGCGACTACCGGAAAGGAGGAGAGTCCCCGGGAGACGGCGACGGTGGCGCACCAGCCTCCGGCGGCCTGCGACGACGACGACGAGCTAGAGAAATTCGTGGCGATCGAGTTTTTTTTTTAAAAAAAACTTAGCGAAGTTCGTAGTGAACTTTAGAATACAGGGCGGTAAGTTAAAAGGGACTCCATTTACATGAAAGTTAATTACATGCATGCATGGTCTCATGATGCTATGCAATTTTGCCTAACATCGCAGAAGAGAAGATCCTTTTCACATAAACTGCAGCAAAAACGCAAGTTTCTATCTCAATTAGGACTAAATAAACTATAGCATCAAATTGGCTGCTGTTAACTTGTTGGGACTTCAACATGCTGGAACTTTATTCTACTTACTAGCAAAGTACGTACGACTTGGTACGTAGTACCAGTGTAGTTTCTTCTTCCATCTTGAAACACCAACAAATTAATTGCGTACGCACGCGCGTTAACCCTTTGGTTAACTCTATCAGTATCCCCTGAAGTAAAATTTACACCCATGCATTATGCATACAGCATATATTAATTAGCTCACTTATGTAATTAGCTCATGCATATAAACTCCCGACCAACTTGTAGTAGTCATTGGCTTATTATCTCGGGGAATAATTGCGTCATGTCCAGAGCGGCTCGTCGGCCCAGCCGATGGGGCTGGTCTGCATGCTGGCGCCGTCGACGACGTACAGCGCGTCCACGAGCGCGGCGGGGGTGGCGAGGTGCGAGTCGACGGAGCAGTAGGTGGACGGCGTGGAGCTGGCCGCCGGCCAGCTCCATGCAGAGGAGGGCGACGAGGTGGGCGTGCCGGGCGCGGGTGCCGGCGAGCTCGGCCTGGGCGCGCGCGAGCTGCGCCTTGAGGTCGTTGACCTGCTTCTGGAGCTGGCAGATGGCGTCGGCGCAGCCGTAGACGGGGTCCCGGATGCTCGCGCTCGCCTCGTACACCATGCTGCTCACCGCGTCGGCACGGTGCTCCTCCGGCAACTCCTGCTCGTATATATGTTCGTGTCAGTGATTCAGAATCACACGTACCCATGCATGCATGCGAATTGGCGAGTTGCAATGGCGCGTGAGATGCCAAGATGGACACACACACACACTGACCTGTAGGAGCTGTCAGAAATCAGCTATTGCATCTAACGCTCGGAGATTGCCAGCGCTAACTGCAGTCACAACTCACAGGATGCAAGTTTCAGACGTAAACAGTAGTCTGACTAAAATCCGGCAAAACAGGAAATTACAGTGAGGCAACAGATTGATGCAGAGCACTATTAACTCGGTAGATCCGAGGCTCTTTTATACGTTTATTTGACTGCTAAATATAGCGTTTGTTACATGCAGGAAACAATCAAAGAATCAATCTAACAACCCTACAGACTCGGACAAATGAGTACTCAGTCTTTCACAACAGAAACTTGGACTAAGTCTGCTAACTCAACGCCCGGCTACTCCAGATGCAGACTAAATACTTATGCAAGTAAATAGCAAATGCTCAAGATTATTTTCTAACAATTCACCCCCTAATCTTGAAACATTCAAACCTGAACTAAACCCAGTTTGTCCCTGAGTTCCTTGAAGCGTACTCGGCCAAGCGATTTAGTAAGAATGTCTGCCAGCTGAGCTTCAGACCGGATGTACTCAACAGCAATCTTCTTCTGCTCAACACTCTCTCTGATAAAATGGAACCTGGTGTCAATATGCTTGCTTCGGTCGTGTAGTACTGGATTCTTACAAAGACTAATGGCCGATTTGTTGTCAATCTTCAGCACTGCACAGCAGGGTTCTTCCTCCAAAAGTTCTGCAATCAGACGCCCGAGCCATAAGCCTTGACAGGCTGCAGTTGCAGCTGCTACATATTCCGCTTCACATGAAGATAGCGCCACAATCCTTTGTTTCTGTGAATGCCAACTGAGTAGGCTTTCTCCATACATGAACAGAAAACCTGTGGTACTCTTCCGATCCACAATATCTCCTGCCATGTCACTGTCGGTGAAGCCAACTAATTTGGGAACCACTTCCTGTTTCTTCTTAAACCTGCAGCCAAGATTGAGAGTTCCGGCAATATACCGTAATATATGCTTTACTGCAGCCCAGTGTTCAGTGGTTGGCTTTTCCATAAACCTACTCACATATCCAACCGAATATGCAATATCCGGCCTGGTATTCACCAAAAATCTCAGACTTCCCACAATGGACCGATACATGGTAGGCTCAAGGCAGTTGCCTGCTCCTTCTTTACTCAGTTTGAGTCTGGGCTCCATAGGGACTTGAGAGGAATTGCAGTCCTCCAACCCTGCTTTCTGAAGAATTCTTGCTGCATATGCCGACTGAGACAAAGTGATGTAGCTGTCTGTCTGGCAGACCTCCATCCCGAGATAGAAACTCAATAAACCCAAATCACTCATACTGAATAAAGCCTTCATTTGTTCCTTAAACTTGTCAATTTCTGCAGCTTGAGCTCCTGTAATGATAAGGTCATCTACATATACTCCCACAATGATCCTCATCACCCCCTTACCTCGGGTATACACAGCATTCTCAGTTGCCGTTTTGACAAAACCCAGTTTTGTCAAACTTGAGTCCAGTTTGGAATTCCAAGCCCGAGGTGCTTGCCGCAAACCGTATAAAGCCTTCTTCAGTTTCAAGACCTTATTTGGGTTCTTCTCATCTATGAATCCCGGAGGCTGCATGACATATACATCTTCTTCTAGCTCTCCATTCAAGAAGGCTGTTTTGACATCCATGTGATGCATTTGCCAATCCTTCTGTGCAGCAAGAGCTATCAGCAACCGCACAGTTTCCATCCTTGCAACTGGGGCAAAAACCTCATCAAAATCTACACCATGCTGTTGCACATAGCCCTTTGCCACTAACCTGGCTTTGTGTCTCACAATTGCTCCACTGGAGTCCTTTTTTATCTTGAAAATCCACTTTAAACCGATTGCTCGGTGTCCTGCTGGGAGATCAGTCAAGAACCAAGTGGAATTGTCTTCAATAGAGCTCAGTTCCTCAACCATCGCCTTGCGCCAACAATCTTGCTTTTCTGCTTCATCAAAGCTTGTTGGTTCTTCTTCGGCTAGAAGACATTGATCACTGTAATCAAAGTCTGACACTGGAACTGTGGAAGCATTAAGGTCATCAATCCTTCGATATCTCCGTGGTGCTTCATCTGTGTTGGTGGAGGCATTACTCGGTGGTGTACAGAATTGTGTTTCCACAGGAGTATGCCCCGAAACTGGAGTCACTGGTGAAAACGAGCTGCTCCTGTTTGAAGTTGTTGTCGGTGAAATGCTCCCGCCTGCAGTATTGCCAATTTCTGCCCCGACATCTCCAGCTTCTCCTGTCTCTATTGCTGCAGCTCCAGACATGAATGTAGTGAGATGCTCAACTACAAACTCACCATTTCCTTGATCCACCTCCTGCGATGTATTCGAGCTCCCCCATGGCCAGCTTGCCGTCTCATCAAACACAACATCTCTGGCCACACACACTCTCTTCCCCACCGGATCATACATCCGGTAGGCCTTGGACCCCTCTTCATAACCAATGAAGATCATCTTTGTACTGCGGTCTTCAAGCTTCTTGAGGTTGGGCTTCACTGTCTTCACGTGACCCACACAACCAAAGGTCCGCAGATGCTCAACATTGGGACGCCGTCCGTGCCAAGCTTCATAAGGTGTTACTCCTTCTAAGCTTTTTGTTGGTGATCGGTTTAGCACGTACACTGCCGTCACCACTGCTTCACCCCAGAACTGTGCAGGCATCTTCATAGCTTTGAGCATACTGCGTGCAGCTGCCACAATGGTCTGATTCCTCCGTTCGACAACTCCGTTTTGCTGAGGAGAGTACGGGGAGGTAAGTTGACGCTTGATACCTTGGGTTGCACAGTATTCACCAAACTGAACCGCAGTGAACTCACCGCCCCGGTCAGTGCGGAGTATCTTCAGCTTCCTTCCTGTCTCAACTTCAACACCAACTTGGAAAAGCTTGATCTCCTTTGCCGCTTGATCCTTTGAGGACAGCAGCCGAATCCACATAAACCGGCTCATGTCATCCACAAGCAACAGAAAATACTTCTTCCCTCCTGGAGTCGCCGGTGCAATCGGACCACAAAGGTCTCCGTGCACCAATTCGAGCGCCGCCTGCGCCCGGAACTTCGCCTTGTCAGGAAACGGCAGTCGACGTTGTTTTCCCGCCAAGCATCCATCGCACAATTGATCAACTTGATCTATCACAGGAAGTCCACAGACCATCTTCTCTTGCGAGAGTTTCCGGAGTGCTTGAAAATTGAGATGACAATATCGAGTGTGCCATCTCCAAGCCTCCTCAGTGCAAATGGATGCCAGGCACACGGGCTGTGCCAGGTTGAGCTTGAGTAGATACAACCGATTCAGGTTCCGATATACCTTTGCAAGTAGCAGGCTCTGTTGATCTCGAATGGTGAGAAGCCCATCTTCAATATGGATCTTGAACTTCTGCTCATCCAATTGCCCAATGCTTATGATGTTGTTCTTCAATCTGGGAATGAAATAGACATCCTCAAGGACACGGTGCTCACCATTCCTGCAGGCGTATATCACAGTGCCGCGTCCGCAGATGTTTACCACGGAGCCGTCTCCAAATTTCACTGTCCCAGTAATGTGAGTATCCAGTTCGGCGAATACCTTCTTGGCGCCAGACATATGACTAGTGGCACCGGTATCAAGATACCATATGTCGGAGACGGGCTCATCTGTTCTCTCCCGGAGTTCAACGCTATTTGCCTTTGTCTCATTGAGATGCACCTGTTCGTTAACAGATGTTCCTCCGAGAGTCACAACGCCAGCTGTGGAGAGTGCACACAGCTGCGTCATGAGAAGAGTGGGCTCTTCTTCGGTCTTCGTCAGATTTGCTTGCTCTTTTCGCTCTCGTCGCGGCTTACGGCATTCTTTTGCGAAGTGCCCGAAGTTGCCGCAGTTGAAGCACTTCACTTTGGAGCAATCTCGCGAGCCACCGCCCGTTGTCGTCTCCTTACCATCGCGATCCTTCTGCGACCCCGCATTCTTCGGACGCCAACGGTTCTGCTTGCCGCCAGAGCCATTGCCTGTACTCCTATTCCCGCCATCTGGATCCCTTTGCTTCATACGGGCCAGCCACTCCTCTTCCGTGAGAAGGAGTTTGGCGCCGTGTTGCCCAACGCCGGTGTCGTCGTCATCACCATATCGTTCATCTACAGAAGACAAACGACCGACGAGTTCCTCCATTGGCATGGTCTTCAGATCCAGCAATTGCTCGATGGCTATTGCAACTTGCCGGTACTTTGCAGGGACGACGCGGAGAAGCTTCTTGAGCACATGCTCATCCTCGATCACACCCCCCATGTCTCGTATATCATTGACGAGACCGGTGATGCGCATGCCGAAATCCTCGACGGACTCGCCCTCCTTGAAACGGATGGAGTCGAACTCATGCCGCAATGCTTGCTGCCGTGCCTCGCGTACACGGGTGACGCCGACTCTCATTGTTTTGACAGCCTCCCAGGCTGCCTTTGCGGAGTCCTTCGTCGCCAGAGAACGCAGCATCTCTCGTGGCACAGCTTGCAGGATCGCAGCGAGTGCCAGGCGATCTTCCCGGAAATCTGCACCTCCGGGCTCTATGGCGCCCCAGACGCCCTGGGCTTGCAGATTCACCCTCATCAACAATGCCCAGTCGGCGTAGTTGGTTCTCGTCAGCATCGGGTATCTCAGCGCCACTCCCGACTCCCTGGCCGTCTGCTGTGGCATCGCCGGCGAGAAAATTCCCTCGCCGCCCGAACTGTCGCCGGTGCCTCCCGTGCTGCTCCTCTTCCCTGGTGGCGTGTAGCGGCTTGGAGATTTGGATGTGGACATGGATCTAGACGCGCTCTGATACCAAATGTCAGAAATCAGCTATTGCATCTAACGCTCGGAGATTGCCAGCGCTAACTGCAGTCACAACTCACAGGATGCAAGTTTCAGACGTAAACAGTAGTCTGACTAAAATCCGGCAAAACAGGAAATTACAGTGAGGCAACAGATTGATGCAGAGCACTATTAACTCGGTAGATCCGAGGCTCTTTTATACGTTTATTTGACTGCTAAATATAGCGTTTGTTACATGCAGGAAACAATCAAAGAATCAATCTAACAACCCTACAGACTCGGACAAATGAGTACTCAGTCTTTCACAACAGAAACTTGGACTAAGTCTGCTAACTCAACGCCCGGCTACTCCAGATGCAGACTAAATACTTATGCAAGTAAATAGCAAATGCTCAAGATTATTTTCTAACAGGAGCTTGATGATGTTGCTGGCGCCGAAGACGCGGTGCGCGGTGGTGAACTCGCGGGTCTCGGTGGGCGGGAAGTAGGGCGCCAGCACGCAGCGGTCGACGCAACGGCGGCGGAGGATCTTGCACGCCGCGCACGGGCTCAGCACCACCGCCGCCGGCTGCTGCTGCGGCGACGTCTGTTGGGAATAATCCCACATTGGTTGTGGAAGAGGAGAAAGCACAACTTATAAGTGTGGGGGAGCCCCCACCCACAAGACTAGTCTTTTGGGGGGAGAAGGCCCAATACCACTTATAAGGTTGTTGCTTAAAGGGCTTGCTTGCGGGCAGCCCGTGGGCTCAAATGCGTGGGGTGCGCAGCCCATTTAAGACCTGGGGACCGGGGCACGGGCGCGTACGGGTCAGGGGTGTGGGCATATGACGCATGGCGCGTGTGGGCCCGTAGCGGACACACGGCATGGTATATGCGCCAGCACTGGACGTACGGACGTGTGCTAACATTTGGTATCAGAGCCTAGGTGCCTAACACCTCCTTGGACCTCATGGTTGTAGATGTGTCCAACCAATGTGTGAGGGGGAGATTGTTGGGAATAATCCCACATTGGTTGTGGAAGAGGAGAAAGCACAACTTATAAGTGTGGGGGAGCCCCCACCCACAAGACTAGTCTTTTGGGGGGAGAAGGCCCAATACCACTTATAAGGTTGTTGCTTAAAGGGCTTGCTTGCGGGCAGCCCGTGGGCTCAAATGCGTGGGGTGCGCAGCCCATTTAAGACCTGGGGACCGGGGCACGGGCGCGTACGGGTCAGGGGTGTGGGCATATGACGCATGGCGCGTGTGGGCCCGTAGCGGACACACGGCATGGTATATGCGCCAGCACTGGACGTACGGACGTGTGCTAACATTTGGTAGGGATCGGGGAGGGAGGCGCCGGCGCCGTCGACGTGTGCTGCTGCAGCGCTGCCGTGGTAATTACGATGCCGGCCGTGTCGCTTGATGAGTCCATTTTCTGTACTAACATGGTTTGTTTTGGGCTTGATTTACTTGGAGCTAGCTAAGCTAGTTGCCTGCCTCTGGGCTTAAGTTTTGTGGCCATCGGTGTGCTATTTATATAGAGTGGAAGCTGACTATACCCAAGGTAGGTAGGAATGAAGGATTTGGGTTTGCCTTCAACTTGGACCATTAAATAGTTGGACTGATATAAGATGACATAATATATCTATTATGGAACCGTCTGTGATATTGTTTATATCACATATGGTTCTATTATGAAACCGTTTGTGCTATAGTTTATATCACAGATAGTTCTATTATGGAACCATCTGCGATATGAACATCACAGATGGTTCTTTAATGGAACCGTCTATAATAGTTCCTTCTATAAGTAGGGTCTCACTCGGGTTTGCGCCCTTACTCCTCACTTGTGGTCCCCTGTCGCCCGTCCGCCGCCGCCTCCCCAAGTGCCGCCTCCTCCCCAATCTCCACCTCCCACGTAAATTTGGCACCGCTTCCCTATCCGGCCGCCTCTCGTGCAAATCTGCCATAGCCAGCCTCCCCGTGTCTCCGTCTTCTTAAACCTCGGTGATCTCGGCCTCTTCTTGCCCAACCACAATGACTTCTTCGCCACCGGCATCCTCGATCAGCCTGTTCCTCCCCAACCACAACAACATCTTCATTGACTTCCTCTGCTGGTTCTACTCCCCATCGGTATATGAGTTAGCAATTTATCTATGTGCTTGTGAGTTAGCCATGAGTAGTTTGTCTATATTATAGGATTTGGATCAATGGAAGAAACCCTTTTTACAGTAGTTAAAAGAAAAATAAGCCCTAAACTAACAATATAGTCTAACCAGTAAATACATCAGAAAACATCCTTATCCTTCATTTGTATTATTGCACTTCGAAATTTGATATATGGTTTTGCAATAGTTTTCACAAACTACCTGTGGCTTTGCAAATTTTAACATACCAATATAAATAGCCATTGAGACTAAATTAAGGCATATCATTTTCTGTGAGAGGTAGAAATTTCCACGGATAACCTAAAAACCACTGGAAATTATCTTGCTAGTCAAGTAAAAAAACGTTTGCGCTATTGAAATTGTGAAGCTTGATTTTAATTGTGCAAATTAGTCAAGTAAAAAAAGGGTTTGCGCTATTGAAATTCTTATGAAATCAATGCAAAGATGAAAGCTTTAAGGAAAGATGAAATCAATTTGAACTGATACTAATATCACAGACGGTTCTTTTAAAGAGAGATGCCATCGTCGTCATCGATGTCGCCGATTGGGTCTGACACTCCGAAGACGGGTAACAGTATGGCAGAGAAGTATCTAAAAGGCCAGCGGGCTAAATGACCATATCAGAAGTTTCTCTAGATAGGGTCCCTCTGCAACCGAAGAAAGCAGCTGGAGTATTTTGGACTATCTGCGGGATAATTGGAAGAGAATAGGTCCCATCACCGTAGCAAACTGAAAAGATTTGACAGAAGATGAGAGAAATGTACTATGGACGGAAATTTCAAACTCTTTCGAGATCCCAGCAGAAGTCTAGGAACACGTGCAATGGCATGCACTCCTCACGATGGGAAAAGAGTGGAAGACGTTCAAGAGCATGCTTGTCACGCAATACATGACCAAGAATCGCATGTCCTTCACGAGGTATCCTTACATGTCACCAGAAATATGGGACGTCTTTGTGCGAATGAAGACGACGACCGAATTTCAACAGGAAAGTGCGGTGCATAAGGCTATCTAGGCACAAAACACTCACCCCACAGATTTGGCACCGCTAGGTACGCAGGTAAAATCCCGAAATGGAGGGTGGAGGATGAGGTTGCAATCCAACGGAGGCCTCCCCACCATTTGCCGGGATCACAAACAAGCGTGTCCGAAACTGGTTAAGAGCAAGGTCATCAACCACGTCTTTAGGCGTGGTGAACAGAGGGGAAAAAAGAAAAGAAGAGAAGAGGAGAGGAGGGGAGAGAAAAGGAGAGGGAGGAGGAGACGAGAGGAGAGGGAGAGGTTTCGCGAGTCATGTGAGGTCATTCAAAATCTCTAAAATTATGTGGATTTCTATAAAATTATCAATAGTAATAAATATGTTTTGCAAAAAACTATAGGGACCTTAGAGCAACTCCAGCAGGGCCCCTACTTGAGCCCTCATCCTACTTTTGAGGGCCGAGGGGCAAAAAACTCACTCCAGCAGGGCCCCTACTTGAGCCCTCAAAAGTAGGGGGCCCTCAAATCTCCCCCTCGAGCCCTCATTCCTGGGGGGTCTGGAGGGAGCCCTTACTTTTGAGGGCTCAAGTAGGGGCCCTGCTGGAGTGAGTTTTTTGCCCCTCGGCCCTCAAAAGTAGGATGAGGATGAGGGTGGGTCCTATGTGTCATCCCCTCTAAGAATGAATTTGAGGGTCCTGTTTTGAGGGCTCCTGCTGGAGTGTAGCCCAAAAAACAGAGCCCTCAAAAGTAGGGAGAGCCCTCAAATAAAAAGTAGGGACCCTGTTTTGAGGGCTACTGCTGGAGTTGCTCTTACAGAAAAAGCCTCCCTCCGCCACTGGTCTTGTAGTTCTCCAAGTTGCTAGAGCACATACTACACTATAGCGTTGGATCTTAGCTAGGTACACTAGTATTACAGAACTTAATTAGCAACATACTGTTGCAATGGTCTTCGAAGATTAATTGATCGAATGGGTGAAAATGATCAAGAGGCATGGCATGCATGCATTGCATCCACTCATGCACATGGCAGCTGGAGTGGTGGAGGAGAGGAGCCCAGCAGCATGTACTTGTGCTCAACCCAACCGTGCACACCATGAAGGATTCACCAACCTCTCAACGAAAGGTCAACACTATGTTTCAAAAGGAAAAACCAAAGGTGATCCTACCACCACGAGTCTACAGCCCTTCTTTTCACCTTATAATATATAATTTATAGTTTATGATTTTTCTAAATAAATAGGATAGTTTTTTATCGTCTTTTCAAAATAGCTTATCGAAACAACCTTTTTAAAGTGGTTTATCGAAGCAGCATTTTCGAAACGACATATCAATTTATTGGTATTCGGTTCGTTCGCACAAACGTTTATACTAAGACTACAAACTATCAGTTATAATCATAAACTATCAATTGTAGTTGAAAAGATCTCACCCTTGCAGAGAGCGGAGAGAGAGAGAGAGAGAGAGAGAGAAGAAAAAGAGAAGGGAACAAAGCTAAGACAGCTAATACGGCCGAGTTTTCTCTCTCGCAACTCGCAAGTGGCCGACGACGATCTGGATCGTGTGGCACGTGTGTAGCCGTCGGTCGGTCGGACAGACTCCAGCTCGTCTCGTAATTCGGGCAAAAACATTTGGAGTAAGGTTAATTTGGCAATTTCTTGCAGCAAGTTTTCTACATGCACGAACTAGAATGTTTCCGATGAGTCACTGACGTGCAAGCCCTACCGACAGGCCCGTTACTAGAGGGGCCACCTGTCGGCGACATATGTTTGAGATGGTGTTTGCAAGCATTTTTAACCTATATGGAGGCATGCACCCGTCCAATACGTAGAGTCCACCGGATTGTTCGGGAATTCATCGACTAAAGTCAGAAGCCGTTGCCTTCCCTTCCTGACTGATGCTACGTTGCTTTTGTCTTTTAGATTTTATTTTTCCTAAAAATCTTAATAAACAGAACAGTTTATTAAAGCAAAATTTTTAAACGGCCTCTTAAATCAAAAACCACTACCAACTTAAAAAAATATATACAAAAGTTAAAAACCGTAACTAAACGACATCCATCATAGCCCAAATATTGAACAACATCTGAACTGGAAGTGACCAAATCCCATCTCCGGTCGACCAAACCTGCATGTATCAGACTCCAACAGCATTGATTATTTGTACTAGCGACATGGTTGTTACTATACACTTGTACTACTGGTTACACTACGTGCTCCTCATAAATGTGCGTGGCAAAATTGGGTGAGCTGATCGAGCATGCGTCCGAGCATCATCTGTTGCTGTATTATATTTTAAATAATTTTACTTCTCTCTTTTAAAAATCAAATCCCTTTTTACAATAGTACAAGTATAAACAACTTTTCAAGCTTCCTCAAATGAGCATGCATTTAAATTTACCATACATTTATGCAACATTTGAGTAATCCAAGACATTTAACTCACTCCTAAGCTTACAAAAACGGTTTTCATCCAATGGTTTGGTGAAGATATCCGCTAATTGGTCTTCGGTCCGGATGTGGCTAATGCAAATATCTCCCTTACTAACATGGTCCCTCAAGAAATGGTGGCGTATATCTATATGCTTGGTTCTTGAATGTTGGACCGGGTTGTTGGATATTTTCACGGCACTTTCATTGTCACACAATAAAGGCACTTTATCAAAGTTTATTCCATAATCCAATAATGTTTGCCTCATCCACAATAATTGAGCACAACAACTCCCGGCGGAAACATATTCGGCTTCGGCGGTGGAGAGTGCTATGGAGTTTTGTTTCTTTGAGGACCAAGATACTTGAGATCTACCTAGAAATTGACAATTTCCCGAAGTGCTTTTTCTATCCACTTTGCAACCCGCATAATCGGAATCTGAATATCCAATTAAATCGAATTTAGCACCTTTGGGATACCAAAGCCCTATATTTTGGGAGTGTTTCAAATATCTCAAGATTCTCTTTACGGCTTTTAAATGACACTCTTTTGGTGAAGCTTGAAAACGAGCACACATGCATACACTAAACATGATATCGGGCCTAGATGCGGTAAGATAAAGCAAGCTACCAATCATGGATCTATAAAGCTTTAAATCTACCGACTTACCTCCTTCGTCGAGGTCTAGATGCCCGTTGGTTGCCATTGGTGTCTTGATGGGTTTTGCATCTTCCATGCCAAACTTCTTGAAAAGATCTTTAGTATACTTTGTTTGGCTTACAAATGTCCCATCTTTGTGTTGTTTAATTTGGAGTCCAAGAAAATAGCTTAATTCTCCTATCATGGACATCTCAAACTCCCTAGACATCATATCACCAAATTCTTTGCAAAAATCTTGGTTAGTAGACCCAAATATAATGTCATCAACATAAATTTGACACACAAAGAAATCATCACCAATGATTTTTGTGAATAAAGTTGTATCTACTTTACCAATTTTAAAACCCTTCGAAACAAGAAAATTTCTAAGACGTTCATACCAAGCTCTAGGAGCTTGTTTTAAACCATACAATGCCTTTGAAAGTTTATAAACATGATTTGGGTATTTAGAATCTTCGAACCCCGGAGGTTGTTCAACAAATACAAGTTCGGAGATTGTTCCATTTAAGAAGGCACTTTTAACATCCATTTGAAATAATTTAATATCAAAGCTAGATGCAAAAGCAAGCAAGATTCTGATTGACTCAAGTCTAGCAACGGGTGCAAATGTCTCATCATAATCTAACCCTTCGACTTGAGTATAGCCTTGAGCTACTAACCTTGATTTGTTTCTTACCACAATCCCGTTTTCATCTTGTTTGTTCCGGAAGACCCATTTGGTGCCAATCACATTATGTTCTTCGGGTCTTTCCACCAAGGTCCATACTTCATTTTGCGCAAAGTTATTCAATTCTTCGTGCATGGCATTTACCCAATCCGGATCATCTAGAGCTTCATCTACAAGCTTAGGCTCAAGAGAAGAAACAAAAGAGTAATGTTCACAAAATGAAGCTACTCTAGAGCGAGTTTGAACACCCTTACTCACGTCACCCAATATTTGATCTATTGGATGATCCTTGGCTATTGCATTGTGAATCTTGATGTTATTTTGTTGTTGATCCTTTTGTTCATCTTCAACAACTTGAATATCACTTGAAGTAGACGATGTGGGTGGCACTACTTGTCTTGATGAGCTTGGTGAAGATGGATCTTCTTTTGGCTTGATGTCTCCAATTTGCATATTTTCCATAGCTTTGCGCAAGCCTTCATCACCTACATCATCCAAGTTTTCTTGCTCTTCTTGAGAGCCGTTAATTTCATCAAATTGTACATCACATGATTCTACAACTAACCCCAAATTTTTGTTATAAACTCTATATGCTTTGCTATTTGAAGAATAACCTAATAGGAAACCTTCATCACAACGACTTTGAAATTTAGAGAGCCGAACACCTTTTCTTAGAATATAGCATTTGCAACCAAATATTCTAAAGTAAGAGATGTTCGGTTTTCTTCCAACAAGAAGCTCATAGGAGGTCTTTTTCAAGAGTCGATGTAGATAAAGGCGATTTATGGCATGACAAGCTGTGTTAATAGCTTCCGCCCAAAACTTGTCGGAAGTATTATATTCATCAAGCATTGTTCTAACCATTTCAATTAATGTGCGATTTTTCCTTTCTACTACTCCATTTTGCTCCGGAGTGTAGGTTGTGGAAAGCTCATGCTTTATTCCAAGTTCATCACAAAAGTCTTCAATTTTTGTATTTTTGAACTCGGAACCATTGTCACTCCTAATTTTCTTTATTTTGAAATCAAATTCATTTTGGGCCCTTTTTGAAAAACTTTTAAAAATCCCGGAGGTTTCGCTTTTGTCATTTAGGAAGAAGACTCATGTATATCTAGAATAATCATCCACAATGACTAAACAATAGCTATTTCCCCCGATGCTCTTATAGGTAGTTGGCCCAAACAAATCCATATGTAAGAGCTCCAATGGCCTAGAGGTTGACATGATACTTTTGGAAGGATGAGAACTAGCGACTTGCTTTCCGGCTTGACAAGCACTACAAAGTCGATTTTTCTCAAACTTCACATCTTTCAAGCCAATAACTAAGTCATGTTTGAAAAGCTTTTTAAGTTGTACCATACCCACATGACCTAACCTTCTATGCCATAACCAACCCAAAGAAGTTTTTGCAATTAAACAAGTTTTCAAGCATGCATCATTTGAAGTAAAATCTACTAAATAAAGATTTCCAAAACGAAAACCTTTGAAAACAAGTTCATTATTATTTTCTTTTGAGATGATCACATTTTCTTTAGAGAATGAGCAAGTTAACCCTAAATCACAAAGTTGAGCAACGGATAGCAAGTTAAAATTTAATGTCTCAACTAAGGATACATTAGAAATGGAAAGATCATTGGATATAGCAATTTTACCCAAACCAAGTACCTTCCCTTTGCTATTGTCTCCAAAGGTGATCCTTTCATTGCTTCCGCTCTCAAAGTTTGTGAACATTTTCCGGTCTCCGGTCATGTGTTGAGTACATCCACTATCCAACACCCAATGCTTTCCACCGGTTTTGTAATTTACCTACAAAAGAAAATCAAGCCTTTTTAGGTACCCAAATTTGTTTGGGTCCTTGGAGGTTAGTAACCAAGGTTTTGGGCACCCAAATGGATTTCTTCTTAGCACCCAAAATCGAGGTGCCAATAAAATGAGCAATTACATTTCCATTCTTAGATCTTTTAAGCATATAGCACGAATCATATAAGCCAATGGAATGCATATTATTTTTAGAACAATCATTTGCTACATGTCCTATATTCCGGCATTTAGTACAATACTTACCATTCTCATTTACAAACCTTGGAGGTTTGTATGCCGACTTCTTACCTTTCTTGGGAATGTACCCAAGTCCTTCTTTGTTAAAAAAACATCTTTGTCCGCTTAGCAATTTATCAAGGGTATCTTTTCCCTTGTAAGCTCTCTCTAAGCTTTTGTTCAATTTTAGAACTTGTTCTTTTAAATTCTTGTTTTCACTTACTAGTATATCATCATGGACATGAGATAAAGTATTATATGAATCAACATTGGATGAGCATGGCATGGAAAGTAAATCATCACAAGAGGTTGACATGCTAGATGTTACCTTTTCTACACTAGGCATCTCATTCAAAATATTGCAAGATGTACCAATACTAGTACTTGATTTTTCTTGATTTCCTTGGAGAAGCAAGTCATGAGCTTCCTTTAGCTCCTCATAGGATTTTTGAAGGGATATGTGTTCCCTCTTCAAAACCTTGAATTTTGACTTTTCTTTTCCAAGAAATTCATTTAGTTCAACCAACATGTCCATCAAATCATCATATGAGGGCTCATCGTCATCTAGAGTTTTTACCTTCTCCCCTTTTGCCATAAGGCATGTGGGAGTGGAGAATAGCGATGGAGCTTCCTTGATAGCGATGCCGACAAGTCCTTTCTTCTTGGGAGACTCATCTTCGCTTGAGTCGGAGTCCGAATACTCCGCATCGGAATCCCACTCACCAATGTGGGCTTCGTTTTTGCCGTCCTTGTAAAGCTTCTTAAAAAGCTTCTTCTTGCCTTGATAGCCTTTCTTCTTGGATGACTTCTCCTTGTCATCCTTCTTTGTGGGACATTGAGAGGCAATATGCCCCTTCTCGTCACACTCATAGTAACGGATGTTGCTATACTTCTTGTTGGAGGAGGATTGCCACTTTTTGCCTTTGTCATAGCTTCCTCCTCGATTTGAGCGTCTTCTCATGAACTTGTTCATCCTTCTCACAAGAAGGGCAAGTTCTTCTTCGGAGTCTTCTTCTTCATCTTCGGACTCATCACTTGCCACCGCCTTTGCCTTGAAGGCGGTGATCTTCTTTCCTTTGGAGGTGGATTGCTCCAAAAGTTCTTCCTTGTCCTTCTTATACAACTCATTGGTAATTAAATTACCCAATAGTTGTGTTGGCGTCATCCTTGCCAACTCCGGTGAGTTGAGGAAGAGTGTCACCAACATCTCGTACTTCTCCGGTAGAGCTCTAAGCATCTTTCTCACAATATCAAGATCCGAGAGGTTAGTTCCAAGGCCTTTGAGCTCATTCACAATGTTGTTGAGCCGTGTGAACATCTCGTTGATGTCCTCATGGGGCAACATTATGAATGTCTCATATTTAATCCTAAGCCGATGCAATTTTGCCTCCTTAACCGTGGATGTCCCTTCGTGTATTTCCGAAAGGGTATTCCAAATAGCGTGAGCCGTCTCAAGATTGCTCACTCTATTGAATTCATCCGCGTTTAAGACTCCAAAAAGAGCATTCATGGCTTGGGCATCTAAATGAGTGTTACGCCCATCTTGCTCCGTTGGGTTATTTGGATCAAGAGGCATGACGTAACCATCATTTACAATTTTCCAAATGTTAGGACTCATGGCCTTTAAATAAATTGACATTCTAATTTTTCAATAAGCATAATTTGTGCCATCAAATAGAGGTGCCTTTCCTACCGCAATCCCCTCACTAGCCATCCTTTTCTCTCTAGACGGTAAAGTCTATAAATGAGAGACCAAGCTCTGATACCACTTGTAGGATCAAGGATACCGACTAGAGGGGGGGTGAATAGGAGGTTTTTAAACTTTTCTTGATCACTTGATTAATTCTTCACAATTTGATTGACAAAGATGCAAAGCAAATAATCCTATGCAATTCTAGTTGATAATTTTCCCAACTTAGCTCTAAACAATTTAATGATCACAAAGAAGCAAATAAACAAGAGCTAAAGCGACAAGAGACACAACCGATATTTTACCGTGGTGATCGGAAACTTGCCGGTTTCCCCTAGTCCACGTTGAGGTAAGCCCGGACGAATCGGACCGGCTCCCCAAGTTGAGCCAAGCACCTCGATCACTAATGTAGCTCTTCCCCGCTCCGGGTAGGCGAGCTCCAACCTTCAGAATTTTCGGGTCTCCTCACAATCTTCTTGAGAAGATCACCGAATCAACCTCCACCGGATCGTCCAAGTGCCGGCAAGCACTAAGAGTAATAAATCCCGGTGTTCGCTTGAAAGCAAACCTAGTGCCAAATGAATTTGCAATTGAAATCTAGCACTAAATGCTCAACCACCTCACTTCGATGTGCAAAGGAAGAATTGAGGTGAAATGAATGCTCTAGGGCTTAAGAATTGTGCAATGAGTCTCTAATATATGCCCTGGTGCAGTGGTGGGGGTATTTATAGCCTCCACCAACCAAACTAGCCGTTTGGCACAATTTCCCGCAAAAATCAGCATGAGCGGTACTACCGCCCTTCTTGGGGCCGGTACTACCGCTCCCAAATCTCGCGTCAGAACGGCTCTGTCAGACGTGAGCAGTGACCGTTGGATTTGGCGGCGCGGTACTACCGCCGTTGAAATTTGCGGTACTACCGCTCTCCGGTAGTTCCGCACAGTCGGCGCGGTACTACCGCTCTGGCCAAAATCCGAAAGGTCCTCCGAAAGTCGCTCTCTGGAAATTACATACCGCTCTGGCTCCGGATCTACCGGACTCCGGAAGTACCGCTCTGGGTGCGGTACTACCGCTCCATGCGGTAGTACCGGCGTTGAAAAACCCGGTACTTCCGGTCTGGTTAAAAATCCGAAGTCGCTCGAGAATGCTTTCTGGAAAAAGCGTACCGCTCGAACTTCCGGTTCTTCCGGGATCCGGAAGTACCGCTTGAGATGCGGTACTACCGCTTGCAGCGGTAGTACCGACGTTGAAACGACCGGTACTTCCGTTCCACAGAGATCCAACCGAGTTCGAGGGGTGCTCTCTGGAAAAAGCGTTCCGCTCCAAAAACGGAGCTACCGCTCTGCGGTACTACCGCATTTGAGCACAGTACTACCGCTTTCCGGTAGTACCGACGTTGAAATACGCGGTACTACCGCTCTTCCAGTCAGAGCACAAACTCAGTTTCTAAATTGATTTTTCATGAATGCAAGATTCAAAAGATCATCCAAATGGCACTAGATTTATGCTCTCAAGATATTAGCCAAAATCCCTCTTGATGGTACGATCATCTAACCTATAATCCGGTCTTCCACCATTCACCTAAGACCGTTAAAATTCAAAAGGGGTCCTACTCTAAGTATACCTTTGTCTTGAGCCAATTTAATCTTCACACGCATCCTTGGGCTTGCATCTTGTTACTCATGTATGGACTAACCCTTCATATACTTCATAAAACACGTTAGTCCCATATTCGCATAATGTCATTAATTACCAAAATCATTTTTAGGGGCCTAGATGCTTTCATACGTGCACTAGAAGCATATTGATATATTTTCGGGATGAGCTTTCTATTACTGAGCTACTTTCGTTGTATTTATCTCTCTTTTTTTTGCTCTGTTTCTCTTTTATTTATATATAAATTTGAAATGCACAAGAGTAGAATACTATATTTATGATAATATAGCTTAGCTCACCCTCGATTTTGCTTCTGGCTTCGTCGCTATTAGAAGTTACATGAATTCTTAGTTCTGAAATCGTGTTGATTTCATTGTTCACCGCATAGAGGTCTGATAGGTAGCAATTAGATGTTTGACCGGTGTTGGATTGCTTTTCTGGAGTTTTGCCATCTATGGCTATGGGCTTTAGTGAGTTTATGAATTTGTGTTTCTATTACATATTGTTGTTGATATTTAGAAAAAGATTTTAGAGGAGTTATTCACCGCTCTGACTCATTATACTCTATTCTACTGTTAGTCTATCTTTTCAGTTATGCCCCTGCCCTCACCTTTTGTTTTGGCAAAACTAGCCACATCTGTTATGTCCGCAATTCATGTTGAATACTGGGAATTCAGGGCCTGTTCTTTTTGGCTGCGGCTTGTGTCTTTAGGCTGTTTGTGCGAGAGATTACAGAGTAACAGAAACTCACGTGCGGTTTTTGGCGATATAAATGAAGTTAGTAAAGTATGTATTATAATTAACTAATAGACCATATCTTGAAAAGATACTCCGTTTAAAGAGCTAGTTACTGTAGAAAAGCCGAAAAGCAGCTTTTAGAAGCTGAAAAGAATTGGGCCTCAGTTCCTAGTTGGATATGGCTTATTTGATGCTGCAAATTGTACCACTGTCATGTGTTGTTGACACATGCTAGGTAGCTGACAAGTGGAGGCCATGCATTGAAGCGCTTGGCCTATGACGTGGCAATTGCACACGTAATTTGTGTACTGAAGGACGTGTAAATCCTGCATCCTGTTTTTGACGAAGTTAGCGCGTGCTTCCACAGTTTGCCGGATAATGACACTCTTTTCTCGGTTCCTTAAAACCGGTATTCTACTATAAAGTGTTCATTATAGTAATTAATTTTTAAATAAAGTATTTTTAAGAAAAAGTTTATAAGTTAATTATAATGTACACTACAGCGACTTTATTTATACCGATCAAAATTATAATAAAAAACTATAAATCGCAACTCAAAAGGCATTCAATACTCCTAATAAAAGATCACGCAAGTTAATTGAGCTTTTGGGTCATGCTCATGGCAACTGGCATCTCAGTACTAGTTCATTTGCGGCATGGCACTATCAGAGTTTTATTTCGGTTGCCTGGATTGGTCATTTTGTCACATACTTTTCATACCAAACTTTTCGGCTCTAGTTTCTTGCACATCTGCAACACAAACAACACAGGTAGTACCATTACAGAAATCTGCACCTTCGATGTCACTTCCATTCTTGCTTTTTAGTTCCATGTTCCAATCCCAACTAACTCAGAAATGGCCTCTCATTGTCAAAAAAAAAAAAGAAAAGAAAAAAAAGAAAAAGGAAATGGCCTCTCCCCCCTCCAGCTCAAAATTGCTTCCTTTGGTTTCAAGGGATAGATAGGAATGGATTACTAGTAGATTAGATTTAGAGGTGTATTAAAAGGGAGGGCAAAAGCTGCAGCTCACTTAGGGGGTGTACGTTTCTGCTGGTTTTTTACTATGGTTGATAAGATTTTGGCTAAAAATAAATAAGTAGTATCTGAAAGACGAGCGGTGCAAAAGGTGAAGGAAATATGTGCGTGAGACAAGAGTGAGAGGAATAGAGTGCATTGATTTATTTTCGGAGTGAGTCGAAAGTTTCAAAAAACTAAATATTTATATTGACTTTTAACTTTTTTAAATAGAAACTAAAAACAGAAATTAATACGAACATCAGTAGAATTTCTCTGGGCTACTGGATCCGGGCCTGAGGCTGACACTTTTGTAATGTCAATCCCATAAGCAAATCATCTGTTGTTAAAAGAAACGGAATATAATACTCCATTGGAAGTCCTATACCAATGGTGGTGGTGGTGATAGTATAATTGAATTGAAGTACCTCGAAGGTTGTTAAAAATCTGGAGGCTCTGGAGTAATGAGGTTTGGTCCTTTTCTTAAACAACGGTTTGGTCCTGATAAGTAGTTCTTGGGCTCTTGGCCGCTTGGTCCGATGCTGTGGGTGTTTGCCTCTTGACAGTGGAATCCTCAAAACCAGCCATGGATGATAGAACCAGTAGACACCCCCACCCCCAGTCCAATCCAACAAGCTCGAATAGTAGCAGCAGTTTTGAGCAGTGCTTACTTTGATCTACAGCTTTGCTCACATAAATAGCTTACCAGTATGGTAAGTAGTACTTGGAACTTCATTCCAAAGCCCAAATGGCATCACTGAGCATACAAAATAGATACAGATTAACAGATGCAGAATTTTTACAGTCATTTTCCCAGAAATTTTAGCAACAATATTGATTTCTTCCAAAGCAAAGCATGCCTGAACTCTGAAGCCATACACAAAAGCGAGATCAGCGTACTCCTCCCGCCCTCTTTAAACGCCACCCTCCCTCACCAACCAACCTCATTTTCCACCACGAAAATTCTCATAGTCCCACCTTCGTCTTCATTCCCCATGCACATTCCTCCTCCATTTCCATCGCCAAATCTTGGTTGATGGTGATCTAGACTACTAGTAGTAGTGTTGGTCTTCACCCCCACGCATTAATAGCCCTCTTCAATTCTACCTCCCCTCACTTTCACCGAGAGGTCCTTGAGCTTCATTCATCCCCCCACATTTCTCACTCCTCCCCATCTTCAACTGAGCTTCACGTATCCATCTTGATCTGGAAGCTCCATTTGTTTGTCTGGCTTGGATCTGAAAGAAAGCTTGTGCTGCTTCTTGGTCGTCGCCTGCGGGCTTCGTCTTCGCCTTAATGGGGACGGGGGCGGTGGCGCCGGAGCGGCCCAAGCAGCGGCGGAGCAGCCACCTGTGGAAGAAGGCGCTCCTCCACTTCTCCCTCTGCTTCGTCATGGGATTCTTCACCGGATTCGCGCCCTCCTCCTCCTCCTCTTCTTGGAGGACTAACGGCACCCAGCCGCACCGCCCGGGCCACCAGGTCGCCGCCTCCCACGTCGCCGTCAACCAGCACCTCAACCTGGTGCCCTCCTCGCCGGACGCGGCCGCGGCGGATGCCGGTGGGAGCGGCGCGGTGGTGGACGTGGACGACGAGGAGGAGAGCGGGCCGCGGCGCCTGCTGCTAGTGGTCACCACGACGCGCTCGGGGGCCGGGGAGCGGCAGCGGCGCCGGGCGGAGCTGCTGCGGCTGGCGCACACGCTGCGGCTGGTGCGCCCGCCGGTGGTCTGGGTGATCGTGGAGCCCGCAGCGGACGCGCCGGCGACGGCGGAGGTGCTGCGGGGCACCGGGGTGATGTACCGGCACCTGGCGTTCCGGCCGGAGGAGAACTTCACCACCGCGGAGGCCGAGGCGCACGCGCAGCGCAACGCCGCGCTCGCCCACGTCGAGAAGCACCGCCTCTCCGGCGTTGTCCACTTCGCCGACGCCGCCGGCGTCTACGACACCCAGTTCTTCGACGAGATCCGCCAGATAGAGTGAGGACTCCATCCATTGCTTCCAACTTGCTCCACCTCCTCAACCTCGTTGCTTTCTTGCTTCGCGTGCTGCAAACCTTTTCAGATTGCAAATTAGAATGTGCCCATTTGCATGGATGCTTCTTGATCGTTTTTTCTCGTTGATTTCAAAGCTCAAAGGTTGAAACTTTACCCTCTTTTTTTTGCCCTTCAATTTGAGCTCTACTTGATCCCCATTTCTTGCATGCATATTGTTATTTCAGGGTGTTGAAACCTGAAAGAATCTAAGCGAAAATGCTTCAAATTTCAATTCTAGGTCATAAATCTTAGATTTTTAGATGCCCACCGACTAGGGTTCCTCTTAACTAATCACCACTTCTTAATTTAGTAGTAATTTACTCAGCTAACAAAAGTTTTATCAGCCGTGTAGTTTGGTGTTGGTGGGCGTATAATTGAAGGCACAAGCTGTCATTAGTGGAGGGAATCAGGGTAGGGTAATGTGTCAATGTGTGTGGTGTGCTATTATCATCATGAACATTAAATGCTAAGAATACTATGCTTATTCTCCACCTTTAGCTCATGATGTAAGGAGTCAATTATTGGATCTACCTTCACCTCTTCTTTATGCCCTTTCCCCCAACAAACTATGCTTCTTTTGCAGATTTAATCTTCTGCTTTTGCTTACCCCAACGACCAAATATGTTGCAACCACTCCAATTAGTTTAATTAAGACTTTAAACTTTGCTCAACTATAAAAAAAACATCAATAATAATTGCTTAATAGTAACACTAGCTGTTTGCTCACTGACAAGCGGGTCCGTGCTGGAGCCACCTAACAAAATGCACTGTAAATGAACCTATAGCATAAATTGAATGTTGCGATGTCGGTGCTCCTAAAATGGGTAGCAAAATGCAGGTTGATCTCATCAGTTTCTAAAAGCTGTTTTTCGACTTTTCTACAGTAACTAGCTTTTAAATAAATATTTTTTTTAAGATAGAGTCTACTATTTAATTGTAATACATATTGTACCGACTTTATTTATATCGGCAAAAACTGGATATGAGTTTCTGTTACTTTGTAATCTCTCGCATGAACAACCTAAAAACTACAAACCACAGCCAAAAGTCATAAGGTTCAGCAAAAAAGAACAGGCCTGATGCATCTTCTTTTCAGCTTACATGGCTTATGGCTTTCTCCGAACAAATAAATGGCAAGGTTTCTCCATAGTCTTTTTAAAGTGGCATATTGGGACGATATTTTTGAAGCTGTTTATTGGCTTATTGGCATTCGGTTTGTTCGCACAAACACTCACACTAGGATCAAAAGTTATTAGCCACAACCATAAGTTATCAGCCGCAGTCGAAAAGAACCCATCCGAAATTGGCTAAAAACAATTTAGGTTGAAAATAGTAACCGTTACGCCATGACCATTGAACTCCCATAAAAGAAGGCCACATCCGCACCATCTGTTGCTTTCTCTGACCCCATGAATGGCCACACAACAAAATTTGCCCACCGCTTTGGTGCAAATTTGCCTAGAATGGTGTCCACATAGGGTTCAGATCGGCTTCAGTGGGGAAGAGAATCTACGCGTCCATGCGTCCGCCAGCTGTCCATGGAGTTTGCCCATGAGGAACTGGTGCTTGAATTCTTGCAAAGAAGAGAAAAAACAACGATTTTTAGCCGACACTTGATGTTGAACATTGGTTTCTTGACAGGAATACCTTCATGATCATGCATTTCCATCTTAGCTGTACTCCAGTATTATGATACTACTGTCATCTGTCAGCAGCTATAGATTGCTCTTAGCCCATTGAATTCCAGGTCAAAAAAATAACATCTTTGTTCGATTTTATTTGGACTTACTTCAACAACTGGCGGAAAGAGCTAACATTTGACTACCTTTTAAGTTTTAACTTGTGCTTATCTAGTCGAACGATGTTAATGGATGCTATTAGACTTAAGGTGCTATTGGATATAAATTAATCTCCACACTCAACATCAGTTCTTTAACTTGTTTTTATTTAAAAACAACATCAGTTCTTTAAAGCTTTTGCCTTCCAACTAGAATTGCATAATGGTGAAACATTTGACTTACCTTTTGCTTTTACTTTTCCTATAGTAGCATTCTAACTTTGATGAGTACCTGCCTTCATAAAGAAAAGAAATAAAAACCTTGTTCAGTACTGTGGTACTACCACTACTACTGTCATGTGAGAGCATAGTGGTAATATTCCCAGGAAGAACAATCTTGTTTTGTTGAGGGGAACATGGTGAGATAAAAGCACTCATCTTTTTCCCAAGCAAACATCTGCTGCATCACTTCACCAACCCATACTATTTTTTTAGCTTCTTTTTCATTTTTGTGCATTTCTCGTGATGCGTGCTCATCAGCACATGTGGCCCCTGATGCTTTTCTGGCCGCTGCAGCACAAATTAGCGTAACACAACAGAGCCTCATATATTCTTCCTTGCCTTGTCACCTATCTGACCTGGCGTGCGTGTCCCAGAATGTAGCAGTTACCACGAATGGAGTGTATAATATGTGGGCATTGGTTTTGACCATGGTAAAATGTCTCCTCCGTGATTAGATCATTAGAGTTAAGAGTTCTTTTAATCCTAGATGACTATAATTTGTGTACTGTTTGCTTAAGCTTCCAAAGAAGTTTACTTTGCCCGAGCTGACTTTATTATTTCTAGTAGTAGTTGACCATACATTGTAAAAATATGTGTTCAATAAAGTTTGCATTTCTTGCAACAATTACTTCATCCCGTAGTGTGGTTGATCTAGTTTGTCGAAGCCTTTCGAACTTTGGAATTGGTAATGGATCCATTTAATTCACTATTCGTCACTTGTCCGCATGTGTGGGCAAGTGGAGGGTGTACTCTACTCCCACATATGGTGAGGCGGTTGCATGCAATAACTCACCTTGTGTTGTGTCCCTTGCCTAGTGTCTAGTGATGGAGATGAGTGAGAATAGCTTTTGTGATGATACTATCAACAAGGCAGCATGTGGAAGATGTGTTAACGGTGGTGACATATCATTTCTCCTTAAAATATCTTAGTTTGAGAGAAGCCTCTAATTTTCAAATCGAAATCAATTGGCCCACGCATGTTTAGTGTCAGTGGAGCCTAATTCTAGTCAAGGTTTAGTGGTACAATGCTTTTTAATTCTTCAGTCTTAACTACAGTCAAGATGAAGTTGATATAATCACAACTAACTCTTGAATTACATGTTTGCTAATGGATATCGCATAATGTTTACTGAACTGCATGTTTGATGTTCTTTCTAATGGTTGAAATGCACAGGGCATTTGGCACTTGGCCAGTGGCGACGATGTCCGCAGGCAAGAAGAAAGTGGTGGTGGAGGGCCCACTGTGCAGTGCCTCAAAGGTAGTTGGTTGGTTCTCGAGGGACTTCAATGATGGGACCACCCATGCAGTGACATATAACACGGAGGCTGACTTGAATCCTGCCGGTGCTGCTGGCACTCGAGCCCACACGATTGATGTCTCAGGGTTTGCATTCAACAGTTCTATTTTGTGGGATCCTGAGCGGTGGGGGCGACCAACGTCATTGCCGGACAGTTCACAGGTTAGTCCACACTCAATGCTGTTGCTAGCCTAATGCTTCCTACACTTTCTGAATGTTAGTAAATAGGTCATCCGCCATTTAATATTTTTTGTCATGACACAAAAGTACTAAACCAAGCCGCTATCTCTGATTGGCACACCACTGTTTTCTTCGTTAGGCTACACACCACATTTTATTAATAGCACCACGCATTCTGCAATACTTAAATTAGACTATGACGTTCTAAACAGAAACAAGTGTGGAACTCGTGGTTAAAATGGAGGGATTAAGTCTGAGATTACAATAGTTACAGGTTATCCATTTCCTGATCTCATCATAGCCAAATAGCAAAAGCGAACCTCCTAAAATAGAGTACTCGTTAGGATCCTCAGATGTGTGGGTAAATGTCCAGTTTAAAAGAGATCCAAAGCTTTGTACTTTCTTGGTTTAATAAGATTGAAGTGTTCAATTTCAATAATTATTAACAAGAGCGTATTACTTCCCAGATGATAGAATCTGATTCGGTTTGCAAAAGGCATAACCATGCATTTGACTATTTAAAGGCGAAAAGACCTCGCAACTAACCACTAAAATACTTCTAGCAACAACAATGGAACTTGTTAAGGGTATTAGAGATAAGGTATTAGAGATAGAATAGGACTCTTATTTGTTTCCTTATATCTCTTATACTCTCCTATATATATGGCCCATTGGGTCTCATATCAATACACACAATATTCATAACATGGTATCAGAGCTTAGGTTAAAACCCTAACCTCGATCTACTTCCGCTCCGGCTGCCGCCGGTCACCGCCGGCCGCCGCCGTCGCCTCCCCCGGGAGGATGGATCTCCTCTCCCGGGGGCGGTCCTCTCCTCGACGCCGTCGCTGGCGCTTCTCACGGCCCCGCTCGTCTCCAAATCGCTGTGCCGTACCCGTGGTCGCCGCAGCTGCACCGGCTCGCCGTCGTGGTCACTGTCTCCCGCCGGATCCGTCCGCCGCTGCACCGCTCGGCCCTGATCTGGTCGCCTCTGGCTGGAACCCGACCGTTGCGCCTCTTCAGGCGGTCGCCGGCGGCTCCTCGCTCCAAATCCGGCGCGTCTTCACTGTCGGCAAGCCCGGATCCGGCCTCTCCGCCGTTCATCTCTCGGCGTCGCGAGCAGCCGCTCGGGGATCTTCCGCGTCGCGAGCTGCCGCTCGGGGTTTTGCCGCCGGCGTCTCTTGGTGTTGCGGGCCGCCAGCTCGGGGATCTTCTTCTTCGTCGACCGGTGACGTCTCGTGGGCCGCCACTCGGATCTTCGTCGTCACCGACAGGGCCGCCGCTCGGATCTTCGTCGATCCGGGCTTCCCGCCGCTGCCAGCGCCTTCTACTGGCGACCGGATCTGGCCATCTTCGCCGCCGCGGCCGCTCTCATGGACCGCCGCCACTAAGTATTAGTCGCATTTTAGTCGGTCTTCAGTTATTTATTTTTCGTGAGTCTTCCGTCGCGTCCATCTAAAATCCGTAGTTTCTGATCTTTCGTTCGTCCAAGCCGTGCGAGTCCACAAATTTATTGTCAGTCATAGAAGTGTAGGAATTCTCTTTTTGCATGGCAGCGGCCGCTGCTCTTTTCCTTGAGCCGCTGCAGATTGTAGAAGTCTCTATGAGGCCGCCGCGCTTCTTCTGCACCGTGCCTCCGTTGCGCTTATTGTGCATTGCGTCGCCGCGCTTCTTCTGCACCGCGCCTCCGTTGCGCTTATTGTGCATTGCGCCGCCGCGCTTCTTCTGCACTGCGCCTCCGTTGCGCTTCTTGTGCACTGCGCCGATGCCGTCTCAGGCTTCGATCTGTGCCGTCATGCTTCTATCTATTCCTCTTCGGCTTGATTTGACAGTTTATTCGACGACTGCACGCAACGACGAATTTATCACGACTCGGATGTTGGATATTTTTTGTTTTAGTATTAACCCTTTTTCAAATGCAATGCTATTGCATACGCCTTGCATTTGTGGGGGGGTGTTAAGGGTATTAGAGATAAGGTATTAGAGATAGAATAGGACTCTTATTTGTTTCCTTATATCTCTTATACTCTCCTATATATATGGCCCATTGGGTCTCATATCAATACACACAATATTCATAACAGAACTCACTAGAACTGTAATATCAAGAACAGATTGATCCCCTTCTAAATAAATAAGCAATCATATTTCTAGCTAATGGCTACTTTGCAAGAGAAATCTCCACATTGACATTGCAGCCAGTCCTACTGGACAGAATATGAGCCCATTATTTGTCTTAACTTTAAGCAATAAGAACTATAGTAAACTTTTTATTTGGAAATTGGGATGTAAAAAGTCTTATCTGTTCCCAAGCAGATATATCACTTTAGTTTTTTTTAATCATTTTTGGGGAAATTTTGGACTTTTGAGAATATTCAGGGTCTTTCTTTACAGAGTAGCATAAACATAAAAGACTCTGACAGTCAATAATAGAGTTCTTTTACCTCTTTCACTCAAAATTGCACTAGTCAACCTCATAAAACAGAACCCATTCTTCCAATTGTTGGAAGGGCACTTGCAATTTGAAAATGACATATTATGTGACAGTATAGTACAAATTGTTTCGTAGTCTATGGATTCATTTTCTATTTTGAAAGTAAATCGTGAGTTTTTTATGCAAGTGGTTGCAACAAAACTGGGTACTGACCATGTCAATAGCTAAAACCAATGTATTGCAAGTCAAACATGAGCACGTTTTGCTGATTCCAAACGACAGTAACATTATTGCATTAGGAAATCATCTTGACTTGCTGATAACTGTTCAGTTAAAAATGACTGTCAAAGTCGTAGTCTTAGTCAAAGTCGAATCCTTGAGCTGCATCCCACTATGCATGCACCACTAAACCATAATACTGATTGCTGATTGAAAAACAAGATAATCATGTACGTTGATCCCTCACCAAACTCCTCACTCTCCGTTTGAGTCATCTCACCCTTCAAGCTAGTTGCATCAGAAAGATCCTAATTTTACCACTTGTAGGATCGTCAATGGCAATCAGAGGGGGTGAATGATTGCAACACCTAGCCGAAGTCTTTTTGACAAAATCGCATTGAAAGAACAGAGAGAAAAAATAATTTTTTACCTCGGGGGTACTGTAGCAATACTGTATATTACTGTAGCAGTACCGTAGATTACCGTAGCGGTACTGTAGCAACTGAAAGAAAAAGCTGGGCAGAAGTTTCCTTTGATTGCTCGGCCGAACTAGTCTTTTCAAAAGAATTATTTAATCGACTAATTAATTCATCTAATTAGCTCCCTGCAGCCACTACTCAGTTTGCCATCACCAACTACTTATGAGAGCACACCAATCATCAAAGTTGCATGCAGTCAATGGCATGAAAAAACACTTACGCGCGGGAGGATGAAATTGTTGTTGACTGGCTTCGGCGGACTGTTTCCTTGCGACGATTCTTCGTAGCCGCACGAGACACGACTTGACGCGCAGTTGTCTTGTTCGCGTGGAGAAGTGGAGAGCGATGTTACGCGCGGAGCCAAAAAGTGAAGAAACGTACGCTGTACCCAATTGTTTAACCAGACAAAAGCGTGTTCGGTTCCAAAAGCCGTGCCGAACAACTCGGCCAGCCCCGCCTTTTATTATGAGCCAGAGTCCGCCTCTGTTTCCAAATCGGCGTCCTCTCCGAAACGCCTCGGCAAGAGTCTGTTTTCCTACTCGGATACGGCTCCGATTTCAAAACAGCTCCGCCTACGAAACTAAATACAAATCTCAGCTTTTAATCCTAATACCACTCGTCCAACTGGGCCTAGATTCTTTTTCTCAACCAGACATTTGGCCCACTAATTTTTAAGGGACCCGAAACCCTTCCTAACACGGGTTTTCACACTTCTGATTTTTCAACCCATCGCGCGTCGAAGCCTCCAGGACCGCACCTCCTGTATCTTCTCCACGCATCATCCACCTTTGATCTCCATGTGCTCCAGCGTGAGCCCGACCACCTCGTGACATCCTTGACCGCCCGGACCTCAGATTTCCCCCTCCTAGTCCCGGTCTTCCTCGTCACGACCATGACCGTCTCCACGCCTAACCTGCACATGCAAAGACCAAAGAACATTTTTCCCGGCACAAGTTCTCACCAACTTGACCGATATTAGTCCACGCACACACGCACACGCCTCGAATAGCAATACTAAGCCATGTTGTCAATTATTCATCATCATAAACATCCTAGATATAGCCACATGGTCTTACACTAACCACCTCAATGCGTTGGGACAATCCTTTGCAAACCTAGAGTTACAAGGAATAGATCGGTACCACTTGTGAGCTTCAATCTGACATCTGATCATGACGGCATTATACTTTCCTTCCACTTGTCATGTGCAACAAGCCAACAACAGTTCTTTGATTGAGACACCAAAATATCATTTGCTTAGCATTCCTACACCAACCTACCAATGCTAATATCTTCTTTTAGGTTACTTGAATTGCTACTCCCAACTAATAATGGATATACTTTTCTTGATGTGATTGCAGGATTCCATCAAGTTTGTGCAAGAGGTGGTACTCGAAGACAGGACTAAGTTAAAGGGGATTCCATCTGATTGCTCCCAAATCATGGTGTGGCAGTATACTATGCCTAGCCCCATTCCTCTCCAAACTTCTACCCCAAAAACTCACAACAGAAGGTAGGAAGAGAACAAGAGACTTCTGCAGAAAGACGGAAAATGGTGGGGAGTTGATGTAAATGTGGTGAAAACAAAAGAAAAGGAAGGCAAAAAAAAAAGGAATGCTGTTTACACTGAGTTTTTTCCCTTTCTTTCTCTCATTTTTGTTTTTTGTTTTTTAGTTGGGGGGTCATGAATTATCCACGGGAAATCTCCCCCAAGCAATAGTATTTATTCAGATTTACTTGTGATTCTTTAACTTGGCCCTCTTTGTCGACTTCTGGTTAATCTTTTGCGAGGGGCTGTCGTCTTGCAAATTCCCCTTGTGGATTGCAATAATACGCTGTGTAGAAATGTGGAAATTTTGAAAATGGCACGAGAAAGAGTATGGCTTTCCGGCAATTTCAGAAGTGCTTGTTCCAGAAATCGAATTTCTAGGATGGTTTGTCTACTGACTTGTTTGGAAAAAAAAAAATTGTTCAGTAAAACTTGTATGGTGTAAGATCATACTAGAAAAAAACGCAGAAATTAGATATCATGCGTTGTTAGATCCTACATGAATTAGATACATAAGAATGAGTAACAAGTGCTGCTTGGTTGGACCACAGGAAAAATACAGAAATTTTGGTGATTGCCATGGTTGTCTTAGACATAGGAACATTTTCAAGAGGTTTGAGTGGATGTTTGTTTTTCTCCAAAATACCTATAAATGTACACCATTCCATAGGAATTTTAAAGGAACTCTCATGGCATTTCCTTAGAACCAAACACCATACATAGCATTTTTTTCATAGGATTAAATTCCTCCAAAATTCTTTTGTTTTTCCTTCAATCCAAAGAGGCCATCGTCTTATGTGCTTAGTTATTAGGTGCTTCAGAGTTCAGAATTATTTATGTCAGTATTTTGGATCACTTATCTTCGGTACCAGAAGGGGGAAATTACACATATACCCCATAGTTAGCAGACACTTGTAAATTTGCCCCACACTTAAGTGGCCTTGTAATTTTGCCACATACTTGACATGCCCCCTTATTATTTTGCCCCATTGCCCATTTAGCTCCTATTTTAATTTCGTTTTTCATTTTTTGGACAGGAAAAATGCAGTAAAAAATATTTACAAAGTTGTCCATTAAATGCCTAAAACATTCTTATTTCGTTTTTCATTTTTTTTTACTGCATTTAGCTCCTATTTTAATTTCGTTTTTCATTTTTTGGGGCAGGAAAAATACAGTAAAAAATATTTACAAAGTTGTCCATTAAATATCTAAAATATTTTAATTTCGTTTTTCATTTTTACTGCATTTTTCCTGCCCCAAAAAATGAAAAACAAAATTAAAATAGGAGCTAAATAGGCAATGGGGCAAAATAATAAGGGGGCATGTTAAGTATGGGGCAAAATTACAAGGCCACTTAAGTGTAGGGCAAACTTACAAGTGCCTACTAACTATAGGGTATATGTGCAATTTCCTCTACCAGAAGCAGCTGATCCTATCAAGTTTTAAGTTTGAACAATCAATACCTAAAAACGCACAAGCACACAGTTCCAAAATATAAAGTATAACTTGGAGATTCCAATTCTATTCCTTCGTCTTCTGTCTCCAAGCTGTCCGAAGTCCAACGACTCACCGGCCACGACTGTGAGAGAGCATTGCAACAAGCATCAGGATAGCTGTGCTGTGCTCCCGTCAGTCCAGTCCAACTAAAATCCTTGGCTTCTCCTCCCAGGCTCCCACTCCCACCACCTTCCACATGATCGCATTGCAGATTCCTGCAGAATTCAGCTGTCCTCTCATGACAATCTGACACCACCTTCTTGTTGGTTGCTCACAAACGAAAAGAGAGTATTTGGCCCCCATCTCTTTGCTTTCGCAGAAAGATTTGGTGATTCTTGTGAATCGTATCCTTTGTATGTGCGCCTGTCATCTCATTGTTGCATTGCAAGGGATGGATCTGGGGGCGTTTGGAGTGCAGATCTGATCGGTGACTTCTTGTTTCTCAATTCTCATCAGTGCTTGTTTCTTGGCGAAGAATTTGGGGACATGGGGAAGAAGGGAAAGTGGTTTGGCGCTGTCAAAAAGGTGTTCAGCCCTGAATCCAAGGAGAAGAAGGAGGAGGTAATGGTTCTTGGAATTCTCTTGCACAGAGCTTTCTTAATTTGTACTCAGATTTTATCAGGATTTAAAAGTTTTCTCCTCGGATTGCAAATAATTCAGTCTACCGATTTCCCAGTGAAATCTGAGTTGGGTTTGGAGCAAAATTTCAACGTTTCTCTTGAAATTGGCATCCCTTACGGTGATTAGCACTTAATTGTTATCAGCACATCTATTTATTTAATGTGATTTCTCAAGTAGTTTGGACTTGGTTGTCATCCTTAGGGTGATTAGCACTTAATTGTTATCAGCACATCAACTTATTTAATGTGATTTCTCAAGTAGTTTGGACTTGGTTGCCATCAAAGTCTCACATTTCTTGTGACGCCTTTAAGGAAGGCGTAGTAATTTGAAGTATTTCGGGATCAAAATGTCACATTTCCACTAACTACTGCGCAGAATAAAAGTGTCTGGACTTCTCACTCATGGTCACGGTTTCAAATGGGCTGTAGTGTTTGCAAAAGTGAATGATTTTTTTTTTGACTTGCCATTCAGTAATTTATGTAGGATTTTGTCAAGATAGCATATTTCCTCTTGCAATTAGATTGTCTAGTAACTTTACATATTTGTGAGCGAAGGGCCGCCTTTTCTCTCGCAATTGTTTTGTCATACTCTAATTTGAACTGAATTGTGATCAAAATCCAAACTTTGCCTTTGAAATGAACAGAAACTGAGGAAGAAATTGGCCGCTAGCAACCCAAATCCACCAGATCTCTCCCCATCTGCTTCCTTGGAAGACAATGTTTCGGTGCCACCCCCTCCAGCTCTTCCATCTCTTCACCAAGCTGAGGAGGTTAAGGTCCCTGAAGCTGAGCAGGAGCAGAGCAAGCATGTTACTGTGAAGGTGGCATCTGCTACCCATGCAGAGACATCAGTATTGCCACCCGGTGTCTCAAGGGAAGAGCTCGCTGCAATCAAGATCCAGACCACCTTCCGAGGTTACCTGGTAATGTGAATCCAGCTATTTGATGCCATTTGGAGCTATGTGTGCTTGATAATTGAAATGTTTAGAGAACTCAATTGTGACAGTTAGAATATTTCACTGGCTGCTTTCATTCAGAACTACATGGGTGAAATTATTATAAAGATAGTTGCATTGAGTGTTCATTTCTGCTGGCCGCTGATTAGGTTTTTACAATTTTTGAGGTTAGAAGAAAAATTATTGTATTGTTTATGATTTTGTCTCCATGTCAACATGACTGAACACGCAAGCAAATGTCTGTTGGTGGCCGTCCAGAAAGTTCTCTTATCCTGTTCTAAGTTTTAGGTATTGGCAGCTCGCAAACCTTGCAACTGGTAGGTGGTCTGTTGCTGTTAATTTGAAGTGAGACCTCCTAATTGGAGTATCTTAGCTATTTACAATTCCTGTATTCTTTTTCGCAATTTTGTGTGGTAAATGAGTTTTTATGGTTCAAGATGCAACTTTTCTTGCTTCACTTTCACTTGGAGGACCTGCTAACTTCTAGTAAAGCCCCGCTCGGTTGGGCTGAAAAGCTGTGGCTTATGGCTAAAATTACACTGCAGCGGTTGAAATTTTATTGTAGCTGAAGGTGGCTTATTTGGCGTAATTTTAAAAAATTTACAAATAGAAAAAATATGCTAGCTCATCACGGACAACGCAAATGAATACAGGAAAAAGAACCAACAAAAAAGCTCAACAAAAAACCAAAAGTTCAAAAAAACGAAATTTATGAATAGTAAAAAATAAGCCAGAAGCTGAAGCTGAAACGAGCGGGGCTAAGCAGTCATTCTCCCATTTTTTAATAATTGTTTATTTGTTTCTGTATATGTTTGGTGTGAGGGCCCACAATCAATCTTGCCGAGTATTACAAAACAATGCAGCCACCTTTCATTACTCATTTTGATTCTTAAATCATTTTTTGATGTTGATGGCTTTGTCTGTCTTGCTTATTGATGTATCCTTGATACAAAGATAGCATTTCTTGAACTTGATATCGCAGCAGTATGCTCTGTTCCTTGGAAAACATGATACCAAACTTTATTAAAATTTGACGTAGTGAATGGTGAAAAGATTATTGCTTCGACTATACATATACTGAGATTGTTTCCTTCATTGCAATAATGCAGGCAAGGAGGGCATTACGAGCCCTGCGGGGCCTTGTAAGATTGAAGTCACTGGCTGAGGGTAATTCAGTTAAACGTCAAGCTGCAAGCACTCTGCGCTGCATGCAGACTCTAGCACGGGTGCAATCACAGATACATTCAAGGAGGCTGAAGATGTCTGAGGAGAACCAGGCCCTCCAGCGCCAGCTTCTACTGAAACAGGAACTGGAGAGTTTGAGGGTAGGCAGACCATCTCAAAGCCTTACAGTAAAAATATTTCATGTGCCACTATTGCCACTGAATTTCCTATTGACACTCGCAGATAATCACAAAATATCATTGAGAGCATTAAACCTACTCTATTTGTGAATCATGCCAGATGGGGGAGCAGTGGGATGACAGCACTCAATCCAAGGAGCAAATCGATGCAAGTCTAATAAGCAGACAAGAGGCTGCAACAAGAAGAGAGAGAGGGCTCGCATATGCATTTTCTCATCAGGTAGGCACTCTTGATTCTTAAGAACTGATGCTAATCTACACTTCATCTCATTCGACAATGTCGTGCTTAAAATGTTTCAAAATTTGTTCTTTGCAGTGGAAGAGCACTTCAAGGTCTATCAACCCAATGTTTGCAGACCCAAACAACCCACAGTGGGGCTGGAGCTGGTTAGAGCGCTGGATGGCAGCAAAGCCTTGGGAGGGCCGCACTGGGACTGACAAGGAGAGCAACATTGACTGCGAATCCATGAAGAGTGCAAGCTTGAACCTTGGAAAGGGTGAGATCACAAAAGCCTTCAACCGTCGGGGCTCCAAGCCAGACAAGTCGTCACCGACAACTCCAAAACTGACCCGTCCAGCCTCCGGGCAATCCCCTTCAACACCCTCTGCTAAAGTGACACCAATCCTTGTGAAGAAGAAATCCGCTACACCAAAGAATGGGCTTTCGCAGGTGGAAGACGATGTGAGGAGCGTGTTCAGTGTGCAATCTGAGCGACCAAGGAGGCACAGTATAGCCACCTCAACAGTGCGGGATGACGAGAGCCTTGCAAGCTCCCCATCAGTCCCAAGCTACATGGCTCCCACAGAATCTGCAAGGGCTAAGTCCCGCCTCCAGGGCTCAGCATTGACCGATGGTGCAGAGACACCAGAGAAGGGAGGCTCTGTTGGATCCGTGAAGAGGAGGCTGTCCTTTCAAGCCGGAATGGCGTCTCCCTCACCAATGTGGCGGCATTCTGGTCCTCCCAAGGTGGAGTGTGTGGTGAAGGGCATTGTTGAGCCGCCACAGCCAGAGGCCTTGGTTATCAATGGTGGAAGCAAGTGACTCATATGACAAGTGCCAAGATGGGGCAATGGATTCTGCAGATATATTTCATCCATGAACAAAGGTTAAAATTATATCAGCTGTATGAATTATTGGCAATTTTTTTCAGTTGCGGTCACATTGTTTGCTGTAGAAGATTTGCGTACCTGTCAGTTGATTCCATTTGTTGTTTCTGTAAAACTATATCGATTTGTCACTTGGAACTTTGATGTTTGTATGTAAACACGTCTTCTATTTATGCGAGCCATAAATTTCTTCCTTGTCTTATCAAGATACCTCTTAAATGTGCAGCTTTCGCAGTCTTGCCTCGCAAACAAAATATTGCTATATGTATACCTCTGAAATATTGCTATCATAACATTGAGCTAACTTTCATCATCCGAAAAGAAGACAAGAACAAATGAAAGAATGAATTTAAGGCACTTCCCATGTTCGAATTCATCACTACGGTTAGAATGAATTTAAGGCACTTCCCATGTTGGCTCAGTGTCCAAAATTTCACCAAGCTCTAACCCAAAGCAGAGTTGTCCATGTGCAAACTTGAATGCTACAATTTGTTATTGTCAACACCTCGATGTGGAAGCCATCTTTGGGCAATTCGACGCGAATTTGCAGAGGTTGCATTTCCACATCTCCTCTTCAGTCATAAATTTAGGTTCCGTGCCCCCGGCCAGAAGCTGAGGGTTTCCTGGATTTCAAGATAGCAACCATCTAATGAAGCAGCACCCCTCCAGAAAGCTCCAAAACAGTAGAGCTCACCTCTTTCTCGAGCTGGGCATGGCGGTCGGAACCGGCCTTCATCGCCACGGTCCTCTCCGGCTTACCGTGTTCCAGCACGAACACCATCTGCTTCTCGCACCATTCCTGTCACAAGAAGCAATCGCAGTACACATGAGACAAGCAAGCACAAATGGGGGCACGACACATTTGTTCAAGAGGCCAAGAACCGCGAAAGGCGCGGGCTTTGGGTGGCTTACCGTGGCGGTGATGTCGGTGACGGCGAGCGCGTGGCGCTCCCGGAACCGGGCGAGCAGAGACCTCCGCGGTGGCGGCGGGGAGTCCTCGATGTCGCCTGCGGCCGAGTAGGACGCGCAGGAGAGCGGGGCTGAGCGGCGGGCGGCGGCGGCGGGCGCTGCCTCGCTGAGCGCTATCTCCTCCCCGCTGACGATCTCTACGGGAAGCCCTCCTATATCAGGGCGCGTGGGCGTGGCGGAAGAGGAGTAGAGCTGGGAGCTTGGCCGTGTCTTTTGTCAGCCTGAAGCACGATCGACCTAGCATAGTTCAAGCACGATTCTATTCGAGTAAAGTCCATTACCGGTCCTTAAATTTTTTATACTGTATCATCCCGGTCCATAAACTTTTAAAGTATGTCATCCCGATCCTTAAACTTTCAAAGTGTGGCAATTTCTTTTGAAAGTCTATGGACCGGGATGACACAACATAAAAAGTTCACTGCTACAACTACATAGGATATTGCCACACTTTGAAAGTTTAAGGACCGGGATGACATACTTTAAAAGTTTATGGACCGGGATGACACAGCATAAAAAGTTTAAGGACCGGTAATGGACTTTACTCATTCTATTCGATAGCGGCAGACTGTGTCCACACGAGTCAGCTCATTGGACGGTACGATATGGCAAATCGTGTCGTACTCGGACTAGCACGGCACAGAGAACACAGCGGGTATGGACGGTACGACGAGCACACCAAAGCCAACGGCCAGGCCTCCTCGGCCTCCACCTCGTCTCCCCATCCCAATCCACTACTCTCATAGTCATCCCCAGATTCCCCACAACCACAACCCATCAGGCCATCACAAAGCAGAGAGGGGGGGAGTATAGGGGAAGGACGTGTACTGTCACCGGAGCCCGGACGAGTGGACGACCGCCGCAGGAGGAGGAGCAAGGTAGCCGGAGCCGAGGGCGGCATCCCACGAGAAGACGCTTGGCGACGGTGGCTCGAAGAGCGAGCCATCGATGACGAACTCGTCGTCGACGCCCCAGTAGCCGCCCGGCCATCCGCCGCTGGTGGGATCGCTCTTGAAGTAGTCGAGGTCGCAGTCGACATCGCTTGGAGCAACTGGAGTCTGTGTGCAGCCGCGACACCGAGTCCCGGTCCGCCGACCTAGACAATCGGAGTACGCCAGGTGAGGAGGGAAGCAGCCAGGGGAGGTCGGGGAAGGAGGGGGCGCTGGGGGGAGGAGGAGGCGGCCGAGGAAGATCGGGGGAGGAGGGAGGCGGCCGGGGGAGGAGGAGGTGACGGGCGAAGAGGGGACGCCGGGGAGATCGGGAGAGGAGGGAGGTGGCTAGGGGAGGAGGGGGTGGCCGGGGGGAGAGGGGCGGCGGGGGAGGAGGGGTGCCGAGGGAGATCAGGGGAGGAGGGGGCGGCGGGGGAGGAGGAGGTGCTGGGGGAGATCAGGGAAGGAGGAAGACGGTGGGAGAGGAGGGGCGGCCGGGGAAGGAGGAAAGCACCGGGGAGATCGGGGGAGGAGGGAAGCGTCGAGGCAAGGATGGCAGGTAGGGAGAGATGAATCGAGCGGCGGCGGCGAAGGGATTTCAGGAATAGGGATTTGGGCATTTTTGCGATTTAGTTCTTTAGGATTTCTGAAATCTACAAATAGATTTTTGTCCATTTTGATTTCTTCTGTTCTAGCCCTTAGAAATTCTGATTTCATCACGGAAGGATCCTACACATCCGCTGTGACATGTACATCTATACGTAGCAGTCCTTAGAATGCCAAATTTGAAGATTGAGTTAGGTTTTGGAGATGTGAATGTGTGATGTGTGTGTGTGTGAGGAGAAAGATGCGGATAGTTGGATCTTAATCCAATGGCTGAAAAAAGTGACTGAGATATGCTATGATTTAGGCCGAGTTTATTTTTGCACTTGTGATATAAGATGTCTTTTGTTGTTCTTCATTTTTGCACTTGTGATATAAGGTGTCTTTTATTGTTCTTTATTAAGAAACATCATCGTACAAAAATAATGAGTATTTTCAATGTTGCTCCTCCTTAAGTCAACACCACCGAACCCTAGGTCGCATCCTCGCGGTTCTCTTGCTTCTTCATGTAAAATCAGTACAGTTGGATTGCTGGAGAAGAAGATCAATCAAATCAACATATTCTAACATATATTTATAATCTTTACAATATAGCTCACCCTCATTGTGATTTTATTTTATGTAAGCAAATTACTACTACATACGCTTCTAATTCTAACATAGCTCCCTTCACCAACTGCCTTTTTAATTCGAGCATTTGATGAGATAACCACCCCCATGTACGCCACAGTCCGATTTGTACCAAGATATGCATGCTATTGGACTAGATGACTAAGTTCGGAGGTGAAATGGCATGAGACAATAGTATGGAATTTTAACTAGGTTTTTAATGAGGCGGGTACGAGAGAAAGGAAGATGATGATCACCGCTACCATTGTCGTCGTCACCTTCGTCGTGCATAGTTACTTTGGGCTGGGCTTGGGCTGGCACGACACGAACGCCAGCATGGTGGGCTTTGGGTTGTGCTTGGGCCTGGCCAGAGGCGAGGCAGGCCGACACGGCACGATGGGATGACTGGACCGAGCCGACACGGCACGAAGCGGCCCGAAGCACGGTGGGCCCGAGCCACGGCCCAATGCCCACCTCTAAGAAGGAGGAGGAGGACGACAGCATCGGAGTCAGAGGAGGGTATGTCAGATGTGGGCCCCACTCCACAGTCGGTGAGGTTGGTTACTTCGTGGCACACGACACTATTTCATTTACTCACAGGCCGTTCCGTCGATCCGACCCGTTCATCGTGAAACCTGTGGCTTGCTCATCCAGCAGCCCCTGACGGGTGGGACCATGGGATTCTCCGGAACCTCCTGGTGTGATTTGTATCCTCTGCCGTCCATATAGTAAAGGCAGAGAGCTACAATCCTCTGCTTTGGTCCATTTTTGATCGTTCGATCTACGAAGAACAGTGAGTTGCTATAATGATTTTTGGTTCTGTTTCTATAATCTCTGCAGTTACAGACTCATTTCTCCGTAGCTACAATGCACTCTCTGTAGCACTACAGAGGATATACTTCCCTCCTCATGGTCTCTCTAAAGTCGTCAATCCTCTGGAAGTTGACCTTCAATCCAATTGCGAAGTGACCTTGGTGCCATGGCATGGAGGGGAGGTGAGGTCTAATGGATGTAGGCCGCTAGGACATGAAAAGTACGGTAAATAAAAAATGTCATATTATTCTACACATATATAGGGACGTTTGTATTGTTTTTTGGTTGTGACTTATAATTTTTGGTTAAAAATAAATAGTAGTAACTGAAAAAAGTGACTTTTAGAAGGAGGCAATGAGTGATAAAAAAGTGAGAGATATGTGCGCGTCATGGAAGTGAGAGAAGTAGGGTGCATAATGCACCCATGACCTCTGTCTTATCCCGGAGCGAGAGGTGTGGAGAAACCGCTTCAAGAAGTCGAGTATTTATGTTGACTTTTGTCTTTTCTAAGTATAAGTCAAGCAAAAACAACACCGAAAAGGGCATATATGGCCTTGATGTAAATGGGTCGCATAAGGCCAAAAGTAGTTTTACTAGGTAACATATCCCCCATGCGTTACTAGCCGATGATGTCACTCGACATCTACCTCCTCCACCTCGTGCCGCTTGCTAGTATCACTGTTTCCATTCTATGTTCATGTAAGCACCAAGATGGGGGGGCAGAGAGACGGGTTACTTTTGTTCCTTTTTTGTCCACTTCTACAAGTTTGAGGACATACTGCATATACAGTATTATAACCGTGCAAGCTTATGGATGTATAGAAGTGGAATAAGTTCATATAGCACTCTAAACTTTGTTTGAAAGTCTGTCTAGTATCTTAAACTATGAAATCATATATTTGTCCTCCCGATCTTTACAATTCAGTTCAAATAACACCCTGACTAGGTTTTGCGTGGTAGTAGTACTGCCTGCGTGGTGCGATGAATAGATGGTTTTATCACATGGAATGACATGTTGGTCAAGTTGGATCAATGATATGTGGGGCCCAAAAGGGATTCTTCCCCTACCGAGCTTCTAACGTGCTGTTAAGGTGTTATTTGAACTGGATTGCAAAGTTCGGGGGGGGGGGTCAAATGTCTAGTTTTATAGTTCGAAGTGCTGGATGGATTTTTGAGCAAATTTCAGCATGTTATATGGAATTTTTCCTATAGAAGTTGCATTAGCATAAGGCTTGATTCATCTAATGTGTCCTGTTTTAGAGGAAGTCATCTGATGCATCTGTGTATGAAATTAAGAAGCACGCTTCTGCTTCAAGAAAAATAGAGAAAGTATTATGAAACATTTATATAGTACCACCAATTAACACAGTCTCATGATTAAATGTAATTATCCATAATATTATTTAAATTTTGAGTACAAACAATGAGTTTATATAGTTAACCACTAAAATATCTAGGGAACCACTAAAATATCTAGGAAACACCCTAGAACACAAAGTAAATTATATCATGATAGAATATTCTAAAAGTTATGTCTAGAACCATACTATAACCTCCTTTACTGCTATAAATAAGTCTTTGTACTACCAATATCACTATAACACAAATCCTATAAAGAGGTATTTTTCTTAATATAGTAGAGGCATTTTCTTAATATAGTACATGTATTTTTTTCCTGTCTCTACACTGTTGTAGAGACATTTTCTACAACGTTACATAAGTGTCTTTCTATGCAGCATTGGTACAAATGAAGAGACATTTTTATTAAAATGCATATATATTCTTTATGACATTTTATAGAGACGTTTTATTGTGTATATAAGGAAATAGAGATATCACGAGATGCCTTAAATTGTCCTACTAGTATAGCGAACCACATAAAATAAAATATAAAAAATATGTGGACTGATTCAAAGGTTGGTCGTCAAACTCTAGACCTCATGGGAATAATTATTTTTTAACTCATTTTCTAAAACTCCATATAAGTGTCTTCCTATGACAAAAGTCGTCACTCCTGCAAAACGAGTAGAAGACCCATTGGTGAATCAAACACATGGCATAAGAATTCCAGTAGCAGATTCAAGGCCTAAGAAACTAGAGGAATCCCTACAAAATTAAATCATAGCATAAGAATTCCAGCACCAGATTAAATACCCAAGAAACCACATGAATTCACAAGAACTTGAATCACGACACAAGAATTCCAGTAGCAAATTAAATACCCAAGAAACCACAAGAATATACAAAAACATGAATCAGGGTATAAGAATTCTAGTAGCAGATTAAATACCCAAGAAACCATAAGAATCCCCAAGAACGTAAATCACAAAAACAATAGAAGATTAAATATGCAAAAAACCACAAGAATCTCCAAGAATGAAAATTATTAAAGACCCAACAAACCAGAGTAATCTCTAAGAACTATATACCTTTGATATGGACCATGATATTTGGAGGATTTAGTGACTTCATGATGTTAACAAATAACTTAATTTTACAATCTTTGATCTCCACATCAAGCTTCCACTACTAAGAAAATTTTGGCACACCTTTATGAGATTTCACTGAAACACTAACTAATATAGGCATAAAGGAAATAATAAAAGAGTGTTAGAATTGCACACGCAAGATGTGCCTTGAAGAATTCTAAAAAGCGGCAAGCCCAAAAGATGATGTGCCCATTGATCCAAAATTAATTCCATGTTTAGTTTCAATCCCTCTCTATCTTTTGTTATTAAACTATCAAGGGACATGTTCTTCTCCCTTGATTCCCATCCGCAGATAAAGAAATCATAGTACTTCTTTAAGCACCTTGTGACCATGAATAGGTTCTTGTTTTTATCTTCTTACTTGAGCTGATAAACCCTAGCATTTCTATCCACCTGCTGATTGTCTGTTATCATAGAAAAATTCAATATTCCCATGTTGATTCCTCGCCTAGCCAAAGCATACATGGCTAGGAGCTCCAACTCTGTTGATCCCCACTTGCAATGAACTCCACGGAAAATATGATAGTCTAATACTTATTCATCTTTCCATATAAATGTACATAGGTCAGCTATACCATTGCTATCGGAAGCATCACATTGCCCTATGTGGTAAACTTTATCATCTGGAGGGACATTCCAACCATCATAGATAATGTCTTCAATAGAACCAAACGAAGAGGTCCAACTTAGGTCTAACGTATATTTCCACTTTGCATAAGGCAAGGTATGGAGCTTCCTCATCACATCAAGACTAGGCAAGGTACGAGTCGTGTCGCTGGCTTAAGCCATCATGGACACGAGTTATGTCGTTGGTATAAACCATCGTATTGCGCAAGAGGGGGTTTGGGTATGGTGGACATAGCCACCCTTAGATGAAACCTTAGCGGGTGTAACTTACACTAGGGGATGCATTGTAAATGCTTGATCTCTTTGATTCATATGTCCAAGGAAATGTGTGAAACATAACAAATTGATTATCTCTTGCGGATAAAGTGCACAGTCTCTATAGAGTATAAACTGTTGAAATAGCCATGCTCACGGTTAAGGGCGCATGAGAACTTACTCGAGTTAGTTTCTATTTCAAAAACCTTTGCGGGTGGGATGAAAACTCGTCGGGTGGATATAACCCTGATTTTGGATTTCCCTGGATGGATATAACCCAATGTTGATAATTGGGTGGATATAACCATAGTAATCAAAATTAAGCATATGGTGGATGGAACCATGTAATAAGTGAATGGAACTTGCACCGCTATAAATATTGCATACTTTCACTCTCTTCAATAAAACTTGTTTTGGTTAAAATGCTAAGTCATAGGGATTTCTAATTATTATAATTTTCAAATGGTGGTTTTAGCAAATAAAAAAAAACTCGAGCCTACCTTTGTTGAATCTTCTATGTATACTATTGCATTCTGTATGTTGGCTCGTAGAGCATTATTGCTTATTCTCATCCTCACACATAAAATCTCTCAGAGCCAGTGAATCAAAGATACTATACCTATTACGATGTTCCAGGAGCTGATGGTGACGAGAACGGATAAGATTAAATTAGTCTCTAGTAGTTTAGGTCTCACTCCAGTCTAGCTGACTTAGTCGGTGTTTGTGTACACTAATATTATCTAAGTCATTGGTTAACATCGGTCGCAGACAGGTTACCCTAGTCATTTGTTTGTAGCGAGATGTGCCTTCCCCTTTTGCTTCCGCTACCACTTTCGCAATTTATGTAATGTAATCATTTGGCCTGATCGGTCTTATAGTAAATTTGATTCGATGTAGTCTATTTAAAGTCTGATGAATGTAATATTAATATATGGTATGGTTTACATCGTGTATGAAATGATTCAGTGATGTATTTTATAAACACTATGTATTGATTCAGAAAATAGTGCAGTGGTTTCACAGAGAATTCTGGATTATGAAATCCAGGTTCGACATGTAGGGGGAGGGGACAAGCATGAGCAATAGGCAGCAGGGGTGCACCATTATGTCATGAGTAGCAGCTTTGCACCTCACGATCATGTGCTCCGTCGATGCAAGAGATCTGCCTGTGCCCGTGGACTCATGTCGCTAGGCAGTGAGCTCCATGCGATGCTCGGTGAGCTGCCCGTGCTCCTTGATAGTGAGCTCCATGTCTCCTCATCCCTGCAAGGCATGATTATTATAGGGCCTTTTCTTTAACGGCTTCTAAAAGCGGTATTTGGCTTTTGCTACAGTATCTAACTTTCAAACATAGTATTTTTCAAGATGGGTCTACAAGTTAATTGTAGTACACGTTAAAAGCTCAACATTTGTATCAACCAAAATCTAAAATTTAAAATTTTCAACCAAAAAGCCATAAGCCATATCCAAAAGGCACATAGCTTTCCTTTTCTCCTTTTAGAAGCCAAAAAAAGTAATTGGAATAGAGGGGCAATTCAGTCTTTTTGCAGTGCTAACACGAAAAAAGGGATGACAGTGCTATCTTGCAGCAAACTCGACCTTTAAGATGTTATAATGCAGTCGAGTTTGAATGCGATGTTATCCACCTAAATACGCACCTTTGCAATACTATTGAGCAAAATTTCCCTATGTTTTACTATACCCATTGATATACAGGAAATATGAGTTAATTTTTTGGTGTAATTTAGAGTATGAAAGTGTTACAATTTCATTCAACCTTGTATTGTATATTATGCCAATTTTGTTTTGCGCTTTTGCCATAACTTTTTTGAGAGGCGGTCTTGCTGAAACCGATAGACATTATGTACAGTGGTTATCTATAAAAATATGTATTAACTTTGTCATTTTTATTTTTATGTAGTAAACATATAGGGCCTGTTCTTTTTGGATGTGGCTTTTGGCCGCGGCTTATGACTTTTAGGCTGTTTGTACGAAAGATTACAGAGTAACAGAAATTCATGTGCGGTTTTTGCCGATATAAATGAAGTCAGTAAAGTAGGTACTACGATTAACTAGTAGACCCTATTTTGAAAAATACTCCGTTTAAAAGTTAGTTACTATAGAAAAGCCGAAAATCAGCTTTTAGAAGCTGAAAAGAACATGGCCATATTAGAGATACAGCAAACCTCTATAATTTCTATTCTATGTCAGCACATCAAAGCCTTATATATGGAGTAACTATGAGTAAACTTTTGGATATATTTGGCAACTGATTAGTAGATGGGCATGCCATAAATATAACAAATACTGTTTGTAGCATTGACACTATATGTAAAACAGCTAATAAATATGCAGTAACCTCATTACTAAATTGTAATAAATTCAAGTTGTGGTAAATAGTGTGCACACAGATAATGCTGACCTTTTATGTTTACATATGAATATATAAATTTATAAAGAACTGCTGTAACTATTCTGGATGATCGCTTATGGTGTTGAGGTTTTTATTGGAACTTTGAAATACGTATGATACGGCAATTTTGCATCATTTCAACTATTTTTGTCGCTAAATTCTGTTCTCATTAATCGGCAAGAATCTCAAATACCCAAGATGTTGCTGGGACTTAAAAATTTACCATTCATTTTTCTCAAAAGAAAAGAAGGATAAGATCCTTGCTGCTCTACTGTTCTGACTTGCTAGAATAATTGGGTTCTAACTTGAATCGTGGGTTCTTTCTGTAATGTTTAACCTCGATTACGCAGCAAATACGACTCAGTTTCTGTGCAGTGTAGACTGAGCTAGCCTCGCTCCATTGGGCTTTTAGCTTAGCTTATTACACCGTGTGGCATTGTTTGATGCTTTTTCTGTATCGTAGTTACTGTTTGTTTTTAATATAATTAAATTTAAAAATATAAAAGATAAAAATATTACGTCATTACAGATAATACAAAGGAACAAGAAAAAATACATTAAAACCCAAAAGAACTAAAAAAAAGAGTTAGAAATTAAAAGCCAAGCCTAACAGAGGAAGGCCAGCCTATCACCCTATCGCTAGGGGTGAAAACGGGTCGGATTCGGACGGATATTGTTGTTACCATATCCTAACCTATATTTTTTTCTCTGAATTCGGTACCAATCGGATTCGGTGCCGGATCGGTCGGGATTAACCCAATTCGTTTGCACCCCTACTTGTTTGTAAGGAATGCATACAGTGCAGTAAATGGAGTAGGACGCACTGACTTGATGTTACTATTTAATAGCTGATGTGAAAGATTTTATTTTACCATTGCAAAAGAAAATGAAACGTCAAATAGTAGTACTAACCTGAAATCAAACTTGAAGACGTATCGGATTCGGACGGATATTCAGATTCGGACGGATATTGCTGTTACCATATCCTAACCTATATTTTTTTCTCCGGATTCAACACTAGTTGAATTCGGTACCAATCGAATTCGATGCCGGATCGATCGGGATTAACCCGACCCGTTTTCACCCCTACCTATGGCACCAAACGTATGGGCCCATATCCGGTCGAGATTTTTGCGCAACGTGGAAGTCCAGTCAGCCCGTCCCAACGACTTTCTCACGTGGCAAGTCACGCCCAACCAACCCCCCCGCGGACTTGTACGGCCGGGGAGAAAACCAGATTTGATAGCGGCCGATACGTCCGCCGCGTGGCTGAATAGGAGAGAGAAACGCAACTCTCGTCGAACCCCACAAACACGCGACGCGACGCCGCCAAGGGAGAGCGAGGAGACGTCGATACGAACGAGACGCGGGGGGAGAGAGAGAGAGAGAGAGAAGCGAAGGAGGAGGAGAAGAGACGAGGAAAGTGTTGTGCGCGTCGCGTCACCATTCCTCCCCCGATTCGGCGATCCTTCGTATCGCCGGATCTCGCCGCCGCCGTCTCCTCCGTGTCGCAGGCGCCGCTCTAGCGTCCCGATCGGCTCCGGCGGTCCCCGCCCATGGTCGCGCTGGAGTAGGAGGAGCCACGGGCACAAAGCGGCGGCCATGGCGGACCTGGCTTCCACCTGCAAGGTAGACACGCGCCCGCCCGCCAATCCGCCCGGATCTCCGCCGATTTCTCGAGGAATCCGCTGCGTTTGGGGGGAATTTGTGCCTGTGCATCCTCCTTACATGCTTTGACTACCTCTGAGATGGGATGATTATTTTTGTTGAGAGTGCTAGGGGTGGATGTGGGATTGGTTGGTTCTTCTCAGCCTAGTTTTCGCGTTTAAGGGGCGCGGATCAGTTGGCATCAGTAGCAGCCAGCGGTGGATTCAGTGGACCGTGTAATTCCTTAGCCTGTGCTCTCGCTTGTTTGTAAATCCCTGCCTTTGCTCGATTCATGGTTTGGTCCCAATGTTGGGAATCATATGGGGGAGTTTTCAGGAGATGTTTCATGTCATCCTAGTCATGAAGCTAGTTGCTCTGCATTGTGGACTGCTCAGAAAAATGCTTGCTAGTTTGGATCCCTGTATTTCATGACAATTACGTAGCCATGATTAGTTCTATTGTGCTTAATTCCACACACAAGTATGAACTATCTCTCTGTTAAATTCAGAAATGTTCCCAGGGTTGGTAGTTTGGTTTTTAGTGTTTATTTTGTGGATCAAACACAAGGTGTACTGCATCTGCATGTCACGCCAAATGAATTGCTTCTGTCACTTTAGTGTTGATCTTTTACCTTGTTCATCACAGGATAAACTGGCATACTTTAGAATAAAGGAACTCAAAGATATCTTACATCAGCTGGGGTTACCAAAGCAAGGAAAGAAGCAGGTCAGCAAATGTTGTTGCTCTCTTAATTTCCCCGGTACTTTGTTTCATCATATCACTGTAGCACATGTTTAACTAAACGGTGCCGTAGAGTACGAGCCTTTTTTGAGGTGAAACAGCCATGTAGAGCTGTAACCTGTAGACCGTAGTAATAAATCACTCATGGGCCGATGGGCGTGCATGGTGTGTAGATTGCTTTGGCAATAATACTAGGTTCATATACAGAATATCGTTTCAATGAGATGCTATTTCAAAGTTTTGTGTTTTACATTATCTGATCCAGTTTCCTAATCTGATCGCAGGATCTTATCGACAGGGTATTGGCACTATTATCAGATGAGCAAGGTACGCATGTCTGTGTTGTTTGTGCTTTCCTTGTCTGTGTCTTAATTGATTGCATTTACATTGTTCACTATGGTGTAGCCTTACAATATAAGTTATTTCAAGCCAATTGGATTTTACTTTATGCACAGCTGTTCCATCATAACCCTGTATAATTCCTTTCTTAGTTCTTGATTTGTTATTTGATCAAGAAAATTCCGTTTCTTTTATCAGAACATTGGCTGGGTAGCAATTTGTACTATTTGTTTCATTGTCTTTGTTTCAATGATATCCAGTTCTTCAGCATGAATGCGTGATGGTTTTCTACTTTCCTGAAGTACCTGTTAAATTTATGTGTTAGTTGCCTGTTGCAGGTCAAAGGCAACATGGATGGGGAAGGAAAAATCCTTTAACAAAGGAGGCAGTGGCCAAAATTGTTGATGATACGTACAGGTTCAATTTCATTGTTATATCAAATTGTCTGCATAGAAAAATAGAGCAGATACTTGAGATGAAATTGTTTACGCTCCTTGTGTTGAGGTCTTTATACTTTCATTAGCAGGAAAATGCAAATCCAATGTGCTCCTGACCTGGCCACTAGGAGCCACAGCGGATCAGATTTCAGTCATTTCAGGCCCAAAGAGGAAGCCCATGACTCTTTCCAGGTAGCGATTAAGGTCCGCTGCCTTTGCGGTAGCACAATTGAAAATGACAACATGATCCAGGTATCATAGCCTTTTCCTTTATTTTTTTCTTTCCCTTGAAAGACCAATAGGGCATGAAGCAAAGTTTTTATAATTTTTCTTAACTACTACTAGTTTCTTTGCTGTCATTACTCTGTGATCTTTTATCATGTGTTGTGTTTTTCTGCAGTGTGAGGATGACCAATGCCAAGTGTGGCAGCATAAGAGTTGTGTGCTCATTCCAGATAAGCCCACCGAGGGTGTTAGCCCTGAAGTTCCACCACATTTCTACTGTGAATTGTGTCGACTGAGTCGGGCAGACCCGTATGTCTTGCACCTGCTTGGTTTGCTTTTTTAAAAAGCTCAATTGTTACCTGATATACGATTATTATTGCGCAGTGCATTTATTTTTCATATTATTGATGCCTGTCACTAGAACTTTAAAGATAATGCAAAACTTTACTGAAACTTTCAAGTGATTAGTGTACTCCAAACTGTGCCTTTCATACAATGTGCTTGATTAAATAGGATTACCTGTTATTTAAGCTGAAGCACTCTTTTAAGATGTGTTGTGTTTTAGTTTATTCACTTCTCTGCTTTCCTGTGCAGACTGGGAACTGTTATTTTAGCTCTCATTTGTTGTAGTTGCATCCTTTGAATTTGCAGGTTTTGGGTCACTACAGGAAATCCATTACTCCTTGTGAAATTCATGTCGTCTGGTGTTGCAAATGATGGGTGGGTATTATATGAAACTCCTGTTACTGGCAATGTTGTAACTGATAATCACTATGGCTAACCTAATTTTCATTGATGCCCTTCCCTCCCTCCCTCCCTCCCTCTCTCTCTCTCTCTCTCTCTCTCTCTCTCTTCAAAACATTAGGGGAAAACACATTGGATGCTCATCATATTTAATTTTAACTTTACGACGGAAATTCACGATAGATCGTTTTCATGCTTTGTTTTTCAGCTAAAGGATGTCTATGTTATGCTGTTGCTGTAGATGAGTATATGAAAGTTATTTATTCCAATTAAAGATGCTGGTTCATCCAACACGATGATTTAGATTTAGTGGGTTACTTCAGTTCATGGCCTTTGGTTAGTCATGCCTCTTAAATTCTATTATTGCACTTGAACTCGCTCTCAATTTGATTATTATACAATTGTGAAATGGCGACTTAGGCTCATTGGTAAGAATGGAGCTGAAATCTATTGCGTTGATGTCAGAACATAGTCGACATGTCTCTGAAAATACAATCATATATTATATAACGCTTCTTAAATGTTGATTTGTCATGGCATGCTAATCAATGGTATTACCCAGAGTAAAATATATGGGGGTATTTTTATGATAAGGTCATATGTAGATATATAGCATTGTGCTTAACACATTTATTAGATAATAGTATGCTACTATGCTTTATAGAAGACTTACTTTATATTGTCTGCTTTAATATTCTTGTGTTGCTTGTGATTTATAAACATATACTTATTAAATTCTCACATATCTCTAGAACAAGCGAATCTCAAACTGTGGAGAAAGACTTTCAACTTTCTCGATCAGATAGAGAAATAGTCCAGAGACCAGAATATGACCTCCAGGTATGCTCTCTCCTGTGCAAAGCTATATTTTACACGCCTGAATTCTGAATGAAGTCGTCCTCAGTTTAATTTAATATGACATGATACTGCTATTTCATTACATTCCTGATTAATTTAATATGACATGTTACTTCTATGTCATCACCCCCTGAGTACTAAGGAAGAAAGTACGGGTTTACGTCAGATGAGGTTTTAAGGTATCTGTGAGTTTTATCATCGAATTTACACTTACAAGAATAGTATATGTCCTATCCATTGTGCTATTGTTCAATGGAGAAGGCCAACCTCTGTGGATAAGTTACACTCATTATGTAACATGGAGTATCCTTAATTTCTCATGTTTACTTGCCTACTATTTGCTTTGCATTGTTGCAAATGTTCATTTGTATCATATAGATGCTAGCTTTGTACATGGAGAGTATTGCTTCTCTCAAAAGTTCATGTTTATGTGGACTAAGCCTTTCTAGCATATATTCTCCAATAAGGAAACACATTTGAATACATGTATTAGTTTGCAAGTGTAAGTCTGAGATCTGACCGCGTATATTGTTCTGTTGCACTGTGTTGCTAACCAGAGAATGTGTTATGGATAGGTTTGGTGCATGCTTATGAATGACAAAGTTCAGTTCAGGATGCAATGGCCCCAATATGCAGAATTGCTTTTGAATGGTATTCTTTTTGGCAATTTTTATATTATAATTCGGTTTAAGTTGAATATTTGAAATGCATTTCAGTTTAAATGCTTATATGCTGTACACTGTTGTAACATATTTGCTACAGTTGAGCTGTTGTAGGTTATATTTTACATTGGTTGTTCCTGAAATTTTGGGATTATCAGTGTGAAAGTTTCATTTTTTGTTCAGGTATTTCTGTACGAGTAGTGACCAGACCTGGTTCTCAGTTATTAGGGATAAATGGACGGGATGATGGGCCACTGGTGAGTTCATTCTTATTCTGTCCCATTGGTAGGATCTAGATGATAAGTACACAGATTTGGCTTTAGTCGTTGATATACTTTTGGGGATATTTTTCAACTAGCGTTTCATCATTCTCTGATTGATAGTCTATTCTGTTGAGTTGAATTACAAACTTAAAGTGAACTCCGATTAGAACACTGAGCACAACTATGATTTGTGAGCTTGTTTCATCTTTTTCTAGTATGGTTTGCATTTAGTTTCCAAATCCAGTCCTTCAGGATTTGCTATGTGTTTTCAGAGCCTTCTGCAGCATCGCATAAATCTCTTATCCCTACAGGTTCTGTTAAAGCCATATTGGCAATTTACTTATACGCGGAACATTCTAGTCAAGAAACTTAGCTCAATATGTTCTAGTTGATAAAATATATTTTAAGTATGGGTAGGCATAGTTTTCTGTTATGGGTAAGGTTGTGCTGTCTTGCAACCAAGTCTGATAGGAAGTTCAAAACCAGCGCGTAATCTTTTGGAAAAACAATGCACGTTGTGCAATTCCCATTGATCAGTAAAAGCTTGGACCCTGAGCATGGGATGAAACTAGTTTGGATTAACCCAAGCAGCCACCTGTGAAGCCCAGAACAATTTCGAGGAAACGTATTGGGTTGAGGTGGCTTGCCCCTCGTTTACTTGGGTGGTCTAGTCTTCCATCATGTTACTATTAGTAAGCTTGTGCACGTTCCTTGAATGTTCACAAGAGCTTTTGTTTAGAAGTATTGTTGATTTTTGATCCAGCACCATAGAAAGTAATAGGGCTCTAAGCAAAACTTGTTTTGCTTGGGTGGTCTAGTCTTCCATCATGTTTATTATTAGAAAGCTTGTGCACGTTCCTTGAATGTTCAAAAGAGCTTTTGTTTAGAAGTGTTGATGATTTTTGATCCAGTACCATAGAAAGTAATAGGACTGTAAAGCAAAACAAGGTTTGAAAAACAAAATTTACATAGAAATATTGAGGTAAATGGCAAAATGTAAAATAAACAATTGACATATGGAATGAGATATTCAATAACTAATAAAGTTATGTTCCACGCAAGAATTTTACTACATGTTCATGTCATTAGAAGGCATCGCTTGCACCAAAGACTTCATTAGCTTGTTGGCATTGATGTTAATCAGGCCTATCTTGCAATAGCCACTGCCGGATTGCATCAACAACAAGTTTCAAATTAGGACCATTGGATGATAGATTGTCCATAGGTACAAGGTTATTAAGGCGGTAAGGCGAGGTGCGGCGACCCACCCCCTTCCAGACGCCTAGGCGAATAAGGCGTGCGGCGAGGCGACGCCATACACATACCCTAACCTACCATGCAACAGCACAAACATACACTGATACATACCTTTTTGTTGCCAATTCTGGAGGTCATGTAGTAGTGATCCTCCTGTTTCCAGTTGCCTTGTTCAAAAGAGCAGAGAAAGGAGGGGGAGGAAGAGCAGAGCAGAACCCGAAGCGAAGCAGAGCAGAGCGGAGAAGCCAGCCCACCGCCGCGTCACGTCCGCCATGGGGAGACCCAGGGCAACCGCCGCCGCCTCCAGGTCCAGGAGGGCCAACCCCAAGCCCTCCTTCCTCTCCCCACTCTCGCCGGCGACCGCCGCCACCCGCAAGCGCGCCGGCAGCAGCTCCTCCCCATCATCGCCGACCTCCTCCACCGACCTCACCTTCGTCTCCTCCGCCTACCCAAAGCCCGCGCCCAAGTCCAGGTCGTCCAAGCGCACGACCAGGGCCAAGCCGGCCGCGCGCTCGCCATTCCCCGCCCCGCCCCGCCTCCCCTCTTTCCGCCGCCGCTGGATTTCAGGTGCGCCGCCGCCCTCTTCTCTCTCCCTTTCTCCTTCCTTTCCCTCTCCCTCTCTCAACTGGCGCGAGTCTAGATGGGGAGCCGCAGCTCCCTCTTTTCCCCCGCGCGCGCATCGCGCCGCTCTTTCCCCGCGCCTTTTCAGTCCCACGGCGTCTGCCTCAGCCAAACCGACGCCTTGGCGACGACTTTTGCCGTGAGGCGACGCCACATGCGAGGAGGACGCGGCGAGCACGACGCCACGATTCAGAAACCGCTCGGACGCCTAGGCGAGCGTCGCCTAGGCGACGCCTTACTTACCTTGCATAGGTATAAATTGTTGCAGCAAGTCGGAGCATACAACGTGGTCGGAAGACTTGTGAAAGTCTCGACCGTGAGTACTCGGAAGCTTCGACCATGAGTACTCGAAAGATTTCGACTATGAGTATTCGGAAGGACTGTTCGGATGAACAGTATTCTGCTACAGTACTCATACAACAATACTCTGCTACAGTACTCATAAAACAGTGTTCTGCTACAGTACTCGTAGAACAATGTTCTGTTACAGTACTTGGTGAACAGTGCTCTTATGACCACGAAGGCACTCGTATACGACCACGAAGCACACGGGGATGTTTGGAACACACAGATATCTGGACTCTCTGGAGGACAGTGAACTCAAGAGACAAACAGTTTTTGTGCTACCCCTTTGAATTGGTTTGCGGATCTTTTATACTGAAAAACAAGAAACTGGCCCGACATATACATCACGTCCAGCTCTTCATGACGTGCCATCGCACGTCCGAGCTATTCATGACATTCATGAATTTTCTTAACGCACGCACTAAATCTCTTAACACACACTAACCACTTAATGCACTAATGCAGTACGACTATGACCACTGTAACGTCTCGAACACATAATGCTGGTGCGACGTATTTAAGTCCTTCAGTTTGGAGCCGATCTCGTTCTTGGCGATGGCCTTGATCTTCTTGAAGAACTTGAATGTCTCATCCTTCGACTTGATCACCTCTAGCCACATGAAGCGACTGTGATCATCCACGATCAGCAAAAAATAGCGTCCACCAGTGATCTAAAAGGCGCTATTAGGCGGCCGCCTAGGCGGGCCTAGGCGCTGGGCGGAGCCCCGCCGCCGCGCTTTGGCCAAAATCGGCGAGCTAGGCGGCGAGCCCGCCTAAGCGGCCGTCGGCAGTCAAAGGCGGCCATCGGCGGAGTCAAAGGCGGGGTCTAGGGCAGACGGAAAGTGTTCGAGGGAGAGAGAGAGGCACCTGGAGATCTCGTGTCAGCTCACGGCTCACGCGTTGTCGGCCGTCGTCGTCGCCGGATCCACTGCCTCCGCCGTCGCCGCAGCCGGATCCGTCGTCGCCGCAGCCGGATCTGCTGCCTCTGCCGTCTCCGCCGCCGGATCCGCCGTCTCCGCCGCCGGATCCGCCGTCGCCGCCGCCGGATCCGCTGCCTCCGCCGTCGCCGCAGCTGGATCCGCCGTCGATGCCGCTGGATCCACTGGAGCAGCAGCGGCGTTGGGGGAGAAGGGGAGGTGGCACTTGGGAAGAAGGGGAGGCGGCGGCGGCGACATTGGAGGAGAAGGGGAGCGGGGGAGAGAGCAAAGGTGAGGGGAGGGGAGGCGTGCGCGAGAGAGAGCGGTGAGAACGTGGGGCGAGAGAGGACTGGCGGGCCGGGCGTGCGAGAGTGAGAAGCGACCCGGGGGGGAGAGAGAGAGAGAGGAGGTAAGGGAGGTAATGGGCTGGTGGGCCGGTGGGCCGGTTATATATATAAATAGTCCTCAAGATTAAATAGACTAAGAAAAAATAAAATAAAAATTAATAAACCATTAAACCTTAGTTTTAATTCCACCGCCTAGGCCCCGCCTAGGCCCTCTAGGCGCTAGGCCCCACCTCGCCGCCCGCCTAGCGCCTAGCGCCTACTTGAACACTGGCGTCCACCGCTCGGTGTGATCGGGCCACATAGGTCGCCATGAGCCAGCTCTAGGCCGTGCTCCGCGCGATATGATGAGGCATGCGTGAATGATACTCGATGTTGTTTGCCGAGGACGCAGTCATCGCAAAACTGCTGCACTCGATTGATGACGGGCATGCCCTCCATCCTCTTGGAACCCAGGTCATGTAGAGCGCGGAAGCTGAGATGGCCATAGCGCGCGTGCCAGCGCCATGCCACCTTGTTTGCCTGTGCCTTCAGGCACATGGATGCGGTCAGTTTCAGGCCAAGTGTATAGAGCCTGTTCTGTGACCGTCGCACTTGTGCCAGCAATGCTCGTTGTCGGTCGAAGATGTTAAGCTGACCATCCTCGAGTACAATCTTGCAACCACCTTCCAGTTGGCCTAGATTTATGATGTTAGACCGTAGCTGAGGAATGTAGTATACCTTCGTGAGTACTCGATGCTCCTGGTTTTTGCACTGAAACAATACGGAGCCTTTTCCGCATATGTCCACTGTTGAGCCATCACCGAATTTCACCTTGCCTTTCACATGATCATCCAGCGAGGTGAACATGATCTTTTCACTGGTCATGTGGTTACTCGCACCTGTGTCGAGGTATCACTCATTGTCGCTTGCATCGATCGGCACCACCTTCTCTTTGTTGAGGTACACTTCTTGTGTTGTGTCAATGGCCACTTGAGCAAACTCGCAATGCTCAGCCATCAGTAGCATCGGTGCATCGTCCTGCATCTGTGCCAGGTTAGTCGTTTCCTTGCGCTCGCGACGTGGCTTGTAGCAGTCCTTCGAGAAATGCCCGTAGTTGTTACAATTGTAACACTTGACCTTCGTCATGTCACGGCCGCCAGCAGACGACATAGAATCTCTGCCGTCGCGGTTACTGTTGCCACGCCCACGACCACGTTGCTTGCTGCGGCGTCGATCACCATCGCCACTTCGGTTCTTCTCGCCACTAGAAGAGCCTTCACCGTGCTCCTCCTTTTGGCGCGCGAGCCACTCCTCCGTGAGGAGTAGTCATCCTCCTTGGACGTCGGCTTCACCCTCCAGGTCGTAGCGTTTCTCCACGACCCTGAGCTTTCCCGTTAGCTCTTTAATGGAGATTGTCTTGAGGTCGACAAGCGTCTCGATGGAAATTGCGACCTGCGAGTACCATAAGGGAACAACACAAAGAAACTTTCTCATCACCCTTTCATCACCGATCTTTGTCACCGAACATATTAAGGTTGTTGATGAGCCCGGTGAGCTTTGCGCTTTGGCTTCGCACATGCGCTTAGCGCCCATGCGCATTACCTCCACGGCGTCCCATGCTTGTTTCATCGTATCCTTGACGGCAAGAGTCACCAACAACTCGGTCAGCACGGCACGAAAGATTGCCGACGACGACGCGGTAGTCGACGGCGTCTCTAGGCTCAATCGTCTTCCAGAGCCCTTGTGCCTACAAATTGACCCTTATCGGGAGGGACCATTCGCCGTAGTACTCGGCTGTGAGTACTCGGAAGCTTTGACCATGAGCACTCGAAAGATTGACTGTGAGTGCTCGGAAGCTTCGAACGTGAGTACTCGGAAGAACTGCTCGGATGAACAGTACTCTGCTACAATACTCGTAGAACAGTACTCATAGAACGTGAGTACTTGGAAGAACTGTTCGGATGAACAATACTTGGTGAACAGTACTCTTGCGACCACGAAGGCACTCGTATACGACTACGAAGCACACAGGGATGTCTAGAACACACACAGATATCTGTACTCTCTGGAGAATAGTGAACTCAAGAGAGAAACAGTTTTTGTGCCGCCCCTCTAATTGGTTTGCAGTGTTTTCTTCGTTGATCTTTTATACTGAAAAACAAGAAATTGACCCGACATACACACCACATCTGGCTCTTCATGACGTGCCATCCCACGTCCGAGCTACATGACATTCATGAATTTTCTTAACGCGCACACTAAATCTCTTATCGCACGCACTAATCCACTTAATGTACGCACTAATGCAGTACGACTATGACCACTGTAACATCTCGAACACATAATGTTGGTGCGACGTAGTTAAGTCCAACAGAATTTGGGTGCACAAGTTTGGTGCATGAAGCAAAGTCCAACATTCACTCTTTATAAAGTAATATTGATTGCCACATTGTGTTACTTTGAAATTCTGTTCCATGTTTTGTTTCATGGCTTGAACTTCTGCTTCTCATATTTTTACTCATTTGCAGATAACCACATGCAGTAGTGAAGGAACTAATAAAATTTGCTTATCAAGGGTTGATACTCGTACATTTTGCTTTGGAGTCCGAATTGCTAGGAGGAGGACTGTTGCTGAGGTTTTGCCTTTTGACTTTACTTATAAATATCATGCGGTTGAAATGATTGGTTGAAGGTGCTATTTTCAGGTTCACTTATCTCAGTTGCTTTTGTTGATTTGATTGGACTATAACCTCCTTAATAATGTGTATATCCTGATTCCTGAAATTTGAGATTTCTACATTAGCTGATTGTTATCTTTGACCTTTTCCCTGTAAATATTGTCTGGTTGGACCATAGATTTGCTCATTGATGACTGAGAATCGCACACAAAATTTGAACTATATCACAAGAATGAAATTAACAAGTTCTGTAATTCATTATAAGTCTGAACTATATCACAAAAATCAAGTTACAAATGTATGAATTGTGGTTTTTGACTTGCTTTATTTGCTCAAATCAGGTGTTTTGTTATCTTAATTATTCATTCACAAAGTTGTTTTCTCATGTCCTTCTCAAGTCTTTACAGTGTTCTATGGCCTATTGGTATACCAGTAACACCTGCTCTACCAACTCTGGTATGGTGGTTTGCTACTGGTTGGTAGCAGCTGTTATACACTTGTCAAACAGTTGTGACTTGTGAAATTTTCACTTTTTTTACAGTAAGGGTGTTTTCATCCCCAGCTGACCCAGGGTTCAAACCTGGGCAGCTGCATGCACGTCGGTGCATCCTCTACTTAAAATACGTCCCAGCCCTAAATACTGGGTAGCGAAAACTGCCAGCATATACCACTGAAAAAATGTCAGGTTGTTAAAAACAATGACAAGTGGGTCCTGGTCTCACATTTCATTGACTCATTCTCTGGTATTTTTTTTTCAAACTGTGACTTTACCCAGTGGTATGAAAGCAAATCTACCAAACTATATGTTTGGTGCTTGTTGTAGAACTAATTGTCTTTTGGGCTTCTTTCAAAATTTTGTATTGCTCACTGCTTTTAGTTTGAATTGAGTTGCTGCATTGCCTTTCTATTTGAGCCCAGTTGATATGGTTTATGCCCTTGTTAGCAACTACAATTTGTTCCCTAATTCTTCTATGCAAGCTGAACATAAATACATAATTGCTGCTGTGAAGTATTTACTCCACAGTTTTCAGAAAAATGAAAACGATACTGTATTATAGAATCACGGTTTTTTTCTATATTTATTAGCACTGTGTATATGTATTGTAACTTGTAAGTATTTCATGTCCTTGAGGATTCCCACGTGAAATACATCATGTATGCGGGAACAGTACTAATGGCTCCGCTGACCAGCAGCTGCACCACAAGGGCAGGGGAGAAGGGGGAGAGACCAAAGACTCTTGTTTATTTCTTGCTTGCCCATAACTTTTACAATAGACTTTTTTTATATAGAGAGCTCTCCAAACAAATATAGATAGGATCAATCTAAATAATATATTGCCTAACTAAGAGATAAGATACCAAACAACCTAATAGATAGATTCCTAAATAACCAATGGCTTTCTAATCCTTGCAAGGCGGTTGCTATTCATGTGCTACAATAACTGCGGTACAGTACAACGTGGGTACTGTTCACGTGAGCAGTATACCAGCCCTAGGAAGGTGCGGCTGCTGCTCCCTTGCTCCATCACATGGGCCCTAACGGGCTGGTCATGACAGTTGCTTAAATCCTAAGACTCAAAAGTCAAGTAATGGACATTGGACAAGTATGTTAGGGAGGAGTCATGTACAAATTAATTTTATATTTCCTGTTTTACAGTAGTAGAAGTATCACTTGGAATCTTTGCTGAAAGAAAAAGACCAGCATATGTTACCCTTATTTACATTGAAGAAAGGGGAATGGCTAAATGCTTTCTACATTTCATTTGGGTTGTTTCATTCCTCTACAACAATAAGTTATATTCTTAGCCAGCAAGCACTAGTTTTGTTATGTGCATTAACGCTATTATTGGTATCCAGGTTTTAAGCTTGGTCCCGAAGGAAGCTGATGGTGAGTCTTTTGAGGACGCTCTTGCTCGTGTTCGGCGCTGTGTCAGAGGTGGAGATACTACAGAGAATGCTGATAGTGACAGTGATTTGGAAGTGGTTGCTGAGTCCGTTCCATTCAACCTTCGTTGCCCTGTGAGTTCTCTTGTGCATAACAGTTAATTGTTAGTATTTTTTTGCGGGCTGGCTCAACATATATTTGTCAGTAGCGTATATCGCATTTAGTAGGCATATTCTATCGGGTTGCTAATGTTCCTTGCTCAGTTAGCTAGTAGTTTTAGGACATATAGATACTAATATTGCATCACTGGGTACTGGGTAGCGAAAATAATCATTGCAACAGGGTTTTTTTGGGGTCAAAATGTGTTTATGGCTGCCATGTTATAATGCTAAGCTTTTCTGCGATGTTTTTTATTGTGTTGTATACAAGATTTGAAATGAATGTAACTTATTTTCTAATATATTTTCAGAATAGTGGATCCAGAATGAGGATTGCTGGAAGGTTCAAGCCTTGCATTCACATGGGTTGTTTTGATCTTGAAACTTTTGTGGAATTGAATCATCGGTCCCGCAAGGTTAGATTTTGCACCCATAGATGCACATACACACGTGTATACACATCCAGAAAGTGGGAGTTTTTCTTCTTTTCAGAGCAAATTTTATTAGTTCCTTCTATATAGTGCCTTTTATGTTCTGCAACTGATAATTAATAATACCGTGCTTTTCCTTCTTGTTCCTAGTTCTTCCATATATAGTGATTTCCCACATGGCTGCAACCCACCTTTTGACATGAAGATGGTTTCATGTGTCTTGTATCCAGTCTCTCTAATTGCTCTGTTCTTGTTTTGTACAGTGGCAATGTCCAATATGTTTAAAGAATTACTCTCTCGAGAACTTGATGATTGATCCTTACTTCAATCGGATTACTTCTCTGGTAGGTCTTCATCATACCTTCACATCTGCTTCGTGTTGGATTTTGTTGCGTTTGTTGATTCTTTTTCTTTTTGACACAGTTGCGCAATTGCAATGAAGATGCCAATGAAATTGATATTAAACCTGATGGATCTTGGCGTGTGAAGGGTGATGCTGCAACTAGAGAATTATCTCAGTGGCATATGCCTGATGGCACTCTTGTTAACTCAAAGGAAGATACCAAACCTGGTGCAGAAAATGTAAATGAACTCAAGATAGAAGGCACTTCTGATGGACATAGAAGTTTAAAAATTGGAATAAAAAGAAATCCTAATGGAATCTGGCAAGTTAGTAGTAAAGCAGATGACAAGAAGCCTTCTGTGGTTGGAAATCACATCCAGAAAAGTATTTGTTTCCGAGCTCCAAACATTGTGCCTATGAGCAGTAGCCCCACCAGGAGTTACAGAGATGGGGAAGACCTGAGTGTGAACCAAGAGGGCAGTATGCATTTTGATTTATCGTTGAACAATGGTCATGAGTTTGACAGTTTTCCTCTCAATTTTGGCCAAACATACAATACAGAGGATAGATCACAGCAAGAATATAATATTGCAGATGTCATTGTTCTTAGTGATTCTGATGAAGAGAATGATGCGATGGTTTGTCCACCAATTGTCTATGACAATACTACTCCAAATGGCAGTGGTTTCCCTTTCGCCACCAATGGATCTGGATTTGCTGAAAGATACCAGGAGGATGCTGGCGTTGGTACTAGCGGCCTTGGTTTATTAAGCAACAATGCTGATGATTTTGAGATGAATAACTGGCAAATGCATTCTTATCCTCAACCGGAGCAAGGTTTCCAGTTTTTTGGGAATGATATCAATGCTGCCAATACTTTCGTTGGTTCGCATAATTCCTTAAGCATTGCACCAAACAACTATTCCCTTGATTGTAATGTTGGCGTAGAGGAGGCTTCTGTAGCTCATGATCTTCCAATTTGCCGAAATAGTAATGAAATACATGGAAGCTTGGTCGATAACCCATTGGCTTTAGCTGGCGATGATCCTTTGCAAATTTTTCTTCCTCCAAGTCAACCTTCTTCTGTCCCCCTTCAGGAAGAGCTGAGTCAGCACGTTAATGCACCAAATGGGGTTCAGTCTGATGATTGGATATCTCTTACACTCGCGGCAGGTGGAGGTGGTAACGAAGAGTCTGCACCTGCTGACGGTTTAAATTTACAGCCGCAAATTCCGTCAAAAGAGACAGGAGTGGAACCATTAATTGATGCTGGTTTGTCTCTCTTTTATGAATATAGTTATTTCCTTTTGTGACATTTTTTTTGGAATGGACTAGTTTATGGCCAATTACAAGGCATGCACCATTTCAGCAGCTTCAGATCATAGAGCTCTTTAAGTGCCTGTGACTTTTATCTTTTGGCTGAAATGGCACCGTAGCGACTGTTAGCTTTTTTCTAAGATAGTCAATTAAAGAAACAACAACAAAGCCTTTTATCTCAAACAAGTTAGGGTAGACTAGGAATGAAACCTTCTTAAGATCAAAAAGATATGAGTCTTGAAATTACTTACAATATTAAAACCCTAAGCTGTACAACCTGCTATCTGAGCCAAGAGCCTAAAGCACTGCCCCTAACTTTTTTATGGTTTCGCGACATGGGTCGCTAACTTCCATGCACTCCTATACAAAGCTAATTCTTTAAATACATTCCAATCCCTCAAGTCTTTTTTAACTGTTTCCTCTCACGTCAGTTTTGGTTGATCTCTGCCTCTTATTACATTTTTAGTATGTCTTAAAATTCCACTACGTACCGGTGTCTCAGAAGGCCGTCGTTGTGATGTCCGAACCATCTCAAGCGATGTTAGACAAGTTTCTCTTCAATTGGTGCTACCCCCACCCTATCACGTATATCATTATTGCGGATGCGATCCCGCCTTGTATGACCATAGATCCACCGCAGCATCCTCATCTCCGCTACACTCATTTTCTGAATATGTTGTCTTTTAGTCGTCCAACATTCTGCACCATACAGCATTGCGGGGCTGATCGCCATCCTATAGAACTTACTCTTTAACTTTTGAGGGACTTTTTTGTCATACAGGACACTAGATGCTTAGCGCCATTTCACCTACTCCGCCCTTATCCTGTGTCTCACGTCTTCATCAATCTCACCGTTCTACTGTAGCATCAATCCCAAATAACGGAACGTGTCATTCTTAGGCACTATTTGTCCATCCAATCTAACATCTCCATCATCTACCCTAGCACCACTGAAATCATACCTTATATACTCAATTTTAGTCCTACCAAGTCTAAAGCCCTTCAATTTTAAGGCATATCAACACCATTATATCTCTACTGATAACGCAAAGGAAAAAGGAGAAAAAAAACCGCATTAAGAAACCAACGTATTCCAAACAGCTTTTGGCTTCTAGAAGCCAAAAGCCATTATTGTTTGGAACAGGCCTTAAACTGCAAATAGGGATACTAATTGATTAATTTAAAGCTGATCTTACACATAATGTAAACCTTAAGTGTCAACTTTGTCCTTTTGTCCCACTTTTTAGATTTAAACAAACCTTTTCCTTCTTAAATAGGAGAAAATAAGCCAAAGTTTGTTCTTTCCATATAGGTTACTGCAGTCAAAAAAAATCCTACTTTCTTAACCCAACATCATTTATTTCTTTCAAGGAGAGAGTGAGGGGAACAGCTTATACTAGTCTAGTTATGCTTAAGTGATACACTGAAAAGCGCTGTCATTCCTCTTCTCTTCATTTTGAAGGAATGACAATGATATATTATCCAATAGGGAAAAATCTCTATAGATGCTTATGGAAAGGGTGATCTGCAGTGTATGTTCACTTACATTTACTGCTACTTTTATTTGATAGTAGGAGAGTATCAGTTGATCATCTGAGTTGTAAAGAAATAAGCTCCACTCTGTTTCAACATTTTGTAGTATGAATTGAACTGGGTTTTGATATTTGTAACCTTCTAGCCTTTTGTCCACTAATGGTTATTGTTGTGTATTCCCACCAGCGTCATCATGTATTTATCTGCAAACCATAATTGGTACTATTTAGTTGGCCCATAATACTGAAATAATTCTTTTTCCCCTAATTGCAGCTTCTGCACTTCTGAGCACAAACAATGACAGATTTAGTGGCGCTAATTTAAATCCAAGAAGGATTAAAAATATATTTTCTCATCCTCGCCAGCCTCGGTCTGTTAGGCCTCGACTTTGTTTATCAATAGATACTGATTCTGAGTAGCTTGGGACATCATAATGGGATAGCTGAGTTTGCATTAATTTGGCAAGGCTGCCTTCCAGAAATCTTGATTTTTTTACTGAGGATTATCAGGTACTTCTGGTTGATGTAAAGAGAAACACCAGCATAGATGCTTTGTTGCCTCAACCTGGTGTACAAACTTTCAAGTGTTCCATATGATCCAAGATGGATCTGCATAGAGGACATCTGATGGTGAGCATGATCAACCAATCAATCATCTCTTTATGTAGTGTTTTATGCGTTCAACTTTTTCGTCAAGCAGTCGTTGTTTTTATGGGATTCAAGTGGTTAATTTGTAATTGAGCATGTTCTTTAGAAAAAAAACATGGAACGGAAGATCTTTTTCTATTCATTACTTAAGAATGACTCCCCGTACGGTCTGCTCGCAAAACATAATATGAAAGTTTTGAAATAAAACAGGATAAATAGAAGCAAAGTAAATCTGCTGCTATTTTTTTATTAGCACAACATGAAGGGGCTAGATACATTCCTCGGAAGATTATTTATGCTTGGCTTTGCTTCTGAACTTCCGTAAGTTAGCCTGTTAGGTAATATTTTTGAAATTTAGTTGGTAGCTTTGGTTAGTACATCCAAAAGAAGACACTGTCAGTGATCTCTAATCTTGGATTATTCTGACATAGCTACCCTTTCAGGATCAAAGGAATAGAGAGGACTAGGAATTAAATGGAAGGGAGTAGTAGGAAATGAGTGATTAGCATAAGCTGAGATATCATATATAACACGACATTTTGATAAACAGCGGTTATATGTGAGGAGAAGTATGCCTGTCCCATCTGTTCTAGAAGCAAAAATTAATACAGTTTTCTGACATCGGCCTCAATGTCTATGTAAGCAGTATGATTCTTATGAGAAGTAATTCAAATTTCAAATAAGCAGTATCTATCTGATCTTTTGGCACGATATGAATCTTATTTAGGGCGTCTCCAACAGCTGGCTATTTAGTTAGCTAGATCTGATGTGGTAAGGAAAAAGTAGGAGAGAGAGTAGTCACTAGCGACGAGCAAATAGCTGATCTATTTCACGTAGTCCAAGAACATGAGAGAGGAGCATGTGGGTCCAACAGTATAAAATAGTCTTTGCTTTTGTCTCTCACCTCCACGTCTGACTATATAGTTAGTACTAACTATTACCATTGGAGATGCCCTTATAAGAAGAATGCCCCCAGTTTCTTATGCTATTGTATTCTTGAAGACCAATAGATGAAGCCACTAGGTGAAATAGCACAGAAATTCATGAGGGTTCTTATGAGTTTGTCCATATATTTATTTATCTGTGCATTTATTTATTAGAGATCACTAATGTATTTCTCTTTCTGTCAGGTTGGTATAGAAGATTTTCTAACTGGGAATCGATGCTTAATGCGGCTACTGGAGCAGTTTGTACATTTTTTCCTCTGACTTTTACTGGATATAAGGAATAGGAGGGGTCATCCCTGGATGCTAGACAAATACATGTGAATGTTTGTGTGTACTATCATTGTATTTAGGGTTTGGGGGTCCTAATTTAGATGTTTATTACCCTGATATTTGATGGAGAATAAATTATTCCTGGAGTGGCGGTCAATAAACAGAGCCCTTCGGTTTTACTTCAGCAACTGTTGATTCATTTGTGCTTTGCAAAGCATGTAGTGCTAGATGTGTTGTCTGAGTTCCCATGCCGGCATGTTCTAAGTTGTACCAAGAGTCGTGGTAAGCAGGGGATTAATCATCTCGCCTCAACATGGCAAGAGATGTTTCACCATCGCCTTTAATGGTAAGCATAAACTTTTCTACCTTCTCGTTGAAAGTGTTGCGATGGTTTTCTGGGTCAGGCCTGTTCATTTTCCACTTTTTTGCTTTTATGGAATTTATATACAGATCTGTCCGGTTGTGCCCTCGAAAAGAGTTTGCACTCGGTTTTGTTGGGATTAGAAAGCTTGGGCACCTCTTATCTACATGCATCGGTTGTTTTTTTTGTTGACGTGTTGCTTCATTGAACTGAGGTCGTACGACAATAGTGCGGTGTGGTTCTCTGAGCTGGTTCAATTGTGAACTGGAGCGAGAATGTTATCACCAGTAAGTTTGTCATGTGTAGGTGTCGGCAGTGCATGCTCCTGTCAGTCGGCAATGGGTAGCTAGATTGTCAAATTTGGATGCCCTCGTCGTCCTGTGGTATTGGGAGCGTTGCATTGGTTGCTGGTGGCTCCCACGCACGTGCGAAGATTTTGATTTCTTCCGGGGCGGGCTATGGCCTATGGCTTTGAGATCGATACATGTGTATTTATCAGGGCGGTAATCTCGTGATGAAAAAGGGGTTAGTACGTGCTTGCAAAGAGTGGATTACCTGATTTATTACTACTTGCACTCGTACCGGAACCTTCCTGAATCATGTACCATCACCGCATATGAATAATGAATATGATCCGACGTGCGTCATATGGTACCTTTACAAGTGATTGAAACCAGAGACTTCGACACCCGTTCAGAAATAGGGAAAAAGAAGGGGTTGGCTTGAGCTTGAGAGTACAAGTCTGTTTCTGTGCAAAGTTGTCGGGAGCTACTGCGCTAGGCAGCATCGGCATATGGTGATGGCATGGGAAAAGAAGCAGCAGTGGTATGGTGCTTGCTTTGATGCAAAGCCTCCCTTCTTGTTTCCTGGCTTGAGTTGCCTCCCTCTCTCTCCTCTCCCCTGTTGGCAGTCGATCGATTCCCCTCCCTCCCTTGATCATGATTCATGAATAGCACTTGTAGATCTCGAGAGGACGACTATCACTAGTCTCTAGTACTGCCACACTAGTCCTATGCAGATTAATTAACTTCCACTCTGCAGGTCAACTTATGGGCAAAGCGTGTCACATCTTGCATGCATGTTTCCACGATGCACGATCAGCTGCATTATGAGCTTTTAGTTATGGCTGCAACGGGAGCTACAAGTGCTTATTTGGATTCTCTCGTCATGTACCGAGTAGCTAATGTTTCCATGTCAAACCTCTTAGGGCCTGTTTGGAACAGAGAAATTTCACAGGAATTTTGCAGGAAACAGTTCAATTTCCCGCAGGAATCGGGAAAAATTCCCGCATTCCAAACAGGACCTTAGTTCTCTCAGTTTCCCCACGGCCCCCATGTACTGGTAGTAGCAAATTAGTACTGCACTAGATGTGAAGCCTGCCTCTTGCTAATAGTACTGCACCTTCCTCTGTAGAATTCTATCCGTGTAGACCGTCCAGTGTAGTGCTGCTAAAAGCAGAAACATTACCGATTTACGGTCTTACTTTTTCCTACCCAGAAATCCAGAATGAACGGCGACGATACAAACGGGGAGCTGTAACTTTCGCGAGAGCGATGGATGTCGGGAATTCCCTTGGCACAAGGCATTTTTGCATCCCAAACATGGACATGGTTACCGCTTGCATCTTGGCACTGGTCACTAGTAATTGGCTGTGCTTAAGCCTTCCAGGGTCACTGCTCTCTACGTCTCGCACTCGCTGTAGGTGTAGCGAGCAGTAAGGCACTGTTGTAGCTGACCCCAAATGCATTGAAGTTGCACATTGTTAGCTGGAAGCAACAAGCAAATGTGCAAGTCCTGCCAACTTCCAAGGCGAAGGACAAGCTCATTCATGGCAGTTGTATCTATCGATCCTAGTTTTTGTTTTTGTCATGGAGTATACTGTTATAGTAGTCGACTACTAGTAGTATAGTACTAGTACTATAGATGTCTGCATTAAGAGACGATTCATGATTATTATAGCAGCTAAACAACACTGGCACCATGAGAAGATTTACAGCTTGATTTGGTGAGCTTCTATATATACAAGCATCTTTGCCCCGAGACGTGAATATTACCGACAAGAAATTACAGCTTACAATTCTAAATTAATAATAGCACACCAAAAGGAAAATTTTACTGCGGTATATGGAAACCAAGTTGGGCCCCACCTGCTCAGTGACCGGTCAAAGCCACCGGACCAGCGGCGGCCGACGGCGCCGCGTGCCTCCTCCGCCCGCTGCTCCCGCCGTTGGCCCAGAAGCACCCGGCGGTCGTCGCCTCAGCCTCAGTCCCCGCCGCCATCTTCGCCACCGCCGTAGTCGCCGGCTCCGACTTGCACCTCGGCAGTACCAGCGGCCGCGCCGACGAGCACCGCATCTCTTCCTCTTCCTCTTCCTCCTCGTCGTCTTCCCCGACCTCTTCTTGCTCCTGCACGACTACCACGTCTTGCGTCTTGTCGTCCTCCCTTTCCACCGCCACCTTCTCCGCCTTACGGGGAGAGGGAGATGCTGCCCGAGGCGCTGCGGCGATCTCCACCGCCGCCGTGTCCTTGGTCGGTGACGGCACGGCGACGGGGAACCTGGAGGTGAGCGGGGACGAGCGGTTCTGCGGCGCGGAGCGGCAGCGCATGAGGAGGAGGGCGTTCTTGGGCGGCGTCGTGGTCGCCGACGACACCAGCTTCGCCTCCCCCTCTTCGTCTTCCTTGTCATCACCACCATTGATCCCCAGCTCCTCCGCCTCGTCTCTCTCCACCGATCCGAAGACCCCCGCTGCCACCTCCATCTCGTCCTCCTCGCCGTGGTCTCTTCTCGGATCTGGCGGCTTCGGTGCCGCGGCGACGGGCACGTCCCTGCTGCTAAACACCCACGGCGACCGGCGGCTCCGCTCCACCTCCGGCGACGGCGCCTTGGGCCGGCGCCTCCGGTCGAAGTCGAACAGCCCGCCGCAAAGGAACGCCTTCTTGAGGCACCGGCAGTACCCCTTGGTCTTCTCCAGCGGGGATGCCTTGGGAGGCGCCGCCGCCCCCGCCCCCTTCTTGCCTTTCTTCCCCTTGCCCTTGCGCATCCGCACCTGCCCAATGCAGGTCACCTTGGGCGACGAGGGCTCCCCGTCCGCGGCCGCCGCCGCACGCCCGGCGCTGCGGCCGCGGGAAACGAACATGGGCGACGTGGCCGGCGCGCGGCGCGAGCGCGCCCCCCGGCGGCTCTTGCTGAGCAGCAGCCGCGCCAGCCCCGGCGGCGCCGGCAGCTGCTTCTCCGCTTGCCCCGGGCTGGCCGCCGGCGGCTTCATGGGTGCCTCCCGCGCGCGAGCGTACACGGAGAGCTAGCAGTGGAAGGCTCGCGAGTGTTCCGCCTCGCCGCCTACGAAGCGGCGAGCTTATAGGCGCGGGTAGATTAGCGGGGGCGCAATGATTACCCGGCTGCTAATTGCGGTTAGTGCTTCGTAATTAACGCTGCTTAGCGGGGGGGCGTGTGTCTTAGGATTCGCTTACCTGCTTCGTTGATGTGGACCTGGTCCAGTGGACCAGTCCATGTAAGGTGGTGCATTGGATTGGATTGTGATGTGATGGATGTGCCCCTGTCTGTGATGGTGTTGGCTTCATTCTTGCTTACGATTGCCGCAGTTCTGTCCATTCTTTCTTTATTAAAGGGCCTATAGTAGTTTTATTTAGGTGGCAGAAGACGGAAATGAGGCTATGGCACGTGGGTGTGCTCTGATTTTTATTTCTCTTAATTATTATTATTATTTATCGGACATGTCTCGCTGGTTTAGACTTCTGCTCTTGATTTTTCTAGTTTTGTTTTTAAGCTTTTTTTGTTTTTTCTCATATTTCTTTATATCATCCATGATAAGATAACATTTTTCTATTTTTAAATTTTTTAAATTTAATTATACTGAAAAAACTAGCAGCAGGTACAGCACAAAAAAAACTTCAAATAGTGAAAAAAAACAAAAGCCACAAATTTAAACCTAAATCGGCACACCAGGTACCATAGCAAAAAAAAAGAAACCACTCCATTCTTGCTTAAAATTGCTACACTTCTAACCATTCTTTCTTTATTAAAGGGGTATAGTTCTATTTAAGTGCCAAAGTAGCAATTGAGGCATAGGACCTGCTCCAGCAGTACTTATTTGAGGTTCAACTTTTAGCTTTTATCTTTTTAATTTTGTATTTTTTTTTGCTTTTTTATTTTTATTTTTCTCTTATTTCTTTGCATTGTTGAGGCTTTTTGCACTATAACTGTAGTTAGGTTTTTTATTGTAATTAAATTTAAAAATAAAAAGGTTATGTCATTAAGGTCAATGCAAAGGAATAAAAAAAGAAAAGCCAAAATGCTAGAAAAGATAAAATTAAGAAGCTAGAAACTAAAAACTTAACCCCACTGAGCACTCTTATGATCTTTTTTCCCTTTTTTTTGTTTTTCAGCAACTTTTAATTTTTAACTTCTCTCAATAATCACTATTTATTATATTAATATGCCGCAACCTAAAAACAACAGGTTTTACATCGGCAATGCTGAATTATTTTTTTAAGAAAAAAAATTTGTTGCTTAAAAGAAATCACACGCACAGTGCATGAAGGGATTCACTGTTTCATTCCCACGACGTTCACTGATATCTGATCCGGACATTTACTACGGTTTCGTGGGCTTATCTTGGAGGGGACCCACGGTCAGCCCATGGGGCGGCCCACACTGCCCAGTCGATTCTCTCCTCTCCTCTCCACTGCTCTGCTCTGCTCGTTGGGAAGAGTGGCGGTGAACATGAGTTGTACTGCAACAACGACAGGAGAGTGATGGATGTGATTTGGCTGAGGATTCTTTCTTCCTCCCTTTGCTCCCCATCCTTCCGCCCTTTTCCTCCGCTTTCTTGATGATTCCCACACACACTGGTCGCCAACAGAGCTCATTTCGCATCCATCCATCCATCCATCCATCACAAGAAAATCAGATGCTACTGATGGACCAACACTCCTGCAAGAGCATTACAGGCTCGAACAAAATGAATGTCTTGCTTGGGTGGATAAGACCTTAATGCAAGGCATCTTCTGTATTCAGATATGAAACATTGTTAGTGTTTCTCTCTGAAAAAAAATGTAGAGAAATTGTTTTCACTCATATATTGTACTTTCCATTCATCTGTATTTCGTACTCCTATATATTTGAGCAAGAGAGACACACATGTATGAACCTTACTCAGGTGCTAAGGGTTCGCATAGCGTTGAGATTTCTCTCATTTTCCTCGATCAGATGGAGGCATGGAAACGATAGAGTTTCAGGGGGGCATTGCACGAGTGGTCAGTCAGCCATGGCAGCTTTAAGTTCAGCACTCTCTCTCTCTCTCTCTCTCTCTCTCTCTCTCTCTGTCCTCTCTCTCCTCGTTGTTTGGTTGCAGCAAACCTTTTCGTTATGCAAAACCAAATGTGTTTGTGCGTGTGTGCCGTGGTCAGTGGATGCTACTGATTGTTTAATTATTTGCTGTCAGGAGAGCAAGCTGCGTCGTGTGTGAGCTCTGAGCTGTTGCCATGTGGAGCTCCTTGTCTGGGGATCTCATGTGTAGTGTATGTGCTTACATAGATCCTGATCTGAATTATCTTTCTTCCTGTTGCCTTAAACAACACACAAGTATATATCCTCCCTCCCCTCCTAGTAGTGCTTCCTCACCAAGCAACTTGCATTGTAGGAGAGTTTAGAGAATCTCTTATCTGAATTTACATTTAGAATGCTTCGAAAGATCGAGATTTAGAAACAAGCAACCACCCTATTACATGTACATTCTTCTTCCTTTTATCCTTCTTACGCTTCAAAAATGGACGGCTACAGTCCGTTTGGCATAGGAAAATACTGTAACTAATGATTCAGGCCCGCTCAAAACGGCTTAGACTTCTGGCTTATTTTTCACTATTCAATCGAGTTTTTTATGGTTCTTTTTTCCGTATTCGTTTGTACTGTCTGTGATAGGCTAACATGTGTTTTTATTTTTTATTTTTTTAAAATTTAATTATGTCAAATAAGCAACCATCAGCTACAGTGCAATTTCAGCCAGCTACAGTATTTTTCAACCATAAGCCACTAAAAAAAACCCCCTTTTGTGCACCCCCTCAACAGGACAATGACCTTACGGTGAAATTTACTTTTACGAAGCGCAATGTACTATAGCAATGCTCTTTGAATCACGGCATGCAAGGTCACTGCAAATACATACATCACATGAACGAGGGACCAAATTAAGAGGTAGGCAACACAAGAGTGCCAATTCAAGATGATCAGCATGGGGCCATGGATTCCAAAGGATCCAAGAACAAGTGGGTTACGTTGGAATGGATCGATCGAAGGGCTCTGCATGCGATGAAACATCTCGATCGGACATGGTACTGGTTATTGCTTTTGGATAATGCATGGATGCATGCATGCATCGAAATTATATAGTTGCAACTTATATGGTTGTACGTGCACAGCACAGTACGCACGACCCATAGGGGTGTGAGCCCATCGGGGCCACGGCCAGTACGTTTTGTTGTGCTGCTAGCAAGGCAATGTCACGAGCCATATCTGACATACATACATACATACACGGCACGACCAAACTTTTCTTCTTTGGCAACCTTTTCCTCCTGTCTTTTGGATGTCGTTCGATGGAGAGGCCGGGGGAGAGACGCATCTTCTTGTTCTTATATGTGTGCTCTTCTTCTTCTTCCCGGCCTTTGCTTCACTGATCTCTCCTCTCATGAGAAGACCTCACATACTAAAATCCAGTAGGGTTTTAAGTGAAGGGATCGGGTCCGCTCGGTTGAGCTGAAAAGCTGTGGTTTATGACTGAAATTGCACTGTAGCGGCTGAAATTTCATTGTAATTGAAGGTGGCTTATTGGCATAATTAAATTTTAAAAAATTTAAAAATAGAAAAAAAAATATGCTAGCTCATCACGGACAACGAAACGAATACGGGGAAAAAGAACCGGCAAAAAAGTTCAGAAAAAGACGAAATTTATGAATAGTGAAACATAAACCAGAAGCTGAAGCCGAAACGAGCGGAGCGATATGGCAATGCACTTGAATGCACACTTTTTGGGTAGCCTTGGTTCTATTCTTTTGTAAATAAATGAGTACAAGTTTCCCTCTTTTATTTTTAAGAAGATGATTAAGTTTCAACAGTACTCTACAAAGGATTAAATAAAATCAAGAAAGAGCCAAGAAAAACTGTTCTAGCTAGGTTTCAAATAAAATCTGTGGCATCACTAGCTTTGCTGGATAATTGCAGAACAGACACCCAAGAGCCTTGCCATAGAGGATGATAAGGATCAAGTAGTAGTACTAGTACAGTAATAAGGCTGGTGAGATTGTACATGTATACAAGTAAACGATGCACAATTGCAGGCACAGATGGATCGAAGGGTGGTGGGACACGTCAAAATAAATGTGTGGGACTTGGTACTGGACATGGCCATGGAACATGCATTATCCAAATAGCCTCTTTCCTGATGAGAGGATAAAAAAGTCTAGACCATTCCCAAAAAAAATCTTAATTAAAAAGTTCTTATTCTGTTTATTAGAAGTTGTGATCGGTTGATTCGGTTCGGCTGAAAAGCTCATGGCTTATGGCTGAAAACACTGTAGCTGACTGAAAAAAACACTGTAGCTGACAGAGGCTTATTTAGCATAATTAAATTTAAAAAAATTAAAAATATAAAAAATATGTTAGCCCATTACGTATAATACAAACAAATACGGGAAAAAAAGAACCGGCAAAAAAGCTCAACAAAAAGCCAAAAATTCAGAAAAGATGAAACTTATGAATAGTGAAAAATAAGCCAGAAGCCAGAAGCCGAAGCCGAGTTGATCAGGGCCAATTTGCTGAAATTCTCATTATATTGATAATCATAACAACACAAAACTACTATACTACAATCTATTTACATTATAATTGTTTGGAATTAATTCAGGAATTATATACTCCCATCGTCATAAAAGAATATTGTTTTGGATATGTACTGTCAAACTTTTTAAACTTAAGTTGATGATATTTTTCAATATGTAGATTGAATACATAAATTTTTTCTGAAAAAGAACTTTCATAATATTATACGTTTATTAGGTTTTATAAATCTATTGTAATAAAAATTAGTGATCAAAATTATGTTTTATAAATGTATCTCATGTGCAAAATAACATTATTGCGTTATTAGTTTCAGAATGGAACAAAACATCAAGCACACTGAACATAGATTTTTCTAGTACGATTTATTTTTTGTGGAAAGTAGGGGCCTGGACATCTTCCTATTACAACTATCAACTTCTCTATCTTTAAAATCATTTTTTTAGACTCGTCCCTGTTCAAAATGAGTGTCCTGGAAGGAGAGGCAGGAATGGTTGGCGTAAGGGGGTGTTTGGTTGCCAGCCACACTTTGCCACAGGTTGCCACGCCTAAGGTTAGGCAAGTTTGATCAACTTAGCAGCTGTTTGGTTGCAGCCACAGTTGTGGCAAGATTCCCTTCCAGCAAACTAGGTCCCACGCGTCAGTGACTCAAAAAAGTGTGGCAAGATTCCCTTAGGCTTGCTAAGGTGTGGCAAAGAATTTGAATACCTCAACTTAGGCAAGTGTGGCAATTTTTGTTGGCAAATGATGGTAAAGTATGGCTAGCAACCAAACAGCCCCTAAATCTTTGACCAATAAAAGCAAGACAGGAAATCGTCCAACTAAATTATTAAGCTAAGCCAACTGTAGAGCATAGGATCCTGAAGTTTTTCTCCACCCTCCAATACTTCTCTACTTCTCTGTGCCTGCCCTGAACAAGATGTCATTGGTTGATGAGACAACCGAGAGGACGCAACATCAAAAGCTCTCACCTTTTGTCCACCACCACCCATACGGTTGGCGAACTTTTTAAATAATATATTTTTATTTATATTATATATATATATATCACCGTTTTAATTAATTATATAAATAACCTTCTGACGTCATTTAGATCTCTGTCGCTATTTAAAATAACGATAATTCTAAATAGAGTTCTGCGTAGCAGTCAGCAGATCTATGTCACAAAATGAATTAACGATAGAAACTTTATTGACAATTGATCCAACGACAGAGATCTATCGTTAACCCAATTAGCGACAGAGCTTCCCAATTCAATTGACAACAGACCCTCTATCGCCAATTCAATTGGCGATTCTATGTGGAGTCCTACGAAGCAATCAGCAATCTCTGTCGTCAAATGAATTAACGACAGAAATTCTATCGCTAATTGAACCGACGATAGAGGTCTGTCATCAATTCAATTGGCGACAGAGTTTCGGTTGCCATCGCCAATTCAATTGGCAACAGAGGCTCTATCGCTTTTTTTGTTTTAGTAGTTTTAAAATAATAGCAAACTATTAAAGAGAGAATTTGACTAGTGTGTCTCAGGTTGCATTCATAATTGTTGTTTAAATAAACCATTTCAAATCCAACATAACATTATATAATAAAGGTGTGAATTACACGACACGTATGATTTGGTTAGGTGCATTTTTTTGCCTTACTACTCCTATGATACAAATGGCAATATATACGAACCATCAACCCGAACTACATATAAGATATATATGCACTTTTTAAAATTGAAAACACTAGGGGATGGAAAAGAAGTTAGACTTATGGTCAAACATCCTACGCATTAGGGTCCATTGGTACCTTTCCCTTATCTCCCCTGCAAGCGCGGGCTTTGGCTTTCATTGATCTCCGTGCATGAAACCCAATACTCATCTTCCTGGTTCGTAGGCTTGCCTGAGTCCAAAATAACCTCATGTTCAGGAGGAGCATCGGGGCCATCGGCACCTTTCTTGTGTCTTCCCCCTCTTGGGGTTTCCCTTGTCCTCCGGGGTGTAAGGTTTCCAACGAGTGAAGTTCTTGGGCACCACTGCATAGTTAAGCACATATTTTTGCTGGATGAATGCCCTGTCATGTTGTCAATTCACTGAGAAAAACTGATGAGAGTTGTCAAATCTTGAGATAAGCTAGTGCGAGTTGTTAAATCACTAAGAAAAGCTGGCATGTTATAGGACGTTCAGTCCAAAAAGGGGGCAATATCAATAGTATGATGCAGTAAATGATGTGTTTTAGTTACACAGTCAGGCCATGAAGCATCAATCATAGCTACGCCTACAGTACGAACGGCAAGACATATGACCCAACCAACCTCACTACAACTAAGATATATGTGTGCCTTATGGAATGTAAACAACATGATGGTTGTAGATCTAATAGGGTTTGTGGGCGAACTCCCCTAAGACAAAAATGGAACACTGTAGGGCACCCACATGGAGTGGCGATTGTCAGGGTGGTGTGGATATGGCTAGTTGTCATGGTAGTGGTAGGTGCAATTGTAGCTCGGGTTAGAGCAACAACTGTACGGGTGGTAGTTGCTGTCGAGATGAACCACCTCATTGTTGTTTCTCTCCCTTATCCTCTGCCTACAAAGCTCATCGTTGTTCATCCCCACAGTATAGAGCTCCTCCCGCAGCTCTTCTAGGGGGATTTGGAGAGTGTAGATGTAAACCCAAGCAAGTATTGGATATAGTTGATCCACCCACTCAGTGAACTTGCAATCCGCTGTTTGCAAGGAAGACAAGGCGATTACAAGCGATGCATGTGTGGAAGTATAGATAGGAAATGAACTACTTATCATGAACAGAGGGCAATACAAGAATCGATGTCCTAGTGATGTCATGTGATCCAAAAGGCGGTGTATCACTTGCACTAGATCGACAACCCCTCTGGTGCATGATAGCCAACGATGTTAGTGGTGTATGGCCTCTAGATGACACAGTCATCCGTCGGCTAGTCAAACATGGTGTCGTACTCAAGGTATGATGCGTGCAAAGTTACTGAACTAAAAATGGGCTGCAAAAATAGAGATTGGTGCATATATTAGTAAGTTCAGTATGAATGTATTGTACGAATCACTACAGAAGGAGGAAACTAGCCCGTCAGTGACACCAGAAGGTCCCATGATAGGACGATCCACATCATTGGCCGGTACCACGTACAAGGCCGAGCCATAAGGACCCAGCTCGATATTTGGGTGATTGATCTGGAAGCACTCGAACGACCACAACTATAGTAGGAGTAGGCATTCAGAGAGTGTGGCATGCTATGGGATGTCATCCAACTGTGTCTGCTATCTGCCTGGCGTACTGGATTATGTGCTTGTTCACGCTATCCCATTGGGAAGAGCAAAACATGACCCAACTGAAGAACTAAATGTTGGGACCAGATTTCCTAGATCTAAACCCACTGTACATTACCGTACTAGTTCCATATCAAAACTAGTGCACACAATTGAACAGTGATGAATACATAACCAAGCAATGCTTTATTACAATAATAAAGAGTACTGGCCTTATGGCCATATATTACAACTGAGGTTACAAGACCTCTCAAACTTACAAAACGTAGTGGAAACAAAATAAAACTCTGAAGATGACCCATCGATATGCCACAAGTAATTGACTGGAAAAATACAACCTAGTACTTCGGCCATCCTTCATCGAAGCCACAAGCGTAGTAGTCGTAGACTCCTTTCACGTCTTCATATTCCTCTGAAATTTGTGTGAGTGTAGCATGTGAGTACATAGAGTACCCCCACAACTAAACTTATGCATTCATGGTTTTTACTGGAACATTGGAGTGTTTCGTCTTATACTGAAACATCAACTAAACTTTGTGTATTTATTATGTTACAGGTGCTATGGTGCGTCGTGCAGATACACTGAGGACGATTGGGAGGATGTCAGCTCATACATTGGAAGGAACCCCATTCTGTACAATGTCCTGATCGATAGGCTGATTAAGGTTAATCTGGATAAGCCCTATATAATAACGGAATCAGGTAACCTTTTTTTGAGATCTGCAGTACTACTTACCTACGTGAGCCATGCTCGAGGCATCTCTACTTCTGGTTTATTCAAGAAAGAAACGATTGGAGTCTTGAAGAACCTGGGTGTTCTTGGGCTAAAGGATTTTGAATACAATGCTCATGGTACAAGTGTACAATTGGATAATGCCTTGAGAGGATCTGACTATGATGAAGTGAAGGAGTTCCTGATTGCTTTGCTTAAGGAACAACATGGCGATGACATCATGGAGCATGTGCTGGAAGATCTTAAAGATTTATTTGATTTAATGGGAAGTGTGAAAAATAAAGTTCATGAAGGATTAGTTGTCCATCATCCTTCAATGCTGGAAAAGGAAGCAAGAGGTTTACTTATGTTGGATTGTCATAGAATTCTTAGACAAGAGATGCCTTTGTTAAATGCGGCATCAGAGGTGGAAGCTGAAAAAATTTTGAACTTGATGCCTTACTGCAGCTTCGAACCTGAGGAATGGACATCAATCGTAGATAAGCACCCGATGTTGCAGTCCTGGATACATAGGAGGAAACAACAACAAGGGCAAGATTTCCAAGCCGATGGAGCAGGTCTGGTAGATGTCCATAGACATACTGTTGTGCACGCCATCGAAAAGAATATGCTCAGACATCTCCGAAACTTAAGCAAAGACCAAAAATTGAGTAGGTAGAAGAAACAAAGTTTGAACAAGGTACCCTACACTATCCTGGATGTGATTGATTTGCTGCACTACATGCTCCCACAATACCTCCACGGGTCACTAAAGGCCTTCCAGGGTAGATCCATGTTGCACAAGCTGAATATGAAGAGTCGTTTCTTATTACCAACATCTTATAAGTGAGGTTAATTACCAGCCCAATCTTCTCTAGTTTGTTTGCGTTGGAGAAAAATGACACCAGTGGATGGTAGGATGACCATGGAAATCTTTTTGTTGTTTCCACCTTAAGATGCTATGTGAACTTGTTTATTGAGGCATAAAGAAGAAAGGCAACAGGTGTTTAAGAAAGCCGTGAATCTTATCTGGTTTGTTTTGTTGACACTGTGTTATATGTGTTTTGTCACTTAGAACTAGTGGGTTCAAGGTAGCACCATAGCGGTAGTTTGAAGCTTGGTTGTGTTTGATGGTGTTTTGAGCTTCTTCAGCACATATGTCTCTTTCTTATCTGCTATTTTCATATCAAAACACTGCCATGTTAGGGTGATCTTTTGATGTTTACATGTCAATATGATATCTTCCTAGCTCTAAAAAATGTTAGGGTGATGTTCTGATGTTTTCATGTTAGGATGATAACTTTTTATGACCGTTAAGATTGACCGCCCAACCAATCTTTTGTTTTCCTGGATGACCATCTTTCTGTGCGCAAGTATTCAATCTGCAACGAGGACATGCTACCTCGTCTTGTGTCAACATGTTTATTACTTGAGTTAATGGATATGCCAATGTACCAGTTCAATGCTTGTATTATTAACAGTGTGTTACTTCCTTACAATGGCGGATTTAGGATTTTATGAATGGGTGTTCGCTAACTACATTGTGTTACATTTTTTAATATATATACTTATATTGGTTTATAAAAACTGAAGATAAAAGTCACATTTCTAAGTCTATTTAAAGTCAATAACACTAAGAAATTTGCAATAATAAACTAATACTAACACTTTATTTGGTGGCAACACAATTACAACTTTTTAGAGTAAAACTATTACAACTTTAATTGACAACACAAGTGTGCACTTTGTTTTTAAATATATATTAACTTTAACCCACTTCTTTTTTCTTATTTTCTATGTTAGCATATTAAATGGTGTTTTTTCACACACATAGAAAAAGTAGTACATATTTTTGTTTTTGACATATGTTGTCTCTATTTATGATTTACCTCTCTCTAAGAATAACAATTAATATGGGCACTTTGACGAACATATTGCTTTCAAAAAATAAAATATAAATATTTATAAACCAAAACCAACTCTCCCAAATGATGTATATTTTGGATTGAAAGGATTATATAAAGTCTTGTGACCACTAGATTTATGACAATTGGCACCATCAAATTCTTTTGAAGAAAGTATCTAAAATATCTAGATATTTCTAGGAAACTATCTGGATTTAAGATTATGTTCAAGGGATCTCTAGAACCCTTAATTATCTACATCTTTCATGTAGATAAATAATCTAATATTCCATCCAGTAATTTTAATCTACAGATTAATATATGGTACTAGAAGATGATAAATTTACCAGATAGCCGGATTACAAAATTCATAGCTTAAAATCTATTTATCTGATCAACATAAATAAATATTGTACATAAAACTATCGAATTTCTCTACAATTATCTAGTAGATGACATTTTTAAATTACTCTCATCCAATACCCAAAATTACAGGAAAACAATACAACAGATTAGCCGATATACTAGTCTTTTCCCTAACGAATACTTTTCACTTTCTCTCTAAGGTCGACTCTAATCTCTAATTAAATTAACAAACATAGAGAAAACCAAATCGCCATGGAGTGGCTAGTACTACCGTACCTATTGTTCAACGGCTACATAGGGATCATTAAATCATGAAAACTAGTCATTAATCCAAGAATTGGTAACACCGTACTCACAAGGTCCAGTCATACTGATACTGCAGTAGTACCAATTTTCATAGGAGAAAAAATCTCCCAAAAATATATCTCTCTAGAAATTAGCTACCGCCAACTAAAATGCGGTTATACCGCAATACAGTAGTACCAGACAAGCACTGCGGTCATACCGCTATGGTACTACCGGTCAAGGACAGCGATAGTACCATTTCAACTTAAGTCCAAAAAGACATCTCTCTGGTTGGATGTAAGTCTCCATGCGGCGCAAGAGGGGCTTCTAAAGCGGGTAGACGTAACCCCACAGCGATAGAAACATTAGCAAGTGTGACCTCGCTAAGGAGATGCATTGTAAAAGCATTGTGATGATCTTCTTGATCTGTATGTCTAAGAAAATATGTGAAATATAACAAGTTGATTGACTCTTGTGGGTAAAGTATACGACCTCATCAAAGTGAAAATTGTTCGAACAGGCGTACCAACGGTCATGGGTGGGCATAGAAACTTACTCGAGTTAGTATCTATTTTTAAAAACTTTATTGGTGGGATTAAAAACAATTGGTGGATGTAACCCTAGATTGAATTGCCCTGGATGGATGTAACCAAGTGGTAATAATGGGTCAATGTAATCCTAATTACAAAATTAGCATGTGGAGGAGGTAACCATTCTCTATAATAGGTGGATGTAACTTGCACTGTTATTATTGCATTCTTTCACAATCTTTAAAAAATATGGTTTAATTAAAAATGCTAAATCATAGGAATTTTCTATATTTATATCTCAAAATGGTGGCATTTTTGCAAATAAAAAAAACCTCAAACCTCCATTTCACAGCCTTACATCTATTAATGTTGTTGTTGTTGTTGTTGTTATGTGTGATGACTAGTTGAGTATCTCCATACCCACTGTTGCTGAATTACTATTATTCAATAAATCAGAAATAGAAATAAAAGCCTTGCGGTCATCTAAGAGCATTGTCAAGACTGAAAAATGAGGAGGCCAAGAATTAGGTCGCGAGCTCCAGTTGATTGCCTGTAGGCATATCATGAGGGTCCTACCTATATGAAGTTTCCATTTCCGCTGCTGCTCTTTAAATGTTTCGGTCTGACCGACCTATGTGTAAATCCACTATTGTATTAGTTATGCTTCCGCAATGTATTTAATGTTTAGTAATGTATTTATGAGCACTATCTATTGATCTTGAGAATAATATAGTGGAATCACTGATGATTTTCGATTGGTAAAATCCGGGTCCGCCAGAATTCCTAGAGGTTTTTCAGGAATCTTCAGAAAAAGCAATCAAACCGGCTGTGTCATGGCAGCGGGCGGCTGTAGCCTTTCTGAAAATCAATTTTGACGGCGCCTTTCAGGAGCGCAGCAATACAGGAGGCTGAGGTTTTGTAATCAGAGATTCTGAAGGTCAAGTTCATGTTTCACGCGCAGGGCAGCTGTCACACATCTCGGACGCTCTATAGGCAGAAGCAGAAGCACGCCTTCAGGCACTCTCTTTTGCAGCGGATGCTAGTTTGGAACCAGGAGTCATGCTCCGGCCGGACTCGATCGGTTCCCTCGGATGTAACCCCGTTAGTCGTCAGAGATTTAGCTGACTTCAGTTTAACGGAATCTATGATATTCCACCGAACTTGATGAGCTACTACCACACATCATGCTCATCTTTCGATCATTGCTCGTGTTCTGCATATCCGGATACTATGTAAAAGCCTCATTTTGGGATACTATCTAAAGGGCCTGGTAGCACTCGTATGTGATGTCACAATGTTTGTTTGGGCACATATAGCTTTCAGAAGAAATGCTTCTCACGCAAGGGCGGGCTGTTAGAACTCAGTGCGTTAAAATTACGTTGGAGCGATCTTTCAGAAAGTCCGTAAGAACTATATTATATATCTCCAAATAGGACGAAAGAAAAATGGTCTTTTAGAGCTACAAACAGAAAAATCACAGATACTACACTTCAGAGCCTCACCAGTTCACTTTCATGACCCTAGAAGCATATATCGTTTTGACCGACGCATCACGCGGGAATATACCTACAAGTATCTTACAATCTGCCATTGTATAAGACACTACATAAATGGGATACTATCTAAAATTATGAAAGATGCCTTATAGTCTCTTACAATCAAGTCCCAGGATTATTCAAAGATATCTGTTAGTCTCTTACTACTGTTAGACAAAACATGAAAGGATAAAACATCACGAAGACTTCTGAGCGAGGTCCGAAACTTATTCGGAGAGATCTAGTAGAGAGCAAAGCCCAAAATTATTCAGAGCACCGCCTCGATGGATTTCCTGCCAACCAACGTATAACGTTTGGACTTGTGGTTGATCATCCGAAGCCCCCCCTTACCTTTCCCTTTGCCATTGCCATTAGCATTGCTCTTGCCACTGTCATTGCCATTAGCATTTCCACTCCCACTGCCATTAGCATTGCCATTGCCACTGCCATTTCCAGACGGCTTGTCTTCGTCGCCACAAGGCACCACCTCCACGCCAGTGAATACAACAAACCTCTGGTCAATTACTTGCTCGTAAAAGTCGTCGCTGTCCCGCCGCATAGCATGGAAGAACTTGGCGATGCAGATCCTGCCGGAGCCCAGGTTGATGAGTTCGGGCTGCTTGAATGATTTCCACTCAGGCGGATCACGAACCCTCCAGACGTTGCACGACCTCGGCTTCCGACCCTTTAGGACAGATGAGAGGTCGGAAGCGCACAAGAAGTTGTCCCTGGCCGACACTCCAAACCAAAGATTGTGTTCGGGGATGTACTCAGCCTTGCCAAAGAAGGGCAGGACCCAGTTGCCGGCTTCCCACCACGTGCGGCTCGCCGTGTCGAAGCAGAAGGTTCCGATGCCCGCTGTGGATATGCAGACGTGGGAGCCGCTGCCGAGCACAGCGTAGGAATCGATCATGGTGGGTTGGTAGCCGGACTCGTGGACGTAGGGTGGCGGCGGGAGCGAGTAGCAGTGCCATGACGGCCCGCTGGCGGACAGCTTGGCCTTGCAGTAGACGAAGGCCTCGAACTGGCATCCGTCTGGGCGGGGGATATCCTCCATGACGTAGAGGCTGGCACCGTCTTGTTTGTCACCGGCTCCGGGGATGGAGAATGAGATGGGCACCAGCTTGGGCGCGTGGAGGCTGGGCATGGTATGGAAGCGGCGCAAGTCGGCATCGTAGAGGAAGGCGCGGGCCGACTGGTCCGTGCAGATTATCTTGCTCTCGGAGAGAGCGAAGCAACCCATCTTATATCCCAAGCTTCTAGTCTCAGGGGGTGGCGTCGGCTGGAACTGGATGCTTGGCGCTGGCAGCCGAATGCTCTCCATGTCTTCGAACGCTGCATGTGACGCTGCTGATCCTGCTCGGTTTCCGTTTGGTGGCGGTGGCGGTGTTGTTGGGTAGAACAAGTCATGGCGCGACAGGTTGATGCGGCACAGCGCATAAACAGGGCCCCTGCGGTTCTCCACGACATTCAGAAACCGCCGGAGGCTCATAGTGGACTGTCAAGTCCAAACCCCAGCGGGCGGCGGCAATCTACGGGGGAGGCGGCGGCGATCTGCGGGGGGGGGGGGGGAGATGGAGGAGGCGGGCGGCGGGATCTGCGGGGGAGGCGGCCAGGTAAACCCAACCGGAAAGTAGCTTCCCAAGCAACTGGACTGGACCTACATGGGCTCTAATGTGCAAGCAAACGGCCCGGCTCTATATATTCAGCTGTCCTACGCAATGCCCTTGCCAACATGACCCAAATCTTAGCTTTCAAGCTCATTTGTGTTCATGCTGGTGCTGGGAAAAACACTAATGCATTACAGTTTAATTATGTGTCCACAAAATCTGAAGTGAAGCTACACTTCAATTCATAGTAGTTTTAGAATAAGTTCATACTCCAATGCATAATATTTTTAGAATAGGTCCACAAAAATCTAAAATAAATTGGAAATATCTCCCCAACGCACCCAAACAAAAGTTGCCCTATACTGGCAACACAAATTAGTTGAAGCTGCAATATCTAGTGCACAAGCATGATTTGTGCCACTAGATATCTCTCCTTAAAAGCTATTATCATTCGCAACATATCTAGTGCTAATGCAGATTTAGGTGATAAAGGTGCTAAAGGAAAGCTTGGCTGTCGGATCTAGCTCGATTGGCTCAGGTCGAGGCGGATGGAAAATCCCAATCCATTTATGCACTTTTCCAAATAACCCCGCATAGTCTTTTTTTCTCCTGTCTTTCGTCTAGTCTTTTTCTCTAATGAAACTAATTCCTTCGTACCTAATAGGATTAATTCATCTAACCAAAGTTATACTATTCTATTCTACAACTATATTTTTCTACGGATACTAATTTCACACTAAGCAAACTATTTACTTAAAACAAAAAAATTGATAAACCATAGCAAAATTTTTACCTCGTAGAAGTAGCAGAACCTCTTTCTCCCTCTCCTCTCTTTTTCTTCCCTCTCCTCTCTTCTTCTTTCTTTCCTTCTCTTATTTCTCTTTCTTCCCTTGGCGTCGGTGGCGAATGTGTTGCGCTCGGCCACTCAGCCAAGGGGACGAATATATATACCATCCAGTCGTTGTACCATTAGACGACAGGATGTCCAGTCACCCAACGGTTTGGCGATAAGATTCAGTCGCCCGACCGTTAGGTGACTGAATTCATATCACCCAACGGTTCACCTACTGCCTTCGTGTCGTCCGGTTGTTAGGCGATAGGGTGCAGTCGTCCAACGGTTAAACGACTGGAGACTATTTCTATATAAAAAAAATAAAACGTGAGTATATTTCTGTATTTTTAAATAAAAAATGGATTATTTTAAAAAAAAATTCGCTGTGCTTCTCTAGCGAGCTTCAGCGTTCACCATCTAGTAAAAAATTGCACAGTTCGCGTGCAATCCTTAGCTCCAATTCCATTCAGTTTGATTCGTGCTTCGATTGGATCCCTCCGCTTCACGGTATTTTGACACCAAAGCGAGGCCTCATTATTCCAGCTCTTTGTTGGCACTCACTTTACACACTCTTTCCGACACCTAATTCCAGCGTCTTACTGACAAGAAAATGCCAAAACCATCTGTCATATATCATTGCTAACCTCACTAGAGTAGATCGGGGGAGATGTAATATTCTTCTGTAACCTGTTTTGCAGGAAAAATCCTTCAATCCGGAGAAATTCCCTCTTGGCCTAGCTTGATATCATTTCACATATCATATCACGTTTAAATACAAAATAGATAGGTCAGATACAACAGAAGTGCCAAATCCTAGCTCTTTTGGGTTTTTTTAAGTGCAGAATCTTCAATTACAATGGAAAGACTGGGTTTTTTTTTAGGTGCAGAATCTTCAATTACAATGGAAAGACTGGAAAGATCTGCTCCGTAGCCAAGCCCAGCCTCCACGCGCCCAAGGAGACGAGGGGTGGAAAAGGATGGAGATATAAGATGAGATAAATTTAGCTGTTGAATCGAGAGATTAAGGAAAGATCAAGATCAGGAGATCGAGCTGCAAATCCAGTAAAAATAATAATCACGAAAAAGATTCCCATGGGAGTATCTGGCTCTCTGTACCTGCTGACTGGTGAGCCACAGACACATGGAGCACTTGAGTTTGCAGATGAATTTTAGTTACGAGCCAAATAACAATATCAACTTGTTTGCAGCCTCCAAAATTCCAGGGACTTTTGGGCTCTCACATCACACTCAACACTCCTTACGAGCCAAGAATTTGGGTAGAGAAGAAAAGCATTACTTGGTGATGCAAGCCAACTCTGCCCAGTGCCCACTGCCGCTCCTTCGCTTTTCCCTTTTTTCTCACCAAGTCACCAACACTCATCTCGTCTCTGCATTCGATCTGCCATGCAACCACAAATCATTTCTTCTGTTCAAAGCTAATTTATTTATTACACATCCAAACAGCTAGCCCAATCCCTCCTGAATACACAGGCACTCATGTGTGTGTGTGAGTTCAGAGACCACCTGTTTAACTTGTGATCAAGGCAATTACCAGTACCAATAGCTCAAAACAGGCAAGCATGACCTGACAAAACTGAGGCTTAGACCACAGGATAATTAGTACCTTAAACCCTTGTACTAGTTTCAAAGGCAATCAAACAATAATATGACTATAAGAACTGGTTTCAAAGGCAATCAAACAATAATATGACCTGAAGAATCTCAACTCGCTCTCGAGCTACTGAACGTTTTGGATCCCGACGCCTTGCGTGCTTTCTGTCTACCAAGCATTAGAACATTCCTTTACATCAAAACCCGAGAAAGCGAAGATAAAGCAAAAAAATAAAGCAAAAAAGCAGGCATCTACGTAAACCGATCCACCATTATTCAAGTCGCTGAAAAAATCTTATCCTTCGCGCGTAGCGGCGCCACATTTATCACTTGAACAAATCCCGCGCCTTGCCCTGATTGCCAGCATCACCCTGCTGAGCTTATACTGCTCAAGAGAAGGAAAAAGGTGAGCAAAGGAGGAAAAGCAGTGCATATGATGGACTTTTTTATTTGCCATTGCTGTGGGCAACACAACTAGGGCCCTTCTTTACTTGAAAAGTGATACTAGTATGATATGGCTATAAACCAAATTGCTTCATGCACCTGATGGAACAAGGCCATTTGCTTCCTTAGCCTTGTTAACCCAGAATCCAGATCCGTCACCCCTCCAATTTTTTTTTTTCAATTCCTTCATGATTAAGCATCAAGGATAGGGGCTAAGGCATCCACACAGCAACAGCGATCCCACACCATAATTCTACTGCTTTTCATGCAGAATCAATACCCAACGAAAATAACCAAAGAGATGATTTGTTCTTATTCCAGGAATTAAGCAAGACATGGCAAGTGGAGATGGAGAACAGATGCTCCTTTCCCAAATTATGACAGAAATTCGCAATGCGATGTCCTTGTTTGGTGTTCAAGGCTTCTAGTGACCTTAGCAACAGTGTTCTTAAATTCTTAAACTGTTTTAATCTTTTGTAGCTACAAAATGGCAGTGCTTAATATTTTAGTTTTGAATGATATTTAAAAAGAAAGAAATGGGCAGTCCCCTTGCAGGGACACATGCACAGTCATCAGGATGAAAAGGTAGTCCAAGGGGAGAAGAAAAGCATGCTTGCACCAGACCACTCGAAGAAACACTACCACCCCCAATCAGTATAACTAAGACAGGCCAAATCAAGAGCAAGAACCTGCATCATAGCCACATCATATAAACCGAAGTCCAGTGTACACTGTACACAAAGAACACAGCTAGAGCAGGAGCAAGAACAGGATCAAGATGTACCCTTACCGTTTCAGCAACGTGATGATCGGCTACCTCAACTTGGCGACGCTCCTCGCCTCGATTCCGATCATCGGAGCAGGGCTCTGGCTGGCGAAGGGCTCGACGATGACATGCTCATCGATGCTGCAGACGCCGCTCCTCATCATCGGCTTCGTTGTTCTCCTGATCTCTCTTGCCGGATTTGTGGGTGCCTGCTTCCATGTTGCCTGGGCCCTGTGGCTGTACCTCCTCGCCATGATGATCCTCATCGCCTTGCTGCTTGGGCTGACCGTGTTCGGATTTGCCGTCACGGCGGGAGGAGGTGGCACTCAGGTGCCGGGAAGGCCGTACAGGGAGTACCACATCACGGACTACTCGTCATGGCTCCAGAAGCATATGCAGGACATCAGGTACTGGAGGCCAGCCCTCGCCTGTGTCGTTGGGTCCAAGGCCTGCGCCAAGATTTCCAATTGGACTCCCATGGATTACCTGCAGCATGATCTCACGCCAATACAGGTTTGCAGTTCCATATTCATTTCTACTGCCTGCAACTGTTTTCGGTATTTGTAGTGCAACCTAGCTGGTATTCTGAACCCAGCTCTGTCCTGTTGGAGAACCAACAGATTGTCAAAGAGATGGGAAATAAAACTTAGCTAAACATGATATAATTCATCACTTACAGCATCTTGGCTGTGTGAGATTAAGCCATCTCGCACACATGTTTATTATTATCACCTATTTGGTCATCAAAATCAGTGAATTGGCCACTGAAACTGGCAAACAATCAGGAATTGAGGTGACCTCAGGACAGACAAGGTTTGGCCCCTTTTCAGCTCAACTGAAGTACCGAAGAAACTGGGTCCATTGAATATCCAACTCGGAATGTTTATACTGCTCCTGCACTTCTGCTCCTCTAAGACAAGCTAGCTCTAGCTCATACCTCTGCTGCTCTAAACTCTGAACTATTCTGCAGTCTGGCTGCTGCAAGCCACCAACATCATGCACATACAGCGGGGGAATGCCGGTCGGGGCGCAGGATGAGGACTGCTACCGGTGGAACAATGCTCCGAACATCCTGTGCTACAAGTGCGACTCATGCAAGGCCGGCGTGATGGAGCAGGTGCGCCAGGACTGGCACAAGGTCTCCGTCCTCAACGTCATCGTGCTCGTCATCCTCATCTGCATCTGCTCCTGCGGGTGCTGTGCCTTCAGAAATGCCCGCCGCGCCGTGTCTGAGTACCCATACGGGGAAAACCGCATGTCCAAGATCCACCCGCGCTGGGACTACTACTGGTACTCTCGGCAAAATGTTTTTGTGAATTCTTTTGATTCATTCTTCTTCATTCGACATTTGTTTTCTTCTTCATAGGTTTGATTTCAGTGATTGAAACGCATTAAATTATGTAGGAAAATTAGGGAATCAGAAAATAACCTAAGCAGATGATAGCTTATGAAGCATAAACAAACTCATGACAAAACGAAACAATGGATCACTAAGAAACTAGTTTTTTTGCTTCTTTCAAGAGAGAGGGAGACAGTGTGTCTTTTCTGTTGTTGTCACTACTGCATAATTACGCTTCATTGCTTCTTCAGTAACAGAGTTCTTTACAATACTTTTTTTCTCCGATGATGGCACAGACATATATAGCCCAACTTTCATTTGTACCCATTTATTTGATGTGATTTTTAACACTGCTTTATGGTTTTTTTCTACAGGTGGCGCTGGTGGCGTGATAGGAGAGAACAGCTCTACTAGGCTAGCTATTGGTGTTCAACCCTTGTATGATATTTTCTTCCTGATCCACCCTGTATCAAAAAATTAAAATAGTTGAGAGTTGGGTCGGTTTCCCGTAACACTCTGGGTCTTCATATGTGAAACAACCCCAAAATTTCAAGAAATTTAAATGTATTTGAATTTTGCTTGAATTTAGAAGTGTTTGCCAAATCTGAAAAGCCTCCGAGACCAAACCGCTTTCCCTTTCAGAAATGCACTTTCCAAACTCCGATGCATACTCAAACCACTCCGCCACCACCCCTATTCCTGCTGCCGCGAAGCCGCGACACCGTTCGCGCCTGCATGCAACGCTGTTGGAATTAATCTTGTTTTTGGTAGGAAATATTGAGTTTGGTTAGGATACGTAGTGTTTGCCATGTATGAGCTCGTATACATGTACGAGTCAATTCCGTAGTAGAAATCAAGTCAAGTTGATGAGTTCGATTATGAGTCGTCTAATTAGCCTTTATAAGGCGGAGTTCAGTTCTGTAATCGTAACAAGAAGGAGAAACGAACAAGAGCGATCGGTTGTGATCGAGAAGTTGAGAGAGAGAAGAGAAGAGAAAAGAGGAGTGCTTTGGCTCCCGAAAAAAGCTATTGCGTTTGCGTGTTGTGTTTCGTATTGTCCCTACCATACTCGAAGACATACTCAAAGACAAGAAGAGCAGAGGAGCTACGCATCGGAAGTACTCGTACTCGAAGTATCGAGTACCAAGTACTTGCTAAGTGTTCGAAGTCTACGAGCGAGTACGACCTGGAAGACGTGGTCGTTACGAGGACGTGCTGGTTGTAACAATGTTATGAGTACAAGCAGATCGGGAAGACGCAATCGTAAGCCGAATGGGTCGTTACTTGGTTACGAGTACGTGCACAACAGCAAGAAGTGGTTGTAACCAGCTGAGCAGTCATAACCATCAGCTTGGTTGCAACCAACACGACGTGGTCATATCTATCAAAAATCTAGTGGCCGTAGCATTAAGTGGTGTTAACATTGAGTGGGCGTAACCATATCTTGGAGTGGTCAGAACAAATACTGAGTAATCATAAGCAAGTTATGAATACTGAGTAATCATAAGCAAGTTACGACTACGGACATCGAAGTTTAGAGTGGTCCAAACCCAACAACCACCTTGCTCCCTCGATCCAATTTCCCTTCTAAGAGCAACTCCAGCAGGGCCCCTACTTAAGCCCTCAAACCTCATATTTGAGGGCTTGAGGCAAAAATAGAGGTCCAGCAGGGCCCCTACTAGAGCCCTCAAATTTGAAGAGCCCCTCAAATCCCCCCCTCAGCCCTCATTCCTAGGGGCCCCCTACTCTGGCTCTCATTTTTCAGCTCTCCTCGTTTTTTTCCCGCACTACTGAAACGTCCCGCACTCTGAGGTGCGAGGCGGAGACGGAGAGGTGAGGGAGAGAATGAGGAGTGGGTGAGAAGAGGAGAGGTGGGGATGCTGGAGAGTGGGGATGCGGATGCGCCGGGAGAGAAGGTGGGGTGAGAAGAGAAGAGGAGAGCGGATGCACCGGGAGGTGAGGTGAGGGGCAGGGGGAGAAGAGGAGGTGGGGATGCTGGAGAGTGGAGACGGCGGGGGTGAGGGAGAGAATGAGGAGTGGGTCCCATGTGTCAGTTGCAGTGGAATGGATTTGAGGGCTTAAATTTGAGGGGTGTTGTTGGAGTAAATGCAAAAAAACTGGGTCCTCAAAAGTAGGGGGAGCCCTCAAATGAAAAGTAGGGGCCCTGTTTTGAGGGCTACTGCTGGAATTGCTCTAATGCCTGCTACCCTCACCACGCCCTTACCATTCGGGTCCACCTTCCTTTCCATCCCCCACATGATGCATGCAAGAGGAAGAAGAAGTTGCAGGTCTGAGGAGGGGATGTCCATAGATCCAATCGGATTTGAAGGTGGACACTCGGATCGTGCCAGTTACTTCTATGTTTTTTGTTCATGCCGTACAATGGTGCTATTGCTAATGGATGGATCTTTGGTTGTTTAAGTTGATTTGGTGCCTAATGCCTCCTCAACGCCGGCCAGGAGGATGCGGCAGGCACTACGACCCCAAGCTGGGGATTTAGCTATCGGGGTCGTCGTCTCTGGTACTGAGGCCCACCTTGACGCCGGCGTCAGTGCTCGCCATGGAGCTCCTCCCACTCTACCCCACCGGAGGTGCTGAAGCAGCTCTTCCTCAGCCAGGGAGCGTGGGCGTTGTGGCAGGCCCCTTCTCCATGGATGAGGAGGCCCAGAAGCAGTACTGCAGGGTAGGGCGCTGGTGGTGCCCAGCACGGTGGTGTTCACAGAGGCGGCTCTTTCGACGCCTCTCATGGAACCACACCAGGTATGTTTAGTTCTCCTCACATATGATATTGTTGAGTTCAAATGCATAGATCCCTTGTTAGTGTGGGGGATACGAAAGTATGAGACACCGATGCAGTGATTAATGTGTTTTTATCAGACAAATTTTATGTAACTTGACGAACCAATTGAGGTCAAAATTTACAGGTGGAACACATGTGGACTTCTTACAAGAATTGAGGCAAGAAATAACCTACTTTCTTTCATTCACAATTGTGGTATACCTGTGGTGTTTCAGTTCAAGGCTAGCATTCGTTTCGACTTCATTTTAGGAGCTGAGAGCACTCCTTCACAAATTTGAGCTCATGGACAACATTCACAGGCTTGGAAAACAATGAAAGGAATATTTTTTGTCTAAAAAAGAAAAATAATGTAAAGAATATTTGATGATTAATGGTTTACTTCCTTGAGTGCCAGAATCTTGGAGGCAACTCCTAGCTTTTATGGAGAGATTGTCCCACTACGTCAACGATATTAGCATCAGGCTATCACCATTCTAGGCATTTCATATGCCTCACAGAGAACACAGTAAAGCTTAACTCGTATTTCTTTGGAGCTCGAGAATTATAAAAGTTAGAGCATGTATACATCTGAAATGTACTTTCTTTTCTTGCGTGTGGATCCTAACTGTTGGTTAATTAGTTTCCTGATCATCATTTAAATTAAGGTTCTCAATGTTATGAACCTTAGTTCATAGGGGGTAAACAACACTGAGAGGATGGCCAGGCAGCGTCGGTGTAGAGGGAGAGGGAGAGACTATAGATGAAAATGACTTTGTTATTTCTTACTTGATTCTAATAGCATGCAGCAGCCCCCTTTATATAGATGGACTCTCTTTAACAAATGGAATCTAATCTCAATCATATCTCTAATAAATAGAAACTAATATCGTATCTCTAATAGATAGAAACTAACCTCTACCTTCCTAATAAACCGACTGGGCTCAGGGGCTATGCCCATGACATTACACCCCTCCCGGACATGCAGCTCATCCTCGAGCTGCCAATTGGACATGCACACACAGGTGCTAATACACAACGCTGAAAGGAACAAAGTCTTTACATCTCGACTTATTTCTCTATTTTTAAGACTAAAAAATAAATTAGGACCCTATTTTTTTTTACTTCGGTCAGTCAACAAAAGGACATCGAGTTCTCACTCGGTCACACAAGAACCGATCGAGCACACAAGACCCGACCAGGTAGACTTCGGAGTCCAGAGTGGTGTTTGACCTCACCGACGATGACTAGCCTCACCGACATTGGCGACTGGGCGACGAGCAACAGTGGCCAAGTGGAAGCTGAAGCAAGATGACTCTGACGGCCTCGGTAGCTCAACGATCGGGAATGGCAACATCGGCAGCAATAGGTGTGGATCCAGGCGGTGGCTACGTTGATCGATGAAATGGAGCAGGTAGCAGCAATATGCAGCCGGTCGCTGACGGCGGCGATTGAGGCTGTGCCGGTGAAAGATCGATGGATCGAGGTGGCGCCAGTGGAAGATCGGTGGATCGAGGTACCGACGGAAGACCTCCAACACTTGGAGATGTGGCACCCAAGAGGAGCTTCGACAAGCTCGCGTAGACAGAACCGGTGCTCTAGAGGTCTACAGAGGGATCGTAGACGGCGGCGCCCAAGAGGAACTCCAGCAGGCTCATGAAGACGCAGTCGACACTCTGGAGATCTACGGAGGGCTTGTAGACGGTGGTGCCCAAGCAGAGCTCTCGCAGGCTGGGCTTTCTTGATCGATCCCAGCGGGATTTGGATGGAGGACTCGACGGACTTCTTGGCGGAGGAGCTAGACGCGGGCGTCGGGCGGGCAACCTTGCGCTGGCGTCGAGGAGGATCTGCATGAGCTCGGGGCAGTAAACGATGGTAGCATGGAAGCCGCTGACGGCCTTCTCGGATTCGAGGTCGGCAAGGAAAAGGTCGTCGCGGTGGAGGCGAAAGCCGAAGAGGACGTCGACGGCCTTGGCGGAGATGGCGACGGAGGCGATGAGGACCACAGCTAGGGACGGCGCCACGACGCCGACAGCGGTGACGGGGCTAGGGCTAGCGCGCCCGCCTGTGGCCGGATCTGGTGGTCGGGCTCTAGCGTGGGGGCTCATGAGCGTGCGGCTAGGGCTATAGGAGAGCTCGTCCTCCATCTTATCTTGCAGCACAACATCGGCATTGGTGACGATGGCGAAGGAGGAGCAGATCGCCGTGGTGGCACCGTTATCACAGTCAGGGGAGTTCCCCATGATGGCGACTTAGATGGTTGGGGCGACAGGACATGATTATTCGCACGATGTCGACACCGAGCCAGCTGCTTGTGCCTTCTTCTTTGCTATCAACATCTTCAGCACCGTGCTCTCTATGTTCTTGAGTCCAGCGATGATTTCATCATAACTAGTAATGATCTTTTCACCTGTTAACTTGACAGCAGAAGCTATAGTATTGGCTATGATACCAAATTGTTATGAACCTTAGTTCATAGGGGTAAACACCACCGAAAGGATAGTCGGACAGTGTCGGTGTAGAGGGAGAGGGAGAGACTATAGAATGACTTTGTTATTTCTTGCTTGGTTCCAATAGCATGCGGCAACCCCTTTATATAGATGGGCTCCCCCTAATAGATGGAATTTAATCTCAATCATATCTCTAACAAATAGAAACTAATACCATATCTTTAATAAATAGAAACTAATCTTTACTTTCCTAATAAACCGATGGCTCCAGGGGGCTACGCCCATGACACTCAATTGTTTTTAGTGGACGAAATCAAGCATCAACAAACTTCTATTTCTTTGAGCAACAACGTATATCTGCAGCGGAGGCGCAAAACATGTTGAGGCGAAGCTCAGCTGGGCACCTTGGGTGCGGCATAAGCTAAGACCGCCACAACGGCTTGATTTAGGGGGGTAGTTTGATTCTTTTTATCTGTAGCAAAGCATAGATATTTAGCTAGTTGTATATCAAGTACAACAAAGCCATGAATACTTGTAATAAGGAGCATTCTTCCCGTTGGAGAGGTAAAATCGTGCGATGTACAGGGACATCCATTGCAATTTGCAAGTCTGAACCACAATTGCCAGGCAGCTAAATCTGAAGAGATGGGGCCATAGTACTGTGGACAGAGAAGTGAGCTAGCAATAAGGGGATGTTCGCATCGGCTGCGGCTGATAACTTTTAATTAAAAATAAATAGTAATATATAAAAAGAAGTATATTTTAGAAAGATGAGATAAGCGGTAGAAAAGGTGAAGGATATATACATGCGCGAGATAAGAGTGAAAGGAGTGGAGTGTGTAATACACTTGTGACCCTCTATCTTATTCTTGAAGCGAGATGTAAACGAGAGGAATAGAGAAACTGATTCGAGAAGCTAGGTATTCATATTAGCTTCGAAACACCAACCTGCGCCTACTTCATACATAGTTCTCTACAACTGCTACTCTTATGCAGTTATTCCGTAACCCAATATAAAAACTACCCTTCCAAGAAATCATGATGGAGTAGAATGCAGAGAGGGGCAAGGAAGAGCAATAGATCGATAACAATTATTAGTAGTTTCAATACTGACTCCATACGAAGCTCTATACCACAAATGTACGAGAAGGGTTGCAAGGGTTGCAGACATTGTTCATTTGTTATCTCCGGCACAACTAAAATCATGTTGTTTGTTCTAAATGCATCATAGAACAGATACTCCATTACAACGAACACAAATATGAGAATTTCGTATTAAAACAAAACCCAGCACTTGGGATTGCTGTTGGAAGAAGTGGCACAACTAGCATTCCACCAAAGGGTTTGTGACATTCTTGAAAACTGTTGCACGGGACATAAATAGGCTATCTGAAAAAATAGGGATGAAACGCAGCAGCAGAAACGAGTTAGACGCATTGCCATTTTCCAGAGTACCTCCTTAGGCCATAGCAGCTTTCTTGTCTTCCTCAAGCCGTTTTAGCTCTATCAACCTTTCCGCCCATGCCCGCTCTCTTGCCACTGCAGCCATCTTCCTTTCTGTCCTTTCTGCCTCTTTTCTCTTAACAGCAGCAGAATACTGTGCTTTCCGCTTCTTCTTTTCAGCCTGCCGAAAGCAAGAGATATGAATGTAAGCATTTGATTAGAAAGAAGGGATGCGATATTAAGTAATCAGCCATACTCAGAAATAGAGAGCTAAGATCTGAGTAATTAGGCATATGGACAAAGCATACGTGAACATCATAACGAAAGTTTCGTATAGAAATACATTGGCAAAGGTAAGTTCGATTCTATGCAGGCCAGCAGTGTGAGACTATTAACACAGTTAAAACTAACATGCTTGAAGTCCAGGAGAACATAAAGTCAGCAGGAGGGGCAAAACCACCAAAAAAATTATAAAAAACTAAAAATGTGAACAATTCTACATGTCGATGTTGGTTTTAAACTTTACTGAACACTATTAAATAAATACCTACTTACAGAAAGAGTAATTAGCTAGTTACATTCCATCATGATATTTAGGACTGCTCGGTGGCATGAAGAACCACACTCTGTTCAAAATAATGTGCATCCATCCTCAACTCTCAGGATTTCATTGGCCCATTATTTTTCCATTCCACCATACAGAACCTCAAGACAGCCTTTGATAATGTTGCATACTCCAAGCACACAATTGAACAAAGGGTTATAGTAGGATGTGCGACAGCAAACCAAGAACAAAAAGCTTGTCACTGCTATCACAACAGGAGCAGCACACGCACCATGATAAAGGCCTTGCGCTGCTTGATCCGCTTCTTCTCCTTCCTCCCCTGCACGCTCCCGGCATTCGGCTGGTTGGCCGGGATAGGCTCCCCTGGCTTGCACTTCACCCAGTAATGCGGGCCTGTTGACAAATAACAGCGGCATTAACAATGCTAACCAACCTCCAGAGATCAAACAATTGAACAGACTGAAACTGCAATAGCAACGACATCTCTTAAAATGAACAGCACAAATAGAAAAATCAACACAGTAAAGATGCAAAATCCATAGGAGGGTATCCGACAATCACTCAGATCATAGCATTTCGACTAGTAGAGAGATCACCCGCACCTTTGGGGCGCAGGCTGGCCCTCTTCCGCTGGGACACGAAGCCCGGCCGCCGCTTGGGGAACCTGGTGTCCATGAGCCCGCCGAAGAGGCTGGCCCCCATGGCCGGCGCCTGCGAGGCGGTGGCGGCGGCGGAGAACGGCCGGAGCACGATCGGATCCAGCAGCCGCAGGGGAGGAAGAGGAGGGGGAGGGTGCGGGGCGCGTCGGAGGAGAGCAGCCGCCGGCGAGGAGAGCGGCCGGAGGGCTCGGAGGAGCGCCATGGGAGAAGGTTCTAGAAAGTTGCGCTCGGTTAGGGTTTTAATGGAGGGAGAACGTGTAGCAGCGTGCCAACGTCGCGCTCCTACTCTGCGTCTGCGAGCCCGCAAGCAGGTGAAGGCGTCTCACGGGATTGCGTCAACGTAAAACGTAAGCGCATGCGGAAAAACGTAATACTTACCTGGCCCAGCCCATGGTGCTGCTCTATGAGACCGGGCCGGGCATACCTAGGGCTGCTTGCTTTCAGTAAAAAAAACAGGCCTGGTCAAGCCCAGGTTACTGGGGCTCGTCGAGTTGCCTTCTGAGCCTTGTCTGACTCGACCTCAAGTCTCGCAGGCTAGCCACCAAAACAAGCTTTTTGAGTGTGATTTATGATTTTTAATTGTACTTTATTAATCTTATTAATATAGTTTATTAGTCTAATAAATAATAATTATTAAAAAATTAAACTAAAAATCACCTAAAAACCGAAAAGAACAGTGCAAAGGTATCAATTTCTGGTGGTAGCTGCCTCGCAGTTCGAGTTTTGTCATAGGCCCTGCCTAAAACCGATTTTTTCATTAATAGCACCCTCCAGAGGAGATATATACACGTGCGTACGTTCAATAAGACAGCTCGTGCCTGTGTTCTGAAAAACTATTAAACCTCCTATTAGATCCTAGCGTATATAAGAAACATGCATACATATATGTCCATATGGTATGATTGAGTGTACATGAGTTATTTGTATCTACCTTGTACCTCTAAAAAACCGAATTTTTTCAGCAATGGAATTATTTCCTACGAAAACCCGTCGTTCCAACCAGACCCGAATTATTTCTTATGAAAATCCCATCCCAAACACACCCGTAATCGGTGTGGTATGTACAGTATACGCGACAGCCTTTAGAGCCTTTCAATGCTATCTGACACAATCAATGGGAGCTCATCTCATCTCATGGGGGGGTTCTTCGCCTTCTCTATCGAACCAGACACCAGGACCACCCTAAGCTGCAAAAGAAGAAACGTCAGAAGAGACTCGTGAAAAGAAACAAGAGAAAGCACTTCACAACAAGTGCAGGGAAATAAAACGGGAACCACAGCTTCACATGCACAAATGTCGAAAGGTAGCGAGCTCCCAGAAATCTCCAGGACAAGTTTCTTCTTCTTTCTTTGTGAGGGTACAGAAACGAGCGAGAAAATTTAATCCTGCTGAAAGCAAGCATCTGAAAACTTGCAAGATGTAACACAAACTGACAGCCGGCCATAAAACCAAAGTGAACAAAACTAAGCACCAAAATGATCCGGCCTCCGCTGAACTGTACAACGGCTGCAATTGCATCAACTGGAAATACATGCAGAATTCAAGCCACCAACAAAGAGTCGACACACATGGCATGAATCACAAACCAAACGAGTATACTGTCATCCATGAACAATCTAATATCCAGCGATCACACAATTCACACCAGCACAAACCACCAAACCTGTATATAGATCAACAAGAAACGGAAGCAAACAATACCAAGAGACTAGCTAACGAATTTCAAGCCATAGATCACACAAGGTAATCAGTACCTGGAGCTGCTAGTGTTTAACATGGCAGCAGCTGATAGCATCCCTGCAGCTGGTGTACAGGTGAGAACAACAGTATAAACAAGAGATAAGACACCAAGGCGAAATTCACCAAAATTCCAGCAGACAAGGAGGAAACTGAGTTAGGCATTACCATATATTACAATGATCTGTGAGGTTTCTGCATAAACTGACAAACAAAGCCCTACCGACAAACATCTTGTCAGCCTGTGGACAACACGAAACATCTCTAGCTCTAGCAAACCTACAGCACTGTTGACAGGTAAAACTAGCGAGTATGGAGCTGCAGAAAAGGTAGAAAAGTCAATGCCAGGACAAAATATAACGAACAGCTACCGCAAAGCCTACAACAATATGGACAGGAAAGCCATTCACTTTCCCTTGTTTAATTTCAGTCAAGTTACAAAAACTAAATATGATACAGCGAGCAAGAAAGCATGCACTACTGCCACCACCACTGCAGGTGCTACCTGCTTCCTATGTCTTTCCAAGGATCCACATCATTGCTCAGAATCTTCGAACCAGGACCATACTGCACCTTGAGGGCAGCTACAGGATCACATACGCCGCTAACAAGGACTCCAGTACCCCCAAGCCGCGAGCCTTTACCTGGTTGCTGGAACCCTGAAATGAGTTCGATTCCATTCCTCTTCTGAAGATTCGTATCTGATGGAAACTGCTGCATTAAAGGCTGTTGATATTCTGTAAACACACCAAGTGTGCCATTTTTTGCTGAGTAAAATGGTACACCGGCCAATGATCTCTGACACTTCGCCACCATAAGCATAGGCTCAGGCTGTACTGTGCTCCCATCCAAGTGACCATAGCTCCTCACTGCCTGCTCCTCCAGCCCCAAGTGCGCAGTGATTGCAGGTCTAGATGAATAAACCAGGCGATCCCTTGAACTGTTCAACACTCTTGCAGCCGATCTATCAATCTTTTGCGAGGGAGACTTGCTTTTGCTTCCATTCGATGATGAACCAGAACTTTGCAACGATGATTGATGGCTAAGAATTTGCCCAAACAACTTGACATCACCAGGCCGCTTTTGCTGCTCGTCACTCTCAGCACTTGCCTTGTTGGAGTAAGGCCTCAACGAGCCTTCCCGTACATCCACACCATTTCCAGTCCATAGAATCCCAGCAGTTGCATTTGAAAGGCTTGAGCTGACGGACCTACCATTCTGGAATTTTGCTAGTGTGAACTGATCTGACTGAGAAATTCCCTCAGTGCCGCTTGCAGTGCTTGCAGAAAAAACAGGTACTTCAGTTGCCAAATGATGGTTCCGTCTCTGCTGCATGTACCCATCAATATTACGAAACAAGCCATCGAGCTGATTACCAGAATGGTCTTTATATGCTGGGAACTTGTTCGTGTCTTTGGCCCCTGAAGTGTTCCCAACTTTGTTGCCATGATCCTCGAAATTGGGTGTAGTTATGGAGGCTATGCCCTCAAAACGAATTGAGGTAGGATCAGGAAGCGCAGAACTAAACTGCACAGGCATTAAATCCTTCGGGGTAAGGGGGGTAACCTGTGGCTTTGGTTTGGATGGGAGCAGATCTGCCGGCATAGTATGCTGATAACTTGAAGTAAATGCAGGCCTGATAGAGGAAACAGCAGCCATGTTCGAGGAGTGGAGAACATTTTCCTTACTACCACCTTCTGCAGGTAAGCAAGCAGAGGGGGTAGAATTTCCAGATTTCATGAGTGCACTCTCGGGCGCATGGTGCGAAGATCCTTCCATCCTGGAAACCTCAGTGCAAATCCCTTCAGAGGCCTTGCTTGATTGGATCACTTCAACAGAATGTAAACTGGATCTGATTTCCAAGTGTGCTGCCGCAGCCTGCTCAGTTGAAGAGGCCATAGCACCATTGCCATGCATATTCATTTGGTTAACATCATCTGAGTTTTGTGGATCCTCTGTGCTTTCAGGACAATTGATGTCAATAGGAGCACATGATGCTTGATGAGTGGCTTCACTTAACCGTTTATGATCAACAAGAATGTTGCAATTTTTATCTGCTTTTATCTCACCTTCCTCAACTTTTACATCTACAACATCAGGCCCATTTGAACCATCAGCTTCTGGCTGTTTAAAGGTGACAACGGAAAGAGCATGCCCTTGAATGGCTCCGTCAGCAACAGGACATACATCCCTCTCCATTTTTGAACAGGAATGTGTGCTACAGATAGCTGAATCCATCTCAGCAACACAGGCCTCATCAGTATCACTCCTCCCTCCGTTCGTATCACTTGTTGGCAAACCAACATCAACAGTCCCTTGATGGATCAAATCCAGACCAAGTGACTTCCGAGCCTTGCTGAAAAATACCTTGCACTGTTCATATGACCTGCTCTTCACACATGAGGAAATTTGACCAAAATCTTTCCCATAGTTATTCATAGCCTCAATGAAAATTGACTTCTCATCATCATTCCAATCAACTGGGTCAACTTCACATTCCTGATCTGACAGACTGCCTTCCTCACCAAAGCTTTTGTCCACTTCTGGCATTAAAAGATGTCCCATTCTTGTGATGCTGATCTTCTGACCAGGATCAGCAGAAGTTATGATGCATGAGCCCATTCCCTCAGGGGAGAAAGTTCCACATATGCCTGCCAAGACATCAGCAGCTACAGATTCTCTCTCATGCAAAGGTACATTACCAACACAGTCCTTGTCAGTAGATCCTTTGGTCACAAAAGGAATATCAGACCCATAAGCAGTCCGAATTATAGACTTCGAAGAAATTTTTTCCACTCTGTTTGCATAATCAATGCCATGGGCTGCCACAACTGATGCCACCCCAAGCATATCAAGAGATGCAGCATTTGCCTCAGGATTCCATTTCTTTCCAGATTTTGTTCCTAGGTAATTGCTGGTGGGTTGCTGTCGCTGCCGAAGGTCCAGAAGTTTCTTAACTTCTCGGAAACTGTCAGATTTATGGTGCTTGTAGTAGAACTCAACACAATCAGCGGTTGTCTTGTGCTTAAGGAAAGTGGAGATTTTGGAGAAATCCTTGCCAAATCTGGCAAGCATCTCCATAAAAACTTCCTTCTCGTCCTCAGTCCATGGATTTATCATACCCCGCTCCTTCTCAACCGAAACAGGATCCCCAATCAAGGCATTATTGCTGATGAACCTTGCACCTGCCTTCTCTTTTTCATCTATAATTAGTGCTGGCATTTTCAAGTAATTTCTGCAGCGCTTAACCTGAAATTCTGAAAATAGCTTATTTGCAACATCTGATATCTCCGTGATAGGATATGTACTTAAATTACCAGCTGAAAAACAAAAACAAGAGCAGTCAAATAGGAATCAAAGGACAAAAAGCATGTAACAGCAGCTAAGATAGAAGAAACCAGAAGTATAACAAATGTGGAAGAAGACACAAATGTGCAGTTTAGCGGATAAAAATCAGGCATATAATAGTTGCAAGAAGGTATATTCATTACGAACATGCTCATGTAGCGTGCAAAGAAAACAAAAGGAAATATTCCAAAAAATGAGATTGCAGCAACAAAAAAAACAAACATCTACTTCAGTTTTTTCATTATTATTTCCTTCTAATATGTCTATAGAGTATTGGCATCCTCCCATTCAACCATCCTAGATGCCAACATTCAGGCCTACTGCAGCAACATGGTGGGTGCATCTTAAAATTACAGCATGTTGTCTTTAAACCCACCTTATTCATGGGTAGATTTTACGATATAATTACATACTTCAGAGAATTTATGAACAGGATTTAGTATTCCCAAACATTTGTAATGGGTTTGATAACTGATAAATAACATGAAATTGGGAGCATGCTTCAATGACACAATCTTATGGCACATCTGTTGTTCACTGGAATTTATACAACTTACTCTGTTTCTGGCAAGTCAATCTATCAGTGCATAAAGCAACTAAAATTGTTACATATGATCACATATCCTTGTTGAGGATTTTTCATGCATAGTTTTTATTGTATTGTGAAATAAAAGTAAGTTCAATAAGTAAAATGTTGTTCAAACTCCAAACCCAGAAAGATAGAATGTAAATTAGCAAAATCTAACATATCAAGCTATGCACAACATTCAGAGCCCATTATGTCAACAGCACGAGTATAGAGTGTTGCTAAGAATGTTTCCTGATAATTTATTAGACAATCCATCATTGCACCTTCATGGGAGTTGATAATTTGACATCACATCAAACTAATAAAAGGTCAAAAGGCAGCATTGCATAATAATTAAAAGGCAAATGAAGGCATATTGTACTTTCTGAATTAGTAAAACGTAACACTAACCAGACATGGCCAATCGGGAGCGATTAGAGGAGCGTTGCCTGTGCGATCCACTCTGGGATGCACGGTTGCTCTGATCAGTGCGCTTATTAGACTTTGAACGCTGCTTTCTCACAGAAAAGAGATGGACATCCTCTTTCCACAGGTGACGCAGTACCTTGAACTTAAATGTAAGAATTTGCTCTTTGAATCTTAGTCTATTTTTACGTATGGCAAGCTTCTCTTTGATAATCAGGTCATTTTTCCTTTGGCTAGAAAGATGACTCGAAGCCAATAAATCAAGATGGGGTCGATCAGCAGACAAAGGTTTAAATACCAATGCAGAAGCTTCTTTGGCTATATCATTGTTCGTAGATATAATTGAAGGAATTAAATTATAGTTATCATCATGGTATGAGCAAGGCCTCATTGATAAGTTGTCACTGCCATCTGCTTTCATGGAATTAACATTATCATGGCATGAATTAGCTTCCTGCCTCCCACTGTCAACTTTAATTTGAGCTCCAATTCCTTCCAAAGGCTTCAATGGGACAACATCAGCAGTTACAGAGATCTGAGCATCAGCAACTCCAGGACAAGCAGCACTCTCTTCTGAAGAAACTATTTTTACATTGTGAACGGGAGCTGCCTCAACTTCCATCAGCTCCGCACCAATGACACCAGCATCCTGCCCCACGGTAATCTTGGGAGAAGGGGTGAGCTCCCCTTGTTCTTTCGCAGGAGATATCGTTTCACAGGTGCTGACAGCAACTTTTGATGTCCCACTAGAAGGTGAAGGATTTTGTACACATGTGACTACTGTGGGAGAACCTTTATGAGGTCTATTTCCAGCTTCAGTATTCACTGATTTAAGTTCACCTTCCAGTGAATCGATCTCGAGTTCAGTCTTTTCAAGCTCCTTTGTAATGCTTTCCTTCAGTAACAATAGCTTACTGGTACTGGTCAGTCTTTTCGAATCGCCAGAACAGGAATCCTCATGTTGCAGCAGTTCAGCAAGAACGTTTGCAAGGGAACCAATGGGGTCACCATCAAGCTGATCTAACTTAATGGGGAATTTGTCGTTGCAATCCTGAACCTCAGCCCCCGGGACATCTTTATTGGACTCTATGATCGTATTTGCCGTCAGTTCACAGGATTTATCTTCAGGGACTGCAGTTGAACATGTAAGGGAATTCAGCAGTCCAAACATTTGACATGTATGGTCTCTCCAAACTTGCTTCAATCAATATACTAAGTATATTACACACTAACATGATCATTAGACAAGTCCAATGTACAGCAGGATTAATACCCTGTTGCATCTACATAAATTTTTAACTAAATTGACAAGAAGGTGTCTTAATATAGAAGCAAACAGATGCAAATCCAAGTAAAGTAATAGTGAATGGAAAGGAGATACTGTGAACATGACCAACGCAAATACAAGGATAACTGAAGGTATGTATTCTGATAATTGAGTAAAATGAATAGATCACAATGTTACCCCATGGCACGTGTATAAAGGACAAGCAGAAACTCATTTTTCAAACATCCCAATGTTTGTTAGTTCCTCCCCCCAATAATTTCATACAATGTTATCCAACACACTGGGACTTACAATTGCATTAGTAACATCCAAATTATAGAACTGAATCAGCAACAGAATAGAAACCTAGATTAACAGAGAAAAAAATAATTAACGGAACCAACTAGAAGAACATGCATGAGAGAACAGAGGGCCCCGCGCCGCGGGGGGGGGGGGGGGGGTGAGCAAAAGCAAATACATCAAACAAGGTTGAAATGGATTGCATACCTGGAGAACTACATGGTGGTGCAGGTGATAGGCATGTCACCGGAGATGCACATAGTGCAGACGCAGGTGCAGGAACACCTGCCTTATGTTCAGCGTCACCCGGGCTTCCATCAGCAACAGATTCAGCAGGCTCTGCAGAACCTTGCACCTTCTGCTTCTCATACTTGGCCAAACCTTGCCCCCATCCAAGCCGGGCCTTCTTCCTTGGTGCCTCATCCTCAGCCATCTGAGGAGCTGCCACAGCCAAAGATTGAGCTGGAACCTCCTTCTCTGATGCCGCCGCAGCTGCAGTGGTCTGACCAACAGGCACAGGTCCAGCACCAGCAGCATCTGCAGCATCAGATCTGCTCTCCCTCCGCCGCAGTGGCCGCCAAGGCGTCACCCGGGGGTGGTGGTCCCTTTCCCCCCTATCAGCCCTATCACCAGGAGGGTCGTAACAGATTGGCACAGCAACTGACCTCAGAGGAGACCTCCTCACCGGTGGAGGCGGGTGCTCTTGGTGGCTCCTGGAGAAGTCGCCTCCATAGCTACTAAACGGAGACCTCCGGTAGGACCCCCGCATGTCACGGCCGTCCCTCCGGCCGCCGCCACCACCATACCGGCCGAAACCCTTATAACTGCCGCCGCCGTCGTCCAGCCAGTACCGGTCAGAGCGCGAGGGCGTGTAGCCGAGCGGCTCATCAGGGTAGGAGCGCTCGTAGGCGCCGCCTCCCTGTCGGTAATAACCCTCTGAAATAACAGAGCGGTTCGGGGGAATTAGCGGGGCAGCAGAAGCCCGCCACGGCGGCGGAGGTGGCGGCCGTATCAGATCTGAGGATTTGTAACGGAGAGTCCTACCTGAGGAGGCCGACGACGGCGTACGGCGAGGTGAGGACCGTGAGTGGTCACGGAGGGGCGGGGGCGGCGGGTGGTAGGGCGAGTCGCGCCACCGCGGTGGCGTGGAGGCGGCCGGCGGAAGGGGGTCCCCGCCGCCGCCGTCGTGCCTGCGACCGTCCCTGTACAAGAAGTCCCTCCGATCCGGCGGCGGCGGAGGCATCCACGGCGTCGCGGTGGTCGTTCCAGCGGCGACTGTCCCCAGCTCCGGCCGCCGCCGCAAATCACATACGCGCGGCGAAGCCAACTCCGCAGCGTCTCTGACCTATCCGGGGGATACCTAGACGGAAACGCACGCACACACCAGTCAGGGAAAAAACTCCGCGTCGGAGACGACCGGCGGCGAGACGGATTCAGAAGGTTACGGCTTACGGTCCCCGGCGGAGGCGGCTCTGGGTATCACAGGGCGCAGGGCGTTGGGCTCTCGAGACGGAGAGAGAAGAAGCGGCGCCGGGCACGGGAGCAGGCCGTCGTGCACCGCCCGCCGGTGAGGAGGCGGCGGAAGGCGATGCGAAGCGCAGCGGAGGCCGAGGCAAGCGCCACCGCGTGGCGCCCAGAGCCGCAGGGCAGGTAGGCGGTGGTAGCGGAGGGCCAACGTGCGCTGATATGCGGAGAGGGAGGAGGCCGTGGCGGTGGTGGAGGCGGCTGGGGGGGGGGGGGGGGGGGGGGAGGGGGGGAGGGAGGGGGGGGGGAGGGAGGGGTGAGGGAGGAAACGGAGGCTGTGACAACGTGAGGCGAGGAAGCGGACACAACCGGGCCTTAACCCCATTTGATTCGCAGCCCCCGCGTCCGCCACCCCCGCGGCAAAAAAAAAAAAGAAATCCAAAATTCGAATTAAAATAACCATCCTTTTTATTTAAACGAAATGAAAAAGAACAGAGGAGGGAAAGGATAGATAAGGGCCATTTAAACGTGGCGCAGTTTTTGGTTTTCGAACGTTGCTTCTTGGTAAAATGACACTATATGGTGTTAGTTTTCTATGTATTTAATTAAAGAAAAGTAAAAAAATATCGTTATGTCTCCATAAATAATTCCAGGAAAGAAAATATATACATTAAAAAAACAATGTTGCTTCGAAAATCTATTTGGAACACAGGGCAAGCCAGCCAGTTGGTTTGCCTTATCTACCCCGGCCCAACCACGAGATTTACGGGAATACCTGCCGCACGATCAACGGTCAGGATCGGGCGGTGGAAGATGTCGTGATTGGCGCGGACTCGGAGGAGCCGAGCAGGACGGCCGCTGCCCACATCGCTGGCGTCGCCACCTAACCGACGACGACGATGAAGACGGCCACGGCCAAGGCCTGCGCAAGCACACCGCTGGCGTGGATGCCATTAGCCGAGCCGCGACGCACGACCAGGCCCCCATCCCTGCGAGCTGATGGCTAATCTACGCAGTAAGTAGGCCGAGATAACGAAGCGGAACTGAGGGGGGAACAAGCAAACGGAGAAGATAATAACACGATTAAGATCTCGGTAATGAGATAGATTTGAGAAGGTTTTGACAAGGGATCGGGTTGCGATCTATTCTAATGAATCGAGTGTGAATTTTCCTCTCTATTTTGTTTTGTTTTGTTTGGGGAGGGGAGGGAAGGGAAGGGATAGACGCTCAGTTTAACGATAGACAGCTGCGATTCTCTCACCTGTTCGCGTGTATGGCTTGCAGCAAGCATGGTGAGGCTGAACTTCGTACGGACGATTTGGTGAGACCAAGTTGAGGTTCTTAAAAGGGACTGCTCGACCAGAAAGCCCGGCAATTTAGAGTTATTTTTTTTATAGATAGAATTATATGCATCGCTTTGCTGTTTATTATGTATTTATGCATGAGCATGACTTACATTTTTGCTACTTTCTTATGCATCAACTAATATATGAAACACCCTAAAAATTCAAAGGAAATTTGGAATTTTATTTGAGTTTTTGCTTGAATTTTCTCTCTTTCCCAATTTGACAATTCCCAGTGAAAATGTGCTTTCCCTTCTCGGCCTTTCCGCCTTCTCCCTGCATTGGCACCTTCCTGCGTCGTCGCCGTCGCCAATCGCCTCCCTATTCATCGCGTCCACACGCCGCGTCGTCGCTTCACCGGATTGCGGCCATCGCTCCTCGCGCGTTCACACCCGCCTGGTCACGTGGTCCCACTGGCCAGTCGCTCGCCCATGCCCTCTCCTCGCTTCGCGCGCTCGCCTCTCTCGCGCCGCAACGCACAGCTCACTCCCTTGCCGTCCACGCCTTGCCGTACTGCCACCATTAAATCTCTGCCAGCCCCTGCGGGATGCCAATGTTATGAATATTGTGTGTATATTGAAGAGGCTCAGTGAGCAATATATATAGAGAGTATAAGGGGATATTACAGGGAAATATGCCATATGCAGATAAGGAAAGCGAGGCATATAAAGAAAGGAATAATACAATTCCCATTCTATCTCTAATACCCTTAACACCCCCCTCAAATACAAGGCATATGCAATAGCACTATATTTAAAAAAAGAGTTAACACTAAAACATGAAAATTTCTAAATCCAAGTCTTGATGATGTCGTCGTTGCGTGCAGCTTTTGAATAAACTATCAAATCAAGCCGAAGAGGAATAGATAGAAGCATGGCGGCGTAGATCGAATCCCAAGACGGCAGCGGTGCAGAAGACACACGGCAGCCTTAGAAACTCGGGGCGGTGTAACATCCCAAAAATTCGCTTTGTGAAAAAAAATTAATTTCAAATTAATTATTTTAAAGTATTTGAGTTTTATTTGGATTTTCCCTGAATTTCTGTTTTTGAAAAAAACTAGATTTGAAAAGAATTTTAAGTAAAACCTAAAAATATTGTTAAATAAAAAGATATTTTGAATTTCTATAAAAATCCTAATTCAAATTAATTATTTGGAGTTATTTGGCTTTTATTTGGTCTCCTGGATTTTCTGGAGTTTAAAAATGTATTTTTGAAAATAAAAAGTATTTCAAGTATGAAAATTAAATATCAACAATAGTTGGAAATAATTTTATTAAGTCCAAAATATCTCCAGGAGCTTCTGTGAATTTTTCTGGAATTTTTGGAATTTATTTCATATTTTTCTGAGGCTTAAATGAATTTTCCAAGCATTTCTGAAAATCCTAAAACAAAAATCAAAATTTAAAAACCCCTCTCCCCTCCCCTCCGGCCGCCACATGGACGGCCAGATGCCGGCCACGTCGCCCCGCTCAATCCCGCCTACCCTCTCCCGATCCACGCCACGTCGCCCCCTCGCTTCATCCCCGCCGCCCGCCTTGCGCCCGCGCCCGCCGCACGATTCCCCCTCCCCGCCACGTGTCACCATCCGGTCGCCCCGCTCCCTTCCCTCCCTGCCGCCCGGGCCCGCCTGTCAGCGCGCCCTTCTTCCTCCCCACGCCTTCTTCCTCCTCCCGCGCGGACGCGCCATCACCGCCGCCATTTCCGCCGCCCAACGGACGCGCTGATCTCCTTCCTTTCTCTCCCTCTCCTCTTCCCCGACCCGATCCCGCCATCCCCGCGCCCGTTTCCCCTCTCCCCGCGCCGTGCCCCCCCCCCTTAATTCCGCCATTACGCCGCCGCCTCGCGCCATCAACGGCGAGGGATCCTCGGTGCCTCCCCCTCCCCGACCCCTATTTAAGCCCCTCCCCGGCTCCGCCTCTCCTCGCCCATCCTCCCCCGCCACTCCTCCCTCTCTCCCGTGCGCCCCACCGCCCCCACGCCGTGACTCCTCTCCTCGGGCGCCGCCTCTCCTCCGGTGAGGAATTCCCGGTGCACCGCTGCTCCCCGAGCCCCGCCGACGTCGCCATCGCCTCCCCCGCCTCGCCACCGTGCCCGTGCACCCCTCCCCCGAGTCCGAACCCCGCCGGAAGGCCGTCGCCGCAGTTACCCGAGCGCCGTCGCCGCTTCTTCCTCGCCGCCGGCCGCCTCCGGTGCCCGCCGAGCCCCGCGACACGGTGAGCCCACCTCCTCTCGGCCCCCTCTCCCCTCCGCCGCCCTCACCGCCGGCCGCCGTTCACCGGAGCTCCGGCGAGGCTCGCCTCCCGTACACTCCCCGGCCGGCTCGCCCGCGTCAGCCATGTGCCCACGTGGCCGCTGACGTGGCGCCCGGTGGCAGCCACCTCGGCGCTGTCCCTCCCCGTCAGCGCCACGCAAGCACGGGTCAACCCCCGTGCCACCTCAGATCCACCCCCGGTCCATGGACTTAGTCCACATGGACCAGGGCCCCACCTGTCAGTGCCTTCCCCGGGGCTGATGTCATTGCTGGCGTCATAATCCGGATTTTTCAGTTGGAAATCAATTCGGCCGAAAATAAATCCTCTGCTGACGTCATAATCCAGAATTTCCTTTAGAAAAATAATCCTAAAAATCCTGATTTTCTATTTTCTTTCTTTTTAAACTTCTCGGAGTCCGTTCTCCCTCGTTTTAACTCCGTTTGAGCCCACTCAAATTTCTAAATTCATCAAAAATTCCAAACTATCCATTTCTTCCATTCTTTCAAATATTTGAAATTTATTTGATATTTCAAATATTTAAATTTCAAATTCCAATGCCTAGTTCAATTTCAAAGCCTCAGTTCCATTCCAAATTTTCTGTGCACTTTCAAAATTCAAATTCAAATCTTGCCAAATCTCCATAAAATCCATTCTATATTCCTTGGTCTAAATATTGTCTCAGTAATTTTGTTTCCCAACCTATCTTCCAGATATTCGTTCTCCCTCGTATGAACCCCAAAACCGCTGAATCTTTCTCCTAAATTCGTCTAAAATCATAACCTATCCAATTATGGCATCTATTTGAGTTTTTGAGTTTATTTGAATTTTGTTTGTATTTATTTGCTTTGTTTGCTTCGTGTTTTCTCGCGTAGATTCCAACGTTGTCGACGATCCCTCTTCACAGCAACAAGAAGACCCAGAAACCCTGCAAGAAGGCAAGTCTCCTTTGATCATCTTGAACCTATGCTTTTAAAATATTTAAAATATTTTAAATTATGTGCATTGCTATTTACATAAAATCACTAGTTCAAATCTTTAGAAATTAGTTATTTCAACTTTGTTATGCCTCATTTGACATTGATTGCCATGTACCTTGTCACCCTAGAACTTCCTTTGTCTCAATAATGAGATTACTATTAATCTTTGTAAATATTAGAATGGTAGAATAATGCTTAATCATGATATCTAATATCTTTAGAAACTCTTGAAATGGGAAATTATGATCTATTGTAATAGCCTTGTGTTTACAAATTTTAGTGGTAATTGGAGTTACCGCTGTTATGTTAAAATAAACTAAAATGTGAAAGTTGGTTTGGATTAGGGTGGATGGTTAGTATGGTTTGGTGCAGGAAGCACGAGATCTTGTAAAGTGTATGTTCCACCCTAGTCAATTAAGGACCGACGCTTGTGTTTGTCCAGACTGAGCATTAACCGTACAACCACAAGTCTATATGGGTACGACCTAGCTGACTAACTTATGATAGTCTAGTTTAGGTGCCACCAGTGGAAAGTGGGTGCCAGGGATGGACTGGTTATTCACAGTGAGGGACAGAGATTTACTGTACTCATATGGCGCAAGAGGGGGCTTCAGATTGGGCGGATTTAACCCTTCAGCGGTGAAACCTCAGCAGGTGGTGTCTGGCTAGATTAGAGTAAGGTAAATGCTTTGTGATATGTTATCTGGGTCTCATGCCAAAGGAAGCATGTTGACTTTTAGGATAATTTACCTCTTGTGGGTAAAGTTGTACAACCTCTACAGAGTTTAAAACTATTCGAATAGCCGTGCCCACGGTCAAGGGCGGGCAAGGAATGCATTCACATGGTAGCTTTCTGGTTTTGTTTTAAAATCAAAAGTTTTGTATTCCGATGGTGGAAGGAACTCTCGGAAGGGAATCCTGGCGGATGGAGCCAGAGAGGGTGGATGGAACCCGCAGTTTAAAACTTGACCAATGGTAATTGGTTAGCTAGTGTTGGTAGTTGGAACCTTCACTAGAAAGTTAATTCTGTTAAAACATTTACTTCATTAAATTGATGCCTTCGAAAATAATTAGTAGTAATTGAGATTTCAAATATTGCTTTGTGCAAAAGAACCATATGGTCTTCCTTTGTTAAGCCTTGCATCTATGCATTTTTCCCAAGACTTGCGGAGTACTTTATGTACTCACATGCTACACTTAAAAATAAAAATCTCAGAGGAAGTTGAAACTCAAGAAGGTGACTACGACTACTGCTTCGCTTGTGGCTGCGACGGATTCTTCCCGGAGGACTAGGTCGCGCTTTCCCCAGTCAATTGCCTGTGGCGAATTGATGGGTCGTCCTAGAGTTTTATTTGCTTCCGCTTTATTTCTTGTGTGCGAGGTCTTAAACCTCTATTGTAATAATGTGACCCTGTGGTCAGTACTCTTATTTATTGTAATAAATCGTTGATGGTGATGTTTTCCATTCTGTTTGACTGTGTGCACTAGCTTTGATCTGGGACTAGTGCTGTAATACACAGAGGGTCCGGGTTTGGTAATCCGGGGGCCCGACAGGCGGCGACTAGAGAAGCGGTGGCATCATAACGACTTCTACGATCTGCACTCGGCTCAGAGAGTAGAGCGGCGGCAGCTGCTATGCAAAAGAAAATTCATACTCTTCTATGACTAACAATAAATTTGTGGACTCGCATGATTTGGATGAACTGAAAATTAGAAACTACGGACTTAGATGGACACAACGGAAGACAAGAGGAAAAAAACACAAAAATAGCAGATACTAGCAACCAAGAACTAATACTAGCAGTAACTAACTCCTCATCCTTAAAACCCCCTCTCCCCTCACTCTCCTCGCGCCTCCCCTCTCTCTCTTCACACCCCTCCCTCCGCGCTCCCTCCCTCACTCAAAGAGAAGGGGAGCGGCAGGCTCCAGTGAGAAGCAACGGCCAGGAGAAGGCGGCCGGATCTAGCGACAGCTAGATCTAGGAGAGGCGGTCGGAGAAGAGGCCGTGCCGGTTGCCAGCGGCAGTCGGATGAAGCCGACGGTGGGGCGGCCGGGAGTTGGCGGAGAGGGCCAAATCCGGGGTGGCGGCAAGGCAACGAAGAGGAGCTGGGAGTAGAGGCCGACGTGGGCACGGCCATAGGCACATGCGGGCGAGCGCACAAGGGAGACGCGGCGACGGCGCGGAGAATGTCGGATCCAGCAAGAGGCGGTCGGATCCGGGCCGAGCGGCGCAGCGGCAGACGGATCCGGTGCGCCGGCGGCCGGATCTAGACGGGCGAGGCCAGATTCGCGCGAGGAGCCCGGATCCACGCCGGGATGGAGCGGTGTCGGAGCGGAGAGGGCCGGCGGACAACGAGGATCCGGGCGACGGCGACCAAGAAGAGGCGAGCGATGGCAGTAGCCCAGATCTTGGACGACAAGGGCGCGGGTGACAGTGGCCGCGGAGTCGGCAACAAAGAGGGACCGCCAGATCCAGGCGCATCGAAGACGATGCATGATGACGATGGAGAAGATAGAGGTGGAGATGATGACGATAATGATGGAGAAGATGACGCTGGTGCTGATGGAGGTCTCTGCCATCATGGATCTATGGCATACTTGATTCAGCCTTGGCATTGCGATCGCCACAGCCACCGCCCCCTCCCAACTCCAGCTTCGTCTTCTTCATTCGCTTCATTATGGGGGCGTCATCCCTTGCTGAGAAGTAATGGTAGTCTAACTATTTACATATAATTTCCAGTGTGTAGGTTTTTCGCGAGAAGATAAACATGCGGTGCAGGAATCAAGATATGAAACGTGGTGATCGTGGATCCCGACGAGATGAAATACAGTAGGAAGGTCAGATTCCACTTTGATGGCCAAGGTTAATTTCCCTGCAGGATTTCGGTTCAACTTCTGGCAAACCCCTAGCTTACTCTTGTGGTGTCTTGTCTTTATCACCGACCAAGCTGGTTTCTTCAGAAATCCATGGCCTAACAACAGGTCAGTTATTTTTAGAGCCTTTTAGCTATAGATCATGATCTAAGCTGGGCTCTGTATGCCACCTCCAATGTGATTAGATCTACAGGTCATTCCTGAATTTATACTCCGGATTTTTTTAATGATTAGCTGAATGGGAGTGAGCTTTCTTACCTGTATTAGCATCTGAGTTATGCATGTATTAATAGGAGTGGAAACTTTGTTACTCAATTACTAGTGAGCGAACATGACTACGTAAGAAGCACCTGTACACAAATTAGTCGTGACTCGATACTTGAATCTATGTACAATGTGATGTTTGATACAATATCTTGTAGCTCTATCTAAGGACGAAAATGAATCGAATACGAATTGAATAGTGTTATTACCACATTTATATTCATATTTTGTAAACGAATACGAATATAAATTCAAATATGAATTGAATATTATAACGAATAAGAATTCGAATCGAATATCTATTTAATTCAGTTAGATCGGATATCATCATCACTTATGTAGTATGAAAACATTAATGACATTTTATCCTCAGTACAATCACACTTAATTATTCTAATTCATTTACTTCACCTAAAGAAATACAAATTTATGTTCAATTAAAAAACTTGTCCAACTAATTAGTCATATTGTAATAAAATATGCATATTGCTTTGTCGAATACAGATACGAATAGTCCGGATAAAATAGTATTTTGGATGGTAAAAGTCCATACCATATTCGCGTCCATAATTTTTTATGTGAATTCAAATACGAATCCAAATAGGATAGAAATTTTTAATCGGATGGGAAAATCTATATCATATTTGCATTGTATTGAATACGGTAACCGGATAATATGAATAATTCGTATCCACTTTTTACCCCTAGCTCTATCCAGAGCATATGGACTTTTAATTTCAGTAATCCTCACATGAAGTCACAGTCTGGGTGTGCCACTCAGGGAAAACATTTTTGGAAAATTTTTATTTGCCCCCCACCAAAATTACTGAATTTCGGAAATTTTCAAAAAAAAAATCGCTTAAAAATTTTAAATCTGAATTTTTTAGTAGAAATGAAAAAACAAAAAATAGTGTTGGTTTTACGGTTTGAACTCAAAGACCTAGCGCTCACCAATTACCATCTTTACCACTAGACTAGCTAAATACTTCTTATCTTATATTGGTTAAGGAATGTAATTAAACTCTAAATTTTGAACTGAAATTCACCGATTTTTCCTATTTTTGGACCCCTCCAAAATTACCGAAATTCAGCCAAAATTTTATTCCCTGGTGCCACTCTCTTACTCTATTCTTTTCAAGGAGCACAATCTTCTCAAACTCTCCATATTTTTGTACAGTGAAATTCTTTTTTTCAGTTTGGGTATCCACTCGGTGAATCGATTTATATAGAACTGATGATTGCTGCAGACCGGATATATAATAGGTTTTTCAGGGGAATACTTCATACTTATGGTTTTCCTTGTTCCAAGTCCTGTCGTTGATTCTCTACTGCATTCGAATATGAGATGGGAATACTAAACAGGTGAAAATAAATCCTTTCAGATTCTTAGGTATGTTTGGAATGCATGAGTGAAAAACATAGGAACCGAAAAAAAACACAGGAATTAAAAAGGAATGCAGGTGCAGAGCATGTGATTCGAAAACAAAGAAAATTTATAGGAGCTATCGACTGCATGCGGCATGCAGCGGCTTCTTCGATCTCCGCTTGAACAAGAATTTTGCTGCCATGCACAGCGGCAGCGGCCACGGCTCTTCCAATTAGACATTCACATGAATGATAACCCTGCCTCAATAAAACTGCACAAGTGTTGAGGCGGCGTCACCAATCACCCAATGATCAATAAATGATGAAATGAAAATTTAGACATCTCATGCATCTCCTTTAACATCTTGATCTATCTGTTGCATCTCCTTTAACATAATGATCTATCTGTTTACAAGCTCATGCATGGATTGTTACGGGTAGCAACAACAATAACAACAGCAGACACAACAGCCGTGGCAAAACAAGACGTGGGAGGGAGGACCAGGATATACACACCATGCTAGCTAGCTAGCTTTTGCATCATCTACCTACCTACCTGTCTGTCCATGCTACAACACAACAGACCAAGCCTAGCCTTAAATCATTCCTGACCAGCCCATCTCACCAAATCAAAGCACAAGATTTCACCCTGCTCTGCTCGATCTGCTCTTCCCATACAGCATCATTCTTAACTACTATGCTTCATCTCTCGGTTTCCGCCTCTCAGAATGGCTTGGATTCGACTCACTCATCGCAGCACCAGGACCATCATTCCCTCCTGATGAAGCCGCCTCGTCACTTTGAGACGTTGACGCTGCTTCTGAAATATTGACAGTGCAACCAAGTTAGTTTGTAAAATTTTCTTTCTTCTTTTTTGAGTAAATTGCGGTTTCTTTTTAAAATCCCCAGCTTGATCATAAGGTCATAATAACTTGGCAAAAACACAGTGTGTGAGTTTTCCACAATTTTCAAAATGTCATAAACTCATACGGTGAAAGACCATGGGAGAAGGTCCTAAATATTGTTATGAGAGCAAGTTTAATAGAAGAGGTGGCTGCCACCTCTAGGACTAGCCAAATAAGCAAAAAGAGTACACGTGGCTCATGTGAAGGTAGCTAATACAATAAGTTGAGTAGAGGTTACCTCTACTAAAGCACTCAAACATTTAATACTTGCATAAATATATCAGGGGTCACCTATTGCATGAGGGGTAGTTTGTCTCTCTCTCCTCGTATGATGTGCTAGAGGTCACCTCTAATATAAGGGGCAACTTGCCTCTCTCTCCTATTGTCTCTCTCTTCCATATAGGATTGTATTGACGTGGATTTCGCTAGAGGTGACCTAGTCAGCATTATTGTACTTGCTCTGATGAATCATTGCCAATTTGCAGGTAGGAAATTTGAATTTGCTGATTTCTGACAAAAACTGGACTGAGTTGAGTAACTACAAAAGTCTTGCTACTGTCGCATATCTGAGGCAGTGTATTGATGAGGTCTTAAAATACTTCATGTTGTCTTATGCATGCTGTCAGTGTCTGGCCATACATTGCCATGCATGCAGATTAATGAGATTGGCCTAGTCAATTCTTTTACTAGTTTTTGCATGGTCATTAATGAAGTAAATGTACTATAGAAATTGTGCTACCATGCTGTTCCCTGTTAGTGTCTTTGTCTGAACTGCATGCATAGTGGTCTTGGATTAATTAAATGAGTACACTTGTTTTGTGTCATACAAGTACTTCTGCTGGTTGTTGGGAAATGATGCTGCCACAAATTAATGTCTTCATGCAGTGCTGTGCAGCCATACACTGATTTGCCATGAGACCAGTGTCGGCAGAGATGGGCATCTCCAATGGTTATAGCTAGCAACTAACTATAAGACTTCCAAATCATTTATATAGTACACACTAAAGCTAGCATTCTAAAGAACTATCTATAAGGATAGCTATTTGATGCTTACATGCACATACAGAATTTATAGAGCCTGCCTCGTTTGGCGTTATAGACTAGTGCTTAGGGCATCTCCAATGGTCTGAGTCAGCTAGCTATATGCATGTACACATCAGCTGGCTCGATTTTTTTGCATACTTTCTTTCCTCCACATAGGATATATGCTGATGTATACATGCATATAGCTAACTGACTCAGACCATTGGAGATGCCCTAAGTCAGTGCGTGCATGCAGCAGTCCAACCGTTTTCCCCATCCAGTCAGACCAGATGTTGGCAGCGGTCTGACCGGAATTAGCACCCGGTCAGACCGGCCAAAACAGGGATTTTTGGCCAGATTTTTGTCTTGTGGTATTTGAGTCGTGGAATGGGTTTCAGTCATTTTTCTTAGTGATTTTATGTTACATGAGCTATGTTACAGCTAACATGGGTTTTTTTTGTCCTAGATTTAGGATCGGTAATTTGGGTGCATACATTTTGTATTGTGCATTGTTTAGATTAACTGTGCTAATTAATAGCTTTGTGTATTGTGCAGTGCTACGTGACAGTTTGCTTGTTGGTGTTGGTTGCAGGATTTCGAAGCTAGGTCATGGTGAGATGTAGGAGGACCGAGACTAGGCACAGGGTGATGTTGAGGTCCAGAACGGTCAAGGAGACGACGAAAATGACCGAGATTTGTGGGGTGATTGCAAGCCGGGACGACGAGGAACCGAAGCGGGAGCTACCAGTGGTGATCATGACGGGCAATGACAAGGTGGACCGGGACTAGGCTCATGGAGGAGCTGAGGTCTTGTGCGGTCAAGCAAGCCAAGTGCCGTCATATGTGAGGAGAAGCATGTGGTGCGCTAAGTGATTTGGATCGTTTGTAAGCAATGACGGTTCGGTGGGATCCGGACGCATGAGAAGCTTGGCGGCAAGTCATTGGGACCACATGGAAGATGTCGAAGCGTGGGCGATGCTTCGTAGCGAAGAAAATGGCAAACTTTGTGGAAGGTGGTAGAGGGGCATTTTGGTAAATTGCCCAATACCGGAAAAGTGGCGGTGCGTGAAACCGCGGCGTTGGTCTATGTGGTTTAGGTCTTGTATGTACTGAAAATATGAAGTGGATCAAGTGTTGATTCATTAATGGGTTAATGGTTGTAAACTGCTTTGAGAAGCGTGCATGAAAGAGTAAAACCTGGTGTTAGGTGGGGTTAACGGGTTATCGCCGGTTTGGCCTAATAGGTGGATCCATTACGTTTTGGTTCAGGTTGTGAGGCTATATAAGGGGAAGAGAGGCAAGGGCTAGGGCTTGAGGATTTTGACTAAGTCTTTGTGGTGGTTAGCCATTCCTCCCTCCCATGGGTGATAGATTTGAGAGATTAGAGTTAGGGTTTTGAGTACATGGTGTGCTATCTGTCCTTCAAGATGGAGTAGCTGTAAAACTTTCCTCCTCAAGCAACAATAGAATCAATCTTTGATCATCTCCATATCTATTTCTTATTTTGATTGATTTGCTCTTGATCTCTCCTCTTCTCTCTTCTTGATCTTGTTGTGCTAAAGATGTAATTGAGATGAAGATAACCTGTGGAAATCAATCTTCTATTATTTAGACACTTTCATAGCAAGTTCATCAAGAAGCCTAGTTTTGGTTGATTTAGGCCTCATTAAGTGATTTCTTGTTTCAAGGGTTTTTGGGTCAGGTTCTTCGGTGTTCTAACTTGCTGTGACATGTGGGAATACATTTAGAGCTATCTTGGCCATCATTTACCCACGAGCAAGTTGTATTCACCGTTTGAGGTTTTGGCTCGGTTTCGGTGTACCTTTCCTTCAAACTGAAAAAGATCTCAATTTTGGTCATGATTTTCATGATTGTTTGTTGGGATATGTTCTTGATAACCTAGAGAAGGTCTCTGCAAATTTTCAGATCATTTGGATCTACGGATCAAAAATTCTCTCAATTTTGGTTTTTGAAATCGAGCTGAAAGCACTATTCATTATCCTGATTTTACTGTAGCAAGCGGTCAGACCACCATTAGAGGAGTGGTCAGACCGCCCGGCCGATCAGACCACCATTTTTAAGCCAGTTAGACCGCCAGGAAGTATTGGTTTCAAGGTTTTTTGTTATTGAGTGATTTGCCTTGAGTTTTTGGATGAAATTTTTATTTTCTGCAACTCTGTACTTGTGTGAGAATAGAATCTTAAATACTTAAGGAAAATTTTGAATTAGCATCATTCACCCCCTCTGTTGCCATCCGGTCCAACATAAGGGTTTTTGTAGAATTGATCTTAATGATGCTGAAGCATGTAACTATCAAGAATTTGAATGGTTAAAATGCCAGACCTTGCTGTTGTGACGGGGGAGGTTGTTGCGTATTCCAAGCAGCAGCTGCGGATGCGGCCAACTGTTCTTCAGTTACCTTCATGAGTTCTTCGCTGGTGTAAGGCGTGGTTTCTGGCTTGTCACCTGAAAGCAGAGATGGATAGCAATGAGCCAGTGTCACAGCATCTAAACATCAATACTTCAGTAGGCTTCACTGGTGTAAATCCATCTTTTGAGCTAAGTGGCTGGAAAAAGAGATAGCACATTTTTTTATGACAAAATTCAGAGTGAGGAGCCTTGGGGGGGGGGGGGGGGATATAAAAGCATGAGCCTTAAGCTCGAATCATGGAAAAATCCATACTCGGTCAGGAGTGGGGAAAATGCTAAACACTTTATTGTATGGCAATAAGTCCATTTTACCCCTCTCAACTCTTGCCCAAGTCCAAAAATTAACCCTCAACTCCAAAACCTGACATTTTGCACCCTTAAACTTTCAATACCAGTCCACTTCAACCCCTGGGACCAATCCAACCCAGTTTTCATCCGACGCAGCCGTGGTTTTGAGGCCATGCTAACAAAGTGGAAACACAAGTATTGAGTCAGCTAACACCCTCTCTTCCTTCTCTCCTACTTTCTGCTCTCTGTGCAGTCTGCACGCATCGAGTTGGGCTAGGGTAGGGCTCTCTGGACGAGCACAGCAGTCTGATGGCACGGCCGGCCACCGCCAAAGTTCGAGGCACCTAAACTCCGATGCATCCAATGGAGCGCAGCTGCCAATGCCTCCAACTCCTCGCCAACATGCATGTGGAAGGCAGTGCCAGTGCTGCCGTCTATGCACGCACGCCCACGGCTGCGGCCCAATCAAGGCTGAGGCTTGTTGGGAGGTCAGATTATTGGTGGTTATTGATTGAAAGCCATCGTGCATGAGCAAGTTCCAAATGAATTGTTCCTCAAATCCAATTCTAACAACACTGAAACAGCCAAAGAAAGAACAAATAACCCCACAAATTTCTATGAAACTCATTGTTGTGTTCCCAAATTCCAGTCCAACCCACATACATAGAAAGATGGCAAAGCTCTTCTCAATTTCTCACATGACAGGGAGGAGTGAGGCAGAAGAACGGGAATTTAGGGCAAGCTCACCGGTGAATTGAACATGCTGTGGCGGCTTGTCACCGGTGAGGTGGAGGCGCTGGCTGCTCGGGAAGCAAGACAGAGGACGCAGCGCTATCTTTCCGGTGAGAGAAGAGACAAGAGGAAGAGAAGAACAATGGTAGGCTTGTCGTTTCCATTTTTATTTGCTGAATCATTCTGCTCATATGCTGAGTCAGCAGCCACATAGGACCAAAACCGGGGTGGAAAGGCTTCGAGGGGGTACTTGGCCTGGTATTGATGGTTCAGGGGGTGTCAAATGTCCGGTTTTGGAGTTGATGGGTGATTTTCGGACTCAGGCAAGAGTTAAGGGGTGTAAAATGGACTTATTCCTATTGAATATCATCTTCCAGATGTTAATGTCTTCTGGTTATTGGTTAGTACTAGTAGTCAACAAAATGGAATGAGAGAGCAGAACTAGAACTGAAGCAAATGGTAAACAAACGAACAAATAGAGCTTGCCAATAACAACTGCTAGGCATCAGGACACGGCATATGGGGTATTTCTGGTGTTTGACTGACATGCATGATTTTCTAATATGGACTTCAAGACAAGTGCTTTAAACAAAATTGGGCATGGTTTCATTAAAAAGAACATCAGAAGTAGTGAAATCAACTAACTCGGGTCGACAGCAGGTTGTTGGCTGTTATTCATGGTTGTGGGCCTATAATCTGTGGATGGGGGAGCCCCATCAAGTCCAATTTCTCGTTCAAGAGTGCTCCTGAACTCCCTTGATACATCCTAAGTGCAGAAAATTTTATTACAATACGTAATAGAATACTCAATCAGACAATCACATTGCAGCAAGTAAATCACGAACCAACCTGCAGCTCTCTAATGGTTGGTTGGAAAGCACGCAAAGTCTTCCCCAAATTCCTGGCTACCTGCATGCAAGTGAGATATAACCTAAAAACTGGCTGTCTTTGTTCTAGCAATGCATGCAAAACCTGTTTTTTAGCCGTGCTAACTTGACACGATAATTTGGCAGGGACATATGCAAATGTTTATTCTCAAGTAAAAGAAAAAACATAAAAAATAGAAGGTATTTCCATTTTATTGCTGATGGGGGGCACATCAACTATTTATTTCCAAAAAGGTGCTTATATACTTTTTCTCAACAGTGATTTGCACAATTTTTAAAATACGATGAATGGTAGATAGATATTACTTACATCTTTATGTGCTTCGAGATTAGTGTTACTCTTGTTAAAGAGGAATCGCAAAAAAAGAAGAAGAAAAGAAGCAGCTATTATTTTGACGATATTATTTTAGCTTGTGAACATAACTTATGAACAAATAGTTTGTCTTGAAATAAAGCTCTAGGTGCACGTGTGCAAGCAAATCCTTTGCAGGTTAAGAAATTATAGGCGCTGAAAAGATGACGATAATGCTGAGTTTAGCGAAGAATTACTTAGAAGAAGAAGTATATAACAACAACAATAGAAAGATGGCGAGGCTTGTCGAGGAAGGTTTACCTCTGCTAGACCCTTGGGGCCAAAAACCAGCAAAGCAACCACTCCAATGACCAGAGCTTCGGGAGCTCCAACACCAAATAAAGAAGCGTAAACACCATTTATGCGGCTTTTTCTTCTGTACCCTGCATGCAAAAAAGACGACGAAGAAGAAGAAGAAGAAGAAGAAGAAGAAGATCAGCTATGCGCTTTCTCAAGAAGTATGACGGCACAGTATGGAAACAGATACCCGTAATTACAGTAAAGGAAATAACTAATCTTTAATCTTTCAAATTTCAGCAGCTACTTAAGGCTGGTAGATAGAGAGGGGATACGGAAATCATCCAAGCAAGCTACGAGGAAAGGAAATCTTACCAAAACAACAAGAAGAAGAAATCACCCGAGTCCCCACGCCGGTAGTCCAGTACAGGAGGGGGGGAGGAGGAGGAGGAGGAGGACGGCGGCTACGAGAGAAGAACTGGAGGCGGCGGCGTGCCGGGAGGAGGGGGAGGGTCGCCTGCCGGAGAGCTGCGCCGGAATGGCACATTCGGGACGAGAAGAGCAACATTGCAAGCAGCTGTTCATGGAATGGGAGGATTCGCCACAAGTTTTGAGATAAGGTTGCATTTTGCATAATCATGGGCCTAATAGGCCGCCCGGCGTCTCTCTTACCAGTTTGGGCTCGATCGTATTCTAAAAGGCCCAATGCCATTATTCATGGGTGCGTTTCGATTGTATGGATAAACGTTTGGGCCCACTGTCAAGGTTAACGAGTTATTATCCAATTTAGTTTAGAATTTATATAATTTAACATAAAATTATTTTATTTATCATTTAAGTAGTTATTTTAAATTTGATCTACCGAGCCGAGCCTTATTAATATTTTTTACTCGATATAAATTCATTTCAATTTTAAACCCGTTAACTACTACAATTGAAGCAATCTTAATTCGAGCCCTAACGAGCTTTTTTGCTGATTACACTAGACTAGACGGTTATTCTAAAAACAAATCCGTCTCACCAATTGTACTAATAATGATTTCCAATCAAATGGCCCACAAATACAAACCCACGATACAAATCATAAATCTATTAAAGCTAGAGGAATTCGCGAGTGCTTAGGCCATCCACGTCATTCCTTGTTTCTCCGGCGTCCATGTCCCCGTTTTGCCCAGCCCCGTTCGATCACGCGAACGGCTAGATCCCCACCGTCCACCTATGCGACGCTGGCTTCGCCCACACAGCTCACTCGCTGATAACTCGCGCTACGTGGCTCGATCCATCCCACTTGCCTGTCTTGTGCCACCTACTCCCTTTTATCTCTATCGCTTGCTCCACCCCGTCCCGTCGCTCTCCCGCATCCTCCTTTTCTTGCCCACGCATCCTCCCCATCCCCTTCCCTATACCCATCGCCCACCACCGCGTAGCCCGTGAACCCTAGTCCCATCGCCCCCCGGCCACCGCCGGCGCCAACGTGCCCGGAGCAACGTCGTTGAAGAATGTTTCTTCAAGGGCATTAAAAAATAACAGCGAGCAACAGTCTGAAAACCGTTGAGGGCGAATGGGTCATCAAAGGCGATGCTACAGAGAGACGGTCGGATCCAGACCGCCTCGCTTAGATCCGACTGGATTCAAGACTTCCACGTTGGGGAGTCGCCAATGAGCCCCATGGGAGCCATCACCAGAAGAGGAGACGGGTGGTGTCACACGAGGAGGTGCGTGCAGCCGGAGGGCAACATCATGTGGTGCCTCTTCCAAGCATGACGTACCTTCTTCAGGGGACCTTCTCGAGCCGCCTTTTGCCTCTGGGACTTCCTTCGCACTCGCCCATATCTCAGTGCCTTCGAGTTCATGAGAGGCGGTCGGATCTAGACCCCTCTCTTAGATCTGGCCGGATCCAAGACTTCTACGTTGGGGGAATCGCTGATGAGCCCCACAGGAGCCATCACCGAAAACGAGACAGGTGGTGCTACGCGAGAAGCGACATGGAGTCGGAGGGCACCGTCGTGCGGCGGCTCTTCCAGGCGTACCATGCCTTCTTCAGGGGGCCATGTACATCCCTACTTTCTATACCTTTTTGGGCCATGCTTTTGGTCTAGGTCTTTCTTCGTTCTCGATTCCGTCTCGGCTGTTTGCTGTGATCCCTACTTTCTATACCTTTTTGGGCCATGCGGGCAAAGGGGGCAGCACCAAGGTATCACTGTATCTTGTATCCGTATCGGTATCATAGTATCCGGGCAATATAGTTTGCTGTGATTCTATAGGGCCATGGAAGGGAACTATGGCTGACTCAAGGGATGTTCCGAGCAAATGGGGGCTGCGGTTATGTGAAAAAGCCTGATATTCTAATGAACAGCGATCCGGACCAAATGTTCCATACTTCCATCCTAAATCCAATCTACCAGTAAAGACAAGACTGAAGGTAAAGTGAAGAAAAGATAACCTTCAATTGTTACTTCCATGCATTGTTTCGCATTTGCTGCAGTAAATGTAAGTTTGTAACTTGTTTCCATGTCAATGCTACCATCTGAAGGTGACAGTACACATGGGAGACGGATGGCGATGCGACTTCCGAAAGACGCACTTCAACAAGTGCTCACCCCCAGACTTCTATGCAAGGGTTAGTCGCATTTACGCAGAAATAACCTAATAAAATGGAATGAAATGTAATGTAATATACTCTAGCATAGTAAGTTCTGAATTGTACTAATGAAGTACTAGTAGAAATGGCCAATGTCTGAAAACCGCGGTTGCGCATGTAGGCATAGCAGGAGCAGCAGCAGACACAAGGATGGATCAGACGAGGGTGATCATGGACAACTGGACACCTATGTGGGATCATGAGTTCGAGCTCCCCGTGACTGTCCCTGAGCTCGCCCTGCTCCGTGTCGAGGTGCACGAGTCCGACGACCACCGGAAGGACGATTTCGGCGGCCAGACCTGCCTGCCGATCTGGGACCTCCGGTCAGGGATACGCTCCGTTAGGCTCTGCAACCACAAGGACGAGCTGCTGCCCTCCGTCAAGCTCCTCATGCGCTTCGAGTTCAACTGATTCGTTCCTTCTTGAGGTGCTACTGTCGGGCAAAAAATTCAAAATCTCTTTTTGGTGCTTCTGTAATTGTGCACATACTGTATGATATGAAAGTGTGATTGTTCTTGTCATTGGATGTTACTAAACGAGTCAATGAAAGATCAAATATTATGTTTGTGGTTATTCTAGCATGTGTTAAGGGTTCATTACAATTTACTCTGTGGGTTTGGACTTCCGACTGACAGAGGAGAAATGTCAACGATGAGCGGTCAAGTCCAAGAAAGGCTGGACTTCAGCACTGCAAGCTACATGATGTTAGATTAGCTAACATATTGAGGCCTCAAGATTGGGTAATAAATATTTTTTCCTTGGTATATAGAGTGGACAATGTCGTGAGCGGAATAACTTCGCGTGTAATAATCTTACGATTTTAAAGTCAAATTCCAGCCGACTCTTGACATTTGCACTCAGTCAACAGTCAGATATGGTATGCTAGGCTGCCATTGAATAGGGAAAGGGTCAGATATTGCTTTCTGCTTATAAATACTTATGGTTTGGAAACTTGGGAACTGCATTGATGATGCCACTGCACTGCATTTGAATTAGACGGTTCCGATACATCACCATTGGTAGTTTTGCTGCCCCCTTGAATCTTCCATCCAAGTTGAAACTGTGCTTCCTCTGAGTTAACAGCTTTCTGAATTAGTTACGTGAAATAGCAACGCATCGGCTGCTTCACGTATGGATTTGACGGTAGGTCTGTAAGTTATTAGAACACCAAATCATTTTAACAGTTTTGCGTCAGCTCTAGTCTTCTAGATGATCCATCGTATTTACCGGTTTTCATCTCGTACTGAAAGACTTGATTTTTGCTGCCTAAAATCGAGTTGTCGCTTCAGCTATTTTTAGCTCAAGAATGTCAAAGGAGCAGGTTGAGAACAACTGATATGACTAAGGTGTTTATTGAGTTCTCAGTATAGCAGAATAGTACTACACGCTTAGCAAATAAAAGTGCAGAATTTATTTGTCAAGAGTCAAAACAACAACAAGAACAGCAATAAAATTATCACTCGCGACCAGTCAGATCTATAATCTGTTAGTACCATTCAAAGTCACTTTTTGAAGTAGTAATAAGATTCAGAGCTCCGAACCTGTAAAGAAAAGCAGGGAAAGGATCCTAGGGAGGTTCCAAGTTCCAACCAAACCCATGTTGCTTGCTTTTGAGTGCCTGCCTTCGCACGCAATTCAGTGCCAATTCTAGTATACGTATTCTGCAAAGATGAACAACACGCTTTAAGTTGACTTGTCACTCTGACTAATCGATTTGTGCATGTTTACATAGATGCCATCGTTCCTGCCCTATATATATGATGGGATCCATCATTCCATCTTGTGAGGTAGTGAGATGCTCAGATATATATATAGGAGTGATGCATGTTAATATTAGTCCGTTTTGGCTTTACTACTGTCTGATATAATTGAGCGAGTGGCAACGAGTGTAGTACTGTGAAGTGTGAACAATGGAAAAACAGGAAAGGGAGAGCAACATCCATCTTTGTCATCGTGTGAACGAACACCCGAGAAACTCCCAACTTAAAGAAGTGGCATGACAAGAACAATTCTAACGTCGATAAAAGAAATATGGGTTGTTTGCAGCGCTTCGTCCATGATCTAGCATGGTCTTCCTTTGTCCGAAAGAGCAAGAGTTGCGTGCTTTCCTGGAACTTCTGCAGCTCTTCGGCTCTGCCTCGGGTTTGAGGGGTAATCTGGAGAAGTCCTCCATCATCCCGGTCAACTGTGAACCTCTGGAGCTTCAGCTAACTATTGATATCCTGAGTTGCACCTCGGCTAGCCTTGCCATCAACTATTTGGGCATCCCTCTCTCCCTCACGAAGCTCAGAAGGTGGGACTTGGATCCTTTGTTGTACAAAATTTCATCCCGGTTACCCTCTTGGAAGGCAAAACTTCTTTCGAAAGCTGGTCGTTTAGTCCTCATCAATTCGATTCTCTCCTCAATATGGACTCACTGTTTTCTTCTCATGTGCTTCAGTCGTCTGACATCTCTGTAATCTAACCTTGTGTCTGTTTTTTCTCCGAGCAGTTTTCCTATCCTTGAGGAGGTACCAAGAGGTACGGCTGGATCTAATTTAGTACCTCTTGGTACCTCGCGTCCGGTACCACTAGGTACTGCTAAATCTCAATCGTTCGATCAGTGTGATCAACGGCTCAAATTTGGTACCTCTTCCCCCTTAAGGATGGTAAAATTTCCCTTTTTCTCCTCTCCCCCCTCCTTCCCTCTGTATCCGCTGCCGGTCTAGGTCAATCAGCTTTTGTTCTTTGTTCCTCCTTAATTGAATGAAATGCCGCTCGCATTTTCGAGAAAAAAAAGGAAGAGGCACCACTTCTTGTTGTCATGTTCTTCATGTACATACATGTATGCACTCTCGAGTGCAAACTTGTTACCTATGTACTTGCAAGTTACAAACCCCCAAGTTACCTCACATGACACGTCTACCATGATTGATCTTTGCAAACCACAATGTGTACATACATCCATCCATCAGTCCATGTCAAGCGTGTCATGTAGGCATGCATCCACATATATGTTGGCCAATCTAACCCTGGTTGGACTCTGAACGAGTCCAATCTTTGACCGTTGACCCAGCCAGAGATGCTTCCTCCCTGAGAGGCATAATTAGAAAGAACAGAAGGTTCCATGAAACTGTCCACGTGGCACTAGCTACCCGTACGTTCTTTCTTCAACCGCTAGTTAACAGGTCCAATTAGGCAGAAGTTGCAAGACTAACTCTCTTACTGCATACATGTATTGGCAAAATTGGTTTTTTTTTCAGCTTCTAAAAACTGCTTTTCGATTTTTCTACAGTAAATAATTTTTAAACGTAATATTTTTTAAGATAAAGTCTACTAGTTAATTGTAGTACATACTTTACTGACTTTATTTATATCGGTAAAAACCACACGTGGATTTCTGTTACTCTGTAATCTCTCGTACAAACAACTTAAAAGTCATAAGCTATAGCTAAAAATCATAAATCGCAGTAAAAAAAGAACAGCCCTATTAATTGAAACATTAGGATGTATGAAGTCAGTCTTAGTTTTGTCAGCGAGAGCCGCAGCAAAGTCAAATGATCAGGTGGGGAATTGCCCATTAATTATACGGTGTCCTGCCCTGTCCGCTAGTCATTATCTATGATCCATGCATGTGTGTCATGCGATGCATGCTTGTATATAATCACATGTCAAGGAAGAATTAAGCTGCCGAATTATGCCGGCGCAATGCGAGTATTGACTGGTCAACGATCTATGTAATATGGGCACTGATCATATTAATTCAAACAATACTTTGTCAATGTTTATTTTTGTGATGGCTTGAGCCAACCAAATTGGACCTGTTCTTTTTAGTTACGGTTTGTGACTTTTGGACTGTTTGTGTGAGAGATTACAGAGTAACAGAAACTCACGTATGGTTTTTTTCGATATAAATGAAGTCAGTAAAGTATGTACTACAATTAATTAGTAGACTCTAGAGGTGGTGATCGGTTGGGCTATGGCTTATGACTTATTTCACTGTAGTTGGCTGAAATTACATTGTAGCTGAAGGTGGCTTATTTGGCATAATTAAATTTAAAAAATTTAAAAATAGAAAAAACGGGTTAGCCCATCACGTGTAATGCAAACGAATACGGGAAAAAAGAACCGGTAAAAAAGCTCAAAAAATAAAAAAAAATCAGAAAAAAGACGAAATTTAAGAATAGTGAAAAATAAGCCAGAAGTCGAAGTCGAAACGATCAGGGCTGATCTTGAAAAGATATGTCGTTTAAAAGTTAGTTATTATAGAAAAGTCGAAAAATAGCTTTTAGAAGCTGAAAAGAACAAGAGGAACATATTGTTCAGTGTCCCATCAGACCGTACCGTGACATCTTTTTGATACAGAGTAGTAGTACGATTTGGTTTCTCTACTGGTACTAGCTAGGTAGGGGTAAGTTAGGTGTGTTTCTTGTCATGCCAAGAGATGGCGGCAAACGCGCACTTTCCATGCAGTAAGTTGAAGGGCCAAACCACTCTCAACACGGGGTCAAGCTGAATTTTCTGACGAAAACAGAGGAGAACCAGTAAAATCAAGCGTTTTGCCTTTGTCTTTCGATACCTAAGGGCATGTACAATGGTATAAACTAGTTACTAGCTCTAAGCTAACTTCTCTAATGATATTAACTTTTAGCACATAGCTCATAACATGAATAGTCCCATATGATATCCTCATATAATCTTGGAATGTGTGTATGAGACTAGCTCTTGATCAAGAGCTAGTTTTTCTCTCTCTTCTATTAAAATATGAAATAATATATTTAGAGCTAGCTCATAAATCACCATTGGACATGCCCTAAGAGCAAGTTTAATAGTATAGATAGCTGCTACCTCCAATACATTTTCATGTCATCAAAAGATAATGATGCAGCTAACTCATACAATAAGCTGGCTATAAGTTGTCTCCACAAGAGCTCTCAATCATTTAATACGTACATGGGTATTGATAATTTAATACATGCATGGGTATAGCAGTTAGTTCTATTGGTACATGCATGGATAACGCCTCTTTTTCTGTGCTATAGCCTGACTCTTGCATAGGAGCCGGCTTAGCTCTCTCTCTCCTTTTCTCTCCCCTCCACATAGGACTATGCTGACATGGATTCCCTTGTAGCTAGCACAATCAACCTTATTAAACTTGCTCTAAGGGTCCGTTTGAACAGGAATCCTGCATGATTTTCACAGGGAACGATCTAATTCATGTAGGATTTCTAGGAAAATCTTGGGTTCTGAACCCAGGTCTAAACTCAAGGCTGATCTCGAGCTGGAACCGAAGCTGGCAAACGGCCAGGCTGGTTATTAATTTACTCCCTTCATGTGATATGATCCGTGCGGACCTGCTGGAATCACAGGCATTTCCTTTCTTTCCTGGTACTGGCATCAGGACTTTGACAAGAGGATCCTGATCGATCAACACATTGCAGTGCAGAGACCTAGCTCCGTAGAAAAGAAACAATGGAAATACTGATGCGACCATTGGATCTGGTTCAGAGCTACCAAAACTAACTCAGCAGAGGCTCAGATCTAGGTGGTGATCGGTTCGGCTGAAAAGCTCATGGTTTATGGCTGAAAATACTGTAACTAGCTGAAAAAAGCACTGTAGCTGACAGAGGCTTATTTAGCATAATTAAATTTTAAAAATTTTAAAAATATAAAAAATATGTTAGCCCATTACGTATAATACAAACAAATACGGAAAAAAAGAACCGGCAAAAAAACTCAACAAAAAGCCAAAAGTTCAAAAAAAATAAAATTTATAAATAGTAAAAAATAAGCCAGAAGTCCGAAGCCGAAGCCGAGTATAGCTTAGCGAACTGTGTGCATCACGCGAAGCTGCCGACCTGATTTGGGCACCAGATTCTGATTCTGACCGCTCCAAACGAAGTGCAGGGCACACATGGATATATAGGCTGGTTTCTTGACCCCGGTCGTTCACATCTGCTTTATGTTATGGGATTCATACAGATATATGTACTTTTTCCTTTGTCAGTCAGAGACAGAAAAAAACAGAGACAGAGAAAGAGAAAGAGAAAGAGAAAGAGAAAGAGAGAGAGGCCGTGAAAACTGAAGTTAAGGAGAAATCAGAACGTAGTAGTGTCTTTATTGGGAATAATGATAGCGTTTGTTCATTAAGTATTGTGACAACAAAGGACTTTCAGTAGGTGGTTCATCACGAAGCAGTCCTTTAATTGTTTCGTTAGGAGATTGATCATCTTGCCCTCAAGCCTGATGAAGGGAGGGTTTTTTGAGCTGTGGTTTATGGTTTAAAATTTTGAATTTTGCCTGTTTGTGAGAGAGGATACGGAAAGAAATACTCACGTACGATTTTGACCGATATGGATAAAGTTAAAATAATATCTACTACAATCAACCTATAAACTCTGTCTTAAAAAAAAATACCTCATTTAAAAACTAATTGCAAATCATAAGTCTTAAAAAAAACTCACCTGACATCCCTTGTTCCACCAACCTCATCTTTTCCCTTTTTCTAAAATGGTCCCCATGTTCCGTGCCCTACGTGTCCACTTTTACTTTAATTACCTGACCACTATGCAGTCGCATAACACGCTTTAAAAGTTGACCCTTCTCTTTTGAATCGTCAGCAGGAACAGTAATCCCTCTCGGTTCCGTCGAAAAGCAAATAACATGGTATGTGTGTGTGTCTACCTCTCTAGTAGCTGGTTCCAAAATTCTCGGCATCCGTATGGTATCTAAAATAGCTTTCTGATCGCTAGTTTCTGAAGCTCATGCTCGGTTGGGCTGAAAAGTTAAGGTTGATGATTGAAAATACACTATAGTTGACTGAAATTTTACTATAGCTGAAGGTGGCTTATTTAGCGTAATTAAATTTAAAAATAGGAAAAAATACGTTAGCTCATTTTGGACAATGCAAATGAATACAGGAAAAAAAAAAGAACAGGCAAAAAAGCTCAAAAAAGCGAAAAAATCAGAAAAAGATAAAAATTTATAAATAGTGAAAAATAAACCTGAAGCTGAAGCTAAAACGAGCGGCTATCGTAGCGCTATAGAACCTGTTCTAGTTTGTAAAAGTTTCGTTGGTTTCTAGTAAGAGAAATCGGGAGACTCGTTGCCCCTAGCTCGAAAACAATCAGTGTGCTACAAATAGCAAAATCCCAATCGGATATTATCGTATGAAAGTGTAGATCATGGTTAATGTAGCGCAACGATTTTATGCGGCAAATCTACCTTTGGTGTATCAATGTAGCATAACCCCTTTTTTTCGCTTTTGTTTCCCGTTATGCAATAGAAGATTGGGGATTCCCCGTTTGTAAAAGGAAAATCAGAGCACCTTTTGTATATCGATAGTCGAAGCTGTAGTTTTATAAGACCAATGTACATTTTCGGAAAACTTAATCCAAATTCGAAATAAAATCATCCTGTTAGCGGGTTTGTTCGTTCATATTGACTTCACCTTTGATTGATGAATAGTAACAACTTATAGAGGAAGGTACTCGTGTGTAATTTTGAAGTATATAAATAAAACCACTGCAGTGTGTACTATAATCAGCCAATAGACGGCTGAGTTCTTTTCCACTTATAGTTTGTACCTTATACTCTATGATATAATAACTAATTTCCAAACGATGTATTTTTTAAAATGAGGTTAACAGAAAGATTATAATAAAAACATATTAAATTTAGCTAGACCGATTAAAATTAGCACTGCTCTCATAAGAGGTTGGTTATCTTATCACCGCATCGAGTAGGTTTGTGAGTGACTCGGTGGAGCGCCTGACGGTGTTGCTGGCGCGGCAGCAGGAGACGACGCGCGAGCAACCCCGCGGCGGCAACGCGCGCAGCCGCGGTGGAAAAAAACCCGCGATTCGTTTGGAAACCCCGACCGACGCGACGCGGTCGAACACCCCGCCCGCCCGCGTGTCTTCTCCCTCTTCTTTCCCTTTTCCACGCACTTGCTCAATTTAATCTGCGCCCTCGCCCTCCCACCTCCGCCGCCGTCCAACACCTCGCAGATGACGGCCGCCGCCGCCGTCATCACTCTCCAATGACCCCCGCGTCCGTCCTTCTCCTTGCGGTGCTTTTCTTGCTGCTCGCGGCCCCCGCCTCCGCGTCCACGCTCGCCGTCTCGGGGGGCTCCACCGTCTGCGCCGTCGCGGTCCAGAACGGCACCGTCTACTGCGCCGCGCTCTCGGCTCCCAACGCGTCTTCGCCCGTCGCGCCGTTCGTCACCTTCTCGCAGGTCTCCGGCGGTGCGGGCTTCGTCTGCGGGCTTCGAGCAGGGGGCACCGCGTTCTTCTGCTGGCCGCCCGCCGCGCCGGGGCAGCTCAGGCGGGTGTACAACGGCCCGGACGCGCTCGCCGACCTCGCCGTCGGATCCAACCAAGTCGCGGCCTACGAAGAGAGAGCGCTCCGGATACGATGGTGGCGCGGCGGCAACAGGTTCCCCCAGCAGGTCGACGGCAGCTTCCGCTCCCTCGTCTCCGGCGACGATTTCTCCTGCGCGCTGGAGACCAACTCCTCCGCCGTCCGCTGCTGGGGCCCGCGCGGTAGCGCCGTGCAGGCCACGTTCTCGAACGCCTCCGTGTCCTCCCTCGCCGCAGGGGGTACCCACGCCTGCGGGGTCCTAACCTCCGGCGCCGTGCTCTGCTCCGGCTCCGGCGCGGGCGCCCTTGCGCCGCGTGCCCTCTACCTCCATGGGCTGGCCGTCGGCGATTCCCACGCGTGCGGGCTCATGCGGCCTAACCACACCGCCGTGTGCTGGAATCTCGCGGGTCCCACCACAACCCTGTACTCCCCGGCGTTCGGGACGGCGTTCGAGTACCTCGTCGCCGGCGGAAACCTCACGTGCGGCCTCGTCACCACCAAATTTAGCGTGATGTGCTGGTCGTCCTCGACGACGGACTTCGTGGCGGCGGAGGTGTCGTTGCCGACGATTCTCCCCGGCGTGTGCGTCCTCAACGAGAGCTCGTGCGAATGTGGCGTCTTCCCGCGGTCGGAGCTGCTCTGCGCGTACTCCGGCGGCGGCGTGATCTGCAAAAGTCTGTGCGACATGTCGCCGCCGCCGGCACCCTTGTCTTCTCCTCCATCGTCGCCTCCGCCACCGGCGCCTTCAAGGGGCGTGTCCAAAGGTTGGATCGCGTTCGGAGTCGTCGGCGCGGTGGGCGCCTTCGCGGGCCTCTGCTCCATCGTGTACTGCTTCGTCTTCGGCTTCTGCAGCCACAAGAAGGTGCACAACTCCGTCCAGCCCAACATCGCCGGAGGCACCGGCAACACCGCCGGAGGCGCCGGTAACACCGCGGCCGCCGCCGACAACGGCGGCTTCCCGAGTCCCTACGGCTCGCCGAACGGGTCGCGGTCACGTGGCCTCTTCCGGCGGCAGCTGTCGCGCGTCATGACGCGGCAGCGCAGCGGGCCGTCGTCGTTCAAGGACCCGGCCGAGGTGTTCACCTTCGCGCAGCTCGCGGCGGCGACCAAGGACTTCGCGCTGGAGGCCAAGATCGGCGAGGGCAGCTTCGGCACGGTGTACCGCGGCAAGCTCCCCGACGGGCGCGAGGTGGCCATCAAGCGCGGCGAGTCGGGGCCGCGCGCCCGCAAGTTCCAGGAGAAGGAGAGCGCGTTCCGGTCGGAGCTCGCCTTCCTCTCCCGACTCCACCACAAGCACCTCGTCGGCCTCGTCGGCTACTGCGAGGAGAACGACGAGCGGATGCTCGTCTACGAGTACATGAAGAACGGCGCGCTGTACGACCACCTCCACCCCAAGGCCACCGGCGCGTCGTCCTCGTCCCCGGTGGTCTCGTCGTGGAAGCTGCGCATCAAGATCCTGCTCGACGCGTCGCGCGGCATCGAGTACCTGCACTCGTACGCCGTGCCGCCGATCATCCACCGCGACATCAAGTCGTCCAACATCTTGCTGGACGGCAGCTGGGTGGCGCGCGTGTCGGACTTCGGGCTGTCGCTGATGGGGCCGGAGACGGAGGAGGCGCACCTGTCCATGAATGCCGCCGGCACGGTGGGGTACATGGACCCGGAGTACTACGGCCTGCACCACCTTACCGTCAAGAGCGACGTGTACGGCTTCGGCGTCGTGATGCTCGAGGCGCTCACCGGGAAGCGCGCCATATTCAAGGAGGCCGAGGGCGGGAGCCCGGTGAGCGTGGTGGACTACGCCCAGGCGAGCATCGTCGCCGGGGAGCTCGGGAAGGTGCTCGACGGGCGCGCGCCCGAGCCGGCCGCGCACGAGGCCGAGGCCGTCGAGCTGGTGGCCTACACGGCGGTGCACTGCGTGCGGCTCGAGGGGAAGGACCGTCCGGCAATGGCCGACATTGTCGCCAACCTCGAGACGGCGTTCGCGCTCTGCGAGGGCAGCGCGGGTGGCGGCGTCGGCGGCCTCGCCAACAGCTCGTCCAGCGCCAGCCTCTCCATCAAGTCCATGGAATTAGCTTAAGGAATCTAGTTAAGAGTTTCAAATTGTGATTAGCCCGGGAAGGAATGGTGTTCAAATTTGTTGTTTAGTTGATTTTTTCGAGGGAGAGGAGGAGGTGTGTGAGAAAGGTTCTCACACATTTTGTTCACGGTGACTGTACATGATCGTATTGGACTGATTTCTTTCCATTTTTCCCCAGGAACAAAACACAAGAAAGTTTTCAGATTCTCAATCCTCCATTTTCTTGCGTGCATTCCAAATAAGGCCTGGATAGGCATCAAGATCTATGCGATTTTGAGTCTACGCTACAATTCTACAAGATGCGATGCTGAGTAACCTCCAAACAAAGCGTCGATGTCTTACAAGTCTGACAAGAAGTGTGTGGTGATGTAGAAGGAAAAGGTTCAGAGGAGCACGAGTAGGAGCAGCTCTGCAAGCCTGTGCCGGGGACCATACCAAGTGCTACCTGCAGTCTCTCTTCTTCTTCTTCTTCGCCGGTCCAAGAGATGGGTGGAAAGGTCAGGGCAGACCACTCATTCCATGCCGCTTTCACGAGTGCTCTGCAATGCAATGCATGCGCATCTGCCGCCCGGTCAATTGGGAACGCAGCTTTTCTGTTCCCTTCTTTCTGTTCCCCTCATGTTTTTATCGATGTGGTGAAGATCCAGAGCACCAGGGAAACATGAGAGGGACAGAAAGAATGCTTTGGATCTTTGCCACGTCGACAGAAATACGAGGAAAACAGAGAGAAGGAAACAGGAAAGCTATATGGGCCTGTTCTTTTCCTTCGAAGCTAGTGGCTTTTGGCTTTTGCTACAGTACCTAACTTTTAAACCGAATATTTTCTCAAGACGGGGTCTACAAGTTAAACGATGTACACGTTAAAAGCCTAACATCTGTACCATCTAAAATTGCAAGTGAGTATCTATCTCTCTGTAATCTGTACCGTAAACAGCCAAAATTCAAAAATTTCAACCAAAAGTTATAAGCCGCAGCCGTTACCAAACAGGCCCTATGACGGGGCTCGGAAGTGCGCGGTAGTTAGCACCTAACAGGACGCTGCCTCTGATCGTCGCCGGTGAAGCGAGCATGCATGCCGTCGGTATTTGGTTGGTCTGCCAAGGCGATTAACAAGTACAGCAGGGTCGTTTTCTGTGTGCATTCGCATCAGTTTGGTCGCTCGTCCTCTTCCTGATATATATTCATTCCGGTAATCACGATCTGGACCAGGCAGATGCCGTTGATTCTGCGTTATGGTAGGGCATCATCAGTTTGCAGGGTTAGGTTTTCATTCGCGAGCATAGAGTCCCATGATTGAGCGGGCCAGTGATAGCCCTCTTTGCACTGGTTAGGCGGCTTCAGCTATAAATCTACATTCAAAGAAAGATTATATATATGTATAGATTATTGTGCTCTTTCTCCCTGACATGGTCATTATAGCATGTGATGCGCACCTCGACGATAACTTTGTCCATACAAGAAATGGAGGAAAAGAAAATGATCACATCCACATGGTTGCTGAAACGAACCTTCGTCTTGTCGCTTGAAATGGCAGCTCCGCTCCCCCACCATTTTGCTCACCACGCTTATGGGGTGCTTAAAATGAGTTTTTTTGAGTGGCTTATGGCTGAAAAGCACTGTAGCTGACTGAAATTGCACTGCAACTGATAGTGGTTTATTTTGCGTAATTAAATTTAAAAAATTTAAAATAGAAAAACAGGCTAGCCCATCACAGACAGTACAAATGAATACGAAAAAAAGAACCGACAAAAAGGCTCAAAAAAGGCCAAAAAACCAAAAAAAGACGAAATTATTGAATAATGAAAAATATGCCAGAAGTCCGAAGCCTAAGCCGTTTTGAGCGGAGAACATGGTAACAATGCACGCATGTGAACAACACAAACCTATCTGTCAATGGAGCAAGTAAAAGACGATCACGTGTGTGTGTGTGTTTTGTTGCAAAGCTGAAGCCAACATATTTATCAGTAAACTTACAGTTTAACCGTTCAGGTGGTTGTAGAAAAAAGTTCATATAATTTCATCTGAGTTCGAGCAAGCCCGCCAATTAGTGAGCCAAAGCATGTGCCTCAACAGACAGGCTCTCCTGTTCTCGTGAAGAGAGGATGAACAGGAGAAAGAGATAGTACCACACCACTGGTGACCAGAGTATTGTCCTCTTGCTAACCAACCAAACACAAGACGTTGCGATGGATCTGTTCTTCGTGTGTGCGCGATGAATCTCTAACTAAGTCAAAAACAAGTGACTACTGACTAGCACTCTAGCAGAATAAACGATTTTATTTAGCTTTGGTTTTTCCATCACCAACCTTGTCCCTTTCCTCTTGGCAATCATTTACTCTCAAGGCGTGGGAACGAGAGACCTTCTTCTCGCAGCATTGTTAACCAGTATAATCCTAAACTTATCAGTCTGCATCCCCTTTCTGCTGTTCTTTCACAAAGCAAAATGAGTAAGACAGCCAGGCTTGCCGCTTGTGTGTGTATGCGCTGTCAGTGTAGCCGACTTTGTTGTTGCGGCCAAAAGCTTACAGCCGAAAGCGTCGCGGTCTTGTTGGGAGGCGGCGGCGCCGGATTGGGCGGTCGCGGCCGACGGCGAGCTCGGACGGAGGAGGTCGACGAAATCAGCGGCCTCATCGGATATCCGCGTGCGTTTTCATTGCCGAGCTGGACACTTCGTCACCTAGCAGGCTGAAGGTTAGTTAACTAATCTGATGGGTTAGTTAAAGTTATCTGAATTATGAAGGTGTTATTTCCGTTTCTCTCCGTCAGGCTGGTGCCAGTTCCATTTTATTTGGTCCTCTGGTATATATACTGAAATAAGATACTATGATGTCTGGTCACCAAACCTCCTTGTCTTTATATTGCTTTTATATACGTGCAAGTGTAATGATACATAGTATATCAAGTAAACCCGTTAACATTCATTAATTCAAAAATACATCAATTTAGAAAGAAAGTTATTGATTTAACATGCTGAATCAATTATGGATGGAAAATCTTAATTATGGATGGAAAATCTTAATCATGGAGTCTGGGCACCATGGTACCCCTGTTATTTATATATATATTACCACCCGACATTATTGTATCCTAACAAAAAAAATTTCCCCAGTTCTTTTAGAGGATTTTTTGCCAGCTTTATAGCACATAGACGTTATTTTCTACGCGGGCCGGTTGTGGGCCAACATGGATTTGGACTTTGGATTGGGTTGTGAAGTTTTAGGCCCAACTATGGGGCATTACATTGCAGCCAGTATTGGGCTTGAATTCCAACTTCTGAGCACTTGTAGGCCTGCCTTGGTTAGTTCTACTGTTCTGGCTTAGTCATTTTCTTTTCAGAAATTAGTTGTAGCATACCTAATTCTAATTCGGAGATGTTGCCCATTCAAAGCAAAAGAGTGAGACAACAAAAAAAAAAGTCTTGTGGCATTTCTTGATACGACTGCACAAAGCGAAATGAAAAAGGAAAGATAAACTATTTAGATAGCTTTGTTGATTAAAGTCCACAGTCCACAATTGTAGGTAGAAAAAAGATAAAATGATAAAGTGGAGATAAAAATCCCTCTTTTTCTTAGAAAAAGCCTACAAAAAACTTTCTTCTAGTACAACATGTTATAATAAAAATTCAAACAGACATTTATTAGACCGTATTATCGGGCAGTATATATCCTTGAAATTCATCTACGTGGTTGTAGCCGCTACTTGCTACAATATTTTTATGAATCACCTATTTACACATTAGATATTTAGATGATATAGCACTATAAAACAAACATCTCCTCCCTCTCAAAAGTAACAAACAAATAAAATTTTTCTCCTGTTTCCTGTAAAAAAAATTATCTCCTGTTCTCAATAAATGAATAGAAAGGGGAAAACCAGAAACCATATGAAAGAAGATAGTTGAAAACGGTTCTCTAGAAATCATGTGGAATCATATTGACTTCTTAATTTTGATTTGTTTATGGTCTTTGGTTCTTTTGGTTTTTTTTTCTTTTTTTCTCCTTTATTCATTTGCGTAGTTTTAAAAGATATAACAGTATTTCTAAATTTTTCTTATTTATAACATAGAAAAAGTTAATAAGTTTAAAGCGATTTCGCACTACGATGAAAGAAAACCCCTCCCCTTGGCCCTTGCCTGCAACCAGCCAAGCCAATCAAGCTGCACCCGTCGCCGTTGATGGGGTGGACTACTACAAGGTGCTCGACGTCGGCCGCGGCGCCACCGACGACGTGCTCAAGAAGGCCTACCGCCGCCTCGCCATGAAATACCACCCCGACAAGAACCCCTTGTCACATCCCGGGTGTGGAAATCCGAATTAAGAGTGGAAAAGTAGGAAATCTGAGATGGGGAAAAGATCACCACGAACAGCTAAAGCTAAGAACGCTACAGCTAAGCTAGGGCTACAGTAGAGATAAGTTTTGACGGCGAATGGTTCTCATTCCACTGCGAAAGAGTATATATATATATATGAGTCTTAATCTAACATTAGAGTCTAAGACTCGATTACAGAGATAACTTCCAGATTAACTAAGTAATAAGCACTAATAACAGATAATCAAATAACTATTAAATGAGCTGTAGTCGGGAGTAATCGGGAACGTAGATTTCACGCCGGTGGACGAAGGAGCATCTTGGCCGTTAAATGATACCGATTGGAGATATTTGACGCGCGCCTTCAGACTTCCCTTCCGACTTCACTTCTTCAGACAATTGCCGGTTCTGACATTCCTTCCCCCTCGGCATCATACTTGCCCTCAAGTATATTCTTTTGGAAACCAAGATTGAATGGTTTGGGAATAAAATTCTGGAAATGTTGCTTTGATAAAATCGGCATCTTCCCAGGTTGCGTCTTCAGGCGGCAATTGACCCATGGGATCAGCCACTTGGTAACCAGTTTATCAGGGCGCGGAAGGGCTCTTGTCTCTAACACAGCAGCCTGTCCTGTTTTTATCTTCTCCTCTTTAGTGACGACATTCTTGATTTCCGCCTGAACGCTTGAATCAACTGAGGCTATCGCAGCCTCTGATATTGACAAATCCTTAACGATACTAAGAAAATGACTTTCCCAGGGAGCCAACAGTAAGAGGCCTTGCCCTTCCTTGCCTTTTCGTCCAGTCCTACCAAGTCTATATATATACCGCTCTCTATCAGCAGGCAACCCAACCTGTATGACAAGGGTGGCGACAGGATAATCAACGCCACGGGCAGATACATCAGAACTAACTAATATCAGCCCCTTTGACCTCCAGAATTCATCTGAGACCTTTGTTCTTGCAGGCTGTGTCTTTCTGGAATGGATTTTTCTTATATTCCGTTTCAGCTGGAAGAGGACTTCTGTAACAAGTTTGGTGACCCTTGCTGTAGTACACAATACAATCACTTTGTATTCTGCATCTTGTGTAACATGCTTCTTCAATACATTGTATAATTGTCATGAACCGGGGTTCATGCGGATAAATACCACCAAGAAAATGGCCGGATGGCGTCGGCGTAGAACGAGAGGGAGAGAGGCTAGGGATTTAGACGGGAAAGACTTGATATTATTCTGGTTGATTACAATAGCATGCGATAGCCTCTTTATATAGATGGCTCCCCCTAACACATAGAATCTAATCCCAATTATAACTCTAACAGATATAGCGGACGAAGACGGCCCGGGCGGAGGCGGGGGCAGGCCGGCCAGCGATGGCGAATCCGGCGACGATCGGATCTGCGGCGGCCCAGGCGGAGGCGGCGGCGACTTCGAATGGCCCGGTCGGCACCGGCGAGCGGCGGCGGCGACGCGGAGACAGCGGCGCGGCTTCGGGTGCCAGGGGGCCTTGCGGCGGCGGTCGGGCGTCTTCGAGCCGGAGGCAGCCCACGGCGGCGACGACACGGCCAGAGGCGGCCCCGGCAGCAGATGCGGCGACGACGGCCTGGCGACGGCGGCTCTGGCAACAGCCAGATCTGGCGGCGGCGGTGCGCGGGCAGAGGCGACCCGACCGATTGGGGCGGTGACTTGCAGTCCGGGCGGCGATGACGACCGGTGACCGGAGATGGCGACAGACGACGTCTCGGCGGCGGCGGTCGACGCTGGGCGACGGTGGGTGAGGCGCTGGACGGAGGCACCAGAGAAGACGCTGCAGCGATGTGTTCATCGCGATCTGGCTGTCTGCAGAGGGGTAGAGGGAGCTCTGGTGATTGATGTGGTGGTGGTGTTTGTTGTTGTTGAAGATCTGATGTTGGATGATGAGCCAGACTCTTTGTTTCTTGTTGCGCCTCGCGCACTTGTTGTTTCGCCTTCTCCCGCTCCTTCAAGTGCTTCTCGAAGACTGCATGCATGTTAAGGAGGAAGTCCGCCCACTTTTTGTCGGTGCTGGCCGCCTTATCAGCGCTAGCTTTTATTATGGCCATTGACTCGGCGAGAGGACGAAACGCAGGAACCATGGTAGCAGAAGTCGTGGGAAGGGATCGACTGCTCTGATACCAAGTTGTCATGAACCGGGGTTCATGCGGATAAATACCACCAAGAAAATGGCCGGATGGCGTCGGCGTAGAACGAGAGGGAGAGAGGCTAGGGATTTAGACGGGAAAGACTTGATATTATTCTGGTTGATTACAATAGCATGCGATAGCCTCTTTATATAGATGGCTCCCCCTAACACATAGAATCTAATCCCAATTATAACTCTAACAGATATAGTAACCAATATCATATCTCTAACTATATCTCTAATACAAGGAAACCAATCTCTAACTCAAATAGAAACCAATCTCTAACTCAAATAGAAACCAATCTCTAATTCCTAATAATAACCCGACTGGGCCTTGGGCCCAAGGCCCACACCCCTGACACTCCCTGACAATAATATAGAAAAGTGCAGATCTAGTGGTGCAATCATATACATCTGGCTTACCTGTGAATGTGTCTCCTCATCTCCAACTAATTCTTCTCCTGAACTTAATCTATCCCATGCAGCCTTCTCAAGATGAAAGCATATTATATCCATCGGTAAACATGCTCCAACTGCAGGATCAAGTTTTGAGCCAACTCTTTTCACCACAAAACATGCTTCGGCAACACCAACGAACTGACTACTTGCATTTACAGAGAAAAGCAAGAACACTGGGCATTCACTCAATTTCTCCTGAGCTTCTCGGTATCCAGCATCCAGCTTCTTATTTCCATTTGGAGTGCTTGCCCACAAATTAGATTTGACACTCTTGTGCACATCCTCCTCACTGTAAGATTTGATAATGAAAAACTTTGCATCCTTGTATGTTACATGAAAACCTTCCTGGTTAAATTGGCAGTTATCTGGAAGGACACTATTCTCCTGTTTTCCAATAGTAGGTATGGCCTGGCCCTTCATAGCAATAGTGACAGTAGGTCCAAATGGTTTTTGGTGCTTGAATCCACTAGATCTTGGTCTTCTGTTCAGCTCAATAAAGCCATCCTGATTCTCACTACCAAAAACAAAAGGTGCCCTGCCTCTAGGCTTGTATTTGGTATCCACAACTCCCCAGTGTCCATTGTTTCTTGAGTTATATACATTTGATCCATAACCAAGTCTAGCTGTCAGTGTATTCCCATACGGACCATATTGCCCATAAAATCTGCTATCAGGGTACATCCTAGTAGTATAACTAGGAGAGGTCAGACCCATCCCAGATGAAAGTATCTGCACATGCATACCCATGAGGTTTGTTGTTGGACGTTGGCTCTGATTTTCTGCTGGAGACGAATTCGAACCATAAGATGTGAAATTGGCAGTTGATCTCTGATGCTGGTTAGAGTAGACTGGCCCATCATACCACTGAACTGGAAAACCAGTGTACAGTTCAGCTAAGATGCAGCCAAGAGACCAAATGTCAATCTTCTGATCACATGGAAGACCCAGAATGATCTCAGGAGCTCTGTAAGAACGTGACTGGACATATAAGCTTAAGTTTTCTGTCAAGAAGCAACTGTTTCCAAGATCAATACCCTTAATTTCACATCTGCTGTAGCTCTTCATAAGGATATTCTCTGGTGTCATGTCACAGTGGACTATATTTAAATGATGCAAATACACCAAAGCTTCTAAGCATTGTTGAGCTACAGCCGGTATTCTGGGTAATGAAAAGTACAACTCATCACCAGACTCCTTCTGAAATTCATATAGATTCACCCGTAGTAATTCAGTGACAATGAAGAGATGTTCCTGTACAACCTTGCTAAATGCAGCTGAGCCAAGATACTTAGTGACACGATATCTTCCGGCTATAACTGAATTCCAGACAATAGGAAAGTCTTTGTTTTCCTCAAAGCCAGTCCTGCTCTTCCGGTGGAAAATTCTCAGTTCTAATACCTCATATTCTTGATGAAAATTATAGAGTGCAATATCAATATTCAATTTTGGATCTTCCTTGATTTTATCAATAGAATTAAGAACATCTGTATCTTGTAGAGTGCAATATAAAGTAGCCCTTGTCACCCATTCCTCCAAATTTGGCTCCCATAACAACAAAGGAATATGCCCAATGTTAGAAACATCATATAGAGAAAAGATATTAGCTGCCGGCACATAACAGAACTGAGAGAGTTTTCTCTTTCATAAGTTTGTCCAGATGCTATTATCACAGGCTCAGACATCAGCTTCATAGATATTGGGCAACAGAACTCTGGAGGTGGAGTAGCAATCCCTGGTGAATTATTCTGATATTCAAATGTCCCAGTCCCAGACTTCGTAGGTGAAAAACATCTCTGAGGAGTATTGTTGCCACTAGCAATTAAATCTGTACTTGGAGTTCCACTTGCTGCACTCACAGTTTCATTCTTTACACCAGCCTCAATGAATGGTTTGCTCTTAGCTTGCTGGGAATAAATCTTGCTCTGCCCTGTAACAGCATTATAAGCATCCTTCTTTGCCGTTGTTCCAGCTCCCTTCTCCATGCCATTGGCCATCCAGTTAACTTCACAAAAGTTTAAATCTGGCCAAGGTGGAAGATTCCAGAGCAAACCCAGACTCTTTAATCTCCTGTTAGCTCTTCCCACCTTATATAACTGGACTAAATCAGACTTGGCCTCATCAGGGACATTAACCATTGCAAAGTAAGACTCACTTTGTCGAATGCATTCAAAAGGCTCTCCCCCATCAAATCCAGGAAAATCTATTCTGGGGCCTTTAGCAGTGATTTTATAGAAGCTGTGAACCCTCTCATTACTGGGATTAGGATTCTATTGCTTAGCATGGTATTGAAACTGAGGTGGATTCAAGTAACCTCTAAAGTTCTGAGGCCACTGCCTTGCCAAGTCTGAATCCTGGTCCTGATCCAAATTGTTCAAAGTAGGGGAAACTAAAGGAGGATGCGGCAATGGATCTTGACCCCAACCAGTGACAACTACAGAAAGACCAGTGGAAGGAAATTTGAAGTTACCTTCGGGGGTGCTCACATTCGGCAATTGGTCCTGTTCCCAACCCGTTGCGACTATCTGCCTCAGATCTTCTAGCCTTCTTGTCATCTCCATCTCCACTTCAGCCGGTTGATTCAGGTCAGGTAGATTTCTTGGTTCCTCCGATGGCCGCGAGTAGGGTTCACCTCTTCCCCCGGTCTGGTCAAATGTACGCGCTTGAAGCTTTACTAACCTGTGCAACAATGCTTCCACTCTGTCCATACTCTCTTGCAACAGTGAATTGATTCTGGAAATTCCCCAACTTGTAGTTGGTCTTCCTCACCACTTGCCTCGTGGCCGTGAGTTCCGACGCCTCCAATTCATTCCTCGCCATGGACTTGGTCATCTTCCCGCTGATCGACGCTGGCTTAGGGATTTTACCCGGGACAATGTCCGGAACCTTCACCACGCACCGATTTGGTCCGCCGCCATAGCCGGATAAAGAATAGGGCCGGTCCGCCGCCAAAGCCGGGAGGGGATTAAGGATTTTACAGAGAATCTGACTCTCCAACCTAGAGCTGGCCAATGGGCCGTGCCGGGCCGGGCCGGCACGGGCCCGGGCTCGGCACGGCCCGTTAAGGCCCGTGTATTAAACGGGCCGTGCCGTGCCGGCCCACGGGCCGCGGTGGGAGCCCAGGCACGGCCCGAGGTCGTGCCGTGCCGTGCCGGCCGGGGCACGGTTAAGGCTAAACGGGCCGTGCCGGCCCGGCTAGCCTGTTTAGCCGAAAAAAATAAGAAAAATTGTAGAAAATTAAGAAAAACTGTAAAAAAATTGTAGAAAATTCAGAAAAAAATATAGAAAATTGTAGACATTGTTAATCATAAAAATAAATATTTGCAATGATATAATGAGCTTTATTAATTTATTAAATTACATGGGATGGCTGCCTCATTAAAAACTTTACCAAGTAAAAACTCAATTTGAGAAAACCTTGGTAAAGAAAAAAGAGTACAGCCTATAAAGCTCATTATTGACCACATGTGAAAGAAAAATATTGAAAATCCTATTCATTGCTATCTAAATACAAATTCTCAAAAGATTCTTCTAAATACTTATTATCTGCAGTATGTTGGAGTCTTGATTCAGCCTGTTCCCAGTCTTTGACGGTCATAAGTACTTCGACCATCTCGTTGGAGAGACTTGTTCGTCGCTCCTCGATTATTCTTCCGGAAAGACTGAATGCTGACTCCGAGGAGACTGTAGAGACAGGAACAGTCAACACATCCCGCGCTAATATGGATAGCACTGGATATGATACCTTCTGGGTTTGCCACCATGAGAGGATGTTCAACTCCTGCTCGAAGCTGACGCTATCACTGTTGAGATAGCTTGATAGGTCTCCAGTGTTTTGTCGCCTTCCTCCTCCTAACTACTGTGTACCTGCACCTGCATGAGAACTAGACGAAGAACAAAAAATCTTGCCCCATTGCATAGCCCCCCTAGAGGTGCTAGGGACTACCGGGGGTCTTTCTAAACGCACAGATCCAAATTTATTTTCATATTTATTATATACCTCATATAATTTATCCTTGTGTATAGTATGAACAATAGTCTAAACCGGTAGCCTCACTTAAAACTTGTAAAACATTTATAAATCCTAGGAGTTTGGGCCTAGGATCCAAAATAAAAGCAAATGCATATAAAATAGGAATTTCGCTCCAATATTTTAAAAACTTAGATTTCATGGCACCTACAGCATCCCGTAGTATAGGATCATTTTCAAAAGCCTTTAGGTGAGTGGCAATTTCAACAATATTATGAACAATCATGGGAGATGTAGGGTATTATACTCCAGAAAGACAAACTGTAGCTTTATGAAAAATTTCTAGAAAGGAAAATATTTTTTCACCAACATCCCAATCGTCCTCAGTAAGTTCAGGGTCTCTAACTTGGGTTCTACTTGAGGAGCTACGAGATTGATGACTTTGGGTGTGAAGGAAAACAGATAAAGTGCTCTTATGTGGCAATATAGGTTTAAGCATAAGATAAGTAGAGTTCCATCTAACAGGCATGTCTAAACTAAATTTTCTAGGACGAACATTCATTGCTACGCAAAAACTCTTATATGCGGCTATTCGTTGGTTAGAACAATTAATAAATGAAATTGCATCTCTAAAAGAATTAATACAAGCATCTAATCTTTTTAAACCGGATTTAACAATAAGATTAATAATATGACAAGCGCAACGTTGATGCAATAAGAAAGACTGTGCATAAGTATCAAACAAAGGAGTAAGAATTTCCATAGCTTTAGTGTTTGCAGCTGCATTATCTAAAGTTATGGAAAAAATCTTATCCGTGAGACCAAAATCTTCTACAACTTTAATAATGTTTTCTGCAATATTTTCAGCATTGTGTGAAACATTAATTAATTTAAATCCTATAATTCTTTTTTCCATTATCCAGTCATCGTTAACATAATGAGCAACAACACTAATATAATCCTCTCTAGCCCTACCACTCCATATGTCGGATGTCAAAGCAATAGAGAATGTACATGTATGAAACATTTCTTTCAATTTATCACGACAATTGTTATAATATTTAATTAAATCTCTAGTTGTTGTTTGCCTAGATACAGTACTAAATCGAGGGTTATGAGTAGTCGTAATATATTTTTGGAAAGCATCAGATTCACCAAAATTTAAAGGTAAATCTTGAGAAGTAATTAATCTACAAAGAGGTTCTCGAGCTACCTCTGGGTTGTACTCCCACGTACGTACCGAGCCGTCGGGGTTATATTGCAGCTGTGTCTGGCGCATTTGTATTCCTTGCTTTTTCTTGCAGCTTGCAGCATGTCATTGTAGATGACCCGTCCCACCTGAAGATTTTGCAGTCAATTCATTACCACAAATTTTACAAACAGCATACCTCACTTCAGTTCCATCACTGTCGGTCTTGATCTTCTTGTCGAAATCATTCCAAACTGTTGATGTACTAGCTCTTGTTCTTTTTGCACCCGTGCTTTGGGTCGTGGATGCACTTGTTGAGCCAGCAGAAGATGGATCGATTAGACCCTGCGCCACCGGGGCCGTTGTTTCTTCGGCATCTCCAGTTTGTACATGTGGACCTTTCGCGGATGGATATGCTTGTTGAAACGATTGCATATCCTCCGCCGAGAGGCCGTATTCGGAGAGTTGAAAATCGTAGTTCTCCATTAAATCAAGTAATCAACTGCAAATTGAAATAGCAAAAACGATTAACTTACTATTAAACATACAAATAATAGCAAAAAATTAAACCAACAAATAATACCAAAAAATTAAAATAAGACAGCATTATTACCTCCTTTGTAGCTCTCACAAAAAAATTTGAAGATTTTTGAATTTTCGGAATTTTGCTCGAATTTTGACCAAATTTGCGCTAACACTTTCAGATTTTTCACAGCTAAACCGAAAGAGAAGAATAAGATTTGAGGTGTGGAAGATTGAGGCCAGATGCCCCCTATTTATAGGAAAATTTTTAGATTTTTTCCGAATTTTTTGTTATTTTTTCCGAATTTTTTACCCCCCAACGGTCACAAAAAACGGCTATTTTTTCAAATTACTGGGCCGACCGTGCCGGGCCGGCACGGCCCGATTTCTTAACGGGTCGTGCTGTGCCGGCCCATCGTGCCGCGCCCTCGGCCCAGGCACAGCCCGTCCCGCCGTGCCATGCCGGCCCGGCCCACCTCGCCGCCGTGCCGTGCCGTGCCCGGGCCGGGTCTACAGTGACCCGTCACGGCCCGGCCCATTTGGCCACCTCTACTCCCAACCCAATCGCCCGACTCTTCCGCCAAGGATTCGAGGGCTCTGATACCCCTCCCCGCAGGCCGACTCCCTCTTCAAGCAGGTTTCCGAGGCCTACGACGTCCGTGCACCGCCCCATCTCCTCCTCCATTACCGCCGCCACCACCACTACCAAGAATTGAATCCATCTCCTCACGGTCTCTCTCCCTTCTTTGCTCTCCTCCTCGCAGGTGCCCAGCGACCCGCAGAAGCGCGCCGTCTACGATCAGTGCGGTGAGGACGGCCTCAAGGCCGGCGTCCCACCGCCCTCCCCCTCCGCCGCATCCGCGCACGGGGTCCACGGGTTCCGCTTCAACCCGAGGAGCGCCGAGGAGATCTTCACCGAGATATTCGGGGGCGCATTCGGCGGGGCTGGTCCCCCGCCGCCGCCGTCGGGAGGCGTCCGGGGCGCCGGCGAGGAAGGAGCCGGCGATTGAGCGGTAGCTGGCTTGCAGCCTGGAGGACCTTTACAAGGGTGCCACCGTGCCACCAAGAAGATGAAGATCTCCAGTCCAGGAACGTCCTCGATGCTGCCGGGTGAGACGCATTCCTTCTCTCTTTTATTTTCTACAGATTACCCGCACGGTACATCATTCTGTTCTTGAGTAAAGATGGATGCTTTATTGCTTAGAGTAGCTTACAAACATCGGCATTGTTACCATCTTGATGAATGATTTGAGTCTGAGAGTGGTAACAAGTAGTAGTAGTACTAGTAAGTAGTAACTTCAGTAACCAGGTCTTGCCTCTTGGTATGGATCTTCGATTTTTAGCATGCCATAGGGGATGCTTCTGTTGACTAGAGGAAAGAGAGTGCCTTTGTGCTCTGGCTGTCAGTCTGTCACGCCCTCAACTATCTGGATCGTTGCAATTGCTAATTAGTCGAGTAATGGCAGAATGTAAGAGCAGGAAATAGTGACGAACTACAGAGGGAAGGTTGAGAAGAGAGGGATTAGGCATGGTGGACAGGAAGAGGGGGAGAGAAGATGAGGATTTGATAGAGCTGTTTAAATTGGTTAAGCCTTGTAGGCCTCTTATGGGCTACAACACTCCATATTCTCCTATATACTTAGTTACTTACTTTCCATTGAGATGACATAAAAAAACAAACTCAAATCATAGTGCGTTTCAATCCATTCCACTTCTGTTGAATGTAGCCTCCCGGTACCTTGTCTTACTTTCGAATGATACAGTGATATACTATATTATGATAGTAACCTAGATGCCTGAACTATGGTTCTTTGGTGTGGTTCCCATTCCCAGGTGCCAGGTCAGAATTCTGTAGTTAGATTTAAGCTTGTGCTCCATGAATAATTTCTTTGGAGTTGGCAATAGGCTTTGGGCATGACATTGATCTGCTCATATGATGTATATTTTTTTGTACAATACATAATTTGTTCCACATGTTGGAGAAACACGATCTATGTCCAGCTCAGCATGTCACCTCTGGCCTCTTGCAATATGATTTGTTTTAGTTAATCATGAATTTTGCTTTCATAATCTTTCCCCTTTTTTTAAGTAATCTTCCTGACGACGATTAAGTAATCCATTAAAGGGCCACCTTAATACGTAATCAAAGCTCTTGGACCAGTGTTATAATAGCTTATGCTATAATATATCCCGAGTACCCTCAAGTCGGAGAATCATTATTCATCTACCTGACCAACTACTACTTGGAAGCTCTATGACCTGATATGTGGGCCTCCCATGTGGCGATGCCTTGTGCGGCACATGCGCTCCCACTCCCTGAACCGCTCTACGTTCGGTCCTATGTCTCTGATAATAACCGCACTGCGGTTGTTTCCTAAGGCTCTCCCTTAGTGACAATGACCGATCGACGGTTATTAAGTAGGCTTCTCATGCTATTGCTTACATGTGCAGACGGAAGGAATCGACAAGGCGGCTTTTCATGCAAATAACTGACGCCTCTTCGGCGCTATTTAAGCCTTACCCAAGGGAGACAACAAAAACAATACAAAGAGAAAAGAAATAAAGGAGAATAACAAAAAAAAAGATCATTCCACATTAGTGCAAGTAGCATTTTCCTTGGAATCACTCATTAAGAGCAAATTGTAATCTCATTATAGCAGTAAAGATCATCCCGTTCCCCCTGTTCATCCTTCTGTGAGGCTTGGATTTCCCTACTATTCGTAAGGTTGACGATTTGATCGTCGACACTTCCTCAATAGGAACTTTGGGACATTGTAGAAAGTAGAAACCATGTGGTGTATATATAAGTCAATGAACAATGATATAGCATTTACTGGTGCTTGAGTATACCCTGATGTGCTTCTATGGTGATATTTTGTTTCCATTATGTCATTACTCGTTACCTAATGTACTTGTTCACCAAGAAAAAAACCATTACCACTTTGTCACCTAAAGATAGTATGACCGCTGAAAATAATCGTAGCTGTGTATTTGACCATCCAACTTGTGAGACTGTTTAATCATGGGAAGTTTTTATGTTCATAGCTCATGCTTACTATTGCTACAATTATGGATTCTATTGAAAATCGAGTTAGGAGGGTTTGTCTTCTAGATCCCCATAAGCCAAGATTTTGGGTGAGAGCATAATGAGCTTCTTCAGGACGAGGTTAAGGTCTCAAGCTTTGGTCATAAGCCCACACACTACAAAAAGATAAGTGGTCAGAGGCACTCATAGTTACGTAACTAGGCTTGTACTGTTGAGAGATGATGTAGTGATGATTATCGGAGGTGGACATTTGTGATTAATTTTGGAACTCAGAATAGATATCTCGTTCTGCAGTGTTTACTTGTTGATTTGCTGTAGTTATGGTTGTTAGTTCTGAGGTATGTGTAAAAACTAATGGGTTCAGTACTAGTGTACCTTCCATAGTTGTGCAATGCAGAGTTGCAGGCTTAGACACATGCATCCCTATGAGAGCACTTGAACTATGGTATATTACTCATTTCAAGTTGAAGCTGCTAGGTCACATATTTGACATAAAAATAGAACTCTGACAAACGTTGAGGGACATGGGTGGATTGTTCTGTGCTCTGATGAAACATAAGTGTATGGCAAGTTGGATTGGATGCGTTTAGTTGATATGAGATAATTTTCTAATACGGAAACACATTATTTTCAAACGAGTTTGGAGCAGCACTGCAGGAGATTTATCATTTGTTTACTGGTCCATTTTGTGTGGCGGTTTTCTTAGAAATATTTCAGTTTTTATGATGGTACATAGCAATTGTTTTGAAGTAGCTCGATGACTACAAAGGGATGGGTGGTGAATCCATTGTTGAAAAGCATCACAAAAGGAGCAAATAAACTGGTGCTTTGGAAAATCAAAGCTTAGACAAATGACGCAGATGCAGTTTGTTTGTCTACCCTTTTTTAAGAAATGCTGTGGGTGATGTATAAATAAAGATAGCTCAACCTCACATATTGGGAATTCATTCGTTTATTTATATGATTGATGATTGTTGCAATTAGTATTTGGGAGTGATTTCACGGATAAGTGTTTGTAATTTGTTTATATCAAGTTGTTACGATGTGCTGCATGGATAAGGCTTCATAATTGTTTATGCCAAGTTGTTATGAAGTGCTAGAGTAGTTTGGTACTTTAAATGCTTTGTTGCCGTATATGAGGCTCTGACTTTACAGGAAAAGGCAAGCTTATTATTTCCACGTTTTTATGCAGGAAACCAGCTAATATGGAGGAGATCTTGACAATTGATATCAAGCCCGGATGGAAGAAGGGTACAAAGATCGCCTTTCCTGAGAAAGGCAACGAGATGTGAAACGTCATACCATCAGATTTAGTGTTTATTATAGAAGAACGGGTACACCCCAAATTCAAGAGGGATGGGAACGACCTTATTTGCACGCATAAAATCTCTCTTGTGGAAGCTTTGACTGGTTGCACAGTCCAACTGGCAACTCTGGATAGACGAAATTTAACTATGCCTATAAAGTCCGTCATCAAGTTTCAGATCAGGTTCCCAACCAATATAATGGCTGACCAAAAGGCAGGGACGCAACAGCTTCTGTCTTGAGTTTTAACTGTGTTTACAATGTGAATGTGCGTTTATTCCTTTGTTACATCAGTTGCATATTTGTTACAGGGCACTAGTTCTTCAGTCAAGCCTCAGTGTTTTCTTGGCCATTTCCTGGTAGGAGAATACCATATGGTCTTTCACAATGTTGTTTTTTTGTCAGGTTTCATCCACAAAAACAGGTAGCAAACTTACACTATGTTCAAATGGGAATGAATGCTTACTGATAGGTTCTGTAAATTGCATCAACTGTAAATTTGTTGTACCATCAACTGCAGCTGCTGTTCCATATGGGTGAAACTGAAACCTGAGGTTTCACTCCAATACGGTCAGCTTTCTGTTACACGAGTTTGAGTATCTGCTGTTTCCGATGAAAATACGATTCCAGAAAAGATCCCGTTCGTCGCATCCATGATCGTTCTCAGTGCAGGATTGCAGGGTTAAAGCAGGATGGGGATCTTCTTGGATGAGGTTTGTCCGAGTGGAACGGTCCTCGTCACAGGTTCAAAATCTGAAGCTGACGGCACATTTGGTCAAGAGGAAATAGGATGGTTTCCCAGATCCGATCCCCTGAGATAGGCCAGGCTCCTAGCCTGGTGATCGGAATCTCGTCCAATCTCCCCGTCGCCGTCGTCCTTTTGGAGCACTCTCGCCGGTTTTTGTCTCCGGCGACCGGCGCTGACAGAAAAAAAAACTGAAACAGACCAAATTTGCAATGGCCGTCGATGGCTGATCGTTCGGCCTGTGGTGTGTCGGCGAGTCATTTGTGCACCCATAGAGACCTAGCAGCACATAGCTCTATTCTTTTATGCTGTGCCTGATAACTTTTCGCTATGTTTGTTTAAAATAGCGATGGACTAAGTATATGATTTTAAACTTAGAAAATCGTTTGAAAAATAGCTTGAAAAGGCCATATAGTTTAAAAAAACCACAAATAAAAGCTAAACAGAAGAGGACCGTTATCAAACGATGCCACAAGTGTGTTGGTGATCGTGATAACGACTTCACTGTATCGTCAATTCATCATCTCATCGTATGGGAGGTTCAAAATGGGCATACCGACCGTAAGAGTATACCATAGGCTCACGTGATTAGAGAAATATAATGTATAACATTGCAAGTTTTTACCTCACAAAATATCCTCTTAATATATATTCGTTTTCTATCAAAGATTTATTTTTGGGCAACAAATGGATACCCAAAAAAAAAAAGAAGCAAAATGACCACATAGATCGGTGATGCCTTTTGATGCTTGCTGTCAAGAGTGGACCACCAGGATCCAAGGGAGAAGAAATGGCCACCAGAAAATATGTCTTTAGACTACAGCGTTGTCAGGTATATTTTGCTTTCCCATTGTGGTTATGATCAGACAAATGCTTTTCATTTTTCCTTCTCTTTCATAGCAGGCTAGATCAAGGGCGGAACCAGGCCCCGCAGGGTAAACTTTAGCTTGGAGTATGAAAAAAATACATAGTATATAGCCTAGATAAATTTAGTCCAGCTTAAGGTAATATTCTCATAGTCTAACCCAGATAGCCCAGATCATTCCATTATTAAGCCTAGGACGTACCTAAATCCTATTTCCGCCACTAGGCTAGATAATGATTTTGCGACTGTCCTCCATATCAGACAGGTAAGCATATGACTTAACACCGGTGCAAGATGCATCTTGTTGAACTGGATTACGGCAAAGTGGGAGAAAATCAGATAGGTCTGGACATTCGGCGCCACGATGGGGTGCAGTTAGCTAGGTTTACACCACCTTATGGTGCGTTCCTAGCATGCGGAGAATATATCTTAAGGAAATGCTTGCCTGGTATCGACACATGCATGGAACCTGATGTGTAAGTTATGCCCTATCTTTCTTTCTTTCTTTTTTGTTTCAACATGGATAGATTTTGTTCTAGGCACATGTCGTTGACAAAGATGAGCTCTCGTTTTCGTTCACGTGCGAAAGAGAAGAGAATAATATTTCTCACAGCCATTGGGTGGATGCATTTGAACGAAGTAGTCCATGCTTTTCGAGGTCACTGTCGAGCTACAATAATGGAGTTTCGATTTTTTTCTTCTCTCGTCTATTTTCACCTTGCCTCTTCTCGGTTGGCTATGGACAGTGGTCCAGGGTCAGCAGGGGTTTCCTTGGCCCATGGCGGTATCTACCTGTGAAAGCGTGGTATCACACCGCACTAGCTATCGCGTGGATCGAAATAAAAGAGTGGACAATATATATATATATAACTCTGTAGCGACTTTTTTTTTGAAAAAAAAAGATCCCGATCACTCATTTTTGAAAAAATATGAATCCTTTTCCGAGCTTGAAAGGTGTGATAACGATATGTGTTATCTGTTGCGCCGCCGTAGCTCGGAAGGTCAGATGACCCATGGCTAGGCGGAGACGGACGACATAGGGAAAAACACATGTGTTAACTTTTTTTTTGTTGCGTTGTACGGAATGAATTCTAGTAGCGAATTTCTATGCCACGTTACTTGTGCAAGTAGGATTACAATGTGGAATTATCAGTCTTTTTTGCATAACACTCGTTTGCTTATAAAGGTTGAAATAACTAGATAGCGTACGCGAGAGCATATGTCCTGGCTTCCATATCTTTTGCTGCGTAATACATAACGAATTCCAACGCTGAATTTCTACGGCACGTATGTGGTTCGAGCGAAAGTCTTGTGTGAAATTTTTAATTCATTCGGATAGCAATGCTCGTTCACTGCAACCGGTAATAATTAACATAATTGATTATTGCTAATTAAATGTGATTAGGACTAAATGGTATACTGTTAATTTAGTGCTATAATTAACACCGGTTAATTACTATTAGCACTAATCAGGTGCGATTAATGCTAATTAATTGCGATATTAGTGGTGAGCAGCGGTACTGTATAGCTAATCAGTTGCGCCTAACGTGAATTAATTGCACCCATTAGTGGTGTCCAAAAACGCGCACACACGTGTCCGCCGAAAGAGGGAAAAACAATTACATGGTTGCAAGGAGAATCCAGAGAATCCTCCAGGTTTAATACACGGATGGTGTCATTATCTTTAATTCTCTGGTTGCTAGCTTCCTCACCTTTCTCACTTCTTAATTACATGTATTTCTTCTGCAATAGATTAGTTTTCACAAACAGTAATATCATGAAGCTTAATTAGCTATATGGTTGCTGGCTGCAGCTTTTTCTGAAAGCAAATGATCATGCTCATGCCCATGTCCATAGATAAAACAGACGATAATTAAATGGAATAAGAGGGGGACACAAATCATGCGATCGATGAATCGGTTTCGTACTTCCATGCTATCCATGGTGATACCACGAGCAGTACACTCTCTCCTTGAAGCAGTTTGATTGTATGATCAGAACAAGGAACAACCAGATGCGGTGCAATATCTGGGTCGTCTCGATCAAGATCATCTCTCATGAAGCCATCCTCCAATGTGTCATCGTCTCTCCGCTTGCAGCGACTCGACCTGGCTCTTGCCGCGGGGGCCCTTCCGGCGGATGTAGAGGCGGTACTCGTCGAAGGTCATCGGCTTGTACAGCGGCGGCCGCTCCGGCGACACGAGCTCCGGCATTGGCGCCACCGGCAGGTCGCTCCTGGGGTTGTAGAAGAGCGCGATCGAGAGCCGCTCGTCGGCGGCGTTCACCATCACGCGGTGCTCCACGCTCCGGTACGTCCCGTTGGTCAGCACCTGACAAATTGAAAACGTGGTGCGTTAACACCAGATCAAGAACGCCGCCGCCCGCCGCCACCATCTCCAAAGCCAGCGCATAAAACGAAACTAAACGCTGACGCCCTGTGGATTCGGGTACGTCGGTCCGTGCAAACAGTGAAATTATAGCGGCTACTAGCTTTCTACGAGTATTCAATTAAAAAATAAAAGCACCGTTATACTCAGCGGCGGAGCTAGGTTTTAGTTACGCTCGGACTCAATGGTGAAATAATTTAGTCTATCTGAACTGGACCATAAAAATATTAACTAGGCTGAACTGAATTTACCCGAGCTGTACTCTGGATATTTTTGCACATCTCGGACTGAAACCTACCCTATCTTGGGTGTGACTCCGCCCCCGGTTATACCTCTATAGTGCCTCCGGTTATATCTCCATAGATAACACAAATAAAAAGAAGAAGAAAATCATATAAAAAGCCAACGTGTTTTAAAACTTATCAACAAGGACAATAATCTGATTTAGGCAGGGGGGCCTGGAAATAAAGCTAAAAAGGCGTCCTTTTTTCTTTCTCTCGGGTTGCGCGCGCGGCCTGTGAAAAATGTGCTGAGACAGCAGATGGCCGGTGGCCTCTGCGGCGCCAGTCCAGCGGCAGGGGAAAAAAAAAAGATCCGAGCCTTTGAATCCCGAGGGGACAAATGCCACGTGCATATCTTGATCGAATCATATGACAGGTCGACAGCTTGGTGGCGTTGTGAACCTCTCTTTTCCCCTGCCTTTCCTGTTTCTTTCTCGTTTTCGTGGTTGCACTCATGGACCTTTATTGTCTGTCACCTACCTGCAGGATTTGCTAGGTTTTTTTTATATTCCCATCATTATTTGCCGCTCTAAATTAATAATTTTCTTTTTAAATTAATAGATGTTAACGAGTTTATCTGATTATTGCACTTGTACGTATCTAAAAGCAACATAAAGACAGAAAGACTTGATACTTAGACACTATGATGACCTATTCTAATGTCCTATATATATATTGTAATCAATCTAGGAATCGATTGTAAATGATATAAGACATAATCCCTGCAACAGAGTGAGAAAGGTTTTACCATAAGAATTGTTTGGTAAAGATGAAGCATGCGTACATGGGAGGAGGCACCGGAACAGATTTTTTTTTTACCGAAGAAAAGTTTCCATAGATCTTATTCTTTTTTAGTTAGTTTTAACTTTTTTAATAATAACTGTCCATTAAACTAATAAGCGGTAATTAAAAGCTATAAGTTAGAAAAAAACGTCCCCAGATTTATGTGTAACGGAACCAAGGTTACACGTGGCCACTAAACTGAAACTAACCAGCCTAGGTGGTCCACCCGGTCGGGATAATCCCGTTAGAGCAAGTATAATAAGAGACTGTTAGTAGGCTGTATGCCGAGGTGGAGGAGGGAGAAGAGAGGTGGGCTGTAAGTTTACAGCCAACTGAAGCACAAGAACCAAGAAACTTTGTGAGAGAAAGGGGTGGGTCATACAACCTCCAGCTGGCTGTAAAGTATTATATGAATGAGCTGATAAGTGGGCTGTAAGTGTCCATACAGCCAGCTGAAGGCTATATTATTAGCCTTGCTCTTATCAATCACCACGGAAAACGATGAAAATAGCAAACCAAGTGAACGTTAGGTAGCCACGCTCGACCCTACCACAACTTTTCTAAAAGGAAGAAAAAAAAAATAAAGCAGAGGGAAATGAAGGACAGTCCCGACAGCAGCAGGGTTGGTGCACAGTAATTTGCACGTTGTTACATGCCTAGTTTGGGAAAGACCATCCAAGCTTGATGTCGCCGCGTGATCTGCGTATTTTTCTTTCCAGGGGACCCTACGCATTTAATTCGCTCATACTGCATGGAGTATTATCGACCTGTTTTTTTTTTGATTTTTTTGTCGACTTTGGTTTCGGTTTCGGTTTTTTTAACAATTATTATTTATTAGACTAATAGATGATAGCTAAAAGTTATAAATCGTAACTCAAAAGAACAGCACCAATCAAGGGCGGAGCCACACCCCGAGCAGGATATGCTTCAACCTAGAGTGTGGAAAAATATCTAATGTACAGCCCGGTTAAATTTAGTCAAGCATGAGTACTATTTTTATGATCCAGCCCAGATAGCTTTGATCATTCTATTACCGAGTCCGGGGCGTAACTAAATTCTGACTCCGTCACTGAGTACCATTGTTTACTCGGCACAAGAAAGGCCACTACTCTGTATGTTGCGCCGATCGGTGCATGCTAATCCTAGGTCACCAATAATATCTTGCGCTATTTTCTTTCAGATTACTCCAAGTTAGTAGCTCTCTGTACGTCCAAATAGAAGGAAAAAACCGTGTATAGGTCTGCTCCTGTTGTTGGAAAACATATGCATGTTTGTTTAATTTCTTTCTTATCTCCAAAACTACATAGAGATCTTGAATTTAAAAAAAGTGAAAATAAACACTACTAGTTGTTACTTAGCATGTGACGTTCGTATGATTTGACTTTTTCTGAAACCAACCTATTATTTGTATATCTGTATGCAACGCAACTCAAGAGTTGACGACCGCGCACACGGCGCCTAGCTACTTTAGGTGACGCACGCACCGCTCGATCTCTTCAACTTTTTTATATACATGCGTGTCCTTTTCCAACATGTGCACCCTGATCAGGTTGATTAACCTGCTATTATCATCTCGATACATCATCCAGAGATAGATATAGATAAATAGATAGATAGATATAGATTAGCCCACTAGGTAATGAAGCCGTGGGCCTATCCATGCATGTGGTCGAAACGAAATCGTTTGGAAGGAAGTCACTGTCTTACTGACAGGTGGAGCCTGAACCCGCGTGCCAGTAATGGGAGAGAAACGAACCGCTGGTAACTACCGGGAAAAAAAAATCTAGTGGTGTAGTAGGAATATATGGCAGCAGATGGCTCTCTCTCTCTGGCCACAGGGAGTAAAAGAAGGCACGAGGTGAAAATGGACAGATGCTTGATGAGCAACTCAGACGATCCTAGCTAGCCAAGAAGGCCTGTAGCTAGATGCGACGTAAACATCTGATCAATCAATCTAATCTATGTTACACACATGAGATGATGAAGACAGCAGGTGAGGTAGCAGCAGCAGCAGTGGCGGTAGTTCATCGTGTCGATCCTGTCCGTTGTCGTAATATATATGGCCCTCTAATGACGACGTACGTCGACAAGGACCGTCCGTTTCTAATCAGATAGATAGATTGATAGGTTTGACGAAACACAAGGCACGAGCACCGTCAGATCATGGACGTATTGTTTCTGGCCGGCAGGAAAACTGGACTCGTGGCAACCACGCCCGCCAACTACCCTTCGGTGAACATAGAGGGCAGATTTTGTGCGCTACATCCGATTATACTGGATTTTAATGATAGCTTTTAATTTTAAGGGATGTGTCTAAATATTATCTGGATGTTTTTCCTAACAGTTATCCATATTTGAAATCGTTAGATTAGAGATCTAACAGCATCTTTTTTTTTTGGAGGAGGGGGAGATTTTTTTGGAGGGGTAGAGGAGAATTCATGGAATCCAATGGCCATAAATCTGGATGATAGTTAGGAAGAAAACATCCGGATGATGTTTATCAATAGCATAATTTTAATTTATAAATAGTAATAGTTTTAGAAAAATTACACGGAGAGAGATACTCGCATGTGATTTTAAGCGATATAAATGAAGTCACTATAGTGTTTATCATAATCGACTAATAGGCATCGTCTTGAAAAGATACTCTGTTTCAAAACTAGATATGATAGAAAAATAGTTTTTAGAAACTAATATAAACGGGGTAAAATAAGATGCATGTCATGTGCACCGTATTTGGTGCGTATATGTGTGTAGATATAACATTGGTTAATTACCTGGATTTGGTCTCCGACGTTGACGACGACGGCGTCCGGCACCGGGTCGACGGTGACCCACGCGCCGCCGCGGCGCACTTGGAGGCCCTTGACGCTGTCGTCGACGAGGAGCAAGGTCATGCCGCCGGGGTCGGAGTGCGAGGAGAGGCCGAGCGTGAGCTCCGGCTGCGGGCACCGCGGGTAGAAGTTGATCCGCACGCACACGCCGGCACCCTCCGCGCCGCCGAACGCCTCCTGCAGCCGCCCCTCCCCGACGCCAAGACCCACTGACATCGCCACCATCAGCCGCTCGCTCAGCGCCATCATCTCCCGGCTGTACTCCTCCGTCGTCGCCCTGCTTCCATGCAACCACCAGTTACACCCTAGGTAGGTGCTAGCATGTCACGCACGCACGTACGAAATATATGTGTATGGCACACACGTAATGGACGTACCGGAGGTCGGGAGGAAGGTGCGGCCACTTGTCGTGGGAGAGGAGGTGCGGCGGCCGGACGTGGAGGAAGTAGTAGTCGCCCCAGTCGAGGATGGCGCCCTTCTCGACGCCGAGGCGGCTGCCGTAGCCCTCGTACGTAGCCGGCGAGTTGGCGTAGCGCTGCTTCACCTCCATGGGCTGGTGGAAGAAGCCGCGCCACACGCCTCGCGCCCGCCGGAGCAGCCCGGGAGGCACGCCGTGGTTCACCGCCTGGAAGAAGCCCCACTCCCGGCACGCCTCCGACACCGCCCGCGCCGTCTCCGGGCTCCCCGGCGACGACAGGTCCACCACCGGGATGCTGACCCCTTCCGGCGCGTACTCGGACTGCAGCGGGCGGTCCGTCTCCGGCTTGACGTAGCGCTCCGGGATGGTGGCCGCGCCGCTCTCCGACAGAGACTGCACCCGCACCACCGGCTCCGGCCACTTCGCTTCCATGAGCCACCACTAGCAGCTTGTGTGCACTGCTCGTAATGTTACACTCAGGATCGCTCCTGCTCCTGCTCCTGCTTCTGCTCCTGCTTGGTAAGCAGTTGGTAAGTACGAGACTGGACAACCTAGCTGAGGTGGAGAGATTGATTTGCACTAGCTAGAATAGCATATCCATTTATAGCAGATGAGAGGCCTGCAGCAGCTGGTCACTGAAGTCATCGATGCATGTCTGTTTGCGAGAGGGCGGCAGTTTTATAGAATACTAGTACTAGTTTTTTGTGTTGCTGTGCGGTGCAACAGCTAGCTACCTAGGCTGAAAGCTACGTACATTTATACGCAATAGCAAACGTGACTGAAATCGGCGCCTGGTACCACTGCCACTACAGTGACATGACGATTTACCCTGAGAGAATCGTAATCACTACACGGATCATTGTGAAAAAGAGTGGCAGTTAATTGCATCAACAATCGAACAGACATTACATTGTTTAGGCCCGTTTGATTCTTCTAGCTTCTGTCTTATTTTTCACAATTCAACAATTTTATCTTTTTTTGGGGTTTTGGTTTTTTGACCTTTTTTGTCGGTTCTATTTTCCCGTATTCGTTTGTACTGTCCGTGACGGACTAACCTGTTTTTACTATTTTTATTTTTTTTAAATTTAATTACGCCAAATAAGCCACCGTCAGATATATTATTTTTTTTCCAGCCAGCTATAGTGATTTTCAGCCAAAAGCCACTCAAAATAAGCCCTTTTGAGCACAATCTTAATATTGTCCCACCCCTGTCTAAAGATATAGGACCAAGGACGCATGGCAAATAACTACACTATCCCTAATTGTTATATCTACCTACTATATTAAATGTGTGTATGTATGTAATACAAAATAAAATTGGATATTTATGGGAGATATGGAGAGAGCAACATACTTATTTTGGACGGGAATATGAAATAAATTTTATATTTATGAATAACTCTATTTAAAAAATATATTCTACTAACGTACGAAGTAGCAGGTAAACTAAAAAAGAATTATTAAATTGAGTTTGGTAATGAAAGCTTGTGATTAATTATTGTCCCTAACGGTTCAGTTTAGGGGTGACAAGGACCTGACTTGCATTGACCGGCGGCCGCTCCCACTGGCTGTTTAGCACGAATCAGGGGATCTTTCTGTAAGCTGGGAAGTTGCTATTTATATGGTCTAGCCACTTTTCCGGGCCTGCTACGTTTGCCTGGGTTGGCCGGCCCACATTGACTTTGCAAGCCCATTCCGAAAACTTCTTACATATTGCTAAACTATTTTCTGTCCAAATAAAAAGTTTCAGGATGTTTTTAAGGTATCAGTAATTTTAACTGATTAGAATAGACCATGTACATGTCAAACACAAGCTAGTTGCTATCCGATTGCATATGCTGGTGGAAAAGAAATGTACGCGCCCAATCATGCGTTGAGGACTTTATGTAATTTTGTTGGAGTATTTCCACATTGGTTATGGAAGGACCAGTGATCTAATTTAAAAGGGGGGAGTCGCTCACTTCAGAGGCTAGCTTTAGGTCGTCAAATTTGATCTTCATAGCTTTTTAGTTTTTACAATGAAAGATTTCTAGATAACTAGAAAAAGATTATGAGAATGCATCTTCAACCCCCCCCCCCCTCTATTGGAAAAACAATTCATCTGTACATTTAGTGAAAAAGGTCATCGAGTTTGGTACTTTGGTTTGTTCTTTCTTTTGTATGTGCAAGCTGAGTCAGGACTTACACGTCCCTTCATCGCAAAAGGAAAAGAAGAAGAAGAACTACACTTCCCTGTGCTACTGCACATTCTATTTCTTCCCCTATAGCTGGCTTGCTTTCACTTTCAGACTAATCCCCACCTGCCACATTCCCATAAGGAAATACCCGACAAGAAACTTCAGATCAAGACCAATGCAGACAGAAGAAAAAAAAACACGACAGCGTACGAGCATGTGCTGATTTGTTACCACTTTTAATCCAAAATTAGCTTTAACACATCCTTTTCTTTACATCTAGCGGTAGCTGAAAACATACTCATTCATATCAGCACATGCAGTTGCTATTGAAGTATAAGTGAATTGCCCATTTTTCCTCATCAGCTTAAGCTTTTAGGTGAACTGGTTGGTGCATGAAACTCAATATGGTATCAGAGCCAAGAGATTTTGAGTTCAAAGCTTGGCTGACGCAATTAAAAAAAATAATTACAATCCACTTATATTCCACGTATTAGGTCTAAGGGAGCCTACACGTGAGGGGGAGTGTTGAAGTATCAGTGAATTGCCTATCTTTCCTTATCAGTTTAAGCTTTTGGGTGAACTAGTTGGTGCATGAAACTCAATAGCTGCCAACTCGGTGAGATGTACAGCCTACTCTATAGTAATATGCAACCATATATCATATATGCGCGCGTGTGCAGAACGCACTAGCTGGACTAACCACTATCCAACCACAAACTCGACTTTCGGATAAGTCGTGAATGTAGCGTCAGTAATCAATAGCTCGCTGCCTAATCTCCTTCCAAAGTTTGGAGAAGGAACGATGCTTCCCTGAAATGATGTAACATCAGTTTCGACCCAGGGCTGTTCTAGCGAAACAAACGATAGTGCTTGCTGTTGTTTTCATGCTTGCGTTTTATCCTGGGCACCTGCAGCACGCTGTCCAATTCCAAATCGCTAGTGGAAACGTTGGCTGTCGATCGATGCACGCACTATGCGAAATCTTGTGCTACATCGATCGTTTGGTGGTTCATCAAGTCAGAGTTTGCATCTCTCGCAGCATCATTATGATTCGTTCCTAGTAATTAAGCTCTTACGCCTTCCAATCGTCATCATCGAGCGACTTCGCCTATCACCTGTACGGCTGTACTCGCATGCGGATTCAGAGAGTTAGGAGGCAAACGGGAGGTGGTGAGCTCCTCAGTTCTGAATTGGCTGCCTCCATTCTCTGCATGCAGTCTGCAGGTAGCCATTCCCGTCCGTCAGAAGAACATGGTGGACCGGTTGCAGTCACATGCATGGATTTTCGATAGTGTCTCCGAGTAATTCTACAGTTCTAGTATTATCCACATGCACAACTGGCAGTTAATTGGACACCATCTGACATGAGTGAGAGAGAGACAGTCTCAGTGTTCCTTGCACATGACAGAACAGGGGGAACAGCAGTATGAGAGGGGTAGGTGGTGTTACAGATTCCACAAAAAATAAAATAGAACGAATAAGCTGTTGACATGTGTGAAAGAACAGGGACGGAAACAGAGAAAAGGAACAGAAAAGCTGCGTTCCTCCCTCGGCGTGGCCGTCCTGAAAGATTGTGCACAATGGGCCTCTTCCTTTTGGGACCTAAAAATTTCTCACCTTTCATCGTCTGGTCCAGTTCTGGGCTCATCTCATGGACTCAGGGGGGCAGGCTTCCTGGGCTACACATCATGATTCATGTGCGGTGTTTTGTTTGAATGGATGGCTCGATCGAGAGACTGTTGCCTATGTACTGTAGGTAAGTACGCTCTCGAGCTTGTCTGTGTTCTTGACTCAGTTCGTGTTCTCCTCTCCTCAAAATGAACGACAGCTCGTACATTCTTTTACAAAAAAAAAATTCAGTAACGCTAAACCTACCGCTACGGGGGTCAAGTGCTATGGGGGCAGGGTAGGACAGGAGGAGCATTTCGTCAACCTTTGTTTTCCTCGGGATCGGAGTTTGTCTCTGCTGACAATGACATTGACGCAAGCGGAGTAGTATTAGGGCAGCATACGAAAAATTCTAATAAGTAACGGTGATATAACTAGCGCTGTGATCATTTTGGCTTTAGCTTTTAGCTTCTGGTTTATTTTTTTACTATTTATAAATTTCGTTTTTTGAACTTTTGGCTTTTTATTGAGCTTTTTTGCCGGTTCTTTTTTTCCCCGTATTTGTTTGTATTATACGTAATGGGCTAACATATTTTTTAATTTTTTAAAATTTAATTATGCTAAATAAGCTTTTGTCATCTACAGTGTTTTTTCATTCAGCTACAGTGCTTTTCAGCCATAAGCCACCAAAAATAAGCCCAAATGATCACCTATAACAAACCAATTAGAAAGTCGACACATGGCACTATGCACTATAGAAACACTGTAGATTACTATGTAAAACACTGTAGCAGCATTGTATCACAGCAAAAAATATTCCTGGGAAAAGTTCGCTGCAGTATTTTTTTGTGTGCTACAATATTTACTACAATATTTTTCACGTGTCGCCTTCTAGTTGACTCGTTGCGCATATAGGATTGTATCACCGTTACATATGTAACAATCTCAGCATCACAGTGGAGGCTAACACAAGGCGGTGGTCTCGTGAGAGATAATACCACCACATTAGCTCAAACCACCATATAAAAAATTTCGTCTCACAGTGCATGGTGACTTAAGGTGGTAACCTCAATTATGAGAGAGAATGCTCCTGTTGTTCCCCTGCGGTCAACCACAGCCACTCGACCAAATCAAGCATCAGCAAACGGTGGTTTCCTTTCTTTTATTCTTTCTTTGTCGACTCCAAACGGTGGTTTCCATCTCTTCTTGGGGAGGTTTCCAGGGCATTTGGTGATCCGGTGAGCTTGGCGTTCCTGAGATCCAGCTAGGGGTGGAAAAAAGCTCGTTAGTGGGGCTCGTTGGCTCGGTTCAAAATTACTTCAATTATACTTGTTAACTGGTTAAACATTAAAATGAGTTGATTTCAAATGAATTTGAATTTTGCTCTATCTCGTCTCGGCTCGTTAGCTCGTTTCTAAAAATACTTTCAAATTATACGTAAAATGATATTAAATCAAACTATGTCAATTTTAGGAAAAGCTCGATAAGACGAGGAGTTGGCTCGATATCCACCCTAGATCCAACGGTTGTACGCCCACTGTTGTTGGGTCGGTTGGCAGTGAAAATCTGTGATCTTGGCCGGATCTCGGGAATGCTCACCATGGGGCGCTCCGATGGACGGAGAGAAGTGCATTTCTTGGCTCCAGCTTCTTGCCCGAGCAAGCTTCTCTCTCCGGTTTTTGTCATCTTCGGGGAGGGGGGGTCGGCCTTCTTTGTTTGTGTTCATGATTTTTTCTTCCTTTTTTCTACATTTATGAGAGAATTTTTAGAAAATTTTCTTCTAGGAGGTATCGCGCCATCAACTCCCCCCTAAATCCAACGCCACCGAGTACTCACTCCTTCTCTCTTCGTTGGCGCCGCCGTGCACGTCTCAATCTCCCGGAACTACTGGTGCCACGGGGACCCCGACTGTGTTGACCCCTTCCCCATCGCCGTGTGACGAGAGAGAGAAGCTTCTTTCTCTCTCCCCGAACCACTTGCTTTCTCTTCGGGCACTCGTAGCTCTGCCAAACTCCTCTGACACCAGCTGAAGCCACCACCCTCACCCTCTCTCTTCTCCACCGAAGCTCGCCTCTGACGTGGCACCATGGGGCTACTATCACGCTGGAGCGTTGTGGATAGCCTTAGGTGTACACTCGATTGTCCTATTTGTACTAAGGATGCCTCGATACGCGATACAGGTACGACGATACGGATACGATGATACGATATTTTCCAAAAATAAGGATATGTCGATACGGTAAGTGTGTATATGAAAATAAAAAAATTGTAAACAGGCTACGAGAGAGGGATAAATTGAGATTATCTCGATGAATTGAATGCTATATATTTCATTAATCAACCGGACAAGATAGCACTTTCCAGTTAGTACCTTGTACAACTGCAATGTATTAGACTTTCTTGTATCTCAGATGTCCAATGGTATAACCAATTAACAATCAATGCTTGGTTAGTAATGAAAAAAATGAAAATTGAAAAGTTTAAATGACATCCTGCTGCACAGTCAATCCTACAAGCAAAAACTTCCACTGACCTCCACAAATTTTTAATGAAACTGAAAGAACAGTGATGCATCTAGCTTAATACCTGTCATCAGGTCAACCGCTTCAGCTGGTACTTCCTTCCCCATCTCCTTAAATCGTTTTGCTACCCGGGATTTGAGTTCACTTGGCAATGGGAACATTACCACAGCAGTCTGTTGCATACAAGAGTAAATGGCATCACATACGGCATGAAACCATCCAACATTAAGATCTGTTAAATCAATAACCTCTTAGCAAAATTGGCATGTTTCTCCTTTTGCAGCTTACCTTACGGTAATTTGTAAATGGCCTCAGCTTGCGTATGCGGGCGTTTTTGTAAACATTTGTTTGGTCGATGATGTCATTGCGAGGGATCTTTGCAGCCCTGTCCAGCAATGTGTTGAAAATCACTGTAGCACGATCCATCAAACGATCAAAACGCTCACCATAGTTATGCTTACGCAACAATCCTGGCACCTGCAGATATTGTAATAAACTAAAAATCAATTCAAAGTAAATGAAAACACTAGTTGTAAGATGAGTGGAAAAACCTTCATTTGGTCTAATGCAAGGTTAGTTCCAAGAAAAACAAAGCGTTTCTCTGCATGTTCCTTGACGCACTTCTCTGTCCACGTCGACTTTCCTGAAGCTGGGAGACCAACCATCATCAGAACCTCACATTCTCTTTGTTCCGCAAACACAGGGCCAAATACTATATTTCCAATGGCACAAGCTAAGGCTCAGGGCTCATAACCATCAACTGGCTCCAGCCCATCCTCCTCGCTAAATTGCATCTCGACGACAACATTCTTCAGCAATACATGTGGAAAGACTGCCGATTCCCATTGCATTGGCCTCACAGGAGCATCAACCAAACAAAAGACCTTTCTCACTTGCATAAAAAATTTGTGGAGCAGGGAGAGGCTGTGAGGGAGTAGAGGGAGCGGCGGCCGGCGGGAGCAGGGAGCAGCGGGAGTGGCAGCCTCCATGTAGAATTAGGCCCATGATGACTTTTATGTATGTGTACACATGAGGATATATGTTAGTCCCACCTTACTAGTTTAGCTTGAGAAGAACTAACAGATAAGCTTAGAGCTTCCAATGATAGCAACCTCCGGTTAATTGTTTTACGTGAAGCGAGGACGAAAGTGCAAGCATGTTACTATATGTGTGTGGTCTATCCAGAATGGGGTTATGCCTAAACCGGTTTAGACCCTAGGGCGTTACAAATGGTATCAAAGCCAGCCCTCGCAGTTACATGAGCGCGTACGGGTCAGGGGCGCGGGCATATGGCGCATGGCGTGTGTGGGCCCGGAGGAGACACACGGCATAGCATATGTGCTGGCACTGAACGCATGGACATGTGCCAGAAGGGGAGATCATGATCATTTGCCTCAATGTGGGTATGTTAGGCCGACGAGGACGTCGGGTCTTTTGAGGGGGTGTATGTGACACCTCGGCCCATGATGACCCTTATGTGTGTGTGTCACATGAGGGTGTGAATTAGTCCCACCTTACTAGTTTATCTTGAGAAGCACCAACATATAAGACTAAGGCTTCCAATGATAGCAACCTCCGATTAATCGTTTTGCGCTAAGCGAGGACGAAAGTGCAAGCGGGTTGCTATGTGTGCGTGGCCTTTCTATAATAAGGTTATGCCTAAGCCGGTTTGGACCCCAGGGCGTTATAACGGCGGCTGACGAAAGCAAGCGAATCTCTAGGCGGCGGCTGGCCAGTGGCCTTCGGGCAGTGGCAGCAGCGGCAGCGGCGACCGACGAGGAGCGAATGTGCGGGAGGAGAGGAGGGTTTAGCCTGGTGTGACCGACGGCTTGGAATGGTGGGCGTGAGGAGACTTTAAGGCTCCGGTGTTGTGCCAGCTCCTCTGTTGGGCCGGGGTTTAATTGGGTCATACGTATCGCTAGTGTATCGTGCCGTATCGGTATGTATAGGAGTATTTGTTAATTTTTTCTTGCTAAAATTCATCGATACTTCGTTGATACTGTCTCGCCATGTATTTGAACATATCGTTGTATCGGATACGTATCGCATATACGTACGACAGTTGGGAGCCATATCAGTGCTTTCTAGATTTGTACAACCCCCTGATGCTGCGGCTGCTGCTAGCTAGCTTAGCTATTCGCGAGCGAGTCAAGGAGGAAAGAGGGTTTGACGAACGGCACGAGAGCTAGGTAGCGCGTCGTGTCGTACGGGCCAGCACAACACCGAAGAACTCTTCACTGACCAACGACATGCCTGCCACCGATCGAGAGGCCAGAGCATCGGCCTGTCGGATGAAGACGAATGAATAAACCCACCCGAGGATTCGCATGCTCAATTGATCATGCATGCATGGGCGCATCTCTCGTCTCGTGCTCCGGGTGTTGTAAATAATCTTGTTTTAGAGTCATGTGCAAAAATTTGGGTGTAATCGAAGTCGAATTGCAGCCGCAATTCAAAGTCGTAGATGGAAACGGAGTAGAAGTCGTAATAGAATCGGAGTCGGAATCCGAGATGTAATCGTAGTCAAACCCGTGTTGAAGTAGGACAGCCGGGTATAAAAGGAGGCTTAGAGCCATGTATTCTGTGGACCAAGCCATTGAGAAAATACCAAAAAGAGGAAAACACACAAAGCTTTGTTTGTGTCGTGTGATTGTGCAAGACGTGGTCGGAAGGACTCACGATCACCGCAAGCGTGATCGGGAGGAGTTACGACCACGGCAAAGTTCTGGCAGGTGGTATCAGAGCAAAGTTCACGGCAAAGGCAAAGTGATTCTTCGACTACGTTGAAGAAGTACGACTACACGCTGAAGGTGGTCGTAAGGAGCAGCGACTACGCCGGAAAGGTTAGTACGTGATCAGAAGCAACTCCGATCACGTTGAAGGAAGTGAACGTAGTCGAAAGGGTGTTCGACTACGGTGAACGGTGATCGCCAGCATCACTGCGTGTTCGTAAAGTTTTACGATCACGGTATTAAAGGAGAGCGGCTGGAGGAAGACAGCGCTCGATAAGGAGGAGTGGTTGTAATTACTACAGTGTTTTTACGACTACGAAGAAAAAGCGATCGGAAGAGATTGAAGCGATCGGAACTGGTCGTAAGCATTCAGGACCGGTCGTACTCAATTCTATCTGGTCGAAAACGACTCTAACAAGTCGTAAAGGGTCCTGGGAGGTCGTAAGACCTTACAACAGTTGGTATCAGAGCCGTGGTCAAACATGGCTGACACGACGAAGCAGAGCGTGTCGCTGCAGTACCCGATCCTCAGTTCGGACAACTATCCGGTCTGGGCGATGAAGATGAAGGTCAACATGATCGCGCAAGGCGTCTGGGGTGCGGTCGAACCAAAGGAGAAGGACAAGGTCCTCGATGATCGTCTCGACAAGATGGCGATGGCAGCGATCTATCAAGCTGTGCCCGACTCAATGATGCGGCAGCTAGTCGGCAAGGAGACGGCGAAGGAAGTCTGGACTACTCTGCGAATCATGCATGAAGGAGTAGACCGAGTGAAGGAAGTTCGACTTCAAACCTTAAGAAGTGAGTTTGAAGCCATGAAGATGGGGAAGAGTCAGACCGTGGAAGAATTCTCTGGTCGATTCAATGAAGTCGTAAACGAGATCAAATCTCTCGGCGATGACTTGAAAGATGAGATGGCGGTGAAGAAGTACTTGCGAGTACTGCCAGAGAAGTTTCTTCCAGTCGTGACTACACTCATGTACTCACAGGACCTCTCGAAGATGAAGATTGAGGAGGTAACTGGAGCGCTCAAAGCACATGAGCAGCTCCTAAAGAGTTATCAAGAAGACAACGGTCAGCAAGTACTACTCGTAAGAGAAGATGCGAAAGACCGAGGAGACTCGTCATCGAGGGGTGGTCGTGGTCGTGGTCGTGGAACATCGACCGGCCGCGGTGCGTCTCATGGACGAGGACGAAGCTACGATCAGAGAGGTCGTGGACGAAGTGGTCGAGGAGGTGGTCGTGGAGGCGGCGACCATCAGACCGACAAGTCTAATGTCCAGTGCTACACGTGCGAGAAGTTTGGGCATTACGCTGCTGAATGTCGGAGCCACATCCAGTGCCATAACTGTAAGAAGTATGGTCACTATGCTGCGAATTGTCGGGGCAAGAAGAAGGTGGAGGAAGCAAACTTGGCACAAACTACAGAGCACAAGGAGCCGACACTACTGTTGTCGCTCTGCACTGTAGACGAACCGACAATGGTTCTGTTAAATGAGGAGAGAGTCTTTCCAAGTCTGTTGGAGCAGGGAGACCAGACACAAACCGACTGGTACCTCGACAACGGAGCCAGCAACCACATGACGGGTACGTACTCGATGTTTTACGAATTAAATACGAGTGTGCTCGGAAAGGTACAGTTCGGAGACGGCTCTACTGTTCAGATAAAAGGGAGAGGCACAATCCTGATGCAATGCAAAGATGGAAGTCGAAGAAAGCTCTCGGATGTATATTACATACCGAGTCTTCGGAGCAATATCATAAGCCTTGGACAATTGACCGAAGAAGGTTGTCGGATCGAGCTCAAAGGCAACCATCTGAAGGTATTCGACCACAGTGAGCATCTGCTGATGAAGGTGCAACGGACCGTGAACCGTTTGTACAAAATCAAGATCGAAACATGCAAGCAGAAGTGTTTGAAGACCACAATTGAAGATCCCGCCTGGTTGTGGCATGAGAGATTTGGTCATATCAATTTCCAAAGTCTCAGAGCAATGGCCGAGAAATAGATGGTGGTCGGATTACCGAAAATCGACCACCCAGAGCAAGTCTGCGAAGGGTGTCTGGTGGCGAAACAAACTCGTAGCAGCTTCCCACAGCAAACGAAGTTTAGAGCTTCGCAACCACTCGAGCTGGTTCACGTCGACTTATGCGGACCGATCACACCCCGCACCGACGCTGGAAACCAGTACTTCATGCTGGTCGTGGACGACTACTCTAGAGCCATGTGGGTGTACATGCAGAAGAGCAAGGATGAGGCAAAGTCGAATTTTCAGAAGTTTATTGCTCTTGCCGAAAACGAAGTCGACAAGAGGGTAAAAGCGGTCAGGTCTGATCGAGGAAGAGAATTTCTAGCAAAAGAATTTGACTCAATTTGTGAAGAGAAGGGTATTGCAAGATTCTTCACGGCTCCGTATTCACCTCAACAAAACGGAGTCGTAGAAAGAAGAAATCGGACCGTGGTCGAAACGGCTAGAAGTCTGTTGAAGAGCCAATTTTTGCCCGGGAGGTTTTGGGCAGAAGCAGTACGACATGCTGTCTATCTGCTAAATCGTGCGACCACGCGATCACTGGATGGAGTCACTCCATATGAACAGTGGTCAGGAAGAAAACCCAATGTCGAGCATCTAAGGGTTTTCGGATGCTTAGCCCATGTGAAGCCATCCACTTATCTCAAGAAGCTAGACGACCGGAGCCGACGGATGATCTATCTTGGCTCGGAACCAGGCACCAAGGCGTACAGGTGCTATGATCCGGTCGAAAGGAAGATTCATGTGAGCAGAGACGTGGTCTTTGAAGAAAACAAACATTGGGAGTGGGAAGAACACGAGGACATTGAGAAGGACATGTCAAAGTGGGTAACCTTCGAAGTCGAAGACGAAGTCGTCAATGCCGACAATACGGAAGAAGCTACGACCACATCTCAAAACCCAAGTATCGACCATGGAGTCTTACCTGAGATAGAAGACCTCGATGAGGAAGACTCAAACAATCGAGTACCGAAGATGAGGAGCATTAGCGAGATCTATGCACAGACTGAACCAATGCAGTCTGAAGAATTGTTGCTTTTCACGACTGCAGAAGAACCCACGAGTTATGAAGAAGCAAAGGGAGATGCATGCTGGAGAGTTGCTATGCAGGAAGAGTTGAAGTCGATTGAAGACAATGACACTTGGGAACTTACTGATCTACCAAAGGGTCAGCGAGTGATCGGTTTAAAGTGGGTCTACAAGGTGAAGAAGAACACCCAGGGAGAAGTCGTAAAACACAAAGCACGACTTGTGGCGAAAGGGTATGTTCAAAAACAAGGCATCGACTACGAAGAAGTCTTTGCCCCAGTAGCTCGTATGGAGACTATACGACTACTTCTTGCATTGGCAGCAAACGGTGGATGGGAGATTCACCACATGGATGTGAAAACGGCGTTCTTGAACGGAGATATTGAGGAGGAAGTCTATGTTTCTCAACCGCCGGGTTTTCAATCCAAGGAGCAAGCCGAGAAAGTCTTAAAGTTAAACAAAGCTCTCTACGGCCTTAAGCAAGCACCACGAGCATGGAATTTGAAGCTTGACAAAAGTCTAACGGCACTCGGATTCAGAAGAAGCAACTCTGAACATGCGGTATACTCAAGGGGAGATGCGAAGAAAAGACTGATCGTGGGAGTTTACGTGGACGACTTGATCATTACTGGATCAAACACAATTGAGATCATGAAGTTCAAAGAGGAGATGAAGAAATTATTCAAGATGACCGATTTGGGACTTCTGAGCTATTACCTCGGTATCGAGGTAAAACAAACCGACAACGGCATATCACTTTGTCAGTCGGCGTACGCCCGAAAGATTCTGGAGAAGTGCGGTATGGAAGAGTGCAATCCATGTCAAACCCCAATGGAGAATCATCTGAAGTTGAGCAAGACAGGCCCAGGATCACCAGTTGATGCCACGACTTATAGGAGCATTGTCGGAAGTCTACGGTATCTGGTGCACACCCGACCTGACATCACGTTTGCGGTCGGATATGTGAGTCGGTTCATGGAGAAACTGACCCAAGAGCATATGAACGCTGTGAAGCATATTCTGAGGTATATCAAAGGTACTCTGAATCTCGGGATTCAGTACAAGAGAGGAGCTAGAAAGTCGCTGCAGCTGACGGGCTACAGTGACAGCGACATGGCGGGAGATGTTGATGATCGGAAGAGCACGACGGGCATAATGTTCGTGCTTGGGGAGAGTCCGATCAGTTGGCAATCACAAAAACAAAAGGTGGTCGCATTGTCATCCTGTGAAGCTGAGTACATCGCAGCGAGCGCAGCATCTTGCCAAGGAGTCTGGCTCGCTCGACTATTAAGCGAGTTGTCAAACGAAGCAGTTCAAAAGGTGACGCTCAGGGTTGATAACAAATCTGCAATATCACTGAGCAAGAATCCGGTTCTACATGATAGAAGCAAACACATAGACACAAGATATCATTACATCAGAGATTGTGTCGAAGAAGGGAAGATTGCAATCGACTACATCAGAATAGAAGAACAGAAAGCAGACATATTGACAAAGTCGCTGGGGCGGATAAAGTTTTCAGAGATGAGAAAGAAAATTGGCATGATCGAAGTCGAAAAACAAGATTAGGGAGAGAATGTTGTAAATAATCTTGTTTTAGAGTCATGTGCAAAAATTTGGGTGTAATCGAAGTCGAATTGCAGCCGCAATTCAAAGTCGTAGATGGAAACGGAGTAGAAGTTGTAATAGAATCGGAGTCGGAATCCGAGATGTAATCGTAGTCAAACCCGTGTTGAAGTAGGACAGCCGGGTATAAAAGGAGGCTTAGAGCCATGTATTCTGTGGACCAAGCCATTGAGAAAATACCAAAAAGAGGGAAACACACAAAGCTTTGTTTGTGTCGTGTGATTGGGCAAGACGTGGTCGGAAGGACTCACGATCACCGCAAGCGTGATCGGGAGGAGTTACGACCACGGCAAAGTTCTGACAGGTGGTATCAGAGCAAAGTTCACGGCAAAGGCAAAGTGATTCTTCGACTACGTTGAAGAAGTACGACTACACGCTGAAGGTGGTCGTAAGGAGCAGCGACTACGTTGGAAAGGTTAGTACGTGATCAGAAGCAACTCCGATCACGTTGAAGGAAGTGAACGTAGTCGAAAGGGTGTTCGACTACGGTGAACGGTGATCGCCAGCATCACTGCGTGTTCGTAAAGTTTTACGATCACGGTATTAAAGGAGAGCGGCTGGAGGAAGACAGCGCTCGATAAGGAGGAGTGGTCGTAATTACTACAGTGTTTTTACGACTACGAAGAAAAAGCGATCGGAAGAGATTGAAGCGATCGGAACTGGTCGTAAGCATTCAGGACCGGTCGTACTCAATTCTATCTGGTCGAAAACGACTCTAACAAGTCGTAAAGGGTCCTGGGAGGTCGTAAGACCTTACAACACCGGGAAGCATCCCGAAACAACAAGGGAAAAAAAAAGCACCCTCCTCCTGCCTTCATCGATCGGCATGATCGCCATTGGAACACGGCCAGCAAGCAGCCATCATGGCGCACGCTCCAAATGGTGGCCGCTGCTGCCTGCCTGCCTGGTTTGTTGCTTGCAGTTGCAGAGCCGGAGCTCGTCGTTGATAGCCATTTGGAACGCAGAAAACTAGAGAGAAGAAAGAGAGATAAGAATTCAGTAAGCAGAGGATTTTGCCCCCATGTCCGAGGAAGAAGCTGACGAGTGTACAGGTGCTTCGCAATGCCCCCTCCCCCCTCCTCATCCCGGCCCTGATCCCTTGTGAACGCCCCGCCGTGCCGCCCTTTCTGAGGCGTTCTGTTCATGTCTTGGGTCGGTCTGCTAGCTATGCTACACGTGCCGTATCACTCTACCATATTCCTCAGCGTTTTGTCTTTCAGTTAAAGGGCTGCTCAAAAGATCTTTTTTTAAGTAGCTTATGACTAAAAAGTACTGTAGCTATTTGAAAAAATACTGTAGCTAACGGTAACTTATTTAGCATAATTAAATTTTAAAAATAATTAAAAATAGAAAAAATATGATAGCCTATCACGTATAATATAAATAAATATGAAAAAAAGAACAGACCAAAAAGCCCAATACGTATAATGCAAACAAATACGTATTACAAATATTTTTTGATCTCTAAAAATCATAAACCAGAAACCTGTTTCGAGCCTAGGATAGACGGTTGTGAAGTAAGACATGGCGATTGCGCACTAACAAATAGCCCGTACCGAACCGGACAAGACGCGCGTCCGGAGTCCGGAGTCCGCAGCACAGAGGATCCAGATCTTGAATAAAAAAATAGCAATGGGAAAGCAAGCTGTTGCCGCGTTGAAACATATTTCCCTTTACGTGCATTCCCTTCTCTCTTCTTCTTCTTCTCCTTCGCACTTCGCCTTTGCCATTCCATCCACACATCCATTCCCACTTCTCCATTCCCATCTCCACCACCTCCCATGGATCCCTTCCACCACCTCAACTCCTCCTTCTCCAACCCCTACCACCCCCTCCTGTCCTCCTCTCCCCACCAGCCCCACTTCCCTCTCCTCCCGCCGCCTCCTCCTCCTGCTCCCCCCGCCGCGGAGCCGCCGTCTCTCGAGCGGGAGCGCCTGACGCAGTGGTCGCACGCCGAGACGGCGGCCTTCTTGGCCATCCGCGCCGAGCTCGACCACTCCTTTCTGTCCACCAAGCGCAACAAGGCTCTCTGGGAGACCGCCTCAGCGCGCCTCATGGCGCAGGGCTTCTCCCGTACGCCCGACCAGTGCAAGTCCAAGTGGAAGAATCTTGTCACGAGGTTTAAGGGGAGCGAGGCGGTGGCGCAGCCGGAGCTGCAGGGGGGAGATCCCGAGGGCGCGGCGGCGAGGGGGACGTTCCCGTTCCACGACGAGACGAGGAGGATCTTTGACGCGCGGGTCGAGAGGGCGCGTGCATTGGAGAGGAAGAAAGCTAAGGGAAAGGGCGTGCAGCCGGCCGATGATGATGGCTGCGGCGAGGAGGATGAGGGCAATGAAGAGGAAGAGGCGGAGCTGGAGGTGGCCGAGGAGGAGGACAGAGTGGCGGAGATGACGGGTGGGGGGAAGAAGCGGAGGAGGAAGACGGCAGCGAGGAGGACGGCTGCGGGCGGCAGGCTCGAGGGCGAGGTGGAGGCGATGCTACGGGAGTTCATGCGGCGGCAGATGGAGATGGAGGAGCGGTGGATGGAGGCGGCGAAGGCGCGCGAGGCCGAGCATCGCGCCCGCGAGGAGGAGTGCCGGATCGCCATGGTCGCGCTCGGCGAGGAGCGGCTCGCGCTCGTGCGCCGGTGGCGCGAGCGCGAGGACGCGTGGCAGGCGCGGGCCGAGGAGCGCGAGGAGCGCCGCCACCAGCTCGTCGACGCCCTGCTCACCAAGCTCGGCGGCGACACATCCTGATCCATCCAAACACACACCCATCGGTACGGCCGATCAAAGCCATTCGCTACCTCCTGATCATCATCACAATGCAGTACATGTAATGCAAACTCTAGTAAATCCTGTCTTCTCATGGAGATCGTAATTCTTGGTTGGATTATTGAGCTATGTTAGATGAGTTCTAGTGATCCGATCGGTCCATATGCGTACCTGCCTTTGTTAGGGTTTCTTTCTTTAGACAGTGAGAGGTGGTCAGGAAAGGAGGTGTGTTCAGGTGGTGAAAAGGGTTTGCAATTCATGCAACATCTTTCTTGAGCAAGCCTAGCCCACCTGCATCTGCAAGCGCTCTGGTCTTATCAGCTTCAGGAGCTGGGCAGGCAGCTTTTCTAAATGCATGGATGCATTGCCTTTGCACGATCAACCGATGTGCCTTCTTCAGTTCTTCTTCACATCTCTCCTCCTCCTCAAGATGATCGGTAGAATCTCACAACGTGGTGCTTACATTTGCTTTTCAGAGTAGATGATATCTCTGCGGTGAGTGTGTAGCTTTTTGCTCAACATGGTCTTATAGCTAGATCTTACTCTCTTTTCAGATGCATGGTAAAGATGCACCACCTAAAGAGATTTGCATCTGAAAAGCTTCTTAGAGAGAGAGAAAAGAGAGGCATGATGGGGTGCAGTTGCAGCTAGTGCGCAGCTGCTTTGGTTTGCTTTGCTCATCCTGTAGGAATTAGGGTATTTGATGCATGCCCTGCATTGTGTGTACGTAGAAAAGTAGAGTATGAATGCAAGCGTATATATACATTCATTTCTGTCAGAAAATTGCATGCAAACCCTATTTATTTTATAGTTTAACCACCTGATCAAGTAGTGCAATGTTTTCTAATTCTCTTCATATTATTGGAATATATGTATGCAGACACATTCACCATTTATATTAATAAAGATCTATTGGAGATTTGTATTTTGGAGTCCTATATATATACATATAGACACACACACACAGATGCATATATATGTATATACATACATACACACAATTTTAAAACAAATGTTGTTAATGACAGTAATGGTTTGGTGGAATTAAACCCCACAATTGATTTTGAACCTGCGTGCAGTGATAGTTTTCTTTTGTAAACTGTAGAAGCAATTCAATTCCTACTTTCTAGCGCAAAATCATTATAAGTATTTTTGTAGTGCAAAATTATTATTAGCATCGTGAGTGATGCAAAGATTCGATCGTCCAAAGCATTTGCACTTAATCACAAAAACGTTCAAGGCACATGATATCAATTACACGTGAGACTTTCAAGTTCAGTACCTGATCCAAGCTGTTAACTTTAGTGCATGTGCTAGTAGCTTCTAACATACTCAGTACTCAATAGTGCGTGGTCAATAGCAATATTTTGTTTGGGGGAAAGAGGGTCGTTGCTGATCATGCATGTCACTAAACTCACCAAGATGTAAACATGCAAGAGATGTGGAGAAACAACAACATTAAGTAGTTCTTAAAATTAGTGATTTGTACTTGATCATTTAATTTTGTTTAAGGGTAAAATTGAAGGTAATCGATGGCATTTTAGCCTCTCTTAATTCTTGACATGCATGTAGATATATAGGCTTTCAATTTGAGCATGAATTTTGTTCCCATCCAGCAATGCTTTATATATTAATTTGTCAACATGGCTTCAAAGGAATACACACACACACACACACGCATCATTACATGAAAATAGGGAGAAAAGTGACACCAGCATATCATCAATCAATGATCTAAGATATAAGTAAAGTGCCTAGTTGCTACGTTCAGCTTTCTTGACATGTCTTGATCATTGTTAACTTTTGATGCGTGTGATCTTGAGTGTTCACAATGGCAACAAGCAATCAGAGAGGGAGCTAGCTAGGACTAGATATTCTCCTTGAAAAATACTCCTTTGGCTTTAGCCCCTGGTTTTGAGCAAAAGTATTGGTGATTGATCAATTATACTGATTTTGTTTTGTTTCATCAATCGACCCCGGTATTACTTACTACCTGAACTTTAATCTGTTTTGCTGGTATTATATACATCAAATTTTGTTTACATTATATACTAGGTGGCTTGTAGATATTGCTGCCATTTAAAAAAAGAATATTGTTGTTTTTCATGGCTTCATTTAATTTGATATAATGCTATGTACATTCAATATCTCTGTTATCATTGTTGGTACATGTGACGGCTTCATTACGTTAATCTGATTTCATACTTGGCCGATTTCTTTTTTGTTGTTGTAGTAGCAGTAGTAAATGGAGACTACTAGCTAGTTTTCATACCAGGTAGTAGTGCCAAAAAATACTGCCACTTGCATGGCAAACACTTCAAAGATTAACCTTGCTACGAGGAGTAGCTAGGAATCAATCAATAGAATAAGCTATCTAGCTAGGTAGTATTGCATGGAAAGAAATTGATTGCACATAATCTATCGATCTAGTAAGCAAATTAATAAATAGTTTATGTGCATGCATGATCCATCAGGTCAATATATGCCAGTTTTTTTATATTTTTTGCTTATGATCGGTTCGGCTGAAAAGCTCATGGCTTATGGCTGAAAACACTGTAGCTGGCTGAAAAAAGCACTGTAGCTGACAGAGGCTTATTTAGCATAATTAAATTTAAAAAAATTAAAAATATAAAAAATATATTAGCCCATTACGTATAATACAAACAAATACGAGGAAAAAAAGAACCGGCAAAAAAGCTCAACAAAAAGCCAAAAGTTCAGAAAAAGACGAAACTTATGAATAGTGAAAAATAAGCCAGAAGCCGAAGCCGAGTTGATCAGGGCCAAGCTTTTAGTTTTTGAATTTTTTATGGTGACTAATTTTTAAATAAAATATCTTTTCAAGATGGATCTACTAGTTAATTATAGTATACACTGTAACAACTTCATATATATTAACAAAAACCGTACGTAAGTTTTTATCACTAATACAAAACAAGCTATACTGGACGCCTTACCACAAACGGTTCATGTGGAGCCGTCTGTGCTTTGATTATTACAGACGGTTCACAGCTAAAATCGTCTCTAAAACTATCACAAACGGTTAGGTTTAAAAACCGTCTGTGATATATACATTATTACATACAATTTTTAATTAGAACCATTTATGAAACTATCATAGACGGCTTTTATTTACAACCGTCTGTGTTTTGTCCTTTGTCGTATGAACTACAGAGCTACTGAGACGAGAGACAAATTCAAGGCAAACTTATTACTTCCTCTTTTAGTCTGGGTAAATCATTAGCATAACTCATAATCTCAAAGAGATGCCATGATAAACTTCCTTAGAATTGGCCGCTTCACCTTGATCTGCAATGTTATCCATGTGTCTCTCCACTACCGCAAGAGCTTCTTCTGTTTTGTGCACATTGCAGAGAAGAATAAGGCTGAGGGCGGTTTCCCTTTCCTGAGCGGCAATGAGACACCTCAGTTGACGGCGGATGATGAGGTCTAGCTGACGGATGGAAGCGAGTCGAGGAAGGAGAGTAGGGCGTGAGCGGAGGAGCTGCTCCAGACGTAAATTGTTGGCCGCCTGCCAAACAACTCATGATGGATAAATGAGAGTAAGGAGATCAAAGGAATATTAGATGTCATTATTGAGAAATCTGGTGAAGAAGATGATAGTTTAGAAGAGCTAAATTAGCGCACTCATTTAAGCGTTATCACAGACGGTTCGTATACCAAACTGTCTCTGATATTAATATCATAGACGGTTTGTATAGCAAACCGTCTCTGATATGTACCTTATCATAGATGGTTCGTATAGCAAACCGTCTCTGATGTGTGCATTATCACAGACGGTTTGTTTTTACAAACCGTATCTGATAATGACATATCACCGATCTGTGGCGTAACCCCCAGGATTTCGATCTCACTCGTCCATTCTCTCCATATCGAATGGCAGACACCGGTTCTTCCTACCACTCGGTCCTTATTAATAACTCCCCATCTACCTTTCCACTAGCAGTCACGCGTGAATTCATCCACTATATAGCTTCCTGCATCCTTCTTTCGAAGACGCCAACTACCACCATGAGCTAGCGTCTTCGTTGTGACACCACGGTCGACTGCACAACACACTCTTGTCGTAAATGTTATGAGTGTCTTTTGCAGTCTCACCGTCGTGCCACAAAGGTGGAGCTACCGCCGCCTCTTGATTACCGGTGACATCCAACCACCATCCGATGCCCTCCCCTCTCTTCCTTGATGGCAGGCGTCAAGGACATCGCGCGCTGCATCCATCTTGTTCCTCGCCGACGCCGACTACCACTGTGAGCTAGCGACTCCGTTGTGACACCACGGTTGACTGCGCAATACACTCTTATCGTAAGTGTCGTAAGAGTGTCTTATGCAGTCTCACCGCCGTGCCACAAAGGTGGCGCTATTGCCGCCTCTCCATTGCTGGTGATATCTGGCTACCATCTGATGCATTCAGCTTCTACTGTCTGCTAGGATATCTGCTTCTTATATATTCTTGTTGTAATGGTGGATTCTAATCTTAAATGGAAATAGAATGTGTTGTTGTGTTTGCCACTATATTTGCTTGTTTTCAAAGGGCACATGTAACATTATTTCTTGATGCTAGCTAAAAAACATAAAAAATTTTAGGTATAGAATGAACTATCATAGACGGTTTGTGCTATAAACCGTCCATGAAAGACTATCACAGATGATTATATATACCAACCGTCTGTGATACTCGCCAATCAAAGACGGTTGGTAACTAGAACCGTCCGTTATACTCGCCAATCAGAGATGGTTGGTAACTAGAACCGTTTGTGATGTGTGAGTATCACAGACGGTTTTTGGTTTGAGCCGTCTGTAATAGTTTTCTTCACAAACTGTTCTAGTTACAAACCGTCTGTGTTATCTTTATCACAGACGGCTTACTAATTGTCTGTGATAACCTCCAATTATCACTGACACATAAATACAGGTGATCCAGAAAACCGTCTGTGATAACAGTTCTGAATCATCTGTGATCACTTAAAAACCACAAACCGCATTCAAAACCCAAACACAACCGCTATAAATAACAGGCCAATATGCCCCGATCGAGTGTGAGGTCATGGATCGCATGCTTAGCCAAAATCTAGAGAGAGACCATTTGACACGCAATTAACATATCATCTAGTCCAAGCATCAATATCTGCGATCGATACTGATGTGACTCACAAATAGACAAACGATTAATTGCCCGTTTCACCTGAGTCGTGAAGAACTAAGTAAGGACACATACAGATTGATGGAGATCGAAAACGATGATATATTGCAGGCGAATTGTACCGAATCAGACTGTTTGATATAGCCGTAATATATAATTTTTGGCTAAATTTTTTGAGTTTTAGCTGTTTGCGACAGAAATTACGGAAAGAGATACTCGCTTGCAATTTTGGTTGATACAGATGTTAGGTTTTTTACGTGTACTATAATTAACTTGTAGACCTCGTCTTGAAAAAATATTCTATTTGAACGTTTGGTACTATAGCAAAAACTAAAAACTACTTTTAAAAGTCATTAAAGAATAGACCTAGACCAAGAGGTTGTATCTGGTTTGACTACCAACTGATCATGTAGAGTAGCAGAAAGAGTAATGATATATATGTTGCTTACATTTTGATTAACTGGAGCCGTTTATATATGCACGTCCTGAGCTAGTCATGATCAATCCATGAGTTATCAATATGGAAGCATAAGAAAATCCAATTCGTGTATGCATAGATGGCTATCTAGCGTGCGTACTTAGTATGTTGATATAGCTTGCCAAGCTAGCTAGCTAGTTGCCTGTATTATTCGAAGGTGTTAGAATGATTTTGTAGCCAAGTTGCGTTACAAAAGCGATTCAGTTAAACATGACATCCAGAAGCACCCCGTCCACTGGATTCGAATCATGAGATAGGATGGGCAGCTATCTCCTTCCTGGGTGAATGATAGAGCTCATGGCCAATTATTTAAAAAAGAACGAAATGAGAACAATACAGTAGCATTAGCAGATCTTCCAAGTGCATGTGTGCATATGTGTAGGACCGATATGGCAATAGAGGGAGGTAATAGTGCCTTCAAAATTTTCCCTAAGTGTTTTTCTAATCTTTACTCCAATATCTATAAGAAGCTATGAAATCAAGTAGACAAAAATCGAAAAATTCTTGGAGCTATTGAAATTTTCAGCCCATAAATAGTGATTTTAGCACTATTTCAAATCTGAAAAATTATGTTTATTTTGAATTTAAAATACTTGAAACTTGAACCAAAACTAGTCCATGATCTTAGAAACCTATACCAATAAAAAAATTAAAATAACTTGAGAGATTTGAAATATTTTGGTTCGTGAAGCTCTGCTGCACCAAAATCAGCCCAAAACATAAAATTGAGCTATCTTTCAAATCAAAGCTCCAATCATTTGAAATTTGGTATGCACATTCTCTAAGATGTCAGGAACCTATTTTGATCAACAATTAAGAAAATTGTTGCTATATTTCTGAACTTTTTTTGTTCGAAGGTAGATTGCACAAAAAACAGGTCAAAATTCTAAAATGGTGAATACGACTTGCTCGTGGGTGGATGATGGCTCTAAATGTATAATGGCTAAGATTGGTCTATATATATTTTCAGATGTCACAACAAGTTAGAACACCAATGAAATCAAGACAAAAGCGCTCAATTCAAGAAATCACTTGAAAGATCAAAAAACGTACAAAACCAAGTTTTTTTTGATGAACTTGCTACCAAAGTGTCTAGATGGGTGAAAATTGATTTTCTAAGATTATCTCCATCTCTTACGCGTCCTTGGTACAACAAGATCAAGAGGAGAGAGAGGAGAGGGGATCAAAACCAACCAAATCAAAAGCAAATCAATCAAAACAAGAAATAGCCATGAAGATGATTAAATATTGATGTATTGCCACTTGAGGAGGTAAGTTTTACAGCCACCCCATCTTGAAGGACGGTGAGCACACAACAAGCACTCAACTTTTAAACCCTAACCCTAAAATAAGAGAGCACACAAGAGTGGTAGGTTGGATAGGTTAACACAAGTCTCAATCCCAATCCCTTTATATAGGTGGGCTAACCAGCCATACCTAACCCTTAGTGAATACTATTCACTTAGCACAATAGGAGAAACCTGATAGCTCCACACACGGGTTTTACTCACACATGTTCACTTATGCACGTTTTTTTAAAGTGCATTAGCCTGAATCCGCTAAGTCCTTAGCCTTGACCCATCTTTGATCAAACCAACTACTTCTAACCTAAACCGCTCTCTCAAGTGTCGTGATTTTGATCCAAGGTAGTTTCCGGTATTTTGGTCAAACAACCAAAATACCCTTTCTTGACCGGGTCTTCATCTTCCATTGCAAGCAATCACTATACTTGCCACGTGTAGGTGTACCATTGGCTTGCCACGCGTCGACAAGTATCTCCCCTTTGGTTCCACCGGACCATGCCTCACTTAGACCAACTAAGTCACATGATGCAAACCCACCGTTCAAACTTGTCTTCAACATTGCCCGTCTTTCTCGTGCCATGCTTGAGCTCACCGTCTCATCCAGCATCCTCAATCGTTCTGAACCTCAGTTCCTCTATGAGCGTAGATCCGATTCTCGCTGTTGACAACGGTTGACTCCAAGTGACCCTACATATCTAAAGATAAAGAAATCATTTCTGGAAACAAGTTCTTCACAACTTGATCCACGTTAGCAATAACATAGCTCATGCAATCTATAACCACTGACCTAGGTCACCAAATCAACCTATGACTCAAAATTCCTAAAATCATCTACTTTTATAGCTTGTTGAGAAAATATGCAAATATGTAAATTCCAAATTTCCAATTCTTCAAATAACAATAGTTCATCATAACAAAACCATAGATCTTCTCACATGGCCTTCAATATGGTTTACATTTTTAGTCATAAATAGAACACGCATTTTCAGTCAAGAGGACAGATCATACAAGTTAGCTAGGACACAGCCTGCTAGCTTGGTTGCTTTTGCTTAAATGTATTAATTCATAATATTAGGTCTAAGGTTGATATATTTCAAATTAATCATATATTGTCACATATACCATGCATCTGAAATTATCTCGTTTTACTATATGGGAGTGACTATTGCACCACCGATTGAAATTTTTTTATCTCTCAGTCACCTGAAGTTGCACTCTTAACTATTATCCCCTTCGACGTTGACCACTTCCCCCTTCGACCACGGCCCCGTTCGTCCACGGATGCAACTGCTGGGAGGCGGCGGCAGGGGGAGAGTAACGTGGGCTGGCATAGGAAGAGGAAGCCATCGCCGTCGTGCGGCACCGAGCAACGGCAACAACAAGGGGCGGGTGCGGCAGGGGAGAACCGTGGTGGCACAGCGCCGCGGGGGGGGGGGGGGGGCGTGGCGAGGAGGGAGCAGGGGTGGCCATCGAATCCAATGACCACTGCCTACGAGCACTCATCTCTCGGATCCACCGACTGCCATCGGTCGCTGCCTTTTAGATCCACCAATTGCTGTCATCGAGCATGCCTCTCGAATCCAGCGGCTGCCATCGCCGAGCGCCCTTCTCTTGGATCAATCGGTCGCTGTCGCCGAGCGTTGTGCCGCCTCACGGTTCCTACCATGCTGGCCGTCGTCTTGACTAGAATCGCTTCGCCACACTATTTATGTAGCAAAAAAATCTTGGTTGGAGGGGCGATAGGAGTAGGGCTGCGGCGGTGGGGAGATGCCCGGTGGCTAGTGAGGAGGGAGAGGGGAGATAGGGTGGTGGTGGTCGGGAGATGCTCGATGGGCGGCGAGGAGGAAGAGGGCAGATGAGGTGACGGGTCAGTGGGTTACAACCATCCGCGAGGGAGGGAGAGAGAGAGCGTGGAAAATGAGATAACAGAATAACCGAAGGTGGAAGTGGAGAGGAGAGACAATTAGCGCGAGAGAGGGGGGATATAGATGGTCAAGATTTATGTGTTTAGATCGGACGGCTGAGAATAGAGGAGGAAGAATACACCGACAACAATCAGCCCATATTTTTAAAGAGTAGAGATATAAGTGTGGTAGAGATGCACGCACCAGCATATACATTAATTAATAGAAAGACGGACACGGTATACACCTGCGACCGACCTCGTAATATTTTTATTGAGCAACACTCACATGCAGCGGCGGATCCAGCGGTGGGGCGGGGGGGGGGGGGCTCGAGCCCCCCTACCGCTACTGGACCCTTGGAGCCCCCCTAAATTTTTAGCCATAGATGTATAATGTAGAAGGGGTTGAGGTCGAGCTGAAGGTACTTCAGCCCCTCCAAAAATTTTTCCTGGATCCGCCACTGCTCACATGTGTATAAAGATGAATATCATACGATCTAAATCATGTCGAGTAAACTCGCACATCCATTTGTAACTCCATCACGCCACTAGAAGGATTTGGTTTTGGTTGCCTGGGTTGCATGATCGTTCTTCTTACTAGGAGAAATTAAGCGACAAGTTAAGGAATTAATCGTCTTCGGTTTGCACGGATCGAACATGCTGCACGTGTGGACAACGGTGTTCCTGGGTCAATCTTTGACTGTAGTACCAGTCGTGGCACGGGCTGGATAGGCAGAAGAAGAAGAAGAAGGTTGGATCGAGAAGCCGTACGAATTACACGCCTGACCTGAAGCGCTGAGAAACTTGCGAAAGAAGTCAAATAGTATTAGGAAGCATTTATGATACTAGTTTCTAGAAGGATTTATTGGGCTTTCTAGGACTTTTGGGCCTGGTGACTGAAACGGTGCGGAGGAAGGCTACCCGGTATCCGCTCCAGCTCTCTCGTCCATCTTTCTGGGCTTACGAAATTTGGGACCTGGGGCCGATCCTGGAATCAAATCCAGACAGATAGTCCGTGCAACAATGAAGCTCGCCAACCGAGATATAAATAGATAGTCCGTGCACCATTAGAGTATCTTTCTAACGCGAACTCGACTTGCGTCGCTCCTCTTTTTCTTTATTATTCACTGTGTTTTTTCAACAGACTGATTACAAAGATATAAATAGACACTCTATGATTCGGCTCTATCGGCCATGACTCCACGACTGTGCACATGCACACCACGACTCCACGACTTGCGCACATCGCACATTACCCGAAAAGGCTCGCTCGCTAAGACCAAATCCAGACGCTACAACTATTCACACAGGCGTCACGACCACTCACATAGTTATGACTGTTACAATACTAGTAATGACTGCTACTGAACTCCTACGACCATGACTAAACAAACATACATACGACCACGCTTAAGCCACTTACGACCATATCTAAGTGTTTATGATCATGCCTCTGTTACGACCACGTCTAAATGATTTCTACAACCACTCGCACTTCGACTCCTACGACCACTTACACTTTGACCACACTCAACATGAGTCAAGATTAGTTCTAATACATTACAGACTATCGTTATCTATACTATTATACATGCTATTACATGTAGAGAGAGAGGAGAGAGGATATTCTATTTCTTGCTTTCAAGCAAGCAAAAGAAAACCAACATCCACACATCCATCCATTCACTTCCCTCGTATTTCGATCTGGAATAGGCAGGCAAATCCGCGCAATTGCTTGCGAATCCAGGACACTCTTTTTCTCGAAACAATTGAAGCAGATAAAAGAACAAGATGGGAAACGAAACGATTTAACATCCACATATAAAAAGAAAAAAAAGAAACATCTGGAACTAATTTTTTGTGGCTAAGGAGGTGCCCAGGACAATAGATGCCACTGGAAGATGAGAGCACGCATGGTAGGAAACGCTCCGCGAGCTAGGGTTAGAGAGTCAAAGCCAAAACAGGAGGAGAATTGGAGAAAGTTTCAGAGATGAGACAGTTCACTCACTCACTTGCCAATGCGATGGTGGTGTTGGTGATGTGACGAATATTAGACGCCACACATTGATACTTGCATTGGCTCACCGGGTGCCGGTGAAGCTGTGCTTGTCTGCAATGCTCTTGCTGGCCAGTGCCCGTCTCTTTCACGCCCAGGGAGAAACTGTAATGGAAGTGCACGGCTTGTTCCGTTGGGTTGGAACCCTGAAACCCCGTTCTTCTGTGCAGACGCGCTCCGTCAGATCAGAGGTTCGTGCTCACCAGCGGTTGCTCGCGAGATCTTCTTGCTCTTTTTTTCTGGCGGAGATTGCGACAAAATTGATAAGCCACGGTGTAAGACGGATGGATGCATCTCTTTGTTTTGTGGTGCTTTATGCCGGATTGAACTGGAACAGAGTAAAATTGGAACTGAATTTTTAGCGAAATAGACATTTACTAGTTCCCCCCTGTCGCCGATGGATATCTTTTCGCTGTTCATTCATTTTTCCCGATATCGTTGTGGTATTTTTTTTTGGTGAGGATGGTGATTTTTGCAGGTATCCCTCTACTGTAGCAACTGCTTTTTGTGGCGACACTGCTGTATTTCGCAGCATATCTATAGATGTGTGATCGATGAGCTTTGTTTCAGTTTTCACTGATGCCTTAGATTTCAAGACCAAGAGTCTATCGCTTAAATAAAGAAACAAAGGTAATCCAGAGCCACAACCCAAAGCAATTAGAAGAAAACCGAAACCAAAGAAGCATGATTGCTGAGTCCACTAGCATATATATACATATATAGGCACCATGTAGCCGAAGTGGGGTTGGCTCACGCGACCACCTCATCAGAAAACAAAAGGTGATCGAGCCACACACACACACAAAAGCAGTTAGAAGAAGCTTGGCTTTTCCTGCACCCAATCATCATCAGCTCTGGCAGTGGGCATGAAACAGAGCAAATATGGCGAGTGTATTTGCTGCCTGAGAGATGTGAAGCTGGAGCCGACCACAAAAAATGGCGAACTGATTGATTTGAGAAGCTAACGATCGATCGGAAAGGAAACGTACGTACGGCGTCGGCACGTAGGCAGAGAAATCGTTGGTGCCCAAGAGCTAGCTAGGAGCTATAATACATACCCGATGTGAATGCTTTGCTCGAGTGAGTTACAAATACAAGAGGAGGCCAATTTTCTAAGGGATAGACTATTGCACAGATGAGTGAATTTTTTTTTATCTTTTAGTCATTTAAAGTTGCACTTTGAATCACCTGAAGTTGCACATGTTTTTTGGAGGGGGGCTGCAATTTTAGTTGATTGAGAGTGTAATTCCAGGTCACCTGAAGTTGCACCCTGAATCACCTAAAGTTGCAGCTGTTTTTTTGGAGGATGGCTGCAATTTTAGTTTATTGAGAGTGCAATTTCAGATGACTGAAATATAAAAAAATTTCAGTCACCTGTGCAATAGCAAAACTGTTTTTCTAATGCCAGCCAACAAGTGAACTATGAAAACTACACTAATTAAAGGTGTGCTCTTCTTTCCTTCAGATTATTAAAATCAGCAAATATGTCTTCGTATCGTACCTGTAAACTTAGCTGTGATCTCACCTTTTATATGTAATAGCAAACTACTAGCAAGAAAATTATCTTCCATCTTGTATACGTGGCCTTGTCTTTAGGATCTTCAAACTAGAAAGTACACGTTCCACAGTAGCTCAAACAAAAATTGGTGTCACTTTGTCATACATAGAAGTGAGGGAGATCAGGAGGTAAGAGTGGATCTACGGGTGCGTCATCAAGAGGAAGGATTTATTCATCATATACCCTCCCCTTAGATGGAAATTTAGGATTTACCCTCCTGACCCACATGTCAGTGACTTATGATGACCCCACATGTCATTGAGGTGGGAGGGTAAATCCTGAATTCCCAAAATGAAGGGAGGGTATATGATCAACTTTCCCCGAGAGGAATGAAGTGAACTGCTGTACTGTAAATAGGCCAAATACTACATAGACAAGTATATAGAGTGCCGCTCGAACCCGCTGAAAGTTTCGGCTTCTAGTTATAGTTTTTGCTGAAATTAGTTAGCTACTAGCCTTTTATCGAATCATTCAATAAAAAATGAGAAAAAATGATAAAAAAAGACCTTTAAAAAATAAAAAAGGAATAAAGGTGAAAAAAGTTGAAATTATAAGCCGACACTTCCAAATGACTTCTGATTTAAATAAGCCGAAAGCCAGAAGCTGAAACCATTTGAAGTGAAGCCATAATATAGCTACATACTAACAAAAATATTTGAGGAAGGGGATGTCGGAGCCCTCTTTGCAAAGTTGTTAATACTGTATCGGAGATCATACCAATTTAGTTTTTGGAATGTTATGTTTTGGTACTGTTCCATACTAGCATTTCGTTTTGGATTTAATATAATAATTCGAGTAAATATGTTTATAAGTATATATTTGTTTAGTTATATTCACACTAAATGTCACTTGTAATATTATTTTAAAGACATGGTAGTACTATCAAATATACCTTATGGTTTAATAGGCGGTATTACCAATTTCATCGGTACCGATTGGTATTGACTGGTATCAAAGTCAGTATGGCTAGTATTTAAAATGGTACGCTACGTAGGCTACTTTGTACTGATTTAAATAACAGTTTTGCTATTGCATAGGCGACTGAAATTTTTTTATGTTTCAGTCACCTGAAATTGCACTCTCAATGAACTAAAATTGCAGCCCCCTCCAAAAAAAACAGCTGCAACTTTAGGTGATTCAGAGTGTAACTTCAGGTGACCTGAAATTGCACTCTCAATCAATTAAAATTGCAGCCCCTAAAAAAACATATGTAATTTCAAGTGATTCAAAGTGCAACTTTAGGTGACTGAAAGATAAAAAAAAATTCAGTCGCCTGTGCAATAGTCTATCCCTTTAAATAATAGTATGGTATATACCGTACAGGTATGACCGGTAGCGAAAACCGTATTAACAAGTTTGCGGCTCAATGCATGCATGCATGCGTACATATGCTGGCAGGCAGGCAGCCTCTGAACTCTGACGATGGTGATGGATGGGTGCAATTGCCGTGCAGTGCAGCTAGGGCACCCAGTCCTTGCTCTGATGATAATCCACCATGTATCGAGCTGGGGCAGAATGACTGACCATGTAATTGTTCAGAAAAAGAAGGCGGCTTCAGTTTTGTTACCCTGGTCAGAATCAGATTTAAAAAAGAGATAAAAATAAAAGAAGGCGTGGACCTGGTCGTCTCGCTGTTCAGAAAAAGCAGTCAACGGCGCAGCGGTGGAAGACTGATGACTCGGACAGCCACCGCGCGGGCCCACCACTCATAGATTGACGCGCACACGTAGGCTTGTTCGACCTCGTACACTGACGGTGGGTCCGGGACTCACTACGCCCGGATGTCAGTGAGACAAAAGACGCGAAAGCGAGTACGTGAGCGCTCTCGTCAAGTCAAGGCCACGTGGCGACGGCTCAGTACTTTCACCGCCTCCGCCTCCGCGGCCGCGCCTACGCGCACGGAACGCGTGAACCTTGTTGGCTTCTGGTTTTTTTTGTGGTACGGCCACACGCACTCTACACACGCTAGCAAACGAGCAGGCAAAGCGAGAGCTGGTGCCAGCGGTTTCTCCATGTATAACCAAATCACTTGCTACGAAAGTACCTTTATCTGTTTATTTAATAAAATAAGACATAATTATGTATAGCTTTAGTTCTGATAATTCACCTCACCAAACAAACATATGTCTATGCACCTTGTTTTGCTGGATCGTTTCATCAAAAGTGTGGAAATATGGATGGCTTCGACTCCAAGTGCTTATCTTAATATCTGAGATGGAGTACTGAAATCGTTCCACTATAATTATGTATGTAAGTTTCTTATGATTTTTTCGTTTAAATTGAGTTTATTTGTGCACTTATGCCTTTATCCCATAAAGAAGAGACTGCGGTTGTTCTTTTTTTTTTGATAAAGGGTGACTATGGTTGTAGCTGGGCTTTCAATGATTATAAAATCACTTCCAAGTTAATATTCAAATTAAAAAAACAACAAAGTTCTCTATCTCAGTTGGACGCATGTAATTGTCTTTCACCGTATTGATCAATACACTACTAGCCAAACAGTTAGTACCACCTATAGTTTCTTCAAAAGCAAGGATTACCTCTGGGTCACCATTGTCAAGTAATTCAATAGGGAGTTATCTCAACTAAATTGAAGGAAAAATACTATCAAATAATTTGTGTTAGCTACAGTCATCCCGCTTAGTCCCTATTCATATTGGTTTTTAAAAGTTGCTTTTCTACAGTACCTAACTTTTAAATAGAGTGTTTTTTCAAGACGGAGTCTACTAGTTGATTATAGTACACACTATAGTGACTTCATTTTCATCGGTCAAAATTTCATATGAGTTTCTCTCTCCGTATTACTCTCTATAAGCTGTTATTATTTATAAACTAAAACCAAAAATCATCCACAAAATTAACATAAATGGATCCTAAATGTCCCCTACTAAAGAAGCATGTGTACCGAAACCCGTGGCAACATGCTTGGTACCCACAGCTCCGGTCCTTTTCTTCCTCCACCTTGAAAACCCCAAACCAAAAATTGGTGAAAAGAAAAGATTGAAAAAAAATCAGTGTTAGGACATGGGGGACGCCGTGAGGGAGGAGAAACGAGAGGAGAGGAGGGAGAAGGAAAGACCTGTGCGCGTTCCTCCCTTCCTTCTCCTTATCTTTGACCACACGAGCTCAGCAAACAATCCTAGGCAGCACACGCGGAAGAAAAACTACTTTTTTTGTGCACTAAACTGTTGCGCAAACAAACGAGAGCGTGTGTTGGGGGGGATTTTTAGTATATATGGTATTATTTGTATCTATATTTATAGAAATAATAGGGTACATATCGTATTATCAAAAATAGTATTTTTATCATCCGGTGGCTGGGCAGTGAGGCCAATGGGTTGACGCGTGGGCGCTGCCGCTCCATCAGCAGATAGCAGGTGCCTGCCGTCACCGAACGGCAGGCTGCCTGCCACCCCACCACTGGATAGCAGGTAATTAAGCCAGCTAATTAGCTAGCTTAATTACCTACCTTAATTAATTTTTTATACTGTTTGGTTGAATTTTCAAAAATAGCAAATGAACTCGAAAAGTTACGAAAATTTATATGCAGTCTCTTGACATAACGTATTTGATTGTGTAAGTTTTTTAGCAATTTTATGCATTGTGAACATTGCTAAAAAAATTATATGATTACGATTTTTGTAGGAGATGTTACATGTAGCAAACGAGGTGTAAAAATTACGAAATCTTATGTGCAACATCTTGACACAGTCATAGTAATTGCATATTTTTTCAGAAATTTTATACCTTATGAATATTTGTAGAAGTACATGTAATAGTTAAAAAAGCATTACGCGGGATGCGATATTGCTCACCCATTTGAGCCACTGCTATCTCCTTGTCGTGTCTGCCTTCTTGTACATGACCTTGTCTTCCGTTGAGTATGAACATGTCCTGTTGGGTACGTCAGCCGGTCCGAAGCTTGCGCCTCGGTTTGGGGAGGTATGAAGACAGTTCCATTTGTTCAGTGGGCGGCAGTGGTCCAGTAGGCTGAGGTACAGTATGTTAGGTCCGGTAAGCGTCGATGTTCTCCAGCTGAGACATGTTGAACTACGAGTCGCCAGCAATAATGTCGTGAATAAAGGACTCTAGAAATCCCTCTCGTGGTGCAGATGAACTCTCGTCTTGACCGTACGACGTGGCAACGAAGCCGGATGAGCTCTGCCCACCGAAGTCTCTAAACCCTGACTATGGTGTGAACGATGAGCTCTGCTGTGCGTACGCTGCAAACCCTGATGCTGTGTACCGTCCCTGGAGGCATACGGGAGGCCCGTATCATCATCGGTGGACTCGACATCACCCCCACGTTGAATTGGAGGCTGCAACATGAAACGATGTTAGTCATAATAAATATTCCAGATGTAGAACCGTTCGATAAGTTTTGGTAAAGCCATACCTTCCAACAAATAGGATAGACAAAATATTAGTGCGAAGATGATAATGACAGTAAAATACTATAAATTAAAATTTACGATGGAATAAATAGTATAAAATAATGTATATTTAGGACTAAAATGAACACTGCAAATGCGTACTGGTCCAAATAAATAGTGCATATGAACACATGCTCATAATCTGGTCAAGAAAAATATGTGAGCCTTAATGCTACTTGGTGCTACTTGTCATAATTGTTTGTCAGTATAGTTTTATTTTACTATATATTTGGCCTTTTACTTTTCTCTACCTCAGTTGTCTTTTGATCAAAAGCAAGCAAATTAAGTGCTTAAGTTAATGAGCAATAGTGCAGCTTAGAATTTGATATATACATATATAGGCTTCTATCACACCGTACCCTCCACTGGCTTTATGGACTAAATAACATGATATGTTATCATAAAAGAGTAGTATAAGCATGGGTGATGCTTGTGTCCATGAAGAACAGTCCGAAAGTAATGTAATAATAAATCCAGCTTTTTTTCATTCTATACGAGCTAGGTGTAGCACTACTTAGTATAATAGTATGCAACATGCATGATGCAATAGGAAGTTTGCTAGAGATTCTTTTTTATGTTTCTAATATAATCTTTCCTCTGGCCTCATAGTTTAATTAATTGCTACACTTAGTAGTTACGATTTTCATGTCTAATGTAGTCAACATAAAAGCATATAAAAATATACAATTAAACAATATACTTTCTAATAGAAAATTAATCAATATAAAAATAAATCAATTATACCTAAATAATTAGGACTAAATTAATTACACCTAAATAACTGTAACTAATTACGTACATACTTAACAATGACAATTCATACGACAAAAAAGTACCTGTTAATATGACTGATAATAATGGCACTAAACAATATTTAATCGATTGTGAAGAAAGCGAACAAAGAGCGCAGGCGAGGAGTGTGTGCGAAGAGACTGTGGGGCGAGGAGTGTCAGCAAAGAGACTACAAGAATGTGAATGTGCACGGCTTGAAATTTATAGCAAGAGCGAGAGCAATAGCGAAGCGCACGCTAACGACACACCGAAAATGGTGGGAGTGAACTGCGTGTGGGGAGACAGACACAATGCAAGTGACACTTTCGGTGGTCTATATGAGCCAAATGTCTATGGCCCACCACGCTTTGTTCAGATGCAGATTAAACAAAGCAAAGAAAACTAAAATACAGATTAAACAAGGTAAAGATAATGAAATGACAGACCTCTGCTGCATCTGCTAATCACTTGGTAATTGTACGATGTTTTGAGCAACATTCACAGCGGATAAAATTGTCAAAAAAATTATATAGTCAAGTATGTTGTCGCGAGAGACTGCACATAAAGTTTTATAATTTTTTGAGCTCATTTGTTGTATTTAAAAATCTAAACATTACCTAGCGATCGTACGAATTTTTGAGCAACATTCATAGTGGATAAAATTGTCAAAAAATTATATAGTCAAGTATGTTTTGTCGAGAGGCTACACATAAAATTTTGTAATTTTCTAAGCTTATTTGCTATATTAAAAATTGAAACAAACTGTACACAAAAAATATATGAATTAACCGGCTCAATTACCAGACGTCTACTCCACCTGTAGCAGCAAGCTGCCTGCCGTTTGGTGACAAGGCGGCAGGCTGCCTGCCTCTAGTGATACATCCACATATCAACTTTGCGATGTGACTATCCAATCACCAGACGATAAAAATACTATTTTTTATAAATACAATATATGTATTACTATTTTTATAATTATGGATACAAACAGTACCATAAAACTCCCATCCCAGCTTCGTGCCCTACTTCCCTTATCTCCTTCGACAGTCCCACCTGCTCCCTCCCGCCTTCCTTTTCTCCGTCTTCCCTCTACATATACCACCAATCCCATCCTCCTCCCAACCCACCTTTCACCACCCCTCTCATCTTCCTCCCAACCCAACCAAGAAGCGTAGCCATCTCTCTCCATCCCTCTTAACAAGAACGCAGGTCCATCTTACTAGCAAAGCACTCGTCTTTTACTTGCGTCGTCATGTGCTCTGGGCCGCGCAAGCCGTCGACCCCGCCGCCGAATACCACGACGACGACGGCGAAGGACTCGCCGGTGATGGCCTCTGTACTCCTGGAGCTGGCGGCGGCCGATGATGTGGTGGAGTTCAGGCGGGCTGTGGAGGAGGAGAAGGTTTCTTTGGACGCTGCGTGCTTGTGGTACGGGCCCTCGGCGGCCGGCCCGGGCCGGCTCGGGCTCGAGAGACGGACGCCGGCCATGGTCGCCGCGCTGTACGGGAGCACGGCGGTGCTGGCGTATGTCCTGTCAGCCTCGCCGTCCGAGGCCGGCCGCGCGTCGGACACGGACGGCGCCACCGCCCTCCACCTGGCTGCGGCCGGCGGTGCCGCGAACGCGGTCGCGGCCACGCAACTGCTGCTCGCCGCGGGCGCGTCGACGGAGGCGCTCTCCGCGTCCGGCCTCCGCGCCGGGGACCTCCTCCCGCGCGGCGCCACCGCCGCGGAGAAGCCTCTCCGCCTCCTGCTCAAGTCCCCGGCGGTCTCGCCCTCCTCGTCCCCGAAGAAGTCCGCCTCGCCGCCGGCGATGGCCGCGGCGCAGGAGCCGAAGAAGGAGTACCCGCCGGACCTGACGCTGCCAGACCTCAAGAGCGGGCTGTTCAGCACCGACGAGTTCCGCATGTACAGCTTCAAGGTGAAGCCTTGCTCCCGCGCCTACTCCCACGACTGGACCGAGTGCCCCTTCGTGCACCCCGGCGAGAACGCGCGCCGCCGCGACCCGCGCCGCTACTCCTACAGCTGCGTCCCCTGCCCCGAGTTCCGCAAGGGCGGCTCCTGCCGGAAGGGCGACGCCTGCGAGTACGCGCACGGCGTCTTCGAGTGCTGGCTCCACCCAGCTCAGTACCGGACGCGCCTCTGCAAGGACGAGGTTGGCTGCCCGCGCCGCATCTGCTTCTTCGCCCACAAGCCCGAGGAGCTCCGCGCCGTCAACCCCTCCGCCGTCTCCGTCGGCATGCAGCCCGTGTCCTCGCCGCGCTCGTCGCCGCCCAACGGGCTCGACATGGCCATGCTCAACCCCGCCTGGCCGTCGTCCCCGGCGAGCCGGCTCAAAACGGCGCTCGGCGCGCGGGAGCTCGACTTCGACCTTGAGCTGCTCGCGCAGGACCAGTACAAGCAGAAGCGGTTCGACAAGGTGTTGAACGCGCCCTCGCCGAGGGCCAGCTGGGGCGGGGCCGGCGGCCTAGGCTCGCCGCTCACCGCCTCGGCGCCGGCGAGAACCGTACCGGACTTCACCGACCTGCTCGGCCCCGTGGACCCGTCCATGCTGTCCCATCTCCATGCGCTGTCGCTGAAGCAGGACGGCGACATGACAGCGTACAGCTCCCTTCCGGACACGCAGTTGCACATGCCGCCGACCTCGCCGATGGTGGGCGCGAGCACCGCGTTCGGGCTCGACCACTCCATGGCGAGGGCCATCATGAGCTCCCGCGCCTCGGCGTTCGCCAAGCGCAGCCAGAGCTTCATCGACCGCGGCGGCCGCGCCCCAGCCACGCGCTCCCTCATGTCGCAGGCCACGAGCGGCGCCCCGTCGATGCTCTCAGACTGGGGCTCGCCGGACGGCAGGCTGGACTGGGGCGTCCAGGGCGACGAGCTGCACAAGCTCCGCAAGTCCGCGTCTTTCGGGTTCCGCGCGCAATCCGCCATGCCGGTGGCCACCCCGGCCGAGCCGGACGTGTCATGGGTGAACTCTCTTGTCAAGGATGGCCACGCCGGCGACATGTTTGAACAGTGGCCGGAACAGGAGCAGATGGTGGCCTAATTGATGATCATTGGCTCCTGATGGCACCTAGCTGACCAAAGTTCTTTCCTTCAATTATTTGCCCCCTTTGTTTGCTTAATTTGATTCATATGAGATTTTTTTAGTACACATAGGCTGTTCACAATAATAATACTGTTCATCAACAAGAAGCATGGATGCCCAAAGGGAGCTCTAGATTGATGAAGAACAGCCACTTTCGCTCTTTTTAACGGGGCCTCTTCGGTTTATAAATAGTTGTATACAAGAATTCCAACGAGAGTTTATTTACTCGATATTATATATATATATATATATATATATATATTTGGGAGGAAGCAAGATTTGATTCATGTGGTATCTGTCTTGTAATAACAAAAAACTATGCAGAATTCTATGCTTATCAGTTGTACTCTTCTCATGGCAAGTACTAGCTAGCATCATTGGATATGTGTATCATCAGTATATATATTCTTGGTTCTTCCATGAGCATATCTTACTTTATTTGATTCCATTTTCTAAACGAGTGGATTATGGTGGTGATCGGTTCGGCTGAAAGCCTTATGGCTTATGGCTGAAAATACTGTAGCTGGCTGAAAAAGGCACTGTAGCTGACAGAGGCTTATTTACCATAATTAAATTTAAAAAAATTTAAAAATAGAAAAAACATATTAGCCCATCACGTATAATGTAAACAAATACGAGGAAAAAAAGAACCGGAAAAAAAACTCAAAAAAGGCCAAAAGTTCAGAAAAAGACGAAATTTATGAATAATGCAAAAATAAGCTGAAGCCAGAAGCTGAAGCCATTTGCAAATTTGATATAGCTTCACCTTTTCAAGTGGTTGGTGGGTCATAGGATGTAAACTGCAAAGCAATCACAGGTTAGTTTAGTGGAGATGGAGGCTTCATGCAGCAATTATTATTACTATTGTAATCATTATATATCAGAAAGGAAGGAGCCATTTACCTAAAGCAAACACAAAGATTAACTAATTATTGTTGTGGTGGTGGGTTAGGCACGAAACACGGAAATTAGGCCCCAAAATCTGGGCATAAGTGCCACCCAAATATATTAGAGCATGATAATCTTCAAATATTTGCTCTTTCTTAATGTTGCCAATGTTGATTTTGCTTTGACAAAAACATTTTCTTCTAGAACACTGACCTGTTTCCTCCTTTCATGAACAGTGGCATTTCTTTTTCTTCCTTATTTTTCTTTTTTTCGTGGATTGTAGAATATGATGAAACAAGTAGTGTCGTCCTTGCTGTCTCTGGGTGTTTGATGCAAGTGCAGCTGTTGCGTTTGGATATTCCCAATTATTGTAGCTGTATTGTATTCAATTTCCTAATCACGCTGAAGTATTGTTCTTGCAGTAGGAGCAGATTTTGGAGTACCCTATGCTTATCCAGATATTTGAGCCATTAACAATGTGCTGTCCAGCCTCACATTGTTGTTGGTGATCTTATTTATTTCTGCATCATGAAACATGTTTATATCAGTGTGGTTGTTTAGTAATGTTTTAAGTTTACTTGTTCTACAGGGCATGTTTATATTGGCTACGGCTAATGGCTTATGACTGAAAATAAATAGTAGTGGCTGAAAGAAAGAACATGACGAGCGGTGGGGAAAGTGAGAGATATATGCACGAGAAATGCGCGAGAGGAGTGGGGTGCGTGATGCGTCGGTGATCCTTTACTTTGTCCCAGAGCAAGAGGAGTAGAGAAACCGTTTCGAGATATATTCTTTTAGTTTCTCTAAGCAGAAGACAAAAGTATAAACCAATATAAATATGCTGATATATTCTTTTGTACCTGCTTCTACTTTACCTTCTCTGTTCTTTTTCTTGCTTCCTACCCAATTTCTTCCAATCCACACTGAGCCTGCAATTTACAGTGTAACTGAAAGGACAACCCCACTTGGAATTTACATGCCAACTAAAGATCCAAGTAATATAATTTGTTTTGATGATGGTTGCTTAAGGGGTTAATTTGGATGCAGTCAAACCATATGCCCAAATGATATGAATATTGAGCAAATTAAAACCTACTTGCGTCACAAGGAGGATTCTGTTTGGCTAACCAATTGAATAATTTGGTCTTCGTTTCTACGTGAGACATTCAAACCTTTCTCTGAAAGCAATCTGTACTATTTTCATCAGTTTGACGAATGGCGACAAATCCTGTTCCCGATAGGTTTCAGACTATGTGAGCCATTAGCATGCAATGTCCCTTCTAAGTCAAGTTCTTATCTCCGAACGCTGATTAAGAAATGGAGCATCTTTCCTCCCCTAGATAGAAAAGGGAAGCTTTGCCTCTCATGGAACTGATTATATGGGCATGCATTTTGTCATCGATGTTGACATCATGAGACCTTTCTTATGCAAGGGATACATCATTGACCTCATCTTTGTTGAAACTTTCCGACAAATTATTTCGTTGTTTATTTGTCGCAAGAAAAGAAATCAGTGTCCAACCTCTCTGAAAGCTTCCTTCCTTGTTGCAACTTTAAAAATCTCATTTATTTTTTGATCCCTCTAAGATCACTCAGCATCGTATCAAGAGGTTGTTCGTTGAATCTGATCCGTTCTAATCCACGGAGACTCAAGAAAAATCTCGCAGTATCAGGAATTATATTATTTTGTATTCCAGATGAAGACTCAGTTTACTGCAGTTGGTAAAGCTACACGCAAGTAATAAGCACCTTAGAGCAAAATTTACAGCAATTTATGTCGACTCACATGTTGTTAGGTTATTCATGCGCCACTACATAGAGCTTAAATAGGGAGGAAAAAGCATGTACAGTTTCATAGCATGGCTGTACGGAGAGACAGACTTCAGGTCCTTGAGACCTTCAGGCTCAAGTATTTCTGAACCTATCTCTGCTGCAATGTTTGCATATTCACCTCGTGTTGTTGGGATCATCCTCGACCAGAAAGTCACATCCGATCGCTTCATCCTTGTTCAGCAATCTCCTATTGCCCGGCCTATCCTGAACATTTTTGCAACATGGGAGCTTCTTGGAGATGGAGCAGAGAGGGAAAGCGTGCACAGTTTCAGTCAGACCTTAGCTGCATCAGCTCATCTGCTGCCTCACGTATGAGCTGATCGAGGATCTCTGACTCCATCTCGGCTGCAATGTTGGAATCATCCCTAGTTACCCACCTCATGTTATTCAGATCATCCTCAACCAGCCTGCAGATGAGTTGCCAGATACTGGTCAGATTTGCGGTGCTCGCCTCAGCCTTGTTCACCGATCTACTGTTCCTCCTCTCACTGTCTGAAGAATTTTGGACACTGTTAGACCCATGCATACACGAAATTCCAGTTTTTACCCCCCCGAAATTTTTTTCCAAAATTAGACCCCTTTTGAGCGCGGGATCATGCGAGGCCGCCACGTGCCCCGGTCGTGCGGACTGGTACCGCACGACCGCACTGTTCATCAGGTCGTGCGGTACCAGTCCGCACGACCCGGCCGCCGACCGCGCGTCTCGCCTCCGACCGCGCGATGCTCCTCCCGACCGCACGTCCTCCCGCCCCGAGCGCGCGACCTGCGCGGCTTCTCCCGCCCGAGCGCACGTTAGGCGCTCCGACCGCATGTCCATATGTCCCGACCGCACGACTCTTTTCTGGCCGCGCGACCCGCTGGTCGGACCGCGGAATTGATTCCCTGACGCACGTCCCGTCTGTTGTCTAATCAGCCCGCCGAAAGCAGCGTCTCCCTGGCTTTTTTCACACCCAAGCAGCACATGCGTCAATAGCTCGCTCATATGGCCCCTCTCGCTCACGGATAAAAGCTCGTTCATATGCGCGTATGGTCATCCAGGAGCTCATTTGCAGTTGGTTCGAGCGAAGACAGAGCGAGAGAGTGAGGCAGTGAAGGAAAGTGACGAGCGAAAACACAAAGGTTTGAATTGTTTTCGTTCGGAATCTGCGGATTTGGCAAATACAAAAGTTGTAGATCGTCTCGTGAGCTTCAAGAAGAGGTAAGTCTTGTGCCCGCGAAACTAATTTTTTATGTATGTGATTAGTCCATAATTAGTCGATTAGCACAAACCATCGTTTGGTAATGTTATTTGATGTGAATGTGTGATACGCCATGTCAATATTTGGTACGTTATGTATTTGTAGCTAATCTTTATGTGAACATATGTATTATAAGCCAATGTGTCAAACGGTGTGTATCTGTAGGTAAAAATTCACATATGATGCATGCTTTATTGTAGTGCAGATAATGTCGTATTTTATGTTGAAGTTACGTATTGTAATGTAGTTAGTTTTTTGTGAAGAAAAGTGAGGAGAGAAAGCCGGAAGAGTCGAGTTATTTTCGTTTGGAATCAGGGGATTTGACAAGTACAAAAGTTGTAGATCGTCTCGTGAGCATCAACAAGAGGTAAGTATTGTGCCCATGCAACTATAATTTTATGTATGTCATTAGGCCTTAATTAACGAAACCATATTGTGTTACTGTTATTTTATGTCGATCTTTTATACGCTACGTATGTATAGCAAATCTGGCATATGTTTGGCATGATGTATTGTAGTGTATATAGGGTTTTCCTTTTTTTTGTGAACATACGTACTGTAAAGTAGTTTTAGTTAGGTGAAAAATATGAAGTTGTAGTGTGTAGACGTTGAGAAAATACATATTTATGTTACAGCAATTGTAGGTGATAACAATAGTACTAGGATTAGAAGCATATGATTAGTACGCTTAGGGAAGAACTACAAACAGTGCGGTAGGTGGTAAAAATAAATTAGAAATAAATTTGGTAGATTAGAATTAAAAAGTTAGAAAAGACTATATTAAGTTAAAGTTAGAAAAGATTGGAGTGTAAATAATGTGCTTTGAGCTGAAAAAGTAAATATTTATGTTGGAGCATTTGTAGGTGGTAAATTTGTAGTAGTTAGATTAGAGCCAATTTGTATAATTAGTATGCTTAGTGAATGACCGTAGTATGAAGGTCATTTGATGGAAATAAAAATGATATGAATATTTAATTTGATGTATGGTACAATTTGAAAGTAAAATAGTTACAAATAAATCATAGATTTAGAAATACAAAACATGTACTAATCGAAACTGTTAATTAGATGTAACGATTGTTACATGCTGTGTACTAAAATGGTTGATTATGCACTTATGTTAGGTACGCAATGGCTGGCATTGAACAATTGTTCGTGTTTTATGGGAGTGGTCTCGTACGTGATGGGCCGTATGGTGCGGACCTGTCAAATTGCGAGCGGACCGTGATCCGGGCACCCGGTCTGAGCGCCATGAGCTTGTCTGAGCTACGGAGGTGTGTCCGTTCGGCGTTCGATCGACAGACCGCAAGGAAGAAGTTAAGGATCGAGGCAGTCTATGCCTCAATGGTGGATGATGGAAGGGGAGCATATGGCAACTTCTGAAGGTGACCAATGACGCGTCATGGGCGAACTACATGGAGGTCGTGTGCAACCCTGATGCTGCGATATATGGCAGGCCAATGGTGTATGTCGAGTTCGTGGAGAGGGCAGAATCATCAGCCATGGCTGGTTCAGATGTCGCTGGTGGAGATGTGCCTGAGTTCATCTCCGGCGGTCATGAAGACGCTTCTGCGGGAGAACATGTGGGCGATGAAGTGTGTGATGAAGACGACAGGAGGCGTGCACAGAATTTCCAACCCAACGAAGGTGTGGACGAGAGGTGGTGGGCCGCCCGTATTGACTGTCACGAGTATCTTGGGTACCAGGTGGAAGAAGAGGGCAGCGAGGAGGATGAGGAGGTTGATACAGGCAGTTCTGGAGACGACGAGGATGGCGAAGGTGCAACTGGAGGGGTGGTAGGTCGTGTTGTGACCACGGACGGTGCGTACGTGTCGTCCAGACTGGACGACATTGCAGCGGCAGCCCTAGTTCTGCCACAGGCGGAGGAGGGAGAGTGGGGGTTCAGCGAGGGCGCACTGTTTTTGGGGCAGTGCTTCCGTAATAAGAGTGCTGTTCCCCCACACCCAGAATCGGCAACCACCAGGAGCTTCATGCGATTCCATGACCACAAGATTTTTAAACATACCACCACGATTTGAATGAACCCGAAACAATCTGACTCACCGAGTGACGGGGGCACTTGTAGTAGTGTCGCCCAGGATTCGCGGCCGTCTGTGATGTCCTACGTCTAGCCACCGTGTTGCAATTTGGGCACATCACCGTGGGTGCCGATGAAGAGGTGCTCAGGTGACTCATTGCCTAGTCCGGGGGAGTGTGCACAAAACAAAACTACACAGATTGGGAACAACTAATTCACAAGGTGAGTGATAACAAGGCAAGGGACTAGGTGAGGAATGACTCCCTTTTATAGCCTATGGGGGGCAGCCTCACGCACAAAGACCACATAATAAGAATTCATCAGGCAATGACAGCACGAACAAGCACATACATTGGACGTACACAAAATATTGAAAGAGAACACAAGTCTGGACCCCACACCATGCTCAGTGCGGAGACAAAACATGCCAGCTTTGCGCAGTGACCTCAGAAAAAGGGGGAGCTTTGCTCAGTGACATGACAAAAGAGGGCAGTGACCTCAGAAAAAGGGGGAGCTTTGCGCAGTGACCATGCTCAGTATTGCATTTTTTTGTGGCTTGTGATAACAACTCCACGAAGATAACAACCAATCCATCACATGCTAAACAACGTTGCACATTACATCGTTACGGAAAGAGGCCACAGAACATGAAGGTCACAGAAAATGAAGGCGTCACGCACTTACAACATGAAGCAACACATACATTGCACATACAGAATTTATGGAAAGTAGTACACCCAACAATTTAATTCAACACATACATGAACTAAAATACGACACAACCATAACCCTCATTACCTACATGCCAAACGAGCCTCGTGGCACCCACATAGAGAATTGCTGAGGGGGCCGCCTCGGACGTGGCTGGCCGTCGTGGTAGTGGCATGCACATATGCAGCTCGGGTTCGCACAACAACATGTGGGATCATAAGAGCTTCCTATATTCACGACCTCCTCGTTGCCCCTCTCACGTTGCATCTGTTCGCGGAGGTCGTTGTTCTCCTCAGTGAGACTCTCCATTCGGTACTCTAAGTCCCATATTCGAGCCCATAATGTATCCACATAACGATCAACATACCGTTCATGAGGAGGGTCGATCCAGCGGGAGAAGTCGCATTTTGCCATCTGCAAAAAAAGGACGGCAAAAAAAGTAATATTACTAATTTGTACCCCGGAGCGTGAGCATCCGAAGAAACGTCGCCCGCCATCGTTCGGGGAATCCAAGATCTGGACGACCGCGTACTCATTGTGTCTGCATTTCGGCCACGCTGGTTGAGCACGACGACTTGGTATCAATCGGCACTGTGGACCGAACATATCCCTCCTTTCTAAGGGAATGTCGTCCTTCGGTGACCCAAATCCCACTGGCCCCTCGGCTTCTGACATGGTATGTTTCACCACGAAAGAGAAGGGTACTTCTTTGTTCGATTTACAATGTCATGGGACCCCAACCGTGCTACTTATAGCAAAACGGGGCAGCTTAATGCAGTGACCACAAAAAAAGGGGCCAGATTTGCACTGAGATGTGACAATAGAGGACAGCTTTGCACACAGATGTGAAAAAAGGGCAGCTTTGCTCAGTGAGATGTCAATAGAGTTCAGCTTTGCTCAGGGATATGACAACACGGCCCAGCTTTGCTCAGTGACATGACAAAAGAGGTCAGCTTTTGCTCAGTGAGATGACAAAAGAGGGCAGCTTTGCTCAGTGACATGACAAAAGAGGTCAGCTTTTGCTCAGTGACATGACAAAACGGGGCAACTTTGCTCAGTGAGATGACAAAATATGCCAGCTTTTCGCAGTGAGATGACAAAATATGCCAGCTTTGCGCAATGAAAAGCCTTCATACGGACTTTTTCCTGCAAACGACTGAAAAGGCTACGTTGTACCACATACATTGAATGGTCCAAACTATGAATTTATTATTAGACTACATGCTCTGAAAAGCCTTCATAGGGACATTTATTGCTAAACTGCAATCCTGAAAAAACGACAAGATTTCCATGTCGTCCTCTCCATGGACTATGCCTAGTGCACCAGATAACCTGCCTACATAAAGGCCTCCTATGTCTTCCATACCACATCTCCTCCTCAAGCCATCACAATACTACTACACAACAATGTCTTCCTGGAGGTCCGACCCATTTGGAGTGCCGGAGTGGCATGAGCGCCCGAAGTGCCATTGCGGCTTTAGGTCGATGTTGGGAGTCTGGACGGATCGAGTACAACGATCCAAATACGGCCGTAGGTTCTTCAAGTGTCCAGACCTGGATGACGACTTCGTGGTAACGACGACAACTAAATCATTTGTTTCTCGTTATCGTTTTTCAACTTGATCCATGACATCTACCACGCCACACATAGGCTTGCACGTTCATCGAATGGGTGGATCGGGTGTCGCCGGCATGGCCAGATAACCGGGCAGTGGAGGTGGAAAACAAAGGACAATACTTTGTCAAGATGGCTCAGGCTCGCGAGGTGGAACGACAGATGCGGCTTGAGCAAGAGCGCCGCGTGAGGGTGGACCAAATCCGTCTGAAGGGCAAGGAGGATGACCTGCAAAGGAGGCGGGAGCAGTTAAGTCTGCGTGAAGCAGCCATCAAGCGTCAGGAGGAAGAGCTTCAAGCTCGTGAGGCAGCTCTCAAGACCAAGAGTGACAGGAAGAAGGATGCAGCGAAGCCGTCTTCAGGGCGTGACAAAAAGGGGAAATAACCACGCTACACCCAGTAGACAAAATGTAATATTCCCTAAGGCATGTTAGGATTAGCGGTGGAGTTCTGAACATTAGAAGTACAGAGTTCCACACATGCCACTGCTCACATCACTTACCACTTTATGTATCGACCGTTCTACGGTCAATCGTTCCTACAAAAAATTTACCCAAATTTTTTATGCATCTACAACTTACATTGCACATATACTTCTATTACAACTTTATCTGATTTTTACGCAGTTTATAACTACAAAATTGACAAAACATACAAAAATCACGCGGATTGCAAACCCTAAAAACATACCAAAACCTAAAAGTCACTTACCACTTTATATATCGATCGTTCTACGCACAATCGTTCCTAAAAACAATTATCAAAATTTTTTATGCATCTACAACATATAATCAACATAAACTTGTTTTACAATTTTATTAGATTTTTTCCTGATTCACAACTACAAAATTAACAAAACTTATAATCATTACAGTTCCTGCACTCATCCCCACGTGTTCAATATCACTTTCTATTATTTCCTCCAATTGTTCATATCACATTTGTGCTCAAAATTTTTTTCATTATATTGCTTCCAATAAAACAACATATCCTGATCGAAATTTGTTATTGTCACTTGAACACATTTTTCACGGTCAGCAATATATGAAAATCACAAATACACTAATCGTTACTTCGCACAAATTTCGTTCGTACTCTACCTACCAATATTTTTAATTTTCAAAATTACACAAAAAATTACACAAGCAGTAAAGTGGACTCCATTTCAAATTCATATTTTTTTCACACATCATTTCACATATACACATAACTTTTATTTATAAATAATAACTTTACAAATGCATAAATATATATACACCTGAATTAAAACAGTGAACTCTAACCCTAACGTTCTACAGTGCGAAGGCGCGCTCGGGGAATCACACGCGCGGTCGGAGGAGGCAGTCGCGCGGTCGGAGCGGAGGTCGCACGCTCGGTACTGCAGACGCGCGCTCGGGACGGCATCCGCGCGGTCGGGGCGGCAGACGCGCGCTGGGCGACGGCAGACGCGCGCTCGGAGCGCAGCCAGGCCGGTCGTGCAGACTGGTACCGCACGACCTGATGAACAGTGCGGTCGTGCGGTACCAGTCCGCACGACCGGGGCACGTGGCGGCCTCGTGTGATCCCGCGCTCAAAAGGGGTCTAATTTTGGAATTTTTTTCGGGGGGGTCAAAACTGGAATTTCGTGTATGCATGGGTCTAACAGTGTCCAAAATTCCTGTCTGAACATCTCGAGACATGGCAAGTGCTTGCTGCAGGAGACAGGTTGCCGAGATCGTCGAAGTCGGGCTGGAGCTTCCTCCTTGAGCAACCCTGCTGCTTCAGTTGAGGCTGAACTTCTTCTGCAGATAGTAGTTACAGTGACAATGCTGTCACTCAGTAACATGAACAAACAAATAACACACACGAATCTTTTGCGTGTTCTTGGAAAAAAAACTACACAGATGCCGCAGAAAGATGTCTAACTAGAACAATTTGACAAAACACTGCGTCTTGCTGTCCAAAGTCCAAGCCAGAACGATCGATCGTAGTCGGTTTTCGATTTTTTTTTTGCGGTGTCTGAAATTAATTGGAGGACCAAGTCAAGTGACTATTAGCTACAGTGTCTATGACTAGCTTCTAGTGATGTGTTACTATCAGGGAGCTGGATCCACAGCTTTTGCAGTTTCTATAGCAAACAGGGAGAAATGATTAAGAAAATGAGGTTTGAGAGACTTGGCTTACGCCCCCTTGGACTGTTTAGAGCACAATTTTAGGATTAGAGCTAGGTTGCATTACCAAGCTTGACTGAGACATGGACCACAAAATTGTCCTGGTTGTAGGTGTCTTATTTACAAACTAGCGGGTGGTTTGCGTATTCGCGTGGCTAAACTTGTTTTAAAATTTATAGTATTAAATAATATAACTTAGATGATTAAATATATATTTACATATCTTGTAGGTTAATTAAAATTTTAAGATATCATAAAAATTAAAAATGAAAATAAAACATTGAAGGAAGATATAACTTGAGAAATGTAATTGAAGTATGAGCTTTGATGGAAAAAAAATCATTGAGCATAATAAGCTATATAATAGGGTTATTAGAAATGTAACCACTATCTATCATGTATGCCTCTATTTTTCCTCCATTAATTACTTTTTTTTACAAAATATATGCATATGCACATTCATATCTATTTAATCTCAAACAATACGTTGATTATGTATACAAAAAAATTATCTTATTAGTTTATATGGTATTAGAATACCTTGCTTACGCATATACCTATGCACTATGCACCATAGACGACATACTTTAAACTTATCTTCCCTCACACGTCGGTTGCCCCATCGAACCGTGTGTCTTCTATCTCTTCTCACCGCCACAGCTTTTTTTTACTTCAACGGCAAACCCAATTCTCGGCCTATCCCTCTCAGTTGCTACCCTTTCTAATACAATACTTTACTACATAGTTATCTGCTACTTCTCTCTAATTATTGCTAATCGCTGATCGCTGTGACATCAAACACCATACATGTGCATGGCCATGCCGAATGTGGTTGATGAGTCAATCACAACAGAATAATTCACTACAGGTTCGAGTGAAAGATCGAGCTATCATAGGATAGCACGCTTTTCACCTTGAGTTCGATCTGGTATCATGAGGTAAATGGATTAGTACATAAGCACTATATAAGTTCGTCTGATATGATCTTTATGTATGTTTGGGAGTCGTTATATCTTGCTAGGGACCGCTACTGACTTATGGACCGGAAAGGAGTTTTTTGGCCCATAACTAAATATACACGACCCACAGGGTCACACACATAATGGGATGGAATAATAAGGGTTCAGATGATAGTCTCCGAGTGGGGATACAATCTCTATTTGTATCGGATAAGGATCCGATTGAAGGCTATATAAGGAGAGGTAAAGAGGCTAAGGGAGGCATCCCAAAACACACCCGTTGAAACCCTAGCCACCACCTGTCATAACCCCTATCGTGCGCGCTGGTGCTAGCACGCCGATGCACAGTGTTTCATCTCTGGACGTGTGGACCTCGGTAAAGACGCTACTGCGACTGCGGCGCTGATCGGGACGATCGTGAGGAGGAGGTGGTTGGTCGGAGGACGATCGACTACTGCCACTACATCGAGACGCTCTTCGTTGAATTAGCTATTTCAACTCTACTTTCGCTGCACTGCGCATCTAGTGGTAAGGATCCATGATCTCTTACTTGCATAGCTTCTTGTTTTACACGGTAAAAATTTTTAATCTATGTTATTGTAGTCTAGCTGTATCCCAACATGCTGTTCAATGCCGCCACCTCCAATGGTAGTGGTAGCGACATTGGCGGTGCTGTGGGCGCAGAGGAGTCGGCACAGGAAGTCGAGAGCGAATGTGGAGGAGGCCAGCTTGGACATGAAAGGAGCGAGGCAAGAAGCAGCTTAGAGCTCGATGCAGCTTGGTATTGGCATGGGCATGGATGAGAAGGAGGGAGCATTCGTTGCTGCGCGCCATCAGGTTGCTTGCTGCGTAGTTGTTCAAATTGCAAGTGGAGGGAAAGAGAATAAGAGGGAAGGTAGGTAGGAGGAAGAAGCAGGCTATGGGAATGGTAGAAAGGCCAAGTTCAATATACAATAATTCAACTGTTGGAGACTTGGAGGAGTCAGAGGGTAATAATGAATGCTTGGCTGGCATTTGAAATAGTTACTATTTTACTAGTGCTATCTTTGTGTAATGGAAAAAATAGTTACCGCTGTTGGTAATTTATAGGTAATGTTCAGAGTCCGCTCTAATTGGTTTATAGCTTAAGTTTTATACTATGATTTTTAAGTTATGGTTGAAATTACACTGTAGTGGCTTTTAGTTTTTTCTAAGAAAAAATAAAGAAAAAGTGAAAAAAACCGTTATATCGTCATGGATAATACAAAAGAATAAGGAAAAAGATAAGGCAAAAATCCAAAAAAACACAAAAACCTGAAATTAAAAGTCGATGTGCTCCAAGTGGCTTTTGATTTAAATAAACCAAAAATTAAAATAAACTAGAAGCTAAAATAGTTTGGAATGGGATCGGAAGAAGAGAAAAACACCGGCACAACCTCACACCACGCAAAGTTGCGTCGCTTCCTCTGTCACTACGGGTTAGAGAACCGCCACCACTCTTCATCCCCACCATGTTTCATGTACACCATGTTTCCTAAAAGTTGAAAATGATAGAGAAACAGTAGGTACACTTTTTCCTTGAAAAAACATTATGAAAGAACAATACATGGAATTAAAATATTCTTTTTTGTTCTTCCTTCAAGAGGTACTGGGGGTTTAAGCTAGAAAGTGTGGGCTTTTTTAAGCATCAAGCAAGCCCTCTTCTTTTCAGTTTATGGCTTATGACTTTCCCGAATAAACAAATAGAATAATTTCTTTATCATCTTTTTAAAGCGGCTTATCGGTATAGTCTTTTCGAAGTGGCTTTCGGTATTTAGTTCATTCGTACAAGTGCTCACACAAGGATCAAAAGTCATTAATAGCATCTATAAGCCATCCGCCGCAACCGAAAATAACCAAGCGTGAGATGAGCGAGGCTAAAAGGAAGAGGATCTAAAGGACCATGTGAGAATGTCCAGTTTAATACTGTGATGAACCATTACAATGTTTCTAGAGTGGTTATTCAAATTTGCAAAAGCTTGCATTCTGTTTGGGTTATTTGCTTCGACCACAAAAGGTAGTCGGAGGCTTGGATTATGATCGGTAATTCGATCGTCCTTGTAATAGCCAGTTTGAACAACCTTGTGTTGTGCGGTCCGATCGGCAGATTGACCACGGCAGGTTGACCACAGTGGGTCGAGCATGGCAAAACATCCATGGATGGTTGAAATCTATAGTGTCCGGTCGATAGTCGGAAGCTACAATGTCCGGTTGATACTTGAAAGCTACAGTGGCTGATCGGTAATGACAGCTATGGACTTTGTGGTCGGTAGTTTTAGACTTCGCAATTTATTGTCGTAGTCGTAGGATTTGTGATCGGTTGCCGTAAGCATCACGGTCGGTACTCGTAGGCTTTGAGTGCTTCAATTCTTGTATCCTTTGAGTACCTCGAGTACTCGTGTCAGACGGGTCAGCAGTCTAACCTACCTGTGCATAACAGTTATACCAGTTTCTCTCAGTGGTCTGAGGTTGATTTTTGCAAAGTATGAAAATTGAGTTATGGATTGAGTTGGGGTGTCTTGGGTCATTACATTAAAGTTGCATGAGGCATGTTTTGGCAAACGTGGATCAAGTTGCGAAGAACTTGTGCTAAAAAATAATTACTTTGTCTTTGGATGTGCAAGATTATTGGGAGTCCCCATGGTCGACAACAAGGATCGGGGCTACGCTCAGGGAGGAGCTGAGGCTCATAATGATCAAGGATGCTGCGTAAGATGGTGAGCTCAAGCATGGCAAGAGAAAGGCATGAAATGTTGAAGGCGAGGTCGAACGTTGGCCAAAATATTGGAGTCTACCTTAGACCATGTCAGACCCAGATTTTTCAATCCGAATCTTACTGTGTTTCACTGCACTAATCCCTGGATCAGTAGTTAGTGCACACAGGTACATTGCTGAATCATTTCATACATCGCATAATCATCTATTATATTACATAAATTGAAATACACCACGTCGAGTGACAGTTTACAAAAGGGGCCGATTAGGCCAAGTGTCTTTATTACAATCATGCAGCGGAAACCTAGTAAAAGTAAACCCAAATCCACAGGCAAGCGACTGGAAGGTACTGTGTGCATTATATGTCACCAGCTAACTAGTAACATACGTGCACACAACGCCATATGTCTACTTGTCCATGACTAAACAACGAAGCCTACGCCTTAGTTTTCTTCGTCATTCTTCTCCTCCGTAGCGGGAGCTTCCTCGTAGGCGTAGTGGTCTTGCGCTCCTGTTTCTGGATTTTTGCCGCAAAGCGAGCGTGAGCACTCCGACCCCGTGCTCAGCGAATCAACACACAGAATGCAGTATATATAACATGTATGGCTAATCAAGGATGGCTTAAGTTTATTTTCTTTTGCGAAGAGTGCTTTTGAATACAATTATATAAAAATTCCTTAAGACCTAGCATTTTGAACACACGTATATGTTGAATGCAGTAATAATAGTGATTCAGATTCCATCCACCATTACATGGCATCTGCACCATATAGCAATTCTTCAGCGTTATAGCCGCTTAACTTACCACTGGGACGACACCCAGGACAATTCCAAACTAGGGCCTTACACTGCCCTCCACTTTTCCATTCCCATCCACAAAGCATTATGAAATAGAACTATATCTGGTTAAGTTCCCATGTCCGCCCTTGACCGTGGGCACGGCTATTCGAATAGTTTTGACTCTGCAGAGTTTGTACACTTTCACCACAAGAGACAATCAACTCGTTGCCCCACACAATTCCTTAGTCATGTGGTTGAGCAGACCATCACAGTGACTTTTCAAAGTATCTAGTCCCTTTTGTCATCTCACCCCTATGGGAGACTGCCCACTTGCGGTGGGTCCCATATGTTGCACGGGATGTTCCCCACAGCTACTAGCGTACGGGCTCCACTCCCCTCTGCGCTAGCACGACTGGGAAACTTCACCCTCCACTCGGTGTCCCTTTAGGCCCTCCCTTGCCCCTGCATAATTACTTCTCTCCCCCTATTAGTGAGATGAGTCCAGAGTTTTCGATAAATCTACTTAGCCAAGTTGTACTTTACAGACTTGTGGTTGTACTGTTTTACACGGGTGACATGACAAGATTCGGTCCTTAGGGTTATCTGGGCGGTCTACCAATAACACACTTTGTGCTTCCACTACACCACATATTCACACACTCGAACTAGTCCGCCCAGATATTTAAGCATGTTGAGATTTTTGGAGGGTATAAAATAGTCATGTCAAATATACCAGTCATTCCCACCATGACTGCCCAAACCATTTTCTCATTATTAAAAGCGATCATGATGTATGGGGCATTTCAGCGCCCCCTGAGTATTAATGCAACACTAAGCATAGCATATTATTAGGGACTTATTTTTCGAAATATTAGTATTATACTTTTACTAGGGCGACAAGGTTTTCACATTCAATCATTCCAAAGGAGGGTAATACTATTCAAGGTAAACATTGGCATATAACTAGAATATCAAGTTTAGCATGTATTTGCATAAAAATAACAGCATGCATTTTGTTAATTTAACACAAAGTAATTTGCATAAATGTGGGTTCAACGTGATCAAAGTATTGACTCGCCTTGGTCACAGTGGTCGGGATCCGGATTCTCTGGTGCTTCTAGTGTTGCTGCCTCGATCTCCTCTTCTTGTGCCTCATAAGCTATTTTAGCGTGCGCCAAATTTGTATAAAAAGAAAAAGCAGCAAATCAAACCAAACAACACCAGAAATTCAAATGAACTCTAAAAATTATGACTTCGGTTCCATTGGACAGATCTTGAATTTAGATGAATTTAGAAATTTGTCTCGTTCAATTTGGAGTTAAAATGAAAAAGTTAGGATCATTCAAAGTTCTCAGTTCAGTTAATTCCAAATATTATGAAATTTCTGACAGTGGGTCCCTCATGTCAGTTTCTTTTTATTTAATTCTTTTTATTGCGGTGTCGCTGATAAGTGGGTCCAGGTACTGTTTACTGGGGTCCATCTGTCAGCAGGTGCTCAGTACAGACGTGTCACTGACCCGTGGGGCCCACGGGTCAGCGGCTGCTCCAGCTGCACAGGCCGACAGGTGGGGCCCACCCGTCAGCGGGAGTTTTAAAAGAAATCGCTCGACCGCAGGCGCGGAGCCGGGGCTCGAACGCGCGCCGCGGGAGCGGGAGGGAGAAGGAGTTGGCGCTGGAAGCCACTCGGTTCGCCCGAGCGTTGCTTACCCTATAGGGGTAAGTAATCCCCTTGAAGTAGCTCCGGGAGGGGCTGGGCAGAAGAAGAAGAAGGCGGTGGCGCCGGCGGCGAGCGGTGGCCGGAGAGGCTGGCGGCGTGCGACGGCGGAGGTTCGGGCGGGACTCCGGTGACGGCGAGCCACGAGCTTCGGGAGGTGCGGGGGAGGCCGGGGTTAGCTTCACCTCGCTCCCGCGAAGCTCTGTGAGCTTGGGGATCGCCCGGAGGTGGCCGGAATCGGCGGGGAGGGTGGCGCCGGAGTTGGGGAAGAAGGAGGGGCCGGCGGCGATTTAGGGCGCTATGACTAAATTGCGGGCAGAGGAGGAGATAGGGAAGTATGGTGTTGCGTTTGCGATCCCCAGGTGAGGCTTTTATAGCCGGGAGAGGCGCGTACGGCGAGTTCGACATCTGGCTCCGCCTTGCTCACGCCGGCGAGGGGGGGATGGACGAAATCTCCCCGGGATTTTGTAGGAGAGAGGTGGCGGGAGAGATGAGTCCCCCCCTCCTGTAGCTAGATCTTTTAAATTGCCCGCGAGGTGAGAGAATGAGCGATGGATTTGCTGCGGCAGAGCGCAAGCGCGAGGGGAGAGGAGCTGCGTGCGCGTGGAGAAGAAGGAGCGAGGCGCTGGCTGTTCGGGCCCGCTCGCAGGGGAGAGGCGCGGGTGGAGGCGGGGTCCGCTCGCCAGAGGGGAGGGATTCTGGCGCGTGGGGTCGCGCGGCAGCGAGACACGAATTGCGGACCCGCGGCGCAGTGAGGGCGGGATGCGCGGGAGGCGGGCTGCGAGTGCTGGCGCGCTGGGCCGCGCGTGCGTCGGCCCACGCGGGCGCGCTGGCCGCGTGCGGAGAGAGAGGCTGGGCCGGGGTGATGGCCGGCCCGGCCGAATGTTTTCTCTTTTTTTTCTTTTTATTTTGCTCAACTCTTTTATTTTGCTTTTGTATTAAAAGTTGCATGTATATACATTTTCATTTTTCTCTGGTTTTTGGTATATGTACACATATGTTTGCTTACTTACTCTTTCATATAATATACATGTGTATTTATACATATATATATATATATATATATATATATATATATATATATATATATATATATATATATATATATATATATATATCTTTATATACATTGATATTCATATGGGTTTGCATATATGTTAATTTCCTATGATTTGCTTGCCAAAATTTCTAGGAATAATATTTCATGCTTAATTACATTTCTCCTTTGTTATTTTATGGATCATCTTTTCAGATTCTATATTTGATGCTCACGTTGTAGCATTTTATGTGTGGATTTCTTTCCTCTTTTTACTTTTAAAATTCCTTTATATTTACGAAAAGCCAATAAACTCCAAATTCAAATGTAAAGTAAATAAAATAATCCAAACGTCTAGCAAATTGCTATTTATATTTTTCAGGATGTTACAGACCAAAACCACAGTGTGTGGGCGATGCGTTGGAGAGTGGTTTAGGTCAAGGTAAAGCTGGTTTGATCAAGATGGATCAAGACTAAGGATTTAGCGGATAAGGGCTTATGCGCTTTAAAAAATATGCAAAAGTGAGCATGTGTGAGTAAAACCTGTGTGTGGAGTTAACATGTTTTCTCTATTGTGATAGTGGATATGATTCACTTAGTGCTAGGTGTTGCTGGTTACCCAACTATTTAAGGGGTTGGGATAGAGACTTGTGGGAATCCATCCAACCCATCTCTTTTGTGCTTTTATGTTTAAGGTTAGGGTTTAAGAGTGGAGTGTCTTGTGTGCTCTTTGTCCTCCAAAGTGGAGTGGCTGTAAAACTTTTTTTCTCAAGAAGCAATTGAATTAATCTTTTTATCATCTCCATTGCTATTTCTTGTCTTGATTAATTTTTTCTTGATTTGGTTAGTTTTTCCTCTCATCTCATCCATCTTCTTGATCTTGTTGTGCCAACGACGTATACGAGATAGAGATAATATCAGAAAATCTATCTCCATCCATCTAGGTACTCTGATAGCAAGTTCATCAAGAAACTCTGTTTTTGCAATTTTTGATCTTTCAGGTAATTTCTTGATATGGGGATTGTTGGCTTGATTTGTCGGTGTTCTATCTTACTGTGACATGTGGGAGTATATCCAAAGCTATCTTGGCTATCCTCTACCCACGAGCAAGCTCTGATTATTGATTTATGTTTCAGGTCACTTTTGGTGCACGTATGCTCAAATCTCAAAAAGGCCTCAACTTTGATGTGGATTTTACAATCCACGGATGGATAGGCTCCTGAGACCTTAAGCAATACATGTACAAAGTTTCATGGATTTGGATCATTTAATCAAAAGTTACGTGAATTTGTGATCTCGTGGTCGTGCTAAAAACTCTGTTCTTCGACTTGTTTTGACCACTCACTGGTCGTCAACCATACTAGTTGTTCTTCGACTTGTTTCGACAATTTTGGTTTTCGACCACTCACTAGCAGGGAAAAATATTTCGTCTGAAATTTTGCTATTTCGACGAAATTTCGCTGCTTTCGGTGGTCAACGAAATAATCTCATCCCGGTCAAAAATTTCGCACCTATTTGAAATCGACAGGGGCGAGTCGCACCCGCACACCCCAGCCCAAATGCCCAGTGCCCTAGGCCCCCATGCCACCAGTCCCCCACACCGCAGGCCGCACTCGCGCTCCCCAGTAAACCCTAACCCCAGCCCGCAGAACTCCCGACTCCCCAATCGCATCCCTCCGAGCACCGAGCGGCGGGCGGCGGCCAAGCGGGAAAGAAGAGTGGCGGGCGGCGGCCAAGGCGGGGAAGAAGAGGGACGGGCGGCGGCCATCCCCATCCCCATCCTCCACCGGGCGGCAAGCGGCGGCCAAGTCGGGGACAAGCGGCAGGCGGTGCCCAAGGTGGGGCAACTCCCTCCCCCAATCGATTCGACGGCGGCGTAGCTCCCTCCCCGATCGATTCGACGGCGGCGCATCTCCCTCCCCGATCGATTCGACAGCGGCACGCTCGACCTCCCCCTTGTCCCCAATCTTCCCCGAGGTGGGCACCCAATCTCCAAGGCCGAAGGACAACGGCACGGGTGTGGGTCAACAGCTTTGACTCGGCGGAGGATCAGCCCTAATCGGGAATGTATTTATCTCAATTCTCAAATTTTGGTTAAATTTCATCAAAAAATTGAATTTTTTCGTCCAAAATTCGAACGAAATTTCGTTCTTTCGTTCCTTTCGCCGGCAGTTGAAAATTTTTTGCACCCGAAAGATTAAACCCTGCTCGCTAGTCGTTGATCACACTGGTCGTATTTTTACTTGGTTCAACCATATTGGTTTTCGACTACTCACTGGTCGTCGACCACTCTGATCTTATTTCAACCATATGGTTTTCGAGCACTCATTGGTCTTCGGCCATTTTGGTCTTTTTGACCATATTAGTTTTTCTCTGTCAAGTGAGTCTCTATTGATTTATTCTTTACTTTTGATCTTTATATCTTTTCATAGTTATTAGAGTAAAATTTAAGAATATCTTGCAAAATTTTTAAGACACCATTCACTGTTTTCTGTTGCTATCTTCAGATCTACGGGTCGTGCGCTCTGTCTGCCTCTACGTTTGAAAGGTAGGCAGCATGCAGATTGCTCGCTCTGCTTTGCTGCATGGGAAAGTAGGAAGGCTTTTGACAAAAACGTTCGTTTCGTTGGGCCTGCCTTGTCTCTTGGGTGGGTCCCACGCCCGTGTCCGTCCCCACTTTCGCCTTCCCCTTCTTGAGGATGACCTGACTGCAGGCATCTCGATCCTGCGACTGCATCTTGAGGATCTGCTTGGGTTCGATCATATCAATGCATTTCTTTTTGCGAGGAAATCAATTGGTTCTTTAGCTTAATAATTGCTGCTGCTGCTGCTTCTTCAGATATTCCGATGATCCCATCCTAGGAAGTAGTAACACTATGCAATTAAGTTCAGTTTTGAGATGCAATGCAACTGCAATATAACATGTAATGTCTTCCTTTGCGTTTTGCTATGCACAGCAGCTGTTGTACTATAAACTTTGCACCGTAGCATGACACAAGACGACTAGTTACAGTAATACGTTGAACTGAATGAACACAATGCCATGCAAAGTGTTTTTGATCCACCTCTAGTTGGAGCAGCTGGTCCGAAAGGAACCTGTGCAGCTTGATGGAGAACTCAAAAGACTGAAAACATTCTCATGGATGGGTTACAATTTAGAGGAAAGCAACAGGCCCGGTTTCACAGTTCAGGAAGAAGAAAAAAAATGAACGTGGTTTCACTACACCCAAGGAAATAACCAACCGGCAAACGGACTACCATCCTGCGCAAGCATACTGATGCACACACTACTCAACACGAAACATAGACTCCACAGATGACACATCTACAGTTCTACGCTTCAACATGCAAGGATTACTTCTACCTTCCTCCATTCAACTGATAACTTCTATGCAAGGGCACATCTTACACAAGTGACAAGAAGAGTAGAAGACAGGGAGCCAAACTACAAATGCAGATTGATGAACTCACAAGGCGCTAAAAACCTGTCCGAAAATTGCATCCATGAGAATACACTGACCAGTGGCTACTGACTATACCCGAATAATGTTCATTTATTCACCTAATGGACTAATAATAACACGTACATATTATCCAGCATCAAAGATAGCATCTAGATGAACCTGCAAGCATACTCAGCCTCTGGTGACTGGCTAGCACCTTTGCGAGTGAAAAGCTAACATTAACCGCATCAAGAAGATAAACAGTGAACAAGGTGACTACAAGTTGGCCATGAGCTTCTGCTGCTTTTTATCCCCAACTAACCGACACAAGCCTACTCGCGCTCGATCTGAATGGTCACATGGCTGATGTTGTACTCTGACCTGATGTATCCAATGACCTTGTCAAGCATTTGATTAGCGTCCGCTTCATGCGTGATCGTCACATGGCATGCCAAGAGCACCTTCCCCACTGTGATGGCCCAGATGTGCAGCTCATGGACGGCAACCACACCTTCCATATCACGGAGTCCCCTCTCGAGCCTGCTGGCATCAATCTCACGAGGCGTGCTCTCCATCAGAACTCCAAGTATGTTCCGCAGCATCTTGATTGTGGTAAACAGCACAATCACAGAGAATATGAGCGTGCATATGAGATCAATAATCTTCCACTCGGGCTTGTACCAGATGATAGCCCCTCCAATCATCACACCGATGCTCTGGATGGAGTCCCCGAGTACATGCAGATAAGCACTGTGTACATTGATATTACGACGAGCCTTCTTAGCAGCCTTGGCACCAGACTGTGCACCCTCACAATCAGCATCATGCTTAAGCAATGGTTCCTCGGCATCCTGATGTCGTCCAGTGCTTGAATGGGAGTGGTTATGAGTGTTGATGGTTATAGAACCGTCATGGCTGTGTTCTTGGCAATGCACATGGCCCTCCTCGTGATCTCCATGATGGGAATGGTCGTCGTCTGAATCACCATGATCATGGTCATGCGAGTGTCCATGGCTGTGCCCATGGTCATGACCAAGCAAGACAGCCATTATGATGTTAACAAACAAACCAAAAGCTGAGACAGCAAACATAAGGGAGCCCTGCACCTCGCCACTGTCATTAATGAGCCTCACAATAGCTTCATAGACAAGTATGCCGGCAAGGAGCCATATGAGCTGAATGGAAACCAATGCACCAAGAATTTCTATACGGAAAAATCCATATGACTGCTGTGGTGTCGCTTCCCATCCAGCTGCCCAAAGAGAGAACAAAGATATGGCAAAGGCCGCAACATCCGACAGGAGATGAGCTGCATCAGTCAAGATTGCAAGACTGTTTGCTTTGATGCCTCCAACCACTTCGACTGTCATGAATATAATGCAAAGGATGACAGCAATTATGAGCTTCCTCATGGACGCAAATCTCTCCTTTGCATCTGTTGAGGTATTACTGGAGTCAGAGAAGTCGCAAGGTGCACCTCTGCAAATTTTGTTCCCAGCTGCTCCAGAAGTAGATGGTGATGAGATGTCCATTTTCACTTCAGCAATCTGGGACGGTGATGAATTATGACTGTCCATCTAAAAACAACCACCCAAGTCAATACACAAGTACAAAAGATGATGCTAGATCTACTACTGACATGCTATAAGAACAAATTTACACATGTTTACTGCTAGAACTAGTGTGAAAAATGAAGCGATAATAATCCTTTTTTGTGTCACAGAGGGAGGGGGGAAAACTGAAGCAGCACCTCCATGTAGTCAAAATGGCATGAACATTATTAAACAAAAATATTTAACAAAGCTGTCCATAATATGACAAGGCTATCACATGAAGAAGTGAAACAAAAAAAAAACTTGTAAAGACATCGGTTTGCACAAAGAACAGTCCTTTAACACCACAATCACAGGGTATAATTTAACAGAACTTTGGCAGGCTCGATATCAATGACACATATTAACATCTTTTATTATGCAGTTCATACAAAAATGCACACGTGCGCCGCATCCTAATTGATAATATGTATGAAAAGGTCAGCTAAGGCAAACAGTGAATATTCATTTGTTTTACAGAATATAGCAGTTGTCTGGAGCTTGCTAGCGCAAAGAATATATGCCTTAAAAGTAAGTGGTTTCCTGTCCTCCCCACTAAGTGACAGCATCTTGAAAAGGGCAGATAAATCCACCAAGGTCCCCCAAGAAACATAAGTAAGCATTCAGCAATCCCTGCGCGATCAGAAACCAACATAGAAGATTCGAGCAGGTACTCGTAGAACAAAATAAACAAACTAGCTTAAATGGATTTCCCGAATCCACAGAGCAGGTTGGGGTTTTCTCTCTGAGCTGGAACTGAATCCAGGGACGCTCAGATATGACAGCAATATGAGAGACAGTCGTCAAGGATGCTACTCACCATTCATATTTACACAAACCTACACTATATCCTTTTCACAAATCCAATCACACCTAAAAACCTCAAAGACTATAATGAAATCTAATTACCCAAACAGACGAGGGCAGACATTTCCTCCCCCAAAAGCACAAAAGAATCTAATTACCCAAGATCTTTAATCAGCATTCAGTTCCAGTGACAACAACGTCTCTGCCACCCAAGATTTCCAATCTAATTCATCCTAACAGAAGATATTCCAGAAGAACATACGAACCGTAAGATGCCGTGTGGAACCAACACACCGCAGGCAGCAGAGGAATCAGAGAAGCGTCAACCCACCATTCATCTAATAACAGGCACCCAGGCAGCATGGCCGCAAAACACAAACTGGTAGGTATACGACGCGACGGGGAGCTAGGCTACCGAAGCAATGGATAAGATGAGACCACCGGCGTGATGATCATCTAGTCCCGATCCGTCATGCCGCTCGCGGACAAGCGAGTACGCCTGACGAACACAGCCAACTACAGGTCTACAGACCAAAGGAATCGCAGGTCGGGTAGAAGAACCCAACGCAGAAACGAACAAACCGATCCCTACCTACGCAACTACGGAGAAAGCGACTTCCGATTCACCACCGATCTGTCCCAATCACAAGAGTAGAAATTCTTCTTACTCCCTCCCTCTGACCGGAACCACCCGGTCCGCCAACCGCATTCTTCCTTCCCCAATCATCCATCCTAAAGAAATCGGCTTTCCCACCCAGAAATAATTATCTGGGAAAAAAAACACCGAGCGCGACCACACACGAATCATAGCAACCACCCATCGATCCGGAACGGGAGAGAGTACACGAAAGAAGACGCGATGAGACGAGGAGAGCTGGGATACAGCGGTGAGACGCTAACCTCTGGGAGGGAGACGCCGCCGCCGCCGCCGCCGCCGCCGCCGCGGAGTTCGGGGGACGAGAGGGGATGGACGGGAGAGAGAGGCGGTTGATCTAGTAGGGTAGGGGCGGAGGAGGAAGGGGGGCGACTGGGCGAGACGAGACGAGAGGAATGAATCTGTACGTTTACTTGGTACTTTCCTTTGGTCGTTAAGTAAATCCGCGACCACCGCACGGCGCGGCGCGGGAGTCTGTACGGCGTGGAGCCCGTTCCAATCCAATCCTGTCCCCCGAGGCCAGGAAAGAAAAAAAAAGTATTTTTTCCCATGGTAATTAATAGAGTATGATCCTAACTTATCAATATTTTTCGAGACGACGAAAACATCGATATAGATAATGGCTCTGATCAACTCGGCTTCGGCTTCTGGGTTCTGGCTTATTTTTCACTATTCATAAGTTTCGTCTTTTTCTGAACTTTTGACTTTTTGTTGAGCTTTTTTCCCGGTTCTTTTTTTTCCCGTATTTGTTTGTATTATACGTAATGGGCTAACATATTTTTTATATTTTTAATTTTTTTAAATTTAATTATGCTAAATAAGCCTCTGTCAGCTACAGTGCTTTTTTCAGCCAGCTACAGTGTTTTCAGCCATAAGCCATGAGGCTTTTAGCCGAACCGATCACCACCAATATATATGATTTTAAGAAGCCATCTTATTTGTTTCGGCTTCTGAAAATATCGATATAGATAATATATACGATTTTGAGAAGTCATTCTATTTATTTTAGTTTCTGAAAATATCGAAGCTAAAAGATATAAAAAAGCTAAAAAAGAACGTAGCCTATCTAAATAGGTGTCATCGGAAATAAAACGGTTAGTTTTTATCGGATATATGGTTTTATATGTAGGAATCCTCTAATACTAATCGAAGCGGTAACAAATAGTGTTGGTCAGAAAAATTAGAGTGCAGATTTTTTTTTTGGTAAATAGGAGTTTTACTTGAGTTATCCGACATGCACAGCAATTTCTTGGGAATTTCTAAACAGAAAAGGTGGGAACTTTTGTTACAGACAGAAACGTTTATGCATTGCCAATATTGTAAATGCGTCGCACACGTTTAACAGGCATAGGTTACAGCTCAAAAAGATCATCTTAGCTTAAAGAAACAATTAGTAAAATATGCCTTAAAATATTTCTAAAATAGTAGTGGATTATGATTGCATCTTTACGACTTGAGTTACTAATAGCTAGATTACCTTTAGCAAGATGACAAAGGAAAGGTGAAGGAGTGAAACGGATATCCAGCATTTCTATTACCCCTCGGTGGTTTCTGGTGGAGCTCTGATCTGTTCTGGACACCCTTCTAGAATCTCACAGATCTAATACTGACTTTGTTTAGGGCATGCTTATTTTAACTGTGGCCGATGGATTTAGGTTGAAAATAAATAGTATTTAATGAAAAATAATTTTTAGAAGGAAAGGATGATAAGTATGTAAGATAAAAATGAGATGAGTGAGGTACGTGATTCGCACATGACTCTCTACTTTATATCTAAATCGATCAAGACTAGGAAAGACACTTCGGAAGCCAGACATTCATATATTGCCTTCTAGCTTCTCTAAACAAAAACCAGAAGTCAAATCACCCTCAATTAGTAGGTGCTGAGGCAAGTGCTTCTTTTATCTAACGTTGGTGGTCATATCCTTTTTTAGATAGAGCATCATCGATTCCAATGACGCGGCGAAATCACCGGTCACAAGATTATGAACAAAGACTAATTAAAAGAGTCCTGTCAAAAGTAACCTGCAGGGTTGCTCCGCTTAAAAGACTTAAACCTCTCTGCAACAAATTTGATGGCTTCTTCAAGACAGGATTCCGCTTCCGCCTTGATCGGCTCATGCAGAAACGAACATTTTCCGGCGCTAGCAAACAGCACTTACATGTTATCATTCATTCCTAATGATGAAACCCTATCCAACAGAACTGGAGGCAGCCACAAACGCTCCATCCATGTTCAGCTTATGAGTTCCCGGCTCTGGAGGATTCCAGTCCTTGTTGCCTTCATCCCATTAGGAGAGAAATAAACATCATATGATATTAACTTTTACAGGAATTAACCTTCTCGGACACTGTTCCTTTCTGACCACAACAACCACGACAATATGATTCAGACAAGTTGTTTACTCTCCTCCAACGGCAACAGAAAACTGAACAGTATCAAAAGCTGATTTGCAACGCAAAAGAAAACCTAACATCCTCTAAATTCGCAGCCTTCCCTTACTGCTTTACATTTTAGGAACAAATGACCACCATCCTCATCTAGCCTGCCACACACACAGCATCTTGTATCAACATCCACACCCCACTACCGGAAAGTTGCTATATGCCGAGTGTCTGGAGTTTTGCCGAGTGCAATCTATCGGGCACTCGGTAAACAACCACTTTGCCGAGTGCCTCCATGGGGACACTTGGCGAAAATAAAACACTCGGCAAAAAATATCTTTGCCGAGTGCTGCAGACTAGACACTCGGCAAAACGCTTTTTGCCGAGTGCTGCCAAGAAAACACTCGGCAAACATAAAACACTCGGCACCAACCGCCGTCCGTTAGAGGTCAGCCGCCGCCGTTAGAACTTTGCCGAGTGTCTGGAGCTGACACTCGGCAAAGAGCTCTTTGCCGAGTGTTTTGTTTGCGGCACTCGGCAAAGAAATAAAAACCTTTTCCTTTCCTACCCTTCAAACTTTTTCTACTCTCCACATACAACATATGGTACTCCATGTTAAAATTTGGTATATTTTTGTATTTGTTTGCTATATTTAATTAATTAATTGCATTTCAAGCAATTTTTTGAATCAAGTCAAATTTGAACTGCAAGTGATTCAAATAATAGAAAAAAATGAGTAGAAAAATGATATTCATGTTATTCAGCCCGGTTTGAGGCCTTACCTATGAAATGAAAAGGAATTTCGAACATCTTGTTCGGGAAACACGACCACGAACGTGTGGCCAAATGGTTTTTAAATTTAAAAAAAAGCAAATGAAGTCTGAAAATCATGAGATTTGTCAAGATGTCATGATATCATACATGGAGGCTGTGGTAAAAAATTGATAAGATTTCGCATAAGTTGTCACGTACGATGCTTACAAACCGAAGCATTTCTGAAGAAGATGCGTAGAGTTGAGAAGGATCCGGTAAGATTTGGAGTCAAAGTGATGGTCGAATTGTGGTTTGACTACAAAACTTTTTGTATAGGCAATAGACAACAGAGATTGTTTCATGTGAAATTTTGGTAATTTTTCGGATCCGTTTGATAATTTTAATTTTTAAGCTGCAATTATAGAATTTTAATTGATATAAATTGAATTTGAGCTATAACTGCATGAAATAATGGTCTAATATTCGTAGAAGCATCGAATATGCATTGTTGAGTGAATTTGACAAGGCATTTTCGAAGTACATTCGAACAAATTTGTAAAACACGTTATGGAAAAGAAAGAGAGGAAAGGAAGTTTTATTAAAAAATTGCCGAGTGTCTTGTGGGCGACACTCGGCAAAGGAGGAGCTTTGCCGAGTGCCAGATCGGGGGCACTCGGCAAAGGAGGAGGGCTTTGCCGAGTGCCAGATCGGGGCACTCGGCAAACAACACAAACAAAACGTTAATTTCCCGGCCCGCGGCCGCGCTCACACACGCAACAACACACAGCCCGCCGCCGTCCCGCCCCCGCGCGCCCCACCGCCGCCCCGCCCCCGCGCGCCCCGCACGCCCGCCGCCGCCCCGCCCCCGCGCGCCCCGCCGCCGCCCCGCCCCCGCCGCTCCCTCCGCCTCGGCTCCCTCCGCCTCCGCCTCCGCCCGGTGATGGTGAGCTCCAGTGCTCCACTGCCTGTGCCCAGTGCCCAGGCTCCATCTTAGATTACTTTTTGATTTAGCATGTAATCCATGGTGGTAATTGGTATGCTGTATGCAGATATGCCGTGTTGATTGTTGAAGATATTGATGTTTCTTGGCTTGTGCAAGGAACTGTCATTAATTTCAACAGAGCAAGAAGTGTCGCAGTGAAGCCATCTGGGACCATTAGTGCAACAGGATTAGGTAACTTATTGTTGCTTTTTGTCTTGGTTAGCCATTCCTGATAATGTGGAAGGACATGGACATTACTTCACAATGTCTTGATTGTTGCTTTTATGCAAGTATTAGAGTTGCAACATGCAAGTTTTTAGAGATAGCTAACTGTGGGAGGACATGCCACTTGATAGTTAGGCCGTGAAAGAAATTACCATTCAATGGAATTATGGTGATCTGTTCAAAATCCAAGTAGTTCACCTCCCTTATCTATGGATTGAGACATGATATGGATGTTTTAACTTGTAGTAGGTAATGCTAAATTGTAGAGACAAGCTTAACATCCATGCTTCATATTTAGTTAGATAATGGGGTTGGAGCCGTGGACGTCTCCCTCGGCTCCGACAGCTTGTCTTCCCACGTAGACGATCTACGTGCTGTGAGTTACCCTTTTCCTTGCTCGGTTTACAGTTCAGCTATTTATTCATGTTCATAGATTACGTAACCTAGTTAGGCGTCTCCCGTTCGAAAGAGATACAGTTGGAAATATGCAGATCTTTGCATATCTATAACCGTATCTGTTTCGAATTGTCCACGTTTTTTGGACAGCCCGAGGATGCGTACCTGTCCCAAACAATGAAGATTACAACTTTGACCCAAACACATATGACAGAGAGTTCTTTCAAGAAGAGGGGCTAGAAGGGAGTTTTGAGATAGACTTAACCGAAGCGATCGGAATGGAAGTAGACAATGAAAGGGTTGTTGACGAGGACGCTGGAGATGAGGTTCAAAATGTGAAGGACTTAGAATTACTTCAGCGATTACATTTAGGCAATGACAGTGATGACAACATTGCTCCTTCGAATAGTGTTGATTATATGGACATGGCTGATAGTGATGATGAGACTTATGATCCAGCTAATCCCGATCATGATGATTATTTCTAATACATGTAATACTTTGTTATTTTCTAATTATATTTTGTTTATTTTGCATCTCTTTCTAAGTACGTCTTGTTTATCTGTGCTTATTGGTTTACTCTTTTTAATTGCAGGTGATTGAACAAAGATGGTGGGCGGTATGAGGAACGTAAGGTCGCTTTACCAAAGACGACCCGATGCAGCTGAGCAGTCGGGGAGCAGGAGTAGGAGGAGCGGGAGGAGCAGCAGGAGCATGAGCATTCTTGAGAGGGAGCGGGAGGAGGAGCGGGAGCGGGAGGAGGAGCAGGAGGAGGAGGAGGAGTAGGAGGAGGAGGCGGCAGGGGGTTCCGCTTCCTCTGGTTCGTCGGGTGTCTGGTTGCGAGGTCCCTCGACCCTCCCAAGGCGACCGATACCTCGTGAGAGACGCCCGCTGATTCGACCCACTGGGGCTAGGTAAGTAACTTTAGATGTTATCACTACTTTTTCATTTGATATGTTGAAAATCACAATAGAAACTAATAATTTATCTTAATCACTTGGGCAGGGGTTGGACGCTTGTGGCTGCAGGTGATCACAAACGCCATGTCAATGGCATCCTGGGTCTTTTGTGCAGGCTACACTTCCCTGGCCTGGTTGCGTTTGGCGGAGGGCAGGAGCCGGCCTACACGTGGGACCACTACGTCGCCTTCCCCGATTTACCAGATCGGGATGGCAGGGTATTCGCCAACAAGGCGGAGCGGGTGACGGCCGAGCTGTGGGTAAGTCTTCCTCGCACTACATTGCTCAATACATCGAATTCATTGGACATTCTTGAAATAATGACTGGATACATCGCGTCTATATGCAGGATTTCTTCAGATGCCAGGAGGGATATGAGGCCAAGGCGGCTAGTGTGGCTCACAAAGCCTGTAATAAACTCGTGAAGGACATGCATTACGAGGCGTGCGTCCAGGCCATCGTAACATACAACGCTACCTACCTTGGAGTGAAGATCAACAAAACTCAAGGAAGAAACATGAGGCTGACCCGGGAAGAATACATGCAGGTAAATATAGAACATTAATACTGATTTTTTCTGAGATTAAGTACGCTTAATTTGATCTTCTTATATGTCATATACTTGATGACGTGTAGGTGCCTCCGTGGTGGTGCGCCCAGCATCTCCAGTGCTGGGCACAGATGGTGGACAAGTGGTGCGCCGCCGAGTGGGAGGAGATGCACAACGCTTGCCGGGAGTGGCGTTTGATGATGCCAGGTGCACCACACCATCAAGGCAACCGTAGCCTCGACGAATTCGCGGCTACATGGGTACGCGAATTCATTTCTTTATTATAACGCTCAATTCTGCACAATTTCTAATCATCTTGCTGTTTTTTCCGCAGTCGTCGTCACATGGTGGCCAGCCTTGCTCCCAGTTCAAGGCATGGGCTTTGGCCCACAAGGGCAAGGCGACGTCCGACGTCGACTACAACCCGGAGGACCCGCCCTCGGTGTACAGCAATGCGACCGTCCACAGCCGCCTCAGTGAGTACACATCAATGGCAAGGGCGGTCCATGGGCCAGAGTACGATCCGAGCACCCAGGACCTTGATGGAGAAGTCGTCATGAGGGTGGGAGGAGGCAAGAAGCATGGGCGGTACTGGATTGGCGACAGCACACTCGACACGGCCACTACTCCCACTCTCTCCCAGATTCGAGCAAGGAGCACGAGCTCAAGCCCGGTCATACGCCCACGGCCGGACACTGCACAGTCCCGGATGGAGGCACTCCAAGTTATTTCTGTTTTATTCGTCGTTCATTAATTTTTTACATACCTTTGCTTTGCATTGTAACATTGGGGTGAAATATTGTAGGCCCAACTGGAAGAAGAGAAGAGGCTACAGGAGGAGATGGCGGCGAGGATGGAGGCCGATCGGCAGAGGATGGAGCAGATGTTTCAGTGGATGCAAAGTCTTGGCGAGAGGATGGGTCAACCTCTGCCACCGGAGCTATTCCCTCCTCCACCTCCTCTTGCAACTACTCCTGTGAGTTTGCCTTCTCTACCTTGAGTATGAATGTTTAAGTTTGTATGTTCCTACCTTAAATCTTGTCTCACACATGCAATCTCTTCTCCTTTGTGCAGAATCAATCGGCGGCTTCGAATAATGTGCCTTATGACCCACCACATCAGTCGGGGTGACCAGCTTGGTGAATGATACTTGTGGTTGTGATGCTTATTGTGAATGGTACTTGGAGATACTTGGATTTGCATTTGTGGTTCACTTGTGGTTGCACTTGAATTATATGTAATATATTGTGGTTGCACTTGGTGAATGGATGTGAATGACACTTGTGGTGATTACTTGTGGACTACTATATGTGATATATTGTTGATATATCTGTGATATATTGTGACTTGTTTGAGTGGGGTGCAATAAACAATTAAAATAGGCAGTTTTTGGCCACTTTGCCGTGTGTTACACTCGGCAAAGGGAGGCTTTGCCGAGTGTCATGGTAAAAACACTCGGCAAAGTAACGTTTCTGTGCATTCTGGGAACATACTTTGCCGAGTGTTTTGGCTTTGCCGAGTGTCATGGTAAAAACACTCGGCAAAGTAACGTTTCTGCGCATTCTGGGAACATACTTTGCCGAGTGTCTTTACCATGACACTTGGCAAAGCTTAAGATTTTGCCGAGTGTCTTTACCATGACACTCGGTAAAGCTTAAGATTTTGCCGAGTGTCATTACCACGACACTCGGCAAAGCTTAAGGATTTGCCGAGTGCCATTCCGTCCTGGCACTCGGCAAAAGACGCCGTCACCGTGTTCTCACCGTCCACTGACCCTTTTTTTGCCGAGGGTCATTTCGGCACTCGGCAAAGCCTTTGCCGAGTGCTCGATGAAAAGCTCTCGGCAAAGAGCTCTTTGCCGTCAGAAACTATGCCGTGTGAGCTATGCCGTGGGTGGCACTCGGCAAAGCCTTTGCCGAGTGTTTCTCGTGCTTTGCCGAGTGCCACCGGCACTCGGCAAAGCTGCTGAGCCCGGTAGTGCCCCTTCGCTTCAAGCTCGTCATCCCAAATGCCAAACTATTATGCGCCCAATGCCATAGGAAGCTTACCCTAAACCTCATTGGGAATACTATTGCTGCTCTCTGCACCAACTGACAAATATTTCTCTTCATAGCATAGACGATAAGCTGATTTGACACTAAACATTCCTATTGGTTTGTAATGCCATGCCAACCTATCTTCCCATATCTTCATTGACTGGGATCTGTAAGATAATACGGGCATCCTCATACCAGAAAACATCATTTACCGCATCAAGATATATCTTCGTTAGGCAAAACCTAGTCGGCTAGTCGTGTGGCTGTTCGATGCGTCTTCGAGATGACCGACCTCGTGCGCCTCTCCTCTCCCTCTCGAGTTATCTTCTCCCATACAAGCCCACCTGTCGGGATACAGGATAGATTACACTAACACAAATTAAAATCTTTACCGTATAAAACAGAAAGCTAACAGGAAACCATACGAGTAAGAGATCATGGATCATTACTACAAAGCTCGCAGTGCAATTGAAGAAGAGTTGAAGCAGCCCATTTAACATAGTGCGCGTCAATGTAGTAGAAATAATCGATATCCACGAGCCAGCCGTCTCCTCCTTATGATCATCCCAATCAACACGACAATCGCAGCAATGCCTCTACTAATGCCGTGCGCCAGTGTGCTAGCAGCAGCGTACACGGCAGGGTCTATAAGAGGTGGCGGTTATGGTTTTTATGAGTGCATTCGAGATCCATTCCTCAGCCCCATGCCTCTCTCAATATAGCACCCCGTGGAACCCTACGTTAGGGGCCCAACAAGGTGCAAAGCTATAGCACCCTACATAATCATATGTGATACTCTTATGGAACGTCATTGCCAAAGTGAAGAATAATAACAAAAGCAATAACAAAAATCATGAGAAAATTGAAACTTAAAAGTACGTTAATAGAGAACCAACAGGCGCTGAAACAAATGTTTGAAATATGGGACCGGTCTACTTCTAACCAAATAAGAACAAATAAAACAGCAAAAAAGTGGCAAGCCACGGTGTTGAAAATTCGAGTGCTCCCACCTATGCATGATGCTATCACTCCACCGACCTTTTACCTGAGAATGAAAAGAACAAACGTGAAATTTGGAAATCTCAGCAAGTACCCAACAACGGTCACAACACAGTGAGTAAAGGACATGTAATGTAGGTAAGATATGCAAAGAACAAGCAAGCAATTGTTACAAGTTAAATGCAATGAAGCTAGATTATCGAAAACACTGATACAGATTGGAGATAGAGATCATAGGAACAATGACATTAAAGATAAATGTCATTTTAGCATGTTATGATAATGGCACCGGCGATCACTCCCCACATACTCGGTTATACGAGAATAGTCAGGCACGCTATCGTCCTCGGTTGATAACCGCCGACGGGGTGTAATATCCTGAGTAACGAAAGTGCATGCTCCCGGTACGTTACCAGGTGGGTGGAAATCTCCCCTATATGTTGATGACCCCAGGCCAGGTAACTATTATCTGGTCAACCGGAATAATTGTTATTTAGCAAGTTGTGGCAAAGGCACAAGCGATTACTCCCCACATACCCGGTTATACGAGAATAGTCAGACACGCCATCGTCCTCGACTGTATAACTGCCGATGGGGTGTAATATCCTGAGTAACGAAAATGTACGGCCCCCGTACGTTACCAGGTGGGTGAAAATCTCCCCTATATGTGTATAATCCCATGCTAGGTAATCGTCATATTATTAACATGTTATATAGTGTGAATTTAAGGGAACTAAGAGAAAGCTAAGATAATATTAGGAGAAGTGAAAGGATTTGCTAAGATTGGAAATAGAGAAACATGGTTACCGATATGAGGATGATAGGGAATGATAATATGGTGATAAGATAACTGATACATCATGGATAGATCATATAGTATGAATTTAAGGAAACTAAGAGATGGTGAGGAAAGGCTACGATAAAATTATGAGAAGTGCAAAGATGTGCTAGGGTTGAAAATGGAAAGACATAGTTTCTGATATGAGAGCGATGTGGAATAATGATAAGGTGATAGTGATATAGGAATCAACCTAAAGAGGTATTATAATATAGCTCACACAAGGTTATCAACTAATCAAGTTTTATTAAGTGATAAGTGATTATTAGCTAGATTAACAGGTTTAATACATACATCTTTCATGGCTCAAGTACAACATCATGCAATTATTGGAATATAATATTAGGACTAAAACATAGCAACCCTAATATCAAAATAGTATCAATAATTTAAACCTAAATTAAAACATGTTCATATGCTACCCACATTAACGATTTAAGCATAGATTCTAAATTACTAATTAAAAGCATGAACTCTAGAGCATTTTAACTGAGCATCCTAATAAACATAAAAGTAGGTGAAATAAAATAACCTAGAACATCATGGTATGAATACAATATTAAAAGTATATAACCAAGCAAACATGAACGATTTGATAATCACCAAACAACATTAGTGATATGATATTGACCAGATAAGCTTTAGGGATATGATACTAACCAGGTAAGGTTCAGTAATATGTCAATAACTAGGTAACTTTTAATGATATGATATTGACCAAGTATCGATAGTGATATGATATTAACTAGGTATCGTTAGTGATATGTCAATAGCTAGGTCCGGCATCGCCTTGCCACAGCCAACTGCCACCATGGCCGCGCCTCAGCATGCTCGCCCGCGTGCCGCCGCACTTCGTCGGTCGCTTGGTGCCGCTGCCGCGCCGCCAGCCGCTAGCACCACCCGCGCTGCCGTCGCCCGCGATGCAGCCACCACCGAGGACCTAGCGCTGCCGCTTAGGAGAGAGAGAGATGAGTTAGATGGGAAAGAGAGAGAGAAATGGAAGAGGGAGACACGGGAGAATACAGTGGGTTGATTAAATTAGAGATAGGAGAGAGAGATGGGTTAGGGATAAAGATTTTTTTGGGCGCTACAGCTTCCCCCTAGAAAAGATTCGGCCTCGAATCAACTAACTCAAGAAGGTAGGACAAACGGAATGTGAGTAGATTAATTAGATGCAGAGAATCCTAAGAAGGAAGCCTGAGGTAAAGAGATTGGGGTAGTTCTTGCACATCTGGGACCCCCAACACCCAGGTAGCTTCACGTTTCATCTGATGGAACCACAACACCTTGACATAAGAAATAGTCCGGCATCGTAGTTGACACACGTTCCAAAATATGAATCGGCCGTGCCACAACGGGTAGATCCTCCAAGTTGGACAACTCCAGAACTTGGTCAAAGTCAAAAGGTACTTCTCCAGCATAGAGATATGAAAGGCGTTATGGACACCAGCCAAGAAAGCAGGCAACTCCAGAGATAAGCAAGCTTCCCGATTCGCTCCGTGATAGGGGGTGGTTCAACATAACAAGAGTTCAACTTTTCCTTTATCCCCCAAATTGAACCACACCTTTGGTCGAAGGGACACTCAAGGAAACCTGATCACCCACTTCGAATTCCAACGGATGGCGAGAGTGATCAACAACACCTTTCTGGTGACTCCGGCTGAAAGAAAATTGTTCCTGATATGCTCACTTTTGCTCCTTCCAACCACTGACCTGTTGAAGTCCAAATAACTCTTTCTCCCCTTCCTCATCCTAATGAAGGGGAGAACAGCGAAGCCTACTATACAGTGCCTCGAAAAGAGCCATGCCAATACTAGAGTGAAAAATTGTTATTATAAGAGAACTCTACAAGAGATAGCGATTCTCCCAACTGCCCTTCCAAGCGAGGATACAAAAATGCAACATGCCCTCTAATGTGCAAATGGTCCCCTCAGATTGGCCAATAGTTTGAGGTTGAAATGCAGTGCTGAAATTGAGTTTCATATCCAGATTCTGATGCAAACTCTTCCAGAAGTGTGAAACACTTAGTATCACCATCCAAGACAAAGGTTTCAGGAATATCATAGGAACAAACAATTTCCTTGACATAGGTATTAGTAAGATCATAGGCTAAGTAGGTGGTTTTGACCAAACTGAAGAGAGTTGTCTTGGTGAGATGGTCGATCATGACCTAGTACAATCCATACACTGGGGTGATGTAGGAAATCCAACAAAGAAGTCCATAGCAATATATAAGTTCTCGTTACCACTGGGAATCCCCAATGGCTGTAGAAGTCTGGCAGGACTGCGGTGCTCTGCTTTCACTAGCTGGCACATTGCACACTGAGATACAACTTTAGATATGTCCTTCTTCATTCTCGACCTCCACAACTGCCGCTGAAGGTCCTTGGACAACTTAGTCTCGCTATGATGAATAGAATAAGGAGTTTTTATGAGCTTCACAAAGAATATCTCTCTTCAATTGCGAATCGGATGATGCCTAAATGCAGTCATGAAAAAGATAAACCCTTAACTGTCGACAGACAAGTCAGGCCCAAGAGGTTTAGCCCTAGTGACCCCTCCATGAGTGTGTCGGGTCTTCGAACCAGAGACTTAGGCCTCTAGCAAAGCATCAAAACAAAGGGGAGGAAGTTCCAAATGTTCCCCAAGTTAGCACTGAGAACATGAACAAAAGGTAGTTTGTAGATCCTTAAGCCCTCGGGTCAGATGTTGGGGTAGGAACACCATCACTTCGCTTCCTGCAAAGGCATTGGCCACCACAATAGCTTTGCCAGATGGTAATGGATAGTGAGGTCATAGTCCTTGCTTAACTCGAACAGACGACATGCCTCAATTTCAATTATTTCTGAATGAGAAGGTATGTCAAGCTCTTATTATTAGAGAAGATGTTGCACTACTCTCCGTAGAGATAATGGTGCTAGATCTAGAGGTCAAAGAAAGAATAGAAGCAGAAAAGGCACTCCATCAGGGTCTGGAAGCTGGACTCACATTCCTTCATTCAAAGAAACTGCTCACCCTTTGGAGTCAACTTAGTCAATGTCTTGGGAGTGGAAGAAAAGTCCTGGACAAGACAACGGTAACACTCGGGTAGAACCCAGGAACTACGGATCTCCACCACGTTGCTGGATCTCGGCTTGTCCACCACTGCATCAACGTTAGAAGGATCTACGGAAGGATCCAGGGCCATCTGCTCAACTTGTCCACACATGAAAAAATAGTAAGTCTGTCATATGGCAATGATAGTGCATCGCTAATTAGGGAAAGTAGATAGCATGCATACCCAAAACTATGAAAGCTATGGGTGGGCCATGCTTCTATCGTGCCAGGAAGGCCTGGTACACTGGCGCGGCCTCGACCGAAAGAATCCTGTCAAACCTGCCCAGAGGTTATCGCGCCAGTTGGCAAGTGCATTCTCCAGGGAGGCAGCCTCTCCCATGATAGGCAAACTGAGCAGCATCGTGACGTCCTACAGAGTGGGGGCCATCTCCCCAAATAGGAGGTAGAAGGTGTGCGTCTCTGGCCGCCACCGGTCCAGTAGAGCTATCAGCAACGACCGATTGAACGGGAACCATCGTGACCACTCCGGGCTAGCCTAGACCTCCCCGTCCTCCTCGAACGGAGCGTTGTCCTCATCGGTGGCCTCCACCATTCGTGCAAGAGGTAGAAGGTCGGCATCGCTTAACCTGAAAGCACAAAGAAGTAAGAACATAGCAAAAATATCATAAATAGGCATGCCACAGTTTGCGGACAAACCTGTCTCTTTAGTATAGGTCTGGTCGCCAAGCCAGTCGTGGTGTCTGTGTACAGACCACACCTAACTGGCCCGCCCTCAAGATGCGGGACACGATGGCTCACGTTGTGCCGCGTGTCAACGTGCCGGTCTAGCAGGCCGAAAGGCTAGTCCGAGCCACTAAGGTCGTGAGCCATATCTGCAAATCAATTTGAAATTAGCAATTATTACACAATTACTTGTTTAATTATTAATAATGTAGCTCCAGAAATTCTTCAAACTTAGTTGCTTTCTTGCATAAACCGCATAATCCTAAACATATATAGTCATAGCCGCATTTCGGTATTAGGGTTTTAGGGTTTACAGTTTCAGGGTTTTAGGGTTTAGGCTTTATGCAACTATTTACAACTATTAACAATATACGACGTACCCAACACAATTACACTATTTACATCTATTAACAATATGCGACGTACTTGATACAACTACGCGTATAAGATTTTAATTGCTAATCTACCATGGTTTCAAAAGTACAACTATTAACAACTAAATTAGCGTTAGTTCTACGACTACACTATATACAACTATTAACAATATGTGGCGTACTAAATACAACTACACATCTAATAATTTTAATTGCTATCCTATATTAGTTTTAAAACTACGCATCTAATGATTTTAGTTACTATCCTACCATATTTCAAAAGTAAATCTATAAAGAAATATAGAGGACTTATCGTCGTCGATGCATAAATCTCACATCCTCTCTTCCCTTCCCTCTCCTCTCCTCTTCCTCCCCACCTCTCCTCCCTCCCTCCTCTTCTCTCTTCTCCCCCTCCTTTCCTTTCCTCCTCTCCTATCTTTCTCTTCTCCCCTTCTCCCCTTAATCTCTTTCCTCTCAACCAAACTGAAATGAGTGCATGGTGCTCAACTGACCACGCACGCGTAGGGTTATACCCCCTAGTCACCTAACCTGGGCGACTAGCCCATGTCGCCCAACCGTGGAGTGACAGATAATTATTACTACAAAAAATAAAACGCATGTATATTACTGTAATTCAGAATAAAAATAGATTATTAAAAAAATTCAGGTGGGAGAGCTAAAATATGTGTGGTCGGGTAAGTCCGGGTGAGGCTACGTTAGTCAAGCGGGAAGCACATGAAAGATAAGTCTAAGAGATGGTTTTGCTTGCAAACTCAAAGATAATGTTGAGTATTATCTATGCCGGTATACTTCATAATTTAGCATCTAATTATTTTTCTAAATTTTAGCTTGAAATAAGTTGTAGCTTATAATAGTATGTGCTTACCTTTTTTTTGGAACTGCTATATAAGGCTCGACTACACGTTTTAAGATTCATTTCATTTTATAATATTTGGGTGTGTTCCAAGATCCAACCACCTCTCTATGTCATGATAGGCCTAATTTGGTTGCGAAGACAATGATGCAGGCTGAACATGGTGGTGGACCGACCACAACAATGGAGGTGTGACATGGGTCGCAGCGGAGCTCAGCTAGACATGGTGCTACAGTAAAGGTGTGGTGCAGACCAAGTAAGATGACAAAAGATGTGATGTGAATTATAGAGGAGCTTTGTTGGGTGCCGTGGCAGAGCCGAGGACATGATATTGGCCGAGTGTGGTCACGGTGACTCGACATATTAGAATAGTAGATTTTTTTTATTCGTTACAACGTATGGACATGTAACTAGTTAGCTGTAGAAACTAATGCGGGTAATCTAATCCAGCAGTGGAAGAGAGGAGGAAATAAATATGAACCTGTCACTGTTGGCCCATTCATCAATAAACAGGCGTTCTGAAATTAGCTGCTTAATTGCACTATTGGCCCATCTCAGTGCTATACTGGTCCGAGTCACCAGTAATCTGATTGTTTCTGCCTGGGCATGTTTGGCTCAGGCCCATTGCCTGGTTGCTCTTTTTTCCTTTTCTTTTTTCCCTTTTAGTACAAGTTTTCCTCTTCTTTTTGTTCTTTCTTCTATATCATCTTGCAAAAAGATTTTATACCGATTAATGTGCTAGTAATATTGAGTTTGTACGATATAACCATCTCACACATTAGTCTTAACTGTTAGAAAATGCAGTACCAACACTGGATATCACAACTATCTTAAATCACTAACCCAACACAAAAAATGCCATGAGACTGACAAAGAGCTCCCTCAAGCCACTGGCTGAAGAACCCAAATATCACACCGGTTAGACTAACCAACGGCTTGCAACGATTGGAACACTTAATGGTCCCTGCTGCTAGCAAAAGACTGATTTGTTGTTTGTTTATACTGAATTATGCTGCACTTTTTGACACCTCCTTGTGTGGCATCGCTGAATTTTCTAGTACACATACAGGATGCTTGCATTACAAAAGCTCAAATTATTTTTCTCATCATCTCGATAGAAAATATATGCTAATTAATGGCCATTCGTCTTTTCGTTAAGGAAAGAGTGCCCTCTTGTGCTCGTGGAGCATGGCACGATTTGGTCATGGCTTACATCAGCCTTGATGCATGTGATCCTGGAATGCATTAGTCATATAAACATAGATGTTGTTACATATATATTTGGCATATATATTTGGTAACATATCCAGCGTTAATAGAGTTTTCGGTGATACGGTACTAATGGCAATGTAGGCAGTCAAATCTGGTGCCTGTGGCTAAGATTCACACTGGTGGAACACGCGGATACACTTATGCTGATTTTCAGAAAAACCCCCGCATGTGGCAAAGTTTTCTCGCTATTGCCCTCGCCCGCTTGATCTCCCTCTCAGACGCTACTGAAGTTGTGGTTCTAGGGTTAGGGGCGCTGTGCCGCCACCCTACTCCCCGCCTCGGCTGCCGCCTCCCTCCATCCGCAGCACTGCAACCTCCCTCCCTACTGCACGGTTGACGTCCTCCCCAACCATCGTAGCACACCAAGGCACCGCCCTCCAGCCTGGCCTTGCCCCCATCCTCGTGCCCTCCTCCACCACTAGGACCACCGCCACCCCATTCTTCCACGCTGCCACTCCCCTTCTGGCCGGCCGCCGCCACCACCCAAGGTAAGGCATGATTCCTCTCTGCCCTAGAATTGCCTCTCAATATTAACTCTTACTACGAATAGTTGAAGATATGAGTCTCAATGTGTGTGTTTTGCGACAGAATTCTCCTTGTCTTTGGGCTCGCTTGATTGTACAAATGGATGCTGCAAGTGACATGCTAAAACAACAGTGTGGCTGTGCGATGCAAAAAATTGGGGATGGAAATAGTAATGAACTGACTAGTTATGGGTTGGATTAATTCTGGACGAGTAGCAATTGTGTTTATGGTTTTTGGTGTAAAATAGGTTCTTGAATAGAAGATGCTAACTTATCACCTATATAATTTATGCTCGCTAAGGTTATGAGCATCGACCTTGTTTTGTCATTTTGTTTATTATTAGCTCTTCTTTTGCTTGGAAAAGACAATCTTTCTTAGGTACAAACGTATTGTTCTTTTGCCTTTTTTCTATTCTTTTGCGCCCTAGCTTTCGGTATGGTGGATTGATGATGTTGGTTTTGAGTTCTTTATGTTAATTTCTTATAATACTCTTTGGCACAATGTAGCAGGTATAGAATCGGTGGCCGATGAGAGCATGGTATTGGCATTGCCAAGACAAGAAAGACTCGATGCACACTCTATTGCTAAAATTAGTTCACCTCCCAACCAATTAATTCATTTTGGTACCCCAGAAAAGAGCGGAAGCACCCCATTCATGGTAAGTATCGTGTTATGTGCATGTATTTTATTCTATCTGTCAATGCATCATGCTTGACACATAATCATTTGCATTGTAGGGCTCTTCTTATATACCTTGTATTGACCCAACTATCAAGCCATTTGAAGAGATGCTTTTTGATGACTTGGATTCTATGAAGGAATTCTATGAGAAATATGCATATTCAGCTGGATTTAGAATTTGTGTTGGTCCGCATACAATTGTCAATGGCATTATGAGACGAAAGCGATGGATGTGCTCACGTGAAGGTTTCTAGTCTGAGAAATATAAGGACAACGTGGAGTTAAAGAAATGGAAATATATTAGGAAGTAAACTAGGTGTGGCTGCAAGGCAATTATAGCTATAAAACACACTGGCAACAATAAGTTTAGGGTGCAAACATTTGTTGAATTACATACACATTAATTGGTATCACCTAAAACCTAACAAACAACAGTTGATAAGATTAAATAGTAAAGTAAATGAGAAGGTCAAGTATGCATTAATCACATATCATAAAGGAGGCATCAGCACAGGCGGGGCATATAGATATCTCCGTATTAGTAAGGGTGGATTTGAGAATGTAGAATACACGAGGAGAGACTTGCAGAATTATCATAAAGAGTTGAGGAGTTGTATTAAATCATTGGATGCTCAGATCTTTGTTGACAACCTTTGTAGAAAGAATGACATTAATCCTTCATTTTACTTTGATTATGCTGTTGATGACAAGGGTAGGTTGGTACATCCATTTTGAGCGGATAGTACATGTTAAAAAATTATGTTCATTTTAGAGATCTTGTCTCATTTGATTCAACATATAATACCAACCATTACAATAGGATCTTCATACCATTCACTAGAGTTAATCACCATAAGGCATATGTCTTGCTTAGGGCTGCATTATTAAGCAATGAGAAAATTGGGTCATACATATGAGATCGTATACCATGACAGCTGCAATTACCCTTTGAGGAGGACAACACATTGACCAAGGTATTGATAACAACATTTGTTCTATGAAATTTTCTAATTTATTTTTTACTAACTCTCTTAATTGTTTCAATAGCAAGAAGCACAATAACAAGGAGGGTATGAAGCTAGGAATTTCAAGAAACTATGCTCAAGAACCTTATGAATTTCTATGTTTAGTGTAGAACCTTTTGAATTCCAATGTTTTCTGATGTTCCATATTTGGAAGCATGTAATGAGGTAGGATCTAATATATACTTTCATATTCAAGAAAGTTGGAACTTGGTCATTATTTGATGTCATGCTCGTCTAAAAAAATTGTATGACTTGGGATATATATACTTTCATATTCAAAAATCTGATATATGTATGTATGTATGTATGTATGTATGTATGTATGTATGTATGTATGTATGTATGTATGTATGTATGTATGTATGTATGTATGTATGTATGTATGTATGTATGTATGTATGTATGTATGTATGTATGTATGTATGTATGTATGTATATGCTTTCATATTCAAGAATATGATATATGCTATGATTTTTTTGGTTCTGAAATTTGTTGTTTGCTGCTGCTGATTGTGTGAATGTAAAGTTGCAGATAGCAGACAAAATCAATATGATATATGCTATGAATGATTGCTTGTGTTTTGAAGAGACTTAAAAGGAATCTACTAAAGAAACCATTGAACTATGGACTATTTAATTGGAGATGCCCATCTACAAAAATCATTGTCATATTCTATTAAGAATTGTAAATGTTGGAGCTTTTTTGGAGCATTGTATTTTAGCTTATGATTGGCTGATTGTGTGCTGACATTGCTGACAAACTAGGAGTCATGCACTGAAATTAGCTTGAGTCATGCATTAGCTTTGCATTTGCTTGTGTTAGGTTTGCTACAGGAATGGCTCTGCAAACAGTGAACACTAATGGCTTCTATGCATGCTGATTTAGACTTCTATTTTTCTTATCATATGATTGAAAAAATTACTTTTCAAATGTTCTATGGTAAAGCTCCAATCATTCATCATGTCAATGCTTTGGAGTTATCTAAGCTCATTCTGGCTGGCAAAAGATCTTTGCATTATTCTTCCTGGGAGATGCAAGGTGCTTCTCTTAAAATTCTCATGGATATCTTTTGTTTTGTCAAGCAAACAAAGCCACATCAGACCATAATCACTCTGGAGAGTTCATCATTCACATTTACTGGGTTGGAGAGTTCATCATTCACATTCACTGGGTGCCAAGGAATTACCAACAACATGTTGTCAACTCATGAAAAAAATAATGAGGACAAATCTCTGAATAAGATTATAACAGCAATAGTGGATCATAGTATATCTATGGTCAATCAATTGATAAGCAATGGAAGCAAGGAAGTATTGCAGCACATGTGAATCCTTCTGTCTGATAATATGTGCATGTATTTCATGGAATACTTGTAAAAACACAGATAATAATCAAGAATCAGGTATTCAAAAGAGCCTCTTGACATATTGTTTACTCCTTCGCAAAATTCAGACAAATCATCGCTGCAACCAATTGTCGCACCTCAATTCAATTCATAAACCACATTTACACAATTGCCTCAAGATACAATTCTTACATACAAAACTTGTATGCATATACCATCAATATTTTCACAAACTTTCACTGATTCATTACCATTGGTAATCTGAAAAATGCAAAACAAACTTACAATTCCTCAATTGGCAATTTGAAAATGCAAAAAAACCTTACAACTCCTCGAACTGACAATTCCTCAAATCTCCCAATTCAAGCGGAAATCAACTTCATAATTCCTCAATCTCTTATAGGCTCAGACACTGCATCATCAAATTTGAAAAAAAAGAGACAAGTCTCTAGCATCAATGGAGTCAGTTGAGGCCGAGAGGGGCAAAACGATGGCATCGAGGAGGCGGAGACATGGCAACGTGGGTTGTCTTGGCGACGGGAGGGCTAACAACAGCATGGACTAGCAAAGCGATGGGTGGGGCGATAGTGGCTCGTCGGGGCTTGGGGCCGAGTGATGTTGCGTAGAAGGATCTCGAAGAGGAGGCTGGGTCTAAGGGTGATGCAATGGTTGGGGAGAAGGGCGGCGGCCGAGGCTAGGGAGTAGAGCGCTGGCATGCGTCGAACCCTAGAATTGGAGTCAGGCCAGGGTCAAGAAGGGGATGGATCATTTGAGAGGGAGATCAGGCGGGTGAGGGCAATAGCAAGAAAACTTTGCCATATGTGAGGGGTTTTCTTAAAATTGGCATAAGTGAATACGCCTGTTCCACCTGTGTGAATCTTAGCCATACGCACCAGATCCGACAACCCACGTTGCCATTGGCACCTTATCACTGAAACTCCATTAGCACTAGATATGTTGCCTATATATGTCTACCACTTGTTTTCTTTGGAGGAGAATGAACTCCATTGGTAAGGACATGGACAAATCTAGAAAAATAAGGCATTGGTGTTGGAAATATGCAAAATATTTTAATATTAGATTTTACTAGAAGGAAAATTTTGCAAATAGCTAGTGATACATAAATACTAACAACAGACAACACAGTGCACTTTGAACTATGCTTAAGAGCATTATATAAACATAGTTACACGAAAACCTTACAGTTGAGCTTGATGAAGAACAAGAAGCAGCGCAGGCTCGATGCAGTGTAGAACGTAGATGAAGCAGTGAAGCGAGCGGTCGCGCAGATGTGTACTGCTCAGAAACCTGAAGAAAGACCAGTGAAGTTAGCTCAACACTCCAACACAGCTTACCAAAGTAGGAAGAAGATGTTGGAGAGGAATGGAGAACTCGGTTGTCCCCAGGCCTGAATGTCGCCAAGTTCTTATAAAGGCACACGATAATTGCTCACTAGTAACTGACTGCATTAATTTAATTTAAACCGATTAACTCACTAGTAACTAACATTTAAATCACATTTAAACATAATAAACGGGAGAGGTAATCCATGATTTAGTAAAATAAAATGTGGATTTAATGTGCCAACAGATGCGCTACGACACAATGCGGTCACTCGCCGCAATCACAAGTCACGCTATTTTTTTCACACGAATACTCGTGTGTGTGTGTGTGTGTGTGTGTATTTAGTCAAAATCCTCCTCATGCCATCTCATGCCATGTATTACATATTTTAAGGAGTGACAAGGACTCTACCTTATAAATTATCTTCTCTCCACTTAGATAATATAGTACTAAATCATACATACTTTAAAATTTCTAAAGGAAATAAGTCTTAACTCATAGGCCAATTCCTAACAATTAGAATCACCACACTCTCATTCCACTAGAGCTATAGAGTCATCTCATATATAAAGAGTTATCATGAATTATGCCAAAGAATATCGCCGAGGTCGGATGACCCCGGTGCGGTGATTACACTCTAGAGCCGTCCCTGGGCAAGGATATTTTCTAACTTTTTTTAATGGATGCTATTTCCAACTTGTATCGTGACATTGCAACCAACAAAATAAAATGTGTGCCGTCATATGCGCACTTTAATATATTATCACCGGCGCCAGAAATCGATGCGCGCGCATGAGTATATTATAGTACCCCAAGGGTGTGTTTGGTTTGCTGAATATAAACGGCTGATTTCCAGCTCCATCGTATATTGCAAAAAATTCGGGTGTTTGGTTGGACGAATTTACTGTGGAAGCCTGGATCCGCTCGTCCCCGCATACGGTCTCATCCGGGACTGGGAGTGAAGGCCATTTCGACCGAATCTGCCCGTCCAGGACCGAGGGAGTCGAGCAAGACCTTTATACAGCTTACCAATCACATACTCATTCAGCCTGTATCCACAGATACATCGAACCAAACACTCTTCTTTTTCAAAATACGGCCCTCCTCATCCAGCTTCCCCTCATCCAGGATATACGATCCCACTATCCAAAAGCAACTAAACACACCCCAAGTGTCCGTCAAGAACGTGGAAGCCACTTGGGTGTCACGGAATGTGTTAGCACGTTCCAATCTGTGTAGTCGAATAGTGAGTTAGTGTAACAGTGTAGGGGTAAATAAAGCGTCCAAAATGGCATTTCAGATAATAACAACCCTAATGAATTACTCCCACCTTCGCTATATTTGTTCATATAGGGTGTCTACAGTGTATTACTCTCTCTGTCCAAGTTTATAAGACATATTTCTTCTTAGCATATAGATCAAGAAGATAATAAAAATAGCTAGATTATTCCTAATTGTTACCTCTAAGTACTATATTCAACGTATATATATAGAGAATAGCAAATAAAGTTGCATATTTATTATGGGTATAAAGAAAATATCACATTGATTTAGTATTAGAATATGAAATACGTCATGTATTTATGGACAATGTTATTCAAAAAAAAATACGCCTTATAAACTTGGACGGGGTGTAATTGTAATTTTTCACTCTCTACCGCTACTTAAATACTTTGAAAGATGTTAAATGGACGTAGTATGTCGTTTAATAGATTATTTCTTATTAGCTATTTCTTGGATTCAATGTTTTCTTGTCTGTGTGTATGTTGGGTTGTTGACAAGTATGGCAAAACGGACGGGTAGATATTTGCGTGCATGTAGTAATGTATATATGTTGCAATAGAATTTGTTCAATCTTGTTAAGAATTTCTTCCATTTGAAATTTGGAATCAATGATTGGATGGTGTAATCATACCCACAAGCAAACCTACAAACATGTAAAAAAATGAAGGTGAAAGGTAATCTTTGAACCGACAAGAAGAAATTAAAGAAGAGTGCTGCTACCTACTCATTCCATTTCAAAATACTTAGCACTCTTGCCTTTTTACTGAAATTAAATTTCAAAATACCATTTCGTTTGGGCTTGAGCTTCTGCCTAAATTTCGTCTTTTTTCTAACTTTTTAGATTTTTTTGAGCTTTTTTGCCGGTTCTTTTCCCGTATTCGTTTGCTTTATACGTGCTCGGCTAACCCTTTTTTCTATTTTTAAAATTTTTAAATTTAATTATGACAAATAAGCCATCATCAGTTACAATGTAATTTCAGCCAGGTACAATGAAAAATCAGCCATAAACCACAAAAAATAAACCCAACTGAGCACAATGTTAATTTTGTACTAATGTGTTCATAAAATGTTGTGAAATCATAATACTACGAAAGCATTCTTACGACAAATCTAACCATACTATTTCAATACGATCAATCTAAATACATAAAAGATATTATTAATCAAGTATTACGGAGTTTGACCGACCAATATGGCAATATCAGGAGTCCACGTGATGATGACTTATTTGACATAATTAAATTTAAAAATTTTAAAAATGAAAAAAAGGATTGGTCTAACACGTATAATGCAAATGAATACATGCAAAAAAAAAAGAACCAGCCAAAAAGCTCAAAAAAATTCGAAAATCAAATAAATACAAAATTTAGGAATAGTAAAAAATAAATCAGAAGCCATAAGCCTAAGTCCAAACGAGCGATGATTCTTTCTTTTTTATTATTTACACTACACATTCCATGCTCATGTTCCCAATTTGCATACACCTTCAAGGGAAAAAAAATTCAAAACTATCCAACGATTTCCTTAATTCCGTTGACTACTTCTATAAAAACACGTCAGCAAATGGTAATAATATAGAGCACAGTTTCAGAGGGTAAACCAGGAGAACAAACCATGTGTCTGTTCTTTTTTGTTGAGACTTATAGCTTTTAGCTGTGGCTTGTGACTTTTAGGTTGTTCGTGCGACAGATTATAGAGTAACTGAAACTCACGTACAGTTTTTGCCGATATAAATGAAGTCGGTACAGTATGTACTACAATTAAGTAGATCCTATTTTAAAAAGACACTCTGTTTAAAAAACTAGTTACTGTAGAAAAGTCAAAAGTATTTTAAAATACAATTTCGTCTTTTTCTGAATTTTTTGCTTTTTTTTGAGTTTTTTTACCGGTTCTTTTTTTCCTCGTATTTGTTTACATTATACGTGATGGGCTAATATGTTTTTTCTATTTTTAATTTTTTTTAAATTTAATTATGGTAAATAAGCCTTTGTCAGCTACAGTGTTTTAAGCCATAAGCCATGAGGCTTTCAGCCGAACCGATCACCACCTTAAGCTTCCTTTCACTTTCATATTCCTCCCCAAGAATCTCATCAGCCTAGCAACCTGCTGGCTTTTGTGGTGGGTTTTCTATGGGGATGGAGGAGGATCAATTGGTCAATGGTTCATCTCATCTTCTTCCCAAATCACAACCAAACAGCTGCTTGTGTTGCGTGCGAAGCTTGGCAGATGCTGCACGTTTCTTGGATCGGTAGGTATGGCGTCTTCCTTCCTACCACCATCTTCTTCCAAGGGAAGGGTAGATGGATATGGATTGCATTTTAAACATGTAATTGATGGGCATTTGGTATTTGCTAACGACGAAGTCTCGGAAAATTTTTGATGACCAAGACCAGCTGGGCATGCGCGAGAGAGAGGGGGGTCACCGTCACTTCTGCCCGCGTCGTTTGGTCAATTGGCTGCTTCGTGTGTTGTCTTTGCGTTTCTGTCCTCCTCAAATTTCTGATTTCTCATCGGGTCTTCAGAAAATTACACGTAGCGGCAGATGCTTTCTCGTGAATTCCAGTAAAACGCTAAGGAAGGAATATGTGGGTTTGTGCTGCCCAACTTGGCTTTTTTTATGGTTTATATTTTTTACTGTAGTTAGATTATTTTTGTATTGTACCTACTTTTTTTCAGAAAATTTTTGTATTATTTTTTTGACGTAATTAAAATTTTTAAATAATAAAAAAAGAAAAAACAAGTTATCCCATCACGGACAATGCAAAGTAACACGAAAAAAGCCAAAATACCCCAAAAAAAGCCAAAAAAACAGAAAAAGAGAAAATTAAGAAATAGTGAACTAGAAAGCAAAAACTCAAACCGAAATGAGTGGGGCTCACGCACGTGGAGCATGCAAGGACTATGCCAGCAATTTTATATATAACTTTGAGAAATGATTGTTTGCATGTAAAAGTTTCCTTTTGTTTAATTGTGAGGTACCAATTTGATAAGAAACTACTTAAAGTTCCACCGTAAATGCCATATTAACTTTTACCACAGTGGATTACCAGCATTGATCCAGAAAGATTTTACCTTTCTTCTTCCCCAGCCATCTTAATGCCTTTACTCTTCCTCATCCTCCCAATGTGCCTTCTCCAAATTCGACAGTTGTGAACGGCGATTCTCATTGCCAACAATTCCATATGCCATTCCCGCACTTCTGCTATTGCTCCGGACTCCAAATTGAATAACGCGTTGCCTTCACCTTCTCAAAGCGACAATCCTGGAGAATTTTTTGTACGGATAATCCATTTTTTATTCGAAATTACATAAATATACCCGCGGAATTTTTTTTTACAAAAATAGACTCAAGTCGCCCAATGGGAAGGCGACTGGAGCCTATCGCCCAACCAGAAGCCGATTCTATTCCTGTCGCTCAACCATTGGGCGACTTTAATATGCAGTCGCCCAACGGTTGAGCTATAGGTATCAAACCTTCGCCAAAAATAGTGAAAATTGGTGGGGCTATTCTTCATACATCCAAAAGCCTTTAGAAAAAAATTTGAGCAATTTCGGCTACAGGATCAAAAGTTATAGCAGTTTCAATCGAGGCCGAAACGAATTTGAGTAGGTAGCCGAAATTGCTATAACTTTTGATCCCGTAGCCGAAATTGCTCAAATTTTTTTCTGAAGGCTTTTGGATGTATGAAGAATAGCCCCACCAATTTTCACTATTTTTGGCGAAGGTTTGATACCTATAGCTCAACCGTTGGGCGACTGCATTAAAGTCGTCCAATGATTGAGCGACAGGAACAGAATCGGCTTCTGGTTGGGCGATAGGCTCCAGTCGCCCTCCCATTGGGCGACTTGAGCCTATTTTTGTAAAAAAATTTCCCGCGGGTATATTTCTGTAATTTTGAATAAAAAATAGATTATCCGTACCAAAATTTCCAATCCTGGAAATCCAAGCTCAAGGATTCATTGGAGAAGACATCATGTGGGCTCCTTTTCGAGTGTTGTCCTCTTTATTCTACCCAAAAGGTTCAATTTGGCCCTTATATATCGCCCGGATATTTTATTCCTAAAAATCATCCAAATTTCGGACCGTTGGATTAGAGATCCAACGGCCTCTTTTTTTAGCGCCGGGGGGGGGGGATTTTTTGGAGGGGGGAGATTGTTTTTTTGGAGGGGGCGGGGAGAATTCATGACCGTTAGATCTCTAATCCAACAGTCATAAATCTGGATGATAGTTAGAAAGAAAACATCTGGATAATGTTTATCAATACTCATTTTACTTACCTTTCGTAATTTCAAATGCTGCTAGAGTAGACGAGGAGAGTCCACAGGCTTGTAGATTCATCAACAAACTTCTCTAGTGATGATATCACAAGAGTATCGGAGTGGTTGGTTGTTGGTGATCGTGGCGGCGCCAGAGGGGGATTTTGGCAAGGTATTATTGGATTTTTGAGAAAAAAACGAATTCAAACCCTAACAAACCTAACAAGAGTGCCTTAAAACCAAGATGTCTACCAACAACGATGTTTTTTAAGAACATACAACTTTTAATGGTTTCTTTTACAAAGTGACACTTTCTGATTGGCACGAAGCGAAGTTTAAACTCTTGCAAAGACATCGATGTAAAAGTACATGATACTAGAAGAAAATAAAGGCTAGCTCAAACTTTTCCATGGCCAGTGTCGAAATACCAGCTTTACCAAGTACATAATCGCAAAACTGCAAAGATACACTTAACAGCAGAGTTAACTCGCGTGACAGGCTGGCAAGCGGAAAGTGCCGTCCAACTTCCCAATTTTTCAAGTCCCCAAAATGCCCTCCGCTCCCCTATAAATATGCCCTCCCGGACCCGATGTAAAACCTTCCCCTTCTTCTCTTCGAGCTTATGCCATATAGCACCCGGAGTCTCCTTTGCTTTTCAGATAAGTCCTCCTTTCCCATCTTTTTCTTACATTTAGGTCCTTCTCGTTCCGTTTCCTTTCCAGTCTACTCCTCCTTCCTCTAGCATATTCTTGCAGATAAACCCCTTAGCTCTGTCGTATTTTAGCCTCCACTCCCCCTTGTGTAGCCCTTGGTCTTGCAGCAAGAAAGCTTGTAGATCCGTTCCAGAGAACCAAAGCTTTCCCCATGTTTACCTATCCCTTCCTCTAACGGTCGCCGTCCTCTGATGAAGCTGAACGTGCTCCGCCGCCGCCGTTCCCACTCCTTCTCCGTCGCCTTCCTGTACTGGTTCTACGTCTTCTCATGAACTCATCGCCCCCCAAGAACGCCGCATCCAGCCTCTAGTCGATTCATTAGATCTCTCTTAGTTTCTTGTGTTCTTCGAATCTGTTTTCCTCCCTCCCTCCCTCCCGGAGAAATATTTTCCAGTTCTTGAACAGCTAAGTTTGTCCAAGAACTCGACCATGTCGTCGCACCGGAGCTCCAGTCCTGAGAGCGGCAACACCGACGGCAGCGGCTACGCCGCGGACGAGCGCAAGCGCAAGAGGATGCTGTCGAACAGGGAGTCGGCGCGGCGGTCCCGCGCGCGGAAGCAGCAGTGCCTGGAGGAGCTCCTGGCGGAGGCTGCCCGCCTCCAGGCCGATAACGCGCGGATGGAGGCGCAGATCGGCGCCTACGCGCGCGAGCTGGGCAAGGTGGACGGCGAGAACGCGGTGCTCCGCGCTCGCCACGGCGAGCTGGCGGGGCGGCTGCAGGCGCTCGGCGGCGTGCTGGAGATCTTCCAGGTGGCCGGCGCGCCCGTCGACATCCCGGAGATCCCCGACCCGATGCTCCGCCCCTGGCAGCCGCCGTTCGCGCCGCAGCCCATCGCCACGGCCGCCACCGGCGCCATCGCCGACGCATTCCAGTTCTGAGCCAAGAGCTTCCAAGACGTGCCATGGCATTGGCATGGTTTGCTGCTACCACTTCGTGTGGTTACCACCAGTAATGTAGAACATCAATAACTAGTGTGTGGTTGTGATCTTCCCTGTTATGTAATGTGTGCGCTCTTAAGCCTGTATTCCTATGGATGGAACAACGTGATGTGCATGCATGGCTTGAGATGATTGTATAATGTTTTGACATGGAAACCTATATTATGTTTGCATGCCTTGTGTTGAAGTAGCAAGTATCGAATTGTGTGAGATGAATGCCAGCCCAGTTGCTTGGTGAATGTGGATGCTATGGTGAGATGCTAGGGTTGCCTTTGTTGTGTATGTTCATGGATTTCAAGGTAAGCCAAGCATATCACTCAATTGACTCTGATTTGGGAAGGAGATGGATGGGCTCAAAAGGGCGTTCATCTCTGCTGATGCTTTCTTACATCATCGTATATGTTAGTGTTCCCATGTCCCAATCCATTTCGAGTGTTTAATCGAACCACACAATTTTTTTCCCCTCCTTTGCATCTTTCTTTGCTCCGGCTGATGACTGACATGAACAGAAGTAGAACGACGAAGTAAAAGCAGGAAACGGCAGCTTCAGTCGTAAAAATCAGCTCATACATATCTCTGAGCCGCCACACGAACCCAAATTTTCCATTAACAGCTGTGGCAAATTTTGCCACAGCAAAGACAGCGACAGCATGCAAAATTTAATCCCCCCTTCCTGTCTAAAATTATTCGATCGGGCAATCGGTAGGGATACGAACAATTGATTAGTGCTATGGCAGCTTCAGACCAAAGTTCTTACAGGTGACCTGAACTCCCTTGTACATACCGTCCCGATGCAACGCCATATACACAATAATTTCGACAAAACGATGAGGTAGTCCATTGATTTGATCGATTTTTCTTTTGATATCATCCCTTGCGCATCGCACTGGGTGCACGCTCACCGTGTCTGTGTGCGATCTCATGGCCCGATGGTGCCCGTGTCGAAGTACAGTGTCGTCCCGGAGGATCCTCCTCCGGCGACCCCCTCCATGATGGCGAACCGCATGTCCTCCGATGGCTTCCAGTGCCTCTTCCTCTGGTTGATGAACCAGTTGTTGATCTGCTTCGGGTCGAGGCCCGTCGTCGCGGCCAGCCTCACCTTATCCTCTTCCTATGAACACCACCACATCGACAATCACAAGTCAATTTGGTTAGAGCTTCTGAAGTGTCAAAAGGCGTGTTCGCCACATTACCGTAGGATATGGCCAGCGGTAGTGTGTGTTCCACCAGTCCATTAGAGCCGACCGTGCATCCTTCGGTAGCTTCCCTTTCTTCCTGTTCTTCAAGAACTTGGAACGAAGGCGGCTGAGGCAGCCACTGTACTTCTTGAGCAGCATCTCCTTGAGCTCATGGTCAGCCAAGCGGGAGAAGTGCTCTAGCTCCAAGTCGGATGCATCAGCGTCTCCTGAGCATGGTTCATCCTCCGAAGACCCCACCATTTCATCTTGCATGATGCACACATTCCAAATCAGACACGCATTTAGACAAAATAATGTGTTAATATCTGGGTCAGATTTTACGACAGTAGTACGGTATAGGAGATCCAGGTTTGGACTGAAAAACAGAAGCTTCTTCAGTACAAGAACAAGAACAAGAAATCATCAATAAGCAGATAAATGCAGAGAATCGGCTGTTTCTACAGCACTACACAAAAGCATATTCAGAACCGGAGGCACTGTTGGAGACTTCACAAACAACGTGGGCAGCTACGGACAAAATGTGTTCAGAAAGTTGTCTCGAGAATAGACAATCAAAATAACTTCAGCGCTGAAAAGGTCACCACAAAAATATACGCTATACTGAAGAAACTATTATTTGAAGAAAAAACTGAAACAAATGCAACAAGATGTTTTATTGGTGACCCTCAACATATTCTATTGAATCTGTAGTGACAAGTGTTTAGTCCATGTTCTCTAAAGTAATATTGAGGGTCAATGTGTTCTGCAACATCCAGTGCCGAAAGAGTGCATGCCAATTCGATCTGAAAAACTCTACAAGAATGAAGAATAGTTCACTGTTAGTGCCAAAACTGACCAGTTTAGTATAATACTTGAGGAAACAGAGACTATTTCAGCACTCTTTTGGCACGATTGGGTGTTTCATGGAGCCATCCCTTCAGCTGCTAGATCGAACTCTGCCCATATACTTAAGTCCAACCGGGTTTACTCCCTGAGCCTCAGATCCAAATAGGCTGAATATAACTAAGCCCACGGGTTGCCGCATACAAGCCCTAAAGCAACAGACTTATATATGGTATTGACCCTTCTCCCGCAAAAGACTAATCCAATAGGTAAGGTCTTCTTCACACTTATAAGTTGTATTTTTCCTTCCCACAACTGATATGAGACTATTCTCAATATTCTCCCCCTCACATCGTGTGTGCACAAGAGATGTTTGGCGACTAGGCTCTGATACCAATTGTTAGATCAGACCTGGCCGTATGCCTAGATCCAACCGGGTTTACTCCCTGGTCCACAGGTTCAAATGAACTGAACACAATTAAATCCACAGGCTGCCGCATGCAAACCCTAAAGCAACAGACTTATAAGTGGTATTTGACCTTCTCCCTCCAAAAGACAAATACAATGGGTGAGGTCTCTCTCGCATATATAAGTTGTGCTTTTTTCTTTCGCACAACCGATGTGGGACTATTCCCAATGTTAACGGTATTAGAGATAGAATAGGAATTGCATTATTCCTTTCCTTATATACCTCACTTTTCTTATCCGTATATGGTATATTCCCCTGTAATATCCCCTTGTACTCTCTATATATATTGTCCATTGGGTCTCTTCAATATACACACAATATCCATAACAGTATCAGTGCTTAGGTTAAAACCCTAACCTCAATCTACTTCCGTTGCTGCTGCCCCCGGGAGGATCGATCTCTCTCGGGGGCGACCATCTCAAGGACCCCCATGCCGACTAATCCCAAGGGTGGCCACCTCCTTCTGCTCCACGCCGTCGCCTGCGCCGTAGCCCGAGGGCCATAGCTTCTGTCGCCGTCGGTTACAGGCAGCCACCTCCAGCCGTCGCCCAGATCCGGTAACCGCGCCCGCTTCAGCACCACTCGGACAACGCGCTGCTGGCCCGCGCTCCTCACTGCGGATTTGGCCGCGCCTACCTCTGTCGGAGCCACCTGCCTCCTCTGCTTTTGCTTTCGCTGCTCGACTCTACCGCACCGCCACTCCCATGGCCGTCGCCACCAGATCCAGGCTCTCCGCCGTTGGATTCGGACTCCCCCACCGTCGCCGCTAGGCGCCCGCACCCCATGCTACTCGACCTCACGCTCTTTTGAGACGCTGCAGCCTGGAGGCTCCCTCGGTGAGGGGCCGCTGCCTCTTCTTTGTGCCACCGCCAGGCCCTTTTGGCCTGCTCTTCCGTCGCCGACAGCGCGCCACCCGGATCTGGCCGCCTCCATGCCAGATCTATGCGGATCTAAGCTGCCTCGTCTCTCGACCGCCCCAGCTCCCTTTGGCCTCCCCGGCGCTGTCCCAACCGCCGGATCCTGTTGCAGCATCTCCCTCCTCTGCCTGCGCCCGCGCCTAGCAGCCAGTCGCATCCGCCCACGCCCTCGCGCAACTCCACGCCGTGTCGCCGGTCGGATCTAGCCCGTCTCCCGCCGACGCCGGCCCTCTCCGCTGCCGTCGCGCCGCACGACATAGGCCGAGGCTTGGCCGCCGCCTCACAGGCCACAATGCCTGCGCCGCCGCCTCCGGCAAGCCGTCGCCTAGAAGCTCCCCTGCCTGGAATTGCAGGCAGAGGACAGCGAGAGAGAGAGAGGGGAGGGGAAGTGGAATGGTAGGAGTGGTGTCGATGTGCCGATGCGCGTGTTTATTATTGCTGCTGCTTGCTGTTAGCCTAAGGGTGAGGAGGTAGCCACTGCCAAGGATTAGTATTTTTTTAGTTTTCCATTGCGTCCATTCAAGCCCGTAGATTATCTTTTAGTTCGTTCAAACCGTGCGAGTCCACAAATTTATTATCAGTCATAGAAGTATAGGAATTTTCTTTTGGATGGCATTAGTCGATGCTCTACTCCCTGAGCCACGTGTAGATCGTAGAAGTTGTTATGATGTCACTGCTTCCCTAGCCGCCACCCCGAGCTTCTAAGACCGCCACGCGTCTTGTGCACCTTATGCACTGCGCCGCCGCTATCTTGGGCTTCGATTTGCGCCGCCATGCTTCTATCTATTCCTTTTCGGCTTAATTTGATAGTTTATTCAAAAGCTGCATGCAACGGCAACATTATCAATTCGGGCTTTGGATTTTTCTTGTTTTAGTGTTAACTCTTTTTCAAACACAATGTTATTGCATACGCCTTGCATTTGAGGGGGTGTTAAGGATATTAGAGACAGAATAGGAATTGTATTATTCCTTTCCTTATCCATATATGGCATATTTCCCTGTAATATCCCCTTATACTATATATATATATATATATATATATATATATATATATATATATTGTTCATTAGGCCTCTCCAATATACACACAATATTCATAACACCCAACACCCCCTACTGCCTTCCAATTCTATGTCAGCAAATGACTCGTTTCTAGTGTTAGCTCAGTTTCATTTGTACACTTGTTTTTCTTTCAGAAGAGCTGTCAGAGAAACAGCCTATACTTAGGATGGAAATCTGTTGGGCCTGTTTGGTCTTCAGCTAAGGCTCCAAAACTTTCCAGCAGACAAGCCCAACAAGCTGATTTCTCCAAGATACATTTGCCACTATAAACTTACTACATGCGGCTTCCCTGTCCCCTTCTGCATATTCCCATCCGTGCTCCCTTTGCATGAACGGATGAGATTTGCAGTGGTGGGACCCAAACATGAAGGATGTGGTGGAACAGAAACAATGGTTTGTGAGGAAGAAGATGGTGTGGGTCCCACCGCTAGAAATCATACATAGCCATTGTTGCAAGGGAAACACCGATGGGAATAGGAAAGAGGGAACAGGGAAGTCGCATCTTGCCCCCAGCCAGCTGAGTGTTCCCACCTAACCTGTATCATAAGAATCCTTTCTGGCACTAGCTTAACCTTATTGGCTGACAAACCAAAGATTAAGCGAGGCCAAAACAATGTAAACGAAAATGCTAGCTGACAGTAGATATATGTAATTCCAACAGTTCTATTATTTAAATTGCACAGAGAATCAAGTTCTCGTAAACACATCGGTAATCATTTAATAAACAAGAAAGTTTGGATGGAAATAACCTACACTATGCACCTGTCTGTAATTCAACCGCTACAAGCCATCATACCAATTGGTCAGTCTTCTCGAACACCTCCAATATGTAGTGTGTCATTGCAAACCATATTCCAAATCATGCTGTCAACTTAGCGTGCTTTAATGACTAATTACCCATGATTATTTGGGGCCTAAACAGCAAGTAGCTCAATAGCTGGAAAAAATGGTTCTGCTTGCTGGTAGTAAAAATGATACTTTCGCTGGTAATTCTTTTACGGAGCTATTAGACTTAAATTAAAATGAAAATAACGGTGACATTAATTTCTCATCAGATTCTACAAGCTTCATGCTCCCTTGTCATCTAGTTTGTATTTAAACATGGAAGCTAGATCATTAGAATACCAATGTGGCAACATCAGCTCATACAAGATTTTGAAGACTGTAACCTTGTTTGTCAAGTGATGTCACAAGTAACATAACAAATACCTTCGAACATCCATAGCATATATGAAACTAAAATAATTTTCATCACAGGTTCCTTATATTTGATCTGATCTTCATTCGAGTCATCAATCTTTCAATTTTAGCAATTGAGTTGTGCATATTTCATAATTCTAGGAATTGGGCCTCTTCAATGAAGTACCTATTAGAATCCTAACAATTGCGTTAAAGATACTAGCACAGATAACCATGAATGTGCCAAATGACTTTTTCAAATGATGACACGCCTAGCTGACCATGTCAGCATTTTTTTTTGCCACACTAGAATTGCCAAATTTGATGTAAGGGACACAATTGTGGAGATAATAAAAGATAACAGGCTCAATTAACTAAGTCAAAAGATATGGGAGCGCAATTATAATTGGAATATTACTTTAGGTACACAAATTATGGTACCATGTAGAACCACCAAAAGAGCTATGTGTGTTTGCGAACTTTTAATTTTGAAACAGATTTCCTATCTACTGTTAATATCCAAGGTCACAACAGACAACTATAAGTGGATAATAGCATATTTTATCACTCCTTCGGCATAAGTCATCAGTTGAAAATTCTGACCATTTCTATCTACCCTATAGTCATTTTGAGCCCACCGTATCAAGAATATATAATAATGGAAGTATGACTTCTTAAAAACTAGATTAGACATATCAGTACATTGTTGAATCTGAGCAAAGTAAGCGTATCTATGCATTCCTAGGCCTGTCGCTCAGCCAAGCTATTGTACGAGTGTTTACCAAACTGGTTTTAAATATTATGAATATGGTCACCCATGCATTTAGTGATAGTTGATGTATGTGATCGCACTAGACCAAACAAACAAGGATATATGATATATATTTCTATTATGAACTGTCAATCTATCTGCACACGGGCTTGGGGCAATCTTTTAGCAAATGGATCAATATGTCAAAGCTACACTGAACAAAATGGGGGTGCTGAAGTTAACTCAGGCTTAGCATTCTTATGAATTATGATATATCGTCATACAAAGCTCCAACCAAACATTTCTCTGTTGTTAGCAATGTTAGGTAAATAGGCTGCATATCACGAATTAGCTCACCTTGCACAGAGTTAGTATTAACACCCATGCAGACTTACTTCCCACTTTTTTTGATAAATTTCTTCATTAGTGAAATAAAGAAAACTGATATCTCTGATAGTAAAGTAGGAACAAAATTTTACTGTGTAATGATCATGTTTCATGCTCCTTTGCAGTAACCTGCATATTTATTATTGAAGTTGTGCCAAATGTACTGGAAAGCAAGAAAAAACAAAACAGGAACTGTTTTGACCACAACTACTACTGTTTGCTAGGTGGTATTAAACGTGTCACATGTTTACAATGTCCTAGCCTTCGTAGTAACAAAATGTCCTTTTGACTTTACACAAGTGAAGTTTCCAAAAGCTTGTGTGCATTCACCACGCCAAATATGTTCATGATGGGAAGATGGTACAATTTCGATGGAATTGTGGATGTAAAATGGCTTAAGTAACATTAGCTAACCAAAAACAGATCAAGAACATTAATCATTAACCTCTAATCTATTGACTCTTTGGGCAAGAAATGAACCTAAAATTCTATGATCTAAATTGCATTTACAACTGGTAATACCTGTAACACACATCTCACAAATCTTGTGTTATCTTCAATGACGGAAAATAAGAAAAATGCACCAAGCTGCTAAAATACAAGTAACAAATTTATTTAAAAGAAAATACAAACCAGCATCACTCATACAAAGAGCAAGCACCTCCCTGTAACTACCTGTTGCCAGAACCAATTCCAGCAAGAGATCGCATATATTTTCACCATTGGACACTAGTAACCAGTATGCAAGAGCATGATTCTCCCTAGCTTTTCCAAAGCCATCCAAGCAGCAATACTCCCCACCAGTACATTCTCAAGTTCCATCACAGGGTCTACACTGCAAAGTCCACAAGTAGCAGCTACCTCTCTAGCCGAGAGAGAGAGAGAGAGAGAGAGAGAGAGAGAGAGAGAGAGAGAGAGGCATAGGTAAGCTTAACTAAGCTCCATACAACTTGGACAAAACCCTACACGAGCTTTTGGCTTCCGACCCCGTCCTCTGACACGCCTGCACCCCATTTGCATGGACACGATTTGACCTATCAGCAACACACACACATACACATACACATTCATCATCAAAGCCATCCTCCCTAGCTGCTCCATGTCACACTCAAAGCATCAAGCACTTTCACACAACACAACAACAATGCACTGCAATGGCACAGCCAAGGTTGCACATGCAGTTGGACACATGCGGTTGGAGAAATTAAGATACATGCATGTATACAAATGTTCGTCAGATTTTGGTTACCGGAGTGCGAAGTGGCGGCGGGGGCGCCGCCGCAGAGGCTGGTGAGCTGCGTCTGGATGCTGCTGAGGAAGGAGGCCGCCTCGTCGAACGGCCGCGACATCTCCTCCTTGTACCGCACCAGCACCCGGCAATACGCCTCCTGCGCACGCATATGAACACATCACATGTAATAACAAGAGCGCGCAAGAATCAAGCAGCTCGCATACGCGAGTGCGTCGGTTGTACCATGAACTCGTCGAGCTCGGGGTCGAGGCCGATCTCCCCCGGGGCGCCGCCGCCTCCGCCGCACCTCTCTTGGCCGATCTCCTCCAGCAGCGTGGCCACCTCCGGAGGCGCGCCCACCTAGCAAATCAGGAATTAACCACACAAATATACATAAAAAAAGATTTACCGCTATATTTATGGAAATTCTTGGATGACGAGCTAGCTAGTTCTAGCTACCACATGCAGGATGGATAGGAAGAAGCTAGGTAGAAGTAGCGGAATTGGGGGGACGGACCTTGCGGCATTCGATGTAGGCGCAGAGGAGGGAGGGGTATCGGGGGTGGCCTGCGATCTGCGCCTTCATCATCTCCGTCAGATCCGCCGGCGGGGGAGGAGGCGGCGGTGGCGGCGAGCTGACCCCGCCGGCGACCCCGGACGCCTCGCTTGCCGCGCCCCCGCCGCGCGAGATCCCCGGGTGGATGCTGTACAGATCCTCCATATCCACGGCCGCTCCCACCTTCTCTTGGCTGCAGCTAGCTCACAGCCTCACCTACCTAGCTAGCAAAGCTACCTCCATATCCATCTTATCTATATGCATCTCCCTTGGTACACCATACACATATCATAGAAAAAAATGGCTACTATTACTACTACTACTAGTAGTAGCAGTAGCACTAGTTCTTTGTTTGGTTCTTGACTTCTTGGCTATGGTGTATATTCCTAAAAGCAGCAGCAGCAGCAGAAGAAGAAGGAGAAATGGCGAGCAAGAAAGGAAAGGGGGAGAAGGGAGCAGATTACAGGGAATTAGCAGCCGTTTGCACTGCAGGCTCTGCTGCTTCTGCTTCTGCTGCTGCTGCTGCAGAAGAGCAGGGTGCAGGAGCTGCTTGTGAGTTCCGCAGCAGCGGGATACATGGGCGTGCTTCGGCTCTGGGAGGATGGAGGAGCATGCTGGCCTGCAGAGAGACGGAAAACTGCAGGAACTGGGAGAAATTAAGGAATGAAAGCTAGCTAGCTAGCAATCGTTGTTGGTAAAGTTTTATTGTTAGGTTTTTTTGTGGAAAAAAATGTGAATGTTTGAGTCTACGAGACTTTTCGGTTTTTTTTTAAGGTTTGCATGGGTGTCCTTGTTGGAGTAGGGATTTTGAGAGATGCCCTGGTTTGAGAGCAACTCCAGTAGGGCCCCTACTTGAGCCCTCATCCTACTTTTGAGGGCCGAGGGGTAAAAAAAACTCACTCCAGCAGGGCCCCTACTTGAGCCCTCAAAAGTAGGGGGCTCTCAAATCTCCCCCTCGAGCCCTCATTCCTGGGGTCTGGAGAGAGCCCCTACTTTTGAGGGCTCAAGTAGGGGCCCTGCTGGAGTGAGTTTTTTTGCCCCTCAGCCCTCAAAAGTAGGATGAGGATGAGAGTGGGTCCTATGTGTCATCCCCTCTAAGAATGAATTTGAGGGTCCTATTTTGAGGGCTCCTGCTGGAGTGTAGCTCAAAAAACAGAGCCCTCAAAAGTAGGGAGAGCCCTCAAATAAAAAGTAGGGGTCCTGTTTTGAGGGCTACTGCTGGAGTTGCTCTAAGAACTAGCTAGCTTGCTCGATCCATGGCTCATTGCTTCATCCACGTGGCCGAAAGGAAAATGGATTCACTTGATTGATTTGATATTTTTGTTTGTAAATCTCTTGTTACATTGGTAAAAATAACAGTGTGAAAAGAATAACAATTTCTACTTTACATTTTTCTCACATACTTGGTTCTTACTCGTACTCATAGTTCATAAGTTATTACTCGTAAGTCAGCGTCGCATATGCCATAACATATAATGTCTCAACTTCGCATTCACAAATTTTCCAAATCCCCTTTCCCTTGTTTTTTAAACCAATATTCTTAGCGCACAAAATTTAAGCTAATTTCCCCATCATTTCTTAAATGTAAAGTTACTTTATCCACTTTCACTAGTCCATTATTTATTTATTTATTTATTAATTTATGATGTTGCATTTAATTCATCTCGGTTTATCAAATCAAATAATTTAGATTTTACTTTATTATAAATAGGAAACACTGTCAAATAATCTATTTCTTTACCTTTGTTGTACCACCAAAAATAATATCTAGAGAAAACATTTAATGCAATTTAAGCCTTGCTGCACGGAACACTATATTTTATGTTTCCAATTCATAATAAACCACATCAACGCGGAGCTATATCTCAACTACGGTACACAGATACTGCAAACCTGGTAACACGACTCAATCCGCCACATCCAATCTACATCCCGCTCATTTCAGCTCGAGCTTCTAATTTCTAACTTATTTTTTACTATTCCTAAATTTCGTCTTTTTTTTGCCTTTTGGTTTTTTAGCTTTTTTGTTAGTTCTTTTTTCCCGTATTCATTTACATTATCCATAATAAGCTAACATGTTTTTTCTATTTTTAAATTTTTTAATTTTAATTACGCTAAATAAGTCATCATCAGTTATAGTACAATTTTAACAAAAATAATATAATTTTAGATATAAACCACTCTTTGCAGCCTAAATGAGTGGTCTACTAGTAACACCGACTCAATCCGCCAGTCTGCAACATTGCCATGCCAGATGCACGGTGGGCAGGCATGCATGAACCAAACTACACATTAATTAGCCTGTAAGCACAATTGCACTGTCACTGTAGTTACGTAGTAAACCGAGAGAGTAAACGAGCTCTATGACCTATCAAGTGACCAAAGCCCGAAGAGAGAGGAAACCAGTAAACTGAGAGCAGACGAGGCCCCGCTCATTTCAGTTTTAGCTTTTGGTTTATTTTTCACTATTTATAAATTTCATCTTTTTCTGAATTTTTGGTTTATTTGAGCTTTTTCCTATTTTTCCCCGTATTCGTTTGCATTGTCCGTGATGAGCTAGCATATTTTTTCTATTTTTAAATTTTTTTAAATTTAATTACGCCAAATAAGCCACCTTCAGGTACAGTGAAATTTCAGCCGCTACAGTGCACTTTCAGCCATAAGCCATAGCTTTTCAGCCCAACCGAGCATGGCTGATATCTAATCATACTTATGGATACCGTACTGGGGGCATACCAATTTAGTTCTTGAAATAATACACTCTAGTACTAGTTTATACCGCATACTATTTTGGATTTAATATAACAATACGAGTATATATATTGATAAGTATGTATTTGTTTAATTATATGCACACCAAATGTCACTTCTAATATTATTCTAAATATATAGTAGTACTATCAAATATAACATTTAGTTCAATAAATAGTATTATCGATTCCAATGGTATGGCCGGTATCGAGCCAGTATTGACGGGTATTGGTCGGAATTGTGTCTGGTATGGTATGTAGGCTCCTTTGTACCGGTTTAAGTACCGATACGGTACATATCGGCTGATATGGCATCATACCACGGAGAGCTAGTGCAAGTGAGATTGAGCTATCAACATATGATAACTCTCAAGCTACTAGACAATACCCCTCTTAATAGTACGATAACCTATACTAGTAATCCGGTCTTCCAACCATCAAGACCGGTAAAAGACTAGAAACACATTCTTACCTCTAGCTAGTCATACTTTTACCTTGAGCACCCTCTTAAACATGATGACACACATCTTTTCTTCAAGTTCGAGTCTTTGTCTTAATATGTATCAACCCATGATGCATCCTTCACTTGAACTCCATCAACACATGATGGGTCTTTACTTGATTTGATAACACATGATCAACTCCTCTTTCGAAATCTTGATGTGCATTAACATATGATGCATCTCTTCTTTAGGATCTTGATCAACTCATGATCATCTCCTCTTGGACATACATCAACTCATGATGTATTATCTTCTTGATGGCTTTCAACTCATGAAGTCATCTTACATCCTATATTTTGAATTGATGATCTTCAACACATAAAGTCATCCTAAGTCATTCTTATTTATAGAATCTAACATGTTCATCAAACTAATAGAAAATATTAGTCTGTAAAGACTGATGTTTAGGTAGACCCTAGCTAATGCATTAAGTTCATTTCCCAGCGGATCTAAGCTGAAGCTCTGGAGGACCTAGATATCAGAGAGGTTACGGGTTCAAATTCCAGTAAACCACAAGTACCCAACGAACACATAAACAATTTTTAAAATTTGGATGGTGAGATTTACTCTAGTATTCACCGGAAGAACTATGTGCGTCACCGGTTAGACAACTAACGAATTTAGCCAGCGCTCTAAACAACTTAAAAGCCATGGTTTCTGGCCTCTTCTGTAGCCTTTTAGCAGCAATTGCAATATTGCTGCTATCAGCTTTTTCTAAGTCAAAAAATTTAAAATTTTAAAAAATACCGCTATATCTTTTAGGACAATGCAAAGAAACAAGGAGAAAAACAAAAACAAAAAGGGCTAAAATGCTAAAAAAAACTGAAATTAAAATGCTGACGCATTCAAGCTGGAAGACAAAAGATGAGCTGTTTGAAACGGGGTTAATCTCAACGAACCGAGCGTTTTACCTGTTGAACTAGCAAAAGTTGGCAATCTCGAGGCTATTGTGTTGCTCCGGGCAGGGTTTTGCTTCTCTGGTGTTAGCGTGTGGCCTTGCCTGTTTCTCTTTGTTTGGAATCAATGATTTGTAAAAGGAAGTTTTTGGCAAAAATGACCGTTTTGCATACAACGTTAGTAAAAATAGCATCCTTTCAGTGGTATTTGTAAAAGTGGCACCTCTGTCACCGTACGGTATCATGCAGCACAAGTTCTATTTTTATAAATACCACTCTAAAGATATTATTTTACTAATACCACGTAAAAACAGCCATTTGGAACAAAAGTCTGCATGGTTTGTTGACATGCATGCATGCTGGGCCGGTGGTCCATCTGGCCATGGACAAGGGTGGGCCCATGCTTTTCTCTTTGGAAAATTTGCCTCCGTGTCCAGACGGTCCTGACTTTTTTTTTTGCTTTTCTGGCCCCTCTGTTGGGTTTTCTTTCACATCTGGCTCCCTTGGTTTTTTTTTTGCAGATTTGGCCCCCTCCTAAGCGCAGATTAAATGATGTGCGACACGTGGCACCTTCTGTGGCTCTGGAGCGTGGAAGCCTGGTGAGCGTAGGAGGGCATGGGTGGACACGTGACACGCGGGGCCCACCGACTTCATGCGCTCTGGTACCGCATGAAGTCGACGGGCCCTACATGAAACAATACTTCATGCGCTCTGGTACTGCATGAAGTTGGTGGGCCCCACACGTCACGCACCCGCCCCCATGCCCTCCTATGCTCGCCAGGCTTTCGCTCTCTGGGACCGCAGAAGGTGCCACATGTTGTACGCGGTGTTCAAGTAGGTGCTAAGCGCTAGGCGGGTGATAAGGTGGGGCCTAGGTGACCGAATTAAAAATGAGGATAGCAGATCAAAGATAAACAATCATGCATATATATTTTATGTAAATAGATAAATACTTGATGCAAAGTTGTAAAACCTGCAAAATTTCCAATCCTTAGTAAATCCCCACATCTCCAGCCGAATCCCCACATCCCCGGCCAAATCCCCTTCTTGCTTCTCTCCTCTCTCTACTCCGATCGGCGACGCCTCTCCTCCCTCTACTTCAGTTGGCGGCGAGGCTAGGCCATCTCACCACCGCGCCATCTGTAGCTCGCCGGTCAGTACCTCCTCCGTATCCTCCTCTCACCACAACGCCTCCCCACCAGTTCGATGCACCACGCCAACTCCACCATGCCACACTGTCCTTCACCGCCTCCTCCAAATCCCGTGCGGCCGCCCCCTCTACAGCTCCCTCCACACCACAACGCCATCGCCAAAAGCTCGGGTTCTTCTTTTCCTCTCCCTGGCCTCCGATTACTTCTCTCCCCCTCCTCTGACACCTCCTTTCTAGCCCCGGCAGCTGCTGTGGCCGAGCGGAGACGCCTTTGACTGCCTTAGGTAGTTTAGGCAGGCAGGCCGCCTAGCCTGCCGATTTTGGCCAAAGCACAGCGTCGAGGCTCCGCCCAGTGCCTAGGCCCGCCCAGGCGGCCGCCTAAAACCGCCTTCTTAAACACTGATTGTACGCCATTTAATCCGCACTCGAAAAGGGACCAAATCCGCAAAAAAAGGCCAAGGGGGCCTCATATGAAAAAAACCCACAAAGAGGCCAGGAATGCAAAAAAATTGACAATCTTCTCCAGACAGAACGTCAAACAAAGCACAAGTTTTTTCATCCTACTATCTCATCATCGAGAGAGAAACAAAATTATGCTCATCTACTTGCTTTGAATGGTACAACGCTGACGCATACTTAATACACATCACACATATATACATGTATACACACACAGATACATCTACGAATAATCGAATCAAAGCCATGTTTGACACTGTTTCGCACCGTATTTACAAAATAGTAGTATGATGACAGTATTGACAAAAATATCATTTTTGCTGCCCGGCGGCCGGACGGTAGCGGCCGCGAGGCGACGCATGGCGCCTGCCGCCCAGTGGTTGGGTGACAGGCCTGTCGCCCAGGGTGTCCCTTCATGCCACTTCCGTCACCTCTTCAGCTAGGGTCAAAAAGGCTTGTAATCTATGGCATTTTACTTTTACTATAGTAACTAGCTTTCAAACCGTACGTCTTTTTAAGGTGGGGTATACAAATCAATTGTAGTAGATATTATACCGAATTTAGCTATATCGGCTAAAATCACATACGACTGATTTCCTCTTTATACTGTCTCTCACAAACAGGCATAAGCCAAAAATCATAAGCCACAACCCAAAAGACCACCCTTCATCACTTTGCTGTTATGTAGCATGTGAAATGGCATTTTGCCCTTCTTCCTCGTCTATTCCCATCCTCTTCGCTACCAGTCACCTCTAGCTTCACGAGCTGCAGCCAAAAGATGAGGTTCCTCAGGTCGTCCTCGTCCACGGGTGAATAGCTCTTCGATGGCGGCGCCGTAGTAGGAAGATGCGACCTCCATGGGCGAACCGTATTGCACTGGCTGCGTGCCTCCCCACCCCTCCTTCCACTGGGTGTCCCAACCCCTCCTGCACCCACTATGCGCAACTGAGACACTGCCAAGCCGAACGCCAGCCCTCCATCACACGCCTTCATCCCGTAAGGTGCCGTCGCTTGGATCTGCACTACCATTGGCCGCCGTCCCCGCCATGTCTCCAGTGACTCCAGCACATTCTCCTGTAGATCCATCGATCCAGTGTTGAGCAGTGTCGTGCATTTGCCGTTGACCATGACGACCTCCTCCAACTCGAGCGGCGACTGTGGTGGCTTAATCCTCTTCACCGACTGCTACTGTAATGTTTGATGTTTGGTGCGGTTGATTTGGATTTCCTCACACTGATTCATGGAACTTGGCCTGATTTTTGTGGGGGATTTCTGGTGTGTACCTTGGCCCGATCTAGGTAGCAACAGGAAGGATTTAGAGAGAAATGGTTGTGTTTTTCTTGTGTGAGATGTGAGATGTGAGATGGTGAGGATCGGTGTTAATCATGTCCAAGGTAGTGGTGGCGAGAGATGGTAGCGGTCCGGCCAGTGACGAGAGATGCATGTTTGGTTGTGGCGAGAGGCAAAACATGAGATGGGCTAGCAAGGAAAAGGCAAGGAGGAAGAAGAGGGGTAAAATGGGCATTCCTTACAAAGTCTGACAAGTTTTGAGGCTCTATTCTAAATAGCTTCTGGCTTTTAACTTTTAGAAGCCGACTTTTGAATGGAATGGCTTCTCAAGGTAATTTCTATAAACCGTTTGTAGGAGTCACTGCGGAAGTCACTTCAAACGGTGTGACTTCTCCATGTGAGTGTCTCTTACAACTTCAATCTCTCTCGCAGTCAGCAAAAGACAAAATAAATGACCATGTGAGAGGATCTTAGATTATGTTGTGATGAATTATTGCAATTTGGGAAGGTCAAAAACTTGATATTACAAATTTATCGAAATTTCTGGAAGGTATCAGGTCTAGTGGTTAGACTGGAATCAGGGGAGCAGTCAAATTAGAATTCACCATCGGTTTGATCAATGTTGTTTTGCAGTTCAAACCGTTGGTCACCAGTGGCCTGATCGCTACAGGGGTGCGGTCAAACCAGCTGGAAGGTGAGCCTCAGCTAGGGTTTTGATTCTTGTGGTTTTGAGTTGCGGGAAGAGTTTGAGTAACCTAGGTCAGTGGATATAGGTCGCATAAGATATGTTAATGCTAACGTGGATCAAGTTATGAAGAACTTACATTCAAAAACGATTTTTTTATCTTTGGATGTACAGGGTCGCTTAGAGTTAACCATGATCAATGGCGGGGATCGAGGCTATGCTCATGGAGGAGCCGAGACCTAGAATGATCAAGGAGGTCATGTGAGATGGCTAAGCTCAAGCATGGCAGGAGAAAGGTGGAAAATGTTAAAGAAAAATTTGAGCGACGAGTTGCACCATGTGGCTTGGTTGATCCAAATGAGGCATGGTTTGGTAGAACCTGAACGGAAGATTTACCGACGTGTGGCAAGCCAGTGGTGCACATATACGTGGCAAGCACAATGATTGCTTAAAATAGAAGGAGATGGCCGGGTCAAGAAAGAGTATTTTGGTAGTTTGGCTAAAATACTAAAAACAACCTTGGAGCAAAATCGCGGTGCTTGGAAGAGCAGTTTAGGTCAAGGAGAAGCTGAGAAGATCAAGTTGAATGAAGACTAAGAATTTAGTGGATTCGGGCATATACGCTTTGAAAAGCATGCATAAATGTAACGTGTGAGTTAAATCCCGTGTGTGTGGGGTTATCGGGTTTTCCCTATTATGCTAAGTGATAATATCTACGAAGGGTTAGATTTGGCTGGTTAGTCTATCTATTTAACGGGTTGAGATAAATACTTGTAGTTAATCATCCAACCATTCTCTATTGAGATCAAGTGGTAGGGTTAGGTTTAAGAGAAGTTGAGTATTATAGTGTGCTCTATTATTCTCTAGGTGGAGTAGCTGTAAAACAATCATCTTTAAGTAGCAATATATTAATATTTATTCATCTCTATGAATCTCTCTTATGTTGATTGCTTTGCTTTTGTCTTGGTTGATTTTCCTTCTTTCTTGATCTTGTTGTGTAAAGGACATATAAGAGATGAAGATATTCTCCAGAAATCAATCTTCACACATCTATGCACTTTCATAACAAGGTCTTGAGGAAGTTCGATTTTGCTTGATTTTGGGCCCACTAAGTAATTTCATGATTCGAGGGTTTTTGGTTTGATTTCTTCGATGTTCTTGCTTGTTGTGATCTGTCGAAATATATCTAGAGCTGTCTTAGTCATCATTTGCTCATGAGCGAGTCATATTTACCATTTTCATACTTTCTCCGATTTTTGTGCAATCTTGCTTCAATCTCAAAAAGGTCTCAATTTTGATATGGATTTCTGCGATTCATGGTTAGAATAGGTTCTTAAGACCTTGAGCAAGATGTGCGCAAAGTTTTATAGCATTTGGACTTGTATTTTAGAAGTTGTACCGTTTTTGTCTCTCATCGGACACCTGAACAGAGAAGGCGATTCAACCGCCACCCCATCGGTCAGACCGGCCTTAAAGTGCGGTCAGGCTGCTGGAGGTCAGATCAGCCATTTGTGGATGTCAGATCTCTAGAATTTGGTTTTTCTCAAAGTTTGATTCCTTGAGCTAATTGATTTGGGATTTTAGCTATTGATCCTATGTTTGGTAACTCTGTAATTACTTGAGTGAAGGATTAACAATAATTAGGAGAAAGTTTTGAATGGTATTATCTATCTTCTCTTTGTTACCTTAGGTCCTACATAAAACTCATAAATTAAAAATCAAATGTCACGTTATTTTTAAACAGAGCCTAAGATATGAATTATGAAGCCAAAAATGTAGTACAGTAGTACACTTTTCACCTTTGGCCCGTGGCTGTTGTACGGTGATTCTTGCGCAGGGAGGGACAGAAGGAAGAGGGAGGCTGCGAGTTGGTTGGCAAACAGTGTAATTAATGCAAACTCGACTTGCTTGGGTTCTCCGTGTTTGCGCCTTCTCTGCAAGTGTTTCCAGCTTCCATCCTCACTCTGCAAATTACTAGTTGTGCTCTATTCATTCTCTTAGTAAAAGTTATTATTTTGTTTGCTGGCAAAAATAGCTACGTGATAGGTATAGTTCAAACTTAAGGAAAATTTGCACCTAACTATTGTTTTGAACATGTTTTCTTTCTTTATAAGCTGAGACTAAACCATATACGCCAACTCTTGAGCAAACCCAATTACCTTCTACATACAAAGTGAGCTACCAAGCTCCAATTTCTTCAACAAGTCTAACAAAACATATTGGTCATTCGCCTCAGCACATATTTATTGTTAAGTAGGAATAGAATTATCTATATCTATACATCGCGAGAGGGAAATTTCTTCACTTCAGACATAGGCAATTACATAACCTTCTGATAAGATGTTTATGATTGATATGCCAACATATGGAAAGAAGATAATAGAGATCTCGATCCCTGCCTTCTCAATGCCAACACATGGAAAGGCGAAGAAAATGAGAAAATAATTAGAAAATGTGTTGCCTCACACAAATCCCTCAACACTAAAGCTGGGAACATGTCAGACCCAGATTTTTCAATCTGAATCTTACTGTGTTTCACTGCACTAATCCCTGGATCAGTAGTTAGTGCACACAGGTACATTGCTGAATCATTTCATACATCGCATAAGCAACCATTATATTACATAAACTGAAATACACCATGTCGGGTGATAGTTTACAAAAGGGGCCGATTAGGCCAATTGTCTTTATTACAAACACGCACAGCGGAATCATAGCAAAAGCAAACCCAAATCCACAGGCAAGCGACTGGAAGGTACTGTGTGCATTATATGTCACCAGCTAACTAGTAACATACGTGCACACAACGTCATATGTCTACTTGTCTATGTCTGACCAACGAAGCCTACGCCTTAGTTTCCTTCGTCATTCTTCTCCTCCGTAGCGGGAGCTTCCTCGTAGGCGTAGTGGTCTTGCGCTCCTGCTTCTGGATTTTTGCCGCAAAGCGAGCGTGAGCACTCCGACCCCGTGCTCAGCAAGCCAATACACAGAATGCAGTATATAACATGTATGGCTAACCAAATGATGGCTTAGGTTTATTTTCTTTTGCGAAGAGTGCTTTTGAATACAATTATATAAAAATTCCTTAAGACCTAGCATTTTGAACACATGTATATGTTGTAAATGAATGCAGTAATAATAGTGATTCAGATTCCATCCACCATTACATGGCATCTGCCCCATATAGCAATTCTTCAGCGTTATAGCCACTTAACTTACCACTGGGACGACACCCAGGACAATTCCAAACTAGGGCCTTACACTGCCCTTCCACTTTTCCATTCCCATTCATAAATCATTTTGAAATAGAACTATATCTGGTTAAGTTCCCATGTCTGCCCTTGACCGTGGGCACGGCTATTCGAATAGTTTTAGACTCTGCAGAGTTTGTACACTTTCACCACAAGAGACAATCAACTCGTTGCCCCACATGATACCATGGACATGCGGTTGAGCAGACCATCACAGTGACTTTTCAAAGTACCTCGCCCTTTCCATCATTTCACCCTATGGGTCGTTCCCACTTGCGGTGGGTCCCATACGTTGTGCGGGATGTCCTCCTTCTGAACGTCTAGCAGCTGGCTACTCCCCTGCTAGCCCGCCACAGCAGAACCTCACTCCCTACGAGTGTCCCATTCAAGCCGTCTCACAGACCGCCGCTTGCACTACTCCAACACCCACTCCTGGAAGGATGACTTTCAGGGTCCGGCACATCTACTAGGCCAAGTTGTAATTTACAGACTTGTGGTTGTACTGTTTTACACGGGTTGACATGACAAGATTCAGTCCTTAGTAGTATCTGGACGGTTCTACCACAAACCACACTCTCGTGCACACCTGCACCACACCCCCGAACCATCCGCCCAGATATTTAAGCATGTTGGGGTTTTTGGAGACATAAAATAATCATATCCAACATTTATCAGTCATTACCACCATGACTGACCCAACCAAATTTTTCTTATGATTAAAGTGATGTTTGGGCATTCTTGCGCCCATGATTACCTAAACAATGCTAAGCACGGCGTATATAAATTATGGACTTACTTTTGTAAAGTTACTATTATAGTTTTGCTAAGGCGACAAGGCTCACATATTCAGGTATTCCAAAGGGAGGTGTAATATTAGTCAAGCAAGCAATGGACATGTAACTAAAATCTTAAATTAACATGTATTTGTATATAACATAACGGCATGCAATTTGATAATTTAAACTAAAATAATTTGCATAAAATGTAGGTTCAACATGATCAAAGTATTGACTCGCCTTGGTCACAATGGTCGGGTGCTGGATTATCCGGATCTCCTAGTGCTGCTGCCTTGAATTCTTCCTCCTGAGCTTCGTATGCTATTTAATCGTGCGAAATACCCAAATAAAAGAAAAGCAATCAATCACTCAAAAGATCACCAGAAATTCAAATGAACTCTAAAAATTATGATTTCAGTTCCATTGGACAGATCTTGATTTTAGATGAATTTAGAATTTTGTCCCATTTGATTTAGAGTTAAAATGAAGAAGTTATGATTGGTCAAAGTTCTCTGTTTTGGTCAAATCCGAAAATTCCAAAATCCTGACATGTGGGGTCCACTGGCATCTTCAGATTTATTTTTAATTTTCCTTTTTATTTACGTTCTGTGCTATTGACATGTGGGTCCGATTACTGTTCATGGGGTCCACATGTCAGTGTGGGCTTGGTGCAGATGTGCCACTGACCGATGGGGCCCAGCGGTCAGTGGGCCGCTCCGGCTGCACAGGCCGACAGGTGGGGCCCACTTGTCAGCAGGGAAAATAAAAGAAATCGCTCAACCGCGCGCGCGGAGCCGGGCTCGAACACGCGACGCGGGAGCAGGGGGAAAGGAGAGGATAGCGCTGAAAGCCACTCGGACGACCGAGCGTTGCTTACCATATAAGGGTAATAAATCCCTTTGACGTCGCTCTGGGACGGAGCCGGGCAGAGGAAGTCGAAGACGGCGGTGGCCGGCGGCGAGGGATGTCGGAAGGGTTCGGGGGCTGCGTGATATACAGTCCTCGTGCGATGGCGATGACGTTGGTGTAGACATCCGGGGTGGAGGAGCACGGTGGCGGGCCGGCGGCGTGCGACGGCGGCGGTCCAGATGGGAGCTCCGGCGACAGCGGGCTACGGGCTTCGGGAGGTGCGGGGGAGACCGGCGTTAGCTTCACCGCGCTTCCCCGATGCTCGGGAAGCTTGGGCTGGCTTCGGAGGCGGCCGGAATCGGCGGGGAGGGCGACGCCGGAGTTGGGGAAGAAGGGGGAAGCCGGCGGCGATTCGGGGCGCTATGGCTAAATTGCGGCCAGGGGAGGGAGGAGGGAGTCTTCGCGGTGCTAATGCGGCTCACAGGAGTGGCTTTTATAGTCGGAGAGAGGGGCGCGTGGCGAGGCGACGGTGGCCTCCGCCCTGCTCATGCCGGCGAGAGGGGATGAACCAGATCTTCCCCGAGATCTTGCGAGAGGGAGAGAGAATGGGGTGCTTTGAATTTGCCCGCGAGATGTGAGAGAGAGGGGGGAGGGATTGGCTGCGGCAGAGAAGCGAACGCGCGCGAGAGAGAGAGAGCAGCTACGCGTGCGCGGGGAAGAAGAAGCTGGGGGAGGAAGAAGAGAGCGGGGCGCTCGGGCCCACGGCGCAGAGAGAGAAACACGGGGGAATGCGGGGCCACCGGTCGGGGAAATGGCTCTGGCGCGTGGGGTCGCGCGGCAGCGAGACGTGGGGCGCGGGGAAAGCGGGTCCACCGGCCAGCGGGAGAGACGCGCAAGGGAGGTGGGCTGTGGAGCGCTGGCGCTGGCGCGCTGGGCCGCGCATGCGCTGGCCCACGCGGGCGCGCCGGCTGCGCGGAGGGATCGCGCGCGCGCACGCAGGCCGTGCGTGGGGAGATGGCTGGGCCGGGGTAACGGCCGGCCCGGCTGTTTCATTTTTCCTTTTTCTTTTCTTATTCCTTTTATTTCTATTTTTATATTAAAAATTGCATGTATATACATTTTCATTTCTCTCTGGTTTTTGGTGTATATGCACATATATTTATTTATTTACTCTTTCACATATTATACATGTGTATATATATATATATATATATCTTTATATACATTGTTATTCATATGTTTTTGCTTATATGTATAAATGCTAACCTCTTATTTGTTTGCCAAAAATTTTTAGAGATGACATTTCATGCTTATTTACATTTCTCCTTTGCTATTTTATGGATCATCTTCTCAGATTCTTTATTTGATGTGTATGTTTTATCATTTTATGCGTGGATTTCTTCCCTCTTTTTATTTTTGAAATTCCTTTACGTTTTTACAAAAAGATCCATAAAATCCAAATTCAAGCAGAAGACAAATAAATTAATCCAAAACTCCATAATTTATTATTTATATTTTTCGGGATGTTACAGAACATGAAGGGCAAAAGATTTCCCTTCTAACTTCCAAATGTCATCACACATAGCAAAGAGTTGTCGTCCTGGCTCCTGAAGCCAAGGTGGGGTTGATGAATAGTGTTGTGGACAGCTTGCGAGTAAAGACCTCAAAGCAAGCGAAAGAGTCCAGATGGGGCAAGTTTACATGATTGATGGCATGCAAAGTTAAAAGACGGTGGTCCTGGGATTACTGCTCATATCTAAGCTGAAACAGAGTAGGACTGCTGATGATCCAGGACCACAAACAGTTTTTTCACCCAGGACCACAAACTACCTCCTTGGAAGCCTCCAATTGTCTCTCCATCAAATACCCATTTATCAATGGGAATTTGTAAGGTCACCCTATATATGTGATAGGATTTGACTTTGATGCACAAGTTATATCGAAGTTTAAGTTTGATTTTTGGAGAGTTTGTAATTTCAGAGTTGCGGTTTGTCTCTGGTGGTTTGATCGGCATGAAGTGGGCGGTCAGACTGGTGGGTCCAGTGTGACCAGATTTTGGGAGCAATTAGAACACAGGGGTGGTATGACTGATTTTTAGTTGGTGATTGCTTTTTTCAGAGAGTATGTTTTGGTGTTAGGCACTTACAGTCCGACCGACCATGGTGGCGGTCAGACCAGACCGATGTGATCAGCATTGAAGTTGCGGTCACATTAGCCAGTGGTTGGCGGTCTGATCGGTGTCTCAAGAGTCCAGATATGTCAGGGATGTAGATGAAAATGGCTATAGACATGTTTAAGTGTGTGCATAGCAGGTGTGTTGTTGCTTGAGTGCGGCATGTTGCATGATACATTATTTTGACTAACGTAAGTCAAGTGCATGAAACTTGCGCTCAACATAATTACTTGGTCTTTGGATGTGCAGGTGACTTGGAGGATGTAGCCGTTAATGACAATGAACCAGGACTAGGTGGGGAAGTTGAGGTCTGGAGCGGTCATGTACGTCTTAGTGAGGCTGCATTGCTTAAGCGGGAGCATAGAGAAGTCAAGGATCATGAAGAGGCGAGTTGGTACATTTAGTATGCCAAGTGACAAGCCCGATGCACGTAGAGGTAGTTCGGGAAGGCCAAATAAGTGAAGACGTGACAACTAGTTATTGGATACTACAGGTAAAGCATGTGGAGATAATTCGGTGTGAGGTAAGCATTATTGACTCATCAATTGTGTAAATTAATGATTTTGTGTCGTACGATGCTACGTGGTGGTTTGCTTGTTGTTGATTGTAGGATTCTGAAACTAGGTAATGGTGAGGTGGAAGGGATCAAGACTAAACTTGGGGAATTGAGGTCCAAAACGATCAAGGTGCCACCGAAAGATGATTGAGTCTATTTGAGTGGTTACAAACCGAGAAAACAAGGAACTAGAGCAGGAGCTAACGGGCAATGGCAAGGGACTGGGACTAAGCTCAAGGAGGAGCTAAGGTCCGTACGGTTGGGTAAGTCCGAGTGCCATCATGGTATGAGGAAAGGCATGTGGCGCACCAAGTGACTTGGGCCTGTTTGCAAGCGAGGACAGTTCGGTGGGGATCCAGCTGCGTGAGAGGCTTGGCGGTAAGTTATTGGGGCCACATGAAGTTGAAGATAAAGCACATGATTGTTTCAAGGCAAAAGAAGCACGAAGTTTCGTGGAAGTTGATTTGAGGCCAAAATGGTCTTTTGCCCCAAACTGGAAAATTGAGACTTGATCAAATCACAGCACGAGGAGGCGCAAGAGAGGTGGTTTAGGTCAGGGATGTGCTGAAAATATTAAGCAGATCAAGTATTGATTCACTAATAGGTTAATAGTTGCGTGTGCTTTGAGAAGTGTGCTTGTGTGAGTGTGAAACCCGATATTGTGTTGTGTTAACAGATTAGCCTATGTAAGTGGATAAAACCCAACGAGAGGTATTGGTTATGGTTTCGTTTGTGAGCCTCCATATATAAGAAGGGAGAGATGTGGCTTAGGGCTAAGCCTTTGAAGAGCTAGTGCTAAGTTTTGAGAGGAATTAGGGTTCTTAAAACTAATCTTTATGAGATGAATTGTGTCTCTTGGTATTGAGCTTGTTGTCATCTTCATGCTTGTGAAGTGGCTAGGGAGTGACTGTAAACATTCATTTCCAAGTATCTATGTATCCAAAATTCGTCGAAATCTTTCTCTTCTTTGCTCAAGTATCATCATCTTGATTTGACTTAGATTTTAGTGTTTCCTCTTCTCTTCTTAATCTTTCTTGGTGCCAAAGTGATGAAAATATATCTTGGATACCAGATATCATCCATCTAGGCACGTTCTATAGAAAGTTCTTGAGTTTGCCTGATTTTGACTTGATTGGAGGCCCTCGGTGAGAGATCTTGATCCTAGGGTCTTTGTTGTGATTCTTGTTGTAGTCTTGCTTGTTAGAATATGTGGGAATAGATCAAAGGTCATCTTGACTATCCTTAACCCATGAGCAAGTTTTTTACTCCAAGTTTGGTTTTAGCCTGGTTTTGGTGTAACCTCGATTTTGACATTGATCTTCTTGATTTTTGCTTGGAATAGATTTCTGACATTCTGGTAAATAAGCTAGGTCCCGCTCGTTTGGGCTGCAGTTTTTGGTCTACATGAATGTTAACGGGTTTACGTGATATATTATATATCATTGCATTTGTACGCATCAAAAAGCAATCTAAAAGCAGAAAAGTTTGGTGCCCAAACACCATAGTGTCCTATTTCAATGTTATATATATATATATATATATATATATATATATATATATATATATATATATATATATATATATATATATATATATATATATATATATATATATATATATATATATATATATATATATATATATATATAGTTGTGTTTTCTAGAGAAAGGGGAATGGAAGACAAAAGAAACCATGCTGCATTATTGGTATTAGACACTACTATTTTGAGACAATCTCTAAGAAAAGGACAGCCACTCGCAAGCCCAGGAGAGGTTAGCCTAACCGACGCAATCCTATTAGTTTTTTGTGAAATTTAACTGTGATGACCATCTGAATTGTCTGTTTTATGTGGATCTTGATTTGTTTGTTTTTGTTTTTTTTTCTTTGGAGTCGATGTTTTTTCCTTAATAGCTTAAAGCTCCAATGGGCAATCGCTTTGCAATCTTTGCCCTTAATTTTTAGGCCCGTCCACAATACGGGAATTTGGCAAGATTCCTACATAAATTGCACTGCTGCTTGCGAAAGTTTTGCGGAACTCCTATGAGATTCGTACATTTCATGCAGGATTTTCTTTCAGGTTAGATTTTCCCTTATGCTCAGCAACAAACATTCAAAATTTATACAAAACATAAATACCCAGTCCCTCGTTCGGAAATAGAGGACCTTGATAGAAATTTTGAAGAAATCGAAATGATTCCTTCAAAATTCCAAAAAGGACCATATTATGAAGCTGAGGCAGACAAATTTGGTGTTGTGCTCACTGGCTTGTTTGGGCTTCAGCTTTTGACTTTTAGCTTCTACCTTCTAGTTTTTTTAATTTTATCTTTTTCTAGTTTTTTAGTATTTTTTGGGCTTTTTTTGCCTTTTCTTTTTTCCCGTATTCCTTTGCATTGTCCGTGATATGCTAATCTATTTTTTCTTTTTTTAAATTTAATTATGCCAAAAAGCCATAAACAGCTATAGTACAAAATAAGCCAACTACAATATTAAATAATGAAAAATAAGCCAAAATAAGTAGCACCATATTCCTCTCAAGAAGTCAAATCGCCACGAGCCTATGCATGGGTTAATCAATTATCCAACAAAAGGCACAAACTGTGGCTTTGGTTTCTGATTAAAATTATACTTGTACTGTTAATTTTTTAAGAAAAAAAGATGAAAAGATTATTATATAGTCACGAACAATAAAAGGAATAAGGAAAAAAACGGAAAAACTTCTAAAAAGTCAAAATCATCCGAAATTAAAAGTTGACATGTTTTAAAAGAGTTTTGATTTAAATAAATCGAAAGTTAAAATACAACTAAAACTAAAACTGTTTAGAATGGAGCACTGTTTCACGAGACTGTTGATCCAATTGATAGCTTCACGTCAGAGTCGAAGAAAAGTGGGGCAGATGAAGATATGTTTCAGAGTGAAAACTGGGGCTCTCTTGACGGGAGTCCACCGTCCATGACGGTGCAATCTCATCTCCCAAATAAAACCCTGATAAATGTTCCATCCACATCGATCTCCTGCTTCAGCTCCAGTAACCTAGCTAGCTACCGTTCATGATTATATATCAAGAGCGCAACATTAAGGTCCGGCTCAGTTGGACTGAAAAGTTGTGATTTATGGATAAAATTGCATCGTAGCGACTGAAGTTTCACTGTAGTTGAAGATGACTTATTTAGCGTAATTAAATTTAAAAAATTAAAAATAGAAAATATGCTAGCTCATCACGGACAACACAAACGAATACGGAAAAAAAGAATCAGCAAAAAAGCTAAAAAATCAAAAATTCAAAAAAAACGAAATTTACAAATAATAAAAAATAAGTTAGAAATCAAAAGCTAAAGTCGAAACAAGCAAGCGTAAACGTCTCACTTGCTAACATCTTACCATCTCAAATCACTGGAGTAACTTACACTATGTAAGGTACCGGTTACGTTGTAATATTAGTAATACCACCATGGGAGGTTACGGAGCATAATTTTCGCGTACCTTTGTACGGGCATGGTCTCGTTTGGAACGTAATTAAGACCCTGTTTGGTAGGGCTCCTCTTCATAAGTGGAGCTGTTTTTTTTTAGCTTCACAAGTGGAGCCAAGTGAAGCTACTTTTTTCAGCTCCTTGGGTGAAGCTATTTTTGTCTCAGCAGATTTTAAGGAGCTCCTTGGGTGGAGCTATTTTGCTTTACCCCGTTTGGCACAAAACAGCTCCAAACAGCTCCAAGGAGTTGGTGGTGGAACTGTGCCAAACGGGGCCTAAGTGTCCTACAACAGCCCTAAAAAAATTTATAGGATACCCTAGGTCCAGTGAGAATGGTTGTTGTGTTCGAGGCAGGGCCTGTACTTGGACAGCTCGAATAAGTTATAAATTTGTGTGGCAAAACCCTGTTGCTTTTGGAGGTTAGAAGTTGGAACTTGTAGCCTTTCAAGTAGTTACTTTTGTAGTTCGTGTACTTTTGAACGGGTGAGTTTTCTGTACTGTGATTTTGAATTTTGACTTATAATTTTTGATTTCTATCTATTTATGAAAGTTATTATGCAGAGAGAAATAATCGTATGTAATTTTAGTCAATATAATTAAACTCAATACAATATCTACTATAATCTATCCGTAAACCCTTTTAAAAGTTAGTTACTGACTTTTTTCTTTTCCTTTTTTTCTTTGTATTCCTTTGCATTGTTTGTGCTGAGATAACTTGTTTTATATATTTTTTATTTTTGAATTTAATTACTCTAAAAAATTATCAGCAGTTATAGTACAAAATAAATCAGTTATACTACTACCAATAAAAAATAAACCGAGATAAGCCGCATCAGTCAAAACAAAAAAAAACCCTGGATTGAGAAAAACAGGGCAGCAGGGAGCTAAGACGAACAAAAGCACAAACCTCTCCTTTTCGAATCTCTACCATCTCCCTCGTCATGTCTCCATTGATAGAGTGACTATATAATTGCCATCTTAGAGTCCCAAGAAAGCCTAGAGATGTGTATGCCCTACACTATTAACAAATGGATTATTATTAAATTAACATGATGTCAGAATGGCAAACGAGATCACTATGATATGTAATGAGTATCATGCCGAGGTCAATAACTGTACTTGGCACACATTTGATGCCACGAGTCCACATCTTCGATCTAGAGACTTCATTCGGAGGTTTGGTTCAAGTTATATATTTTTTATATATATATAAAAAGAAAACCATGTTACAAGTTGGCACATTTTCCTTTTGCAAAATGGCTGTATAATAATTGCTACATTTTTCAGGGGGCCCTTTTGCATATACAATCGAACGAGTTGGCCAAATGCATGTTCAGTGGATGATATTTCAAAGTACATAAGAAAAGAAAAGGAAAAAGAGCAGCCTAGTGGAACTATGGGATGGATGGGCACATTGTCTCAAGTAGTGTTTTTATGGTCTCATCAAGAATATATGCCATCTTCAGAAGAGTCTTGCATGCTAGTTATGTTCAACAAATGATATAATCATTAGCCAAGTATTGGAACAAGGAGAGTTGTTGCCCAAAGTAGAAATGGGATAAACACTAGTATCAAGGGCAGAAAGAGGGAATTGTAAGAGTTTTTGCCATATATAGCGTCTTTTCAATGCGTATTTACAGAAATAGCCGTATATAGTGGTATTGACAAAAACAATGTTTCTGTCGTCTGGTCACAAGATGGCAGTGCCAACAGTTGACACGTGACGCTTGCCGTCCGGTGAGCAGACGGCAGGGCAAGCTGCCCACAAAATGGCAAGTGATTAAGCTAGGTAATTAGCCAGCTTAATTACCTGTCTAAATTTATAATTTTACATTATAATTTTTTGTATTTGTAAATATAGCAAATGAGCTCAAAAAATTACAACATTTTTGGTGAAGCTTTCCAAGGCATTGCGGTATGTTGTAAAATTTTTTCATAATTTTTGGAAACAATTTGCTATCTTTAAAAATTCCTAGAATAATGTATAATTAACCATACGATTAAGTAGTTATGCGTCGTTCTAAGAATTTTTTGAGGTAGCAAATGGCCCTGATGTAGTGTGCTATGTTGTATAATTTTTACGTTATTGTTCACACCACTTTGCTACCTATAAAAATTATTTGAAAATTTTAGAGGTAGCCATTAGTTCTTAATTACTTGTTTAATTATACGTCGCTCAAATACGTTTTAGAGGTAGCAAAGTGGTGCAAAAAATTATATAAAAATTACAAAACGTAGCACACTATATAAGGAAGCTCTATAAAAAATTTTGTAATTTTTCATGATAATTTTCTACCTCTAAAAATTCTTGGAACGACGTATAACTACTTAATCGCCTGGTTAATTATGCGTCATTCTAAAAAATTTTAGAAGTAGAAAATATCTCAAAATTGCAAAAAAAAATACACAACATACCACGATGCCTCGGGAAGCTCCCCACGATATGCGAGGAGGGATGTCGACAGGCGCATATCACTAATTATGATTAAATTATCATGAATTAACATGATAAATTCTGAGCACATAAAATTCCTAAAAAAATACACAATTAGGTCGAATATGTTAGAAGGCTCCACATAAAATTTTATAATTTTTGGAACTCATTTGCTATATATAACATTCCTACAAATATCGAAATCGTATAAATTTTTAAGCAATATTAAGAAGATATAAAATTATAAAAGAAAATTACATAATGAAGTACGTTATGTTAGGAGTCTGTGCATAAAATTTCATAATTTTTTATCTCATTTGCTATATTTAAAAATTCGAATAAATATGATATAAAATTACAAATTTACACAGTGATTAAACCCAGCTTAATCACCTGCTGTCTGGTGGGCGGGTGTCAGGGGCCTGTCGTCTGCTCACGGGACGGCAGGTGCCCACGTGTCGTCTCCCCCGTGTTGCTGCCCGCCCACCAGACGGTAAAAACGTCATTTCTGCAAATGTGTTGCGCATATGGCTAGTTTTATAAATACCGTCGCAAACAAGACCAAATCCGCTAAAAATTCGGCATTGCAACAGATGGAAAGAGCAAGAATCTACTCCATAGGATAGATAAATTATAGTGGTAAGTGGCAACCCAAAGGAGTGTCAAGCATAACAGATTGTCGGCACACCATAGTCTTTTTGTCCTCAAACACCATTTGTTTGTAATTGTGTTAGGGTAATGAGATCAGATTCCCCAATGTACGTGGAGAAATTTGGGCCACCTCAGATGTCTTGTCGGATTCTTTGATGCAGTGGGTAAACACTTGCATCATTAAATTAACTATCTCATGGACCCAAATCTTTACTGATATTTCCCTTATCTATAAGAAAAAGAATGTCAGCTTTCTTAAGCATGGGCCTCAACAAATTGGGCGGTAAGCGGGCCACACTTGTTTTACCTGACATTTTGCATTGCTCAGCAACTTATGAGTGATTCAGTGCTACTTTTGTTCTTTTGATAAACTTTTGTTTTTGCCTCAGATATAAAAGGTAGCAACAAACTACACATTAGATATGAAGTTTCAATTGTATTATTGATAGTTGATTTCTTTTGACAAAAATATGTAAGGAATCCTTTATTAATGAACCAAATAAACGCTTAGAAGCAGACCTGAACAGTGGTTTACTGATATGCAAGCACGACGCTGATCTAACCCTTCTCGAGCATGGCATAGAAGGTCCTTGTCCTCCTTTGCTCGTTCCAGTGATGCATCTACCACAATCCCCTTGACGACACTCGCTCCCTTCAGGGCAGCGTGCGCAACCCTGTGTGCCACCATTTTGCTTCCTTGATACGAGAGAGGATGATTGATGGGCAAGATTCCTGACCTCGAGAAAGTGCAACAGATAATTAGATATATTCAGGTATTCATGATGTCTGTCACTGTTGTTCATCCATTGGGAAGTTAGCATGCACTGCCAAAGCCACATAGGGACAGCAAGAGTCAATAGAAAGAACAGGAAGACGTTATTGTTATTTGGGATGCCATCAATTTATTGGCAGTGCTGAATTAGCTAAATGGCATTCGAACAGAAAGTGCTGAAGCAGCATATGCAAAGTTAACATCTTTCAATAATAAATTATTCAGTAACATTGTGGATGATTAAAAAGTGAAGATTTGGAAGAAGATAACTGTGGAATCTATAATCCAATAAACTTGTCCAAGAGCAAAATTACTAGTAAAGAAAAACTCGCAAGAGCATCATGAGTATTGCCTAGAATGCAAGTTCATGGCCTGAATAGAGAAAAAAAAAGGAAGGAAAGCGAGAGAAAGAAACAAATTTGGGTGGATTCTTTTGGGCTGTGACTTATGGCTTAAAATTTTGAATTTTGGCTGTTTGCGAGAGTGAAAATAGTCACATGCGATTTTGGCTGGTACAGTTGAACTCAATACATTTTTTACTACAATTTTTCTGTTAACCCCGTTTTGAAAAAATGCACCGTTTAAAAGCTAGTTACTGTAACACGTACAAGCCAAAGCCGACTTTGAGTCTTGCCGAACCCACCCAAATTTTGGGTTGTGGCTTATGACTTTTGAATTTTGACTATTTACGAGAGAGATTATAAAGAGGGAGACAGTCGCATGCGATTTTGGTCGGTATAACTAAGGTCAATATAGTATGTACTACAATCGACTAACAGACACCGTCTTAAAAAATGCATGTTTAAAAGCTAGTTACTGTAACAAAAGACAAAAGCCAAAAAGCATAAGCCCTGCCAATCCCAGCCAAAAGCATGCCCCATTCCATAGGAAAGCTACCTTTCAACATTCAAACATCAGTGATTTGTGGTGCATTTCATCCAAAAAAGAGAGGCGATAGAACTATTTAAGACTATTGCTTTTATCGATAGATTGTTGGAAGTGAACCTCATATTCAAAGAAACACCATTCCTTGAAAAGAGCATGGTCTGGTCACATTCCTTCTAAATTTCTCCGAGTAAAAATCAAGGGGTATAGAACTTTCTGTTCCTAACTGAAAGGATGGTTTGGAGTGGTGCAGAGCCTGTACATATGGGTTGCAGCAATGCCCAGAGCTCAGGTATTTACTAGTGCCTACTGCTGTACTGCATAGTTGCGCCTGTAATTCTTTTGTTTTTGGTTTTCTATCATCCGTGGTAATTCCGTGTATCTGTTATTCCACTGCTAATCTAAAGGCGAACAAGAAAGAGTTGAACTAGCATTTGAAGCAAATTGCTAGCATCACATATTCCATCTCATATGAAAGTTCGACTACAATGGATCAAATCACCACACCAATACAGAACATTTAACAAACTCAAATTTTTGCCTGAACAGGTTCATAGGAAATGGCATCTTAAGGGATCAATTCCTGAATTAGTATACTAAGAAGGGATCGAAAAAATTCTCATGGGCTGAATTGAAGTGCCTCTTCACATGGACGCTCTAATAATCACATGCGCATTTTTATGTGAGAATGATATAATTTGGTACTTGCAAAGTTGCAAGCATCCTAAAGGCTGCTTAAAATGGTTATGCAGCGTGATCTGATGATTTATAGATTTTTTTTTATCATAATAACCATGTTCTGAAGTCAGTTTCTACCGGTGCATGCATATCGATTTACCTGCACATGGCACATCAAAAGGATCACTCGCACGTGCAAGTTGCAGCACTGTCCAGAACTCCATTAGCACCACTGCTTTGGAAGAGAGGCCTGCAAGTCTCCACCTCACCAAGAACTCACAGGGAGAGAGAGAGAGAGAGAGCGAGAGAGAGAGGGCAGGCAACTTGTTCCCTCCTTTTCAGCCAACTTGTGCTGCAACAGTCACGACACCATATCACCATCAACCTCTTACATGCATCTTCCTTCTGTGCCCTTCTTCCTTCACAGTGGTGCTGCTGTTTTGTTCATCACCCATCTCCTCTTATCTGTGTAGCCAGTCAGTGTTTGCAGAAACAACAAAGATGAGCAGCATGGGAGATGGTGGCAGTGTCCCCAAGAGAAGGTACTAGGATATGCATGCATCCTTCTTGCTGCTGTTGCAATCCTCTTGTGATTGTGTTCACTGGCTCACTGCAGCTATCTTGTTACTGTTGTAGGAAGCAGGATGTTCAGAAGGTTGTGGTGTCTGTGAAGGCTCAGGATCACAAGACTGAGCAAAGGCCACCTGCTGACAGATGGTCTTGGAGGAAATATGGGCAGAAGCCAATCAAGGGCTCTCCTCGTCCTAGGTATCAGCTTGCTTTGCACTTGTTCTTCTGCACAACGCATTGCAAGTTTTTGTAACATGTTACAGCGATTTCCATGTGCACTTCACTTAAATAATTTCACGTAAATTAGGATCTCTGGACATTCGATTTGATTTGTTTGCTCTGTTAGTCTGTTAACGTCTTTTTTATGTGGAACATGCTGCATCCAGAGGCTACTACAAGTGCAGCAGTTACAGGGGTTGCTCAGCAAGGAAGCAAGTGGAGAAGTGCAGGAACGATGCATCCCTGCTCATCATCACCTACACCTCATATCACAGCCATGAAGACTATGCCACATATCCAGTCCAAGAACAAACTCATAATTCTGACAAGAGTGATGCAGGTGCTGCCCTCAACAATGACATGCCACTTGCTGAAGCAACAGCTGCTGCTTCCAAGCTATGTGGTGAAGAGGAGACATGTGACTTCTATGATGAGCTTGAGGAGCTCCTCCCAGTGTCTGCATCTCCCCTGCCAAGCTTGGCTTGCATGGTCCAAGAGCAGCTTCTTTGATGCAAGAACATTGTCAAGGAAAAAGCTAATGAGAAATGAATGCCTTTCAGGGATCCAACTCACCAAGCAAACTGTTCTAACTACCTTTTCTTTGGGAGGTTCTAATAACCTAATGCATGTAAATAGTGTACACCCTCTTGACCTGTATAACTTGATAAGATGTACTGTGATTACTGCAAAATTATGTTCATCAGAAAAAAGCAAAATGAGAACATAGAAAGGGCTATTTGCTGTTGCAAAACTTCACACAATCCATGCAAATTAGCATTGAACTAACTAGGTGCTGCGGGATGTCAATGTCGGGAATCTGCAACATCAGGGTACAGGGACAAGCAGAACTCTGCAGCCCTGGGATACACGGCAAGATTGTAACAGGTACAGCACCCTATCGAGCCAGCAAGGCTCCAAGAACTTAACCACCACACGCCTCAACAGATGCTCCTAAACTAAATGCTTCAACCATTCAGTACTCCCAGATACGCTCCAGAATAAAAAGGATGTTACAATATCATTTGGCAAGTGGGTAAAATGTTTCTAATGATCTGTGTTTACATCATCGTCATCATTAGCTCAAGTGAACATGTAATCCTGTTATCCTCCTTGAATATATTTGGCTCGCAGCTGCCTGAGGGCTTCAACCTGATCTGCCGTTGCAGTTTCAACAAGGAATATTTGATCCCAGATCTTCCGCAGTTCTGATCAAAGAAACAGAAGCAGCAACAAGTATAGTCTTATCAAAATTCAAAGAATGTTGTGCAACTATTCAAAACTAAAAAAGTCAAATAATCTTCATGTGTTTTTAACTAAACAATCCTAAAGGAATGCCAGAACATAATATTTTTTCCCTTTCCATAATAAACTATTTCCCTATTCTTTTCAAGGATTATCACTCTTCCAACAATAAGAAACATTTGGGCACGACGGGGGAAAATAAAGAATGGAATGCAGGGGCTGCAACTTCAAACTTACCAGATTTATGCATGGGTGAGAGGAACATGATTATCAAGTCAAAGAGAGGAACTTTTGCCAAATTCTCCAAAATGCTAACCGCTAACACTGCATCATCCCTGAGTATGTAATAAGTATTAATGAACAATGGTAACAGCCAAGATATGCCATAGCTCTATTAGCAAAAGCAACTGCTGTAGGAGACAATCCAATACTTCTTGAGTAGCACTCAATCACTTCAGCAAACCTTTTCTGTTTGAAATACTCATTACCCTACAAATAAAATACAGGAAACAGCAGGCTTAGCTTTACAAGGCTTGTCTCAGCAGCAGCCTAAAATTCTGGCAAAATCACAAGACATTGCAATACTTATTCTGACCTGTTCCTTTACCCATGCGGCATCGGGCATTGGTTCAAATTACACTGTAGCTGAAAAATAGTAGTTTATGGTTGAAATTACACTGTAGATAAAGATGGTTTATTTGGTGTAATTAAATTTAAAAAATTTAAAAATATGTTAACTCATCATAGACAACGCAAAACGAATACGGAAAAAAAAGAACCGACAAAAAAGACAAAAGTTCAAAAACAGACGAAATTTATGAATAGTGAAAATAAGACAGAAGCTCAAACCGAAATCGTAAGTAGCTTGGGTAGTTTGTATAATTGTACCGATCCCCAAGATTTACTGTGGAAGCTCCTGAGGGCCCATATGTTCTTGCCTTAGCTTCCTGCAGAAGAGGTTTTTTTTTCCATTTTCAAACCACACACCTCCAGACACGAAACAAACCATAACATTTCCATATTGGAAGTAAACAGTCCGAAAATAAACTCGAACTAGGTCTTCAAGATAAGTTAATTTCACCAATAAAATTCCAAAATTTCACCTGCATCCGTTCAGTACCTAGCTTTCCAAATTTCGAGATAAGTTAATGTTCGGTAAACATTCGCAAAAAATTCTAGATTTCGAGACACTGTAAAGCTACAGACTACAGAGACAGCACAGGTTTCATCACACTACTGCCTTAGGGGGGAGGGGGGTGAGCCCAAGGGAGCTCTCACCATATTCCAGCCGCTTCTTACTCCCAGATCGCCGGACTGACCTAGCGGATCATCCAAGGAGCCCCTGAACCGAAAGAACCCAAATACCTGAGACAGACAAGAAGACGAAAATGTCCAAGAAAACACCCAAGAACACACTGGACGAACGCGGAGATGAGAAGAAACGATCGGAGATGAAATACCCGGACAGGTCGTCGTCCTCGAGCTGGAGCTCGCGCCGGCGCCGCTGCACGGCGAGACGATCCGCGAAGCAAACGGGAGGAGCAGGAGGGCTCGGGAGCGGCGGAGGGGAGCCGTCGAGGGGACTGGAAGAAGAGAAAACGAAAGGCATTGGTTGTGGGCCAGGCCTAAGATTGGGCCCATATTGGCCCATACGAAACAGCTACGACCGTTTCATGGACCGGCCCAGATTTTCTTTTCATCATCGAGTAATTTTCGTTACAGGTAAATGTCATGCCAGGTGTGCATTCGGTTAATTGGGTTTATTCGGTGCAATATTATGTTCGGTTTTAGAGATGTGAGTGCCGAAAAAATTTCAAATTCCGAACCTAATAATCCGAACTGTTTCGATTCGGTGTTTTGGTTATTGCCATATTAGCAATACCAACACAAGGATGCATATAGCACAGCCAATACAAAATCGGAATTTGAATACAACCAAAATTAGAAAAACAATACTAGCTTACCAAAGACATGTTCGGTCAGCACGGTTCGGTTTGATTTATTCGGTTCGGCTCAAATGCGGCCGCCCCTCCTCGTGCCACTACGAACTTGTGTGTGAAAGCCGAGAGGTGCATTCACGAGCGAGGGGCTGGCAGGCTCGTGTTGGTGGGTGACTGCTACTGGGATCCAAAATTAATGGGTAAGTTTTTTTTCCCTTGATGGTTTATGGTTTAAATGTTTAAATTTTAGCTGTTTGTGAAAGGTAGTATGCAGAGAAAAATAGTTGTATACGATTTTGATCAGTACAGCTGAACTCAGTATACTCTTTACTAAAATTTTTCTATTAATTCTGTCTTAAAATATACACTATTTAAAAGATAGTTACTGTAAATAATATAAATATAAGTAAATTTTAAATCCAGAAGAAACCGACCATATGTAACGTATCGACCGTCCGATATATCCTTGCATGTATTTATGGGGCATGCTTGACTTTGAGCATTTATGGAGCTCAATGTTGCCGTTTGCAACCATCTTAATTTCCCTTCCTTGTCACCCATGCACATACGTACGTTGCTTTGCTGCTGGGCCTGATTATGCCGGCAATCTGATAATTTTTAGCTAAAAATAGATAGTAGTGATCGAAAAAATAAGTTTTAGAAGGAAGAACGCACGGTGAAGAAAGTGAGAAGGAAATACGTATATGAGACAGGAGTGAGAGAAGTAGAGTATGTGATACGTGCATAACTCTCTACCTTATCCTAGAACGTTATGGGAGAGAGATGAGTAGAAAAGCCGCTTTAGAAAGTTAGGTATTTATATTGCCTTCTAGCTTCTCTAAATAGAAGCCAACAGTGGTAGATCTAAAACAAAATTTTAAGAGGGCCCAGTGGGACATGACTAACAAAAGATAAATAAGCTAAATATAAATTAAATTATCTTTTGCAATATAAAATCATACAATAATTAGAACAACGACATAGTAAAAATATAAAATACGTCAAATATTGTACCTTGGTAATGGGTAATGTGTCTCCCAAAGCCCGTAAATATATATAAGCAGCTATCTGTACACCAAAATTAGCAAAACTTAATGATGAAATCAGGAATTACGATTGTGAATAGTTATAAAGATTGTAAAAAAAAAGATAAAACATACTATTAGCTAGAATTGAGTAGTAGTACAAGTATGAGGCAATAGCATTCTATGAGATTTCATACTTTGAAAGCATTTTCTGATTCTATCATCATCAAGACTTTTAAAAATCTCTCGCTCAATGTAGCGTATCATCATGTCACTGAATCACTCACCTACTAATTTATTGCGCAAATCTATCTTGATAATATTTATTGCTGAAAAGACTTTCAACTAATGTTGTTACTACTGGAAGGGTCAGTATTAGCTCAATGAGGCGATAAATCAATAAGAATGTTCTATTTTTCCCTATTTCAACCATCTTTTGAGCTAGCTTTGCAATATCACCACATGTATGGAATTCTACACTTCTCCTGACATTGAGAATAAATGTTTGAAGCTGATTTCTAGATAACAAATGGTCGGCTATGTTGAAGTCATCAGCATAGATATTAGCAAGTTGAACAAGGTTATTTATATCAAACTTGGAAAAAGAGTCTTTTAGATCAAGATAAGACATACATATCATTAAATCTGAAGAAATTTCATTAAACCAATAGTTCATCTCTAATGTAATGGTATCAATAGCAATAATGAAAATCTCAACATGGTAATAGTGAAGGTAAGTCAACATATGCTTCCTACGTGCAGACATACCTCTAACTAGAATGAGTTCTTCCATATTTGGCACATGAATCTCATTTGCTCCACAAATACTTTTCACTTGCTAAAATAATGGCTCCCACCCATTGTTCCCCATATCCTACAGTGTATTTTCATATCTATAAGCAAATCCATAATTTTAACAATATCTTGATCCTTCCTTGGTGACTCTGCACGTCTTGGGTTCTGGCGAGGAAAGGCAATACACACGAGAGAGCTACGAATGAAGGAGGAAGGGGGATCTGGGGGAGGCGCTCATCGGCGGGCTTCGAAGACCAACAATGGCGATGACGGCAGAGGCTTCAACTCCTAAAGCTCACCATCATGGGGGCGCCATCTGCCTGCTATTCTAGAGATTGACTCACTCTCCTAGTCCCGCTTCCACTGCTAGTTCTCCTCTCATGGCTCCCAGACCGCTTCTACTCCGGTGTCCTCTGGCACGATGAGAGCCTTGACACAACATCCCCTACCTCTCCCAATCGGAATCATCATGCACGCCTCTGCCCCTCCTCTCCCGGTCGAAGTTGTAGTAGATTGACGCCGATGTCAGAGATCTTGTGGCACTACTTGATGCCCAGCTTTTCTAGCTTGGGGTAGCCGACGGCTACCTTGGCGAGTCCCATGTCCATAACACCAAGGCACTTGTATAGCCTCAGCTCCCTTAGTTTGGCTGTTATGGCCAGCGCAGCAGCCTCGCGGCCCCCTACGCTGATGCAGTGCAATGGATCGACCGCCTCCAGCCTAGGGTAGATGACCACTAGGGCGTCCAACCCAAGGCACCCACCTCGATGGCCCATGCTATGTAGTCCCACTAGATGCCGCTAAGGTCCACAACGGCCACCACGGCAGCAAGGAATGCGTCGTCGAGCGATGCACATATGCCCAATCTACCCCGGTTTTGAGCAACACTGGATGCCTTGTCCTCCTCCTTCCCCCGTTTCTTCCTACTCTCTCCATGTTTCTCTCTTCCCATCCATGGCCGCAGGGCATCCCCTGTTCTTCCTACTCTCTCTCTCCCCCTATCCATGACATTGCTGCCACCCAAAGCTCTCTCTCATCTCCATGGATCTTACACTGTCACCTCCACAGCTGTGGTGGTTTGGGAGTTGACACTGCGAGACGTGCCAATGGCTAGTAGTGGCGGCAACAGTTCTTTAGTGATGGCAGTGGCGGTTCTACAGAGATTAGGAGGAGAGGGTGAGCACATCAAAACGTGGTATATGGCAAGGGGATTCTCTTGTGCGAAGCTATTGAATCATGGAACACCGGTGGGGGCGAAAAGCGCTAGGGATGATGACCGGAGGCGGAGGAGAAAAAAAGGTCAATTCGGTGAGCTGCAAGCACAGAAATGAAATTAACTTGGTGGGTAGGTTGAGAAATTCGTGGAACACAATATGACACAAAAGGATTTGAAAAAACATTATTGGTGCGACGGGAACACAGCGGTGGGTCTTGACCAGAGTGTGAGCGGCGGCGGCTACGAAGATCGAGCTCTCTTGGGTAGTTTATGTGGGAGAGGAGGCAAGAATGAGGAGACAAATTTAGAAGAGGAGGCGAGCATGAGGAAGAGCCAAAGTTAAAGGATCAAGAAGCTTGCCATTGTTGCATGTAGAGTAGGTTGTATGTTTTGCCACGTCAATGTGCTATGCTCGTGGAAGAAGCTGCCAAGAAGGAGAGAGAGGAAGTGACGGGAAGAAGAAACACGCTAGACAATGATATGTGGGTCCAATGTGTATTTTTATTTTTTTGTTGATTTGTAAAGAAATGAAGATTAGTGGCATCCATGTGCCATTCAGGTTAGCAAAAATTGAACATGTAGGTGCCACATCAGTTAAAACCATGTTGATTTATGACGAGGAGGTGTTTTTTTGCATGGTTTTAGAAGTTAAAGGTTGTAAAATATCTAATTTTACAGTTCAAGATTGAAACTTAGACCAATGGGGTAAAATAGACATATTCTTATGTAAAATAATTCCTATATGAATTTTACAAAGTTCCAAACGGGCCTTGTGTTACCCTTGATTGCCTGACATGTGCACTAAACATTGGTGCCCTGGTCTCGCAAGTCCAAAACATTCTCGCAAGTCCAAAGCGTTTACAGAGACCACAGATCTGCCTCTCTTACCAACCAAACGCACCGAGACATATTTCGCTCGAGTCAACAATTCATTTCTAGACTAGTTGAATTCAATGCAGTCAACGCAATAAATTAAACGTTACCTCCCTGTTTCTTCTTTTTTTTCTAACAGGAATTGTTGGGAAAATAGTTAAATCAAACCATTCTATGTGTAACTCCAGGAAGAAACGAGTGGTATTGCTTTTTGGCGAGTTCGTGTGTACGTCCGCCTCTGTTTAACTAGGCTGGCCATCACGAGAAAGTTCCAGCCATCCACCAAAATATAGATGGGCCGTGCAAACCACCTCAGCTGTACGTGCCACGCGTAGAACCAGGCGGCCGGCGACTTCAGACGTGACCGGAATTCACCGGCCGGCGAACCACCGTCCTCGCGCGTCATCCGATCTCACCGCGCATCCGGCCCCGTGATAATTTGGACGGCACAGCAATCAATGCAAATCTATCTTCACAAGCAACTGCTTATAGATATAGATTTGCATGGTTTTTAAAGCACGGTAAATAATAGGTAGTTGCTGCTTATCTTTTTATGTATTTTAAAAGAGAAAAGTATAGGAACACTTTTTACTATTGTATGCGTAATCAAAATGATGAAACACCGGCAAGGCGATTAATCTTCTGTTAGCACCTCTCAATTCATAATGAGTATTGCTATACAACATTCGACTGTTTTTGAGAACAAAAACAGGCAGATTGGTCTGGGACGTTAGATCTCCATCCAACGGATCCATCCATACAAGCCCCCCTCAAAAAAAAAAAAAATGACCCCCTCCAAAAAAAATGATTTAGGGCGTTGGATCTCCATCTAACGGCTCTCAAAATCTGACTGTTTTTAAATGTTGTATAGACACTCCCATTCATAATCTACAGAATAATATTGGATTATTTTGCAGCATTTGGCAGTGAATGTGAATGGACCACTAGTCCATTCTGCCACCTCAGCATAAAGAACCTAGCAGCTGGCTACTTCCAGCAGTCGAGACTTGAACAAGACGAGCAAGTACAGACGCGGCCACAGCCACCAAACGCGCGGCCGCTGCACGAGCACGCCGCGATGCAAAGACCGAGAAGAGACCACCGCTTCTTGCTCCCGGAGCCCGTCCTCTGCCTCCTCCTCGCCGGAGCCGCCGTCGCGGTTTCTGCCGACGCCGCCACGCCGGTGATCCTGAAAACGGTGTGCGGGCCCACGCCGGCGGACAACCCGGAGGCCTTCGACGTGAGCTTCGTCAACACGCTGGAGCTCATCTACCAGAACGTCACGCGCTCCGGCTTCGGCGCCGCCGCCTCCGGCAGCGGCGGCAACACCGTGTTCGGGCTCGGGCAGTGCCTCGCCTACCTCTCCCCGACCGACTGCCAGCTCTGCTACGCGCAGAGCCGCGTCAAGCTGCCCCACTGCCTCCCGGCCACCGCCGGCCGCATCTACCTCGACGGCTGCTTCCTCCGCTTCGGCCCGGACAACTTCACCGCCGTCGCCTCCGACGCCAACGACACCTCGGTGTGCTCCAACGCCACCGTAGCCGCGTCCGCCGCCCCGGCGTTCGCGGCCGCGGCCGCTGCATTGGTACGAAACGTCACGGCGGCCGCGCCGGGCGCGAGGGACTACTACAGCGCGTCGGCGTCGTCCGGGGCCGCGCGGGTGTACGCCGCGGCGCAGTGCTGGAGGTCGCTGAACGCCAGCGCATGCGCGGCGTGCGTGGCGAGCGCGCGCGATCGGTTGGTCCGGCGGTGCCTGCCGGGCGCCGCCGAGGGGTACGGGCTGAACGCCGGCTGCGTCGTCAGGTACTCGACGCAGCCGTTCTACTTGCCGGCAAACGCCGGCGGCAGCGGCCGGTCGTCCAGTGAGTACCTTCCATTGTAATTTATTTTCGATAGTTTTACTTCTGCTGGAATTTTTGGTCTGATTTGTGGTTCTTGGTCCAAGTTTCACGGGGAGGTGCGTGCCGTGTCTGAATTTTAGTGATAGCAACACCGTATTATGGATGCCAGCTTCATGTAAATAGAAAGGTTACAGAGGATGAAACTGCAAAAACACCTTAGTTTTGACTTTTTATAGACTGTCTTGCGAGGGAGAAAAAAGCTCCAAAATACTCTTGTTATGTAGTAATTCCTTCTGTGCAAAACACTATTGTAAATAAATTCTCACGAACTTGACTTTTTTTTTCCTGAATTTTTCATGGCAGCCCGGCACATAAGTATTATTGTGATCGCTTCAGTCTTCTCCGCAGTGGCAGTCATCGGCATAGCATTCGTCTGGTCAAAAATGAGGCCTAGAAGAAACGACCTCCATGACGGTATGTAAATTCCAACACGGTGAAGGCAACCTGATGCTACACATATCTAATCATGGTCTTTAACACTGTGTCCTGCTGGGCTGGACAGACATGGACGGCTCAGGTGAGGTCATCCGCGCCATCGCTGCTTCGCAGCTTAGTTTTAAGTACGAAGAACTGCGCAAGGCGACCGACGACTTCAATCAGATCAACAAGCTTGGCCAGGGTGGCTACGGATCGGTTTACAAGGTACGTTTGTCATCTTGAAATGATCATAATCAGATCGCATAAGCAGCTTCTGAACATTGGCCATAGCAGTATTGTGATTGCCATCAGCTTTGCTTCTGACATGATGCTAGGGTGTGTTACCTGACGGCCGGGAGATCGCCGTGAAGCGTCTGTTCTTCAACACGCGGCAGTGGGCCGACCAGTTCTTCAACGAGGTGCGCCTCGTCAGCCAGGTGCAGCACAAGAACCTCGTCAAGCTCTTCGGCTGCAGCGTCGAGGGACCTGAGAGCCTCCTTGTCTATGAGTACCTCTGCAACACCAGCCTGGATCACTACCTGTTTGGTACTACAAAAGAAAAACAATTAATTCCTGCATCCTGACTTTTCATACTCGATAATGTAAATGCATTCTGATATGACATACGTGATGACAAAATGCAGACGCTTTCAAGAAGAATGCACTGGATTGGGAACGGCGGTTCGAGATCATCCTCGGGACAGCGGAAGGTTTATCCTACCTGCACAGCGCTTCTGAAATCAGGATCATTCATAGGGACATAAAGGCCAGTAACGTACTGTTGGATGAGAGGTTCAGGCCTAAGATTGCCGATTTTGGTTTGGCGAGGAACTTCATGGAAGATCAGAGCCACCTCAGCACCGGCCTCGCGGGGACTTTGTAAGTTATATTGTCTGAAACATCGGGAAAAAATGTGTTTAATGTGGTGGAGGAAGAATTTTTTGCGACAAATTGTGCAATATGTCTGAAGAAATAATACTGGCTGTGCCTACTTTTGTGTAGTGGATATATGGCTCCCGAATACATCGTCCACGGGCAGCTGACAGAGAAGGCTGACATTTACAGCTACGGCGTGCTAGTCCTTGAGATCATCACTGGCCGGAAGAACCACAACTCAGTGGCCTCATCGGCAGAAGGCCTTTCCCTCATGTCACTGGTACATGTTTTTTCTCACATTTTATCCTATTGTCAGGTACTATCCACTGTAGCATTTCATTTCAGAAAACCTGATGAAGCTAGCACTGCTGCCATCTTCAGATATGGAAACACCACAACGCGGGTACCCTGATGGAACTGTTGGATCCAAACCTCCGCGAACAATGCTCGGACGAGGAAGCTCTCAAGGTGTTCCACATTGGGCTACTGTGCGCACAGGCGTCGCCTAACCTTAGGCCGCCGATGTGGAAGGCGGTCGAGATGCTGAGCAGTAGGGACAAGGAGCTGCCCCGGCCTACCCAGCCTCCGTTCATCGACGTGAAGGGATCGAACGCGAAGCGCGACAGCTCGGGGTCATCGTCTCTGCTGTCGAACTCAGACAAGGCGCCGTTGTCGCTGAACCAGTTGTCGGTGAGCGGGGTGCACGCCAGGTAACAAGGGGTGAAGGGTCATCGATCTTAGCGTTCTTGTTTACGTTAGGGTGCGCTTCATTTTTTGGTCATGGTTCTTTCATCTGACCACGATGTTGAAGTACCATGTGCAAGCCTTGAAAAAGAGTCCTACCTGTAAGTAATCATCCAGAGAAGCGAGAAATGTCAATTTTGCGAAACATTCAGAGAAGAGCAGTCTTGAATTCTTCCACCATTGTCTCAGCGAATTTCCTTAGCGAATTTCCTTATGTGAGAATCATCACGTAAGCATGGCAGAAACTGAAAACAGTCCCAAATAAACCTATTATTCAGATGTGAAGTCTAAACGCACTAATAAAAGCACCCACAAAATCCTCCTTTTTTTGCACCTTTGCACATGTACCCTTCGCAGGGATAGAGATTTAACGCCTAACAACCAAAAAAAGAGAGAGGTAAAAGTCAGGCAATTCATACAAAACCTGCAAACTGGGGGCACACTTGCCATCATCACACAAACGAACAAGTAAAAGTCAGACAATTCGTACAATTTTGATCGAGATAGACGGCAGCTTGCTTCTGGATAACTTGAGGCAGAAGCAGCCGCCTCATTCAATCACGCCACCGAGATCAACTTACCTTTTCAAGAGTCAAACACACGGATAAGATAACAGAGAACGATTTGTGCACACGAAAGCTCAAGAAATCAAGCCCACAGATCAGCTGAGAAAAACTTGCAGCTCAGAAAAATTTAAGAATGGCTGCTAGAGGCAGGGGCGGATCCAGCGGTGGGGTGGGGGGCTCGAGCCCCCCTACCGCTACCGAACCCTTGGAGCCCCCCATAAATTTTTAGCTATGGATGTATGGTGTAGGAGGGGCATAGTGGAGTTATGTCGTTGTATCGCTTTTGTTCAGCCCCTCCTAAAATTTTTCCTGGATCCGCCACTGGCTAGAGGTAAGGAACAATATTGAGCAAGCACCTTCAGCCGTCCAAGATGGAGACGGTTGAACAACCAACACATTCGATCGTCAGTGTGTTGGTTGACGCTAAAGAATGCAAATGATACTAACATATGTATGTCGTTTTGGCCTTTCCAGAGTTTCTAATGCAAGACTTTGACTAATTTTTTGCATCATAATACACTGATTTAGGGCTTTGGCCCTGTTCAAAAGTATCGTGGTTTTTATCTTTTCGCTATGATTTTTGGCTGATTGCGAGAGAGATTGAGAGAGTAAGATATACTCGTGTTAAGAAGTCACTCTTTTCAAAATAGCTTCTACAATAACTCCTATAAATAGCTTATAAAAACTCCTTGATCTTTTCAACACTTCCGGCATCTAGGCATTAGCCTCGCGCCCAAATGCCAATACAGGTGATGTCGTCGTCGACCTGCTGCGAGCTTTGGGAAGTACAAGCATGAAGCAAGCAGGGCTTTGTTTTAGGCCTCGTCAATTTTCGACATAACAGATGAAGAGCTACATGTAAATTATGTATTTTTTTTTCTGTTGTATTCTAAAGTGCTCGGAATAGATCGTTACCAGAGCAAACCGGAATGGAATCGTCTCCCGCTTGTTTCGGCTTCAGTTTCTGGCTTTTAGTTTCTAATTCACTATTCCTTAATTTTGTCTTTTTCTAGTTTTTTGATTTTTTTTGGGCTTTTCTTTTTTCCATATTTCTTTGTATTGTCTATGATGGGCTAATCTGTTTTTTTCTTTCTATTTTTAATTTTTTAAAAATTAATTACGCCAAAAATGCTACCAGCAGCTACAGTGCAAAATACGCCAGCTACAGTGAAAAAAGGCATAAACCACAAAAAAAAGCCAAGCTGAGCGCACTGGTCACAGCGAGGAGCCTACAGTAAAGTTCTTTGAGACATCATGTAGCGTAGTTAAATACTAAATATGCTCCGTGCGAAAGTAAAACATATAATCTCTATATTGTTTTCTTTGTTGTGAGATGATGCACGCCCGACTATCCAACTATATAGGGTGTGTTTGGTTACTGCACCACCCTGTCTCATACCTCCCATTCAGGTTGGGTTGAGCTTGGTTTTTTGGATACAAGTAGAGTTGTTTGGTTACTTGTATGAGCTAGGTCCACATGGGCTGGAAAGGTGTTTAGTTGATTGCACTAGGGGTTGTATAGGAGGGTAAGCATGTTCATATTGATTTTTGTCTTTGACTTAGAAATTGTACCAGCTTGTAAGAGAGACTTGCGTGTGATTTTAACCAATATAAATAAAGTCACTACAGTATGTGTTACAATCGACTACAGCGACAAAAGCCATAAGAAAAAAAAGCCAAATTGAGCAGGACTACAGATTTTAACAGATGAAGGTAAGTTTTTTTTTGTCACAGATAATTCATAGTCGACATCATTTAAGCAATCAGAAAAGAAGTATAGGTAAAGATCACACTACACTGCTGTATGTTACAAAGAAAGAAAATGAGAGCTCATACAACAAAAAGATCCAATTTACTGAAGGAAAGAAAATGGTTCTCAAGTTGATATGAACTAGAACAAAATTGGAGAACACACAACTAAATATAGAAGATGCCCTGATCTCAAATCTTTGACATGAATCTATATTTCAATAACTAGGCTAATATAGAATAGAATTACTGGACTAATGTATGTGTATATGGAGGACTTGAGCTAAAGGGGTGGGGCTTGAAAGGAGACTGAACCAGTGCGGATCGAGAAGTGGAGACAATGGGAGCTCGTGGCGGCAGCGCATTTGGAGAAGAAGTTGCATAGAACGACCAGATCTAGTTTGCTCCAATAGCAACATCACGAAATCATCCAGCAGTGGGGATAAACCACGGCCAAATCCCCAAGTAAATCCAGAGGAAAAATAGCTAGAATCACACCATGGATCTAGAAGAAATACAAATGTAACAAGCAAGAGGATGAGGGATAGAGGCGTCGTACTGTGCAACGCCACGGATCCTTGGACTTACCTCGTGGGCTCGGACGTGAGGAAGGTAGTGGGGGTGCAGCCAATAGAGGTGGAGAGAGCAGTGGAGGGTGAGGAGAGGAAACCCTAGCTCGGCTGAGGATTTCGCTAATGTGATCACACACGGGTGGGAGAGGTGGGTGACCCTAGCGCAATCCGGAGTATAGCTGACCAAATGGGTCGAGCTAACCATACTGATATGAAGTATGGTACTATTAATCTGGTCTAGACATATGACATAGCTCATGACTAAATAGGTCGTGATGACTTGACCCGACCAACTATGCCATACCATGCTTGGGTCAGCACCTCGGCAATTTTGACTTGCCAAAGAGAAAATCTTGTGTCGTGCGAATAGGGGGCTTCATGGTGATTATGAGAAAGATTAGTGCGAATAGGGGCCGTAATCACAATTTTGACTTGTGATTATGCGCCTCTCACCTCGTCATGGGGTGAGAGACAGCGGCTGCGACTCAGCATGGAGCGGAGAAGCGGCAAGCAGTTGCTTCATGGTGGACCAGCATGCGAGGAGGGCGACGGCTCGGCGAACATGGCTAGGAGGAAGCGTAGGAGGGGTGATAGCAGTGGAGCTATATTTCCCTTTTTTTTAGGGACCGTGAACGCCGATCGGACTAGTCCGAACCACTCTGGCTGATTGGACGGTCGGAAACCTCTTTGGCCGATCAGACGGTCCGAAGCTCTCTGGCCGATTGGACTGGTTCGAAACCACTCTGGCCAATCGGACGGTCCGAAAATCTTCACAACATTTTCTTTACAAAAATAATTCCAGAAAATGCTCTTTTTCTTCTTTTTTTCCTTTAGATTCAAACTTACAGAAGTCCGTATTTCTTCATTCTAACTTTGTTTGGACCCATTCAAATTTCTAAATTTTATAAAAAATCCTAAACTACCCATTTCTAGACTTTTTTATTTTTAGAGTTTATTTAAATTTATTTGAATTTTATTGAGCTCTTGGCTACTCCTTGCTGAATAGCTTAGTGTGGCTCACGAGCCGACTCGAGCTAGAAAACGAGCCAAGTCAAGCTGGGTTTTTAGCTCATTTTTTGAATGAGCCGAGCCAAGGTGAGTCACAGCTCAGAGTCAGCTTGGCCGAGCCTAGCTCGAGCCAGATCGGCTTGGCTCGTTTCTAGCCTTAGAGCCTCCCTTGCTTCATCTCACCAACGTCATCGCCACTTCCTCGCCACCCTGTGCCACCATGCCCTTCTACTCCTGAACTGGGTAGGTGAGGCGAGAAGGGGGACCAAGGAAGACGGTGAGGTTGCTGGGTTGCGGAAATCGAAGGTGGAGAGGAAGGTGAAGGAGGAGGGGAAGAAGGGAAGTAGTGGGGGGCAGGAGGGGCATCGAGGAGCTTCTTGGGCCCTAGTGGTATGGTAGAGGTAGAGGAGGCATTGACAACGACATGGCCGTTCACGACCCATCAGGCTAAATATGCTCGGGTCGACACGGCACGGCCTGTAACCTCCTTGGGCCATGCCTGGGTCCACGGCTGAGCCCATAGGATAGCACGACATGGCTCGTTTAGTTAACTGGGCCAATCGGGCCATGCCTACATCAGCTCGTGTTGGGTTGTGCCGGGCAGTCCATTTATCTAGGTCTGATTCGAAGCCAACACTGCACCCATACATTCATACCATCTATGTGCACACACGCGTGTCCTATTATGTATGACTTTCTCTCTCGACTTTTCACTATACACCTGTACCCTAATTTCCCCACCAAATAAAGATAGAGGATATAATTCCCATTTTTACTATAATATACATGTATGATTAAATTAATGAATTTCTATTCATGTTGTGTTCTCGCTTCAATTCCCACGTAAGAGGGGTTAAACAAAGCAATCTCTTGATCGATCTCTCAGGCCACGTTCGTATTAGCTTCTGAAAGCCACTTTTCTACAATAAATGGTTTTTTTTACAATACGTAGTTTTCAAATGAAATGTTTTTTAAGGCGAGGTCTACTAATCGATTGTAGTACATAATACATCGACTTCATCTATATCAGTCAAAATTGTATACAAGTATCTCTTTTTCTGTAAGTTGTTACTATTTATAAGCCAAAGACAAAAATCAATATGAACAACGTTAGTTACAGCAGATAGGATCAAATTAATTTAAATCAACTCGTTTTGCGCTACTCATTTTTACTAGCGAAGTTGAATTCGCAGGATCTAATAGAGATGTCCCGACGAGGAAAGTTCCTGTTTAGCAACGACGAGGCATGTGCTGAGGCGAGAAACGACAAAAGTAGCCAAAAGGAAACAATGACGTGATATCTTGTCTGCGTTAGCGGCAGGAGTAGAGACAACACTAGAGCGGACGGTAAGGGCATTCACAATGTTTAGAGGCTGTATAGCCTTTAAGTTAGGACCTGTAAATAGTCTCTAAATTTAGTATAATTTTATATAATGTACAAAAACTACTACTGCCTCTAAGACTAGGCCCACAACTATAATAAATAATTCCTTTTCCCATTGGTCTCTCTCATGGCAGATGGGCCATGCAAAATTTTTTGCTTTGAGGCACCTCCAGGGCTGGAGGCGATGCCACATATTTTTGCTTGGAGGCAGCCTCCCACAGTGTATATCGTCGCCTACAAGCTTCTTCTCTCTTCTTAGAGGTAGTTTTTTCAAACACTGTGGATGCTCTAACGTTATATGGCAAGGTCAAAAGAAAAGGCAAGCTGCCTCCCGCCCAGGTTAAGAGCAAGAAGACCAGGAGACAGAAGAGAAAACCAAAACTGTAGTGACATTCGACTGTGAGTAGAAAGCAAGCAATTAGCCAGAAATAAATATAGAAAATTGGTTCCATACTCTATTCCATACTCCTGAGAGTACCATTTCTACACACATACACACACACACACACTAGTAGAGTATCCGTGTGTTGCAACAAAGTACTTAAAGAGGATGATACATATTATCAAACGTGGTAAAAATCAGACCAATCAATTTTATCTTACATAGCCGAGTGGCCGTGCATTGCAACAAAAAATCAACCATGAAGGAGAATTATCACATAATACTCAATTATGAGCATTGTGATGAAAGAATTCTGTGCAATTTTTACATAAACAATAGAAATCACAAAGAAGCTATTAGCAATATATAAGTGACTATGCGTAATCAAGTAACACGTTGAAATCTTTGACCAAAAATTCAAATATATGGGAACACACATCCTATTGTGCAAGAAAATTTAACAGTCTCTTTCTCAATTTGCAAACAAAATAAAAAATGTATGCATTCTACCCTCATACTCCAATTTTCCAGCAAGCCATAAAAAGATCACATGTAAGTAATATCAGAATAAAACACCAATTCAGGGGCTAAACAGAGTGATCACATGTAAGGAATGTACTTTGACACAAATATAAATTACTAAAAGTAAATATTCTGATGTACGTCAGAGTGTAATGTGACAAATGCCTTAGGATGTGAAAGCTCAATATAGGTTGTGATCAAAATGGCTGAAAAGCCCGTGGCTTATGGCTGAAAACACTGTAGCTGGCTGAAAAAAGCACTGTAGCTGACAGAGGCTTATTTACCATAATTAAATTTAAAAAAATTTAAAAATAAAAAAAACATATTAGCCCATCACGTATAATGTAAACAAATACGAGGAAAAAAAGAACCGGTAAAAAAACTCAAAAAAAAGCCAAAAGTTCAGAAAAAGACGAAATTTATGAATAGTGCAAAAATAAGCTGAAGCCAAAAGCTCAAGCTATATTGATCACACCCATAAGATGTTGTGCCCTATACAAGAATCTAGTGGTAAGGAATAACCTAGCCTCTAATTCTCTCGTATGGTCTCTGCTTTGTATGGGTTGATTTGTAGCTTAGGTTCTCCATGACCACACCTCATGGCTTTACATAGTACCACCTTTATCAAAGGGAAGTAGGGATCCTAATCCATTAGGACTAGGAGTAGGAGTCTAATCTTATTATGATTCACCTAGGAATCCATGAAGCACACATCTCTGAGTCCTAATAGGAAGGATATGAGTATCCTAAACCATTAGGACTAGGAGTAGGAGTTCTAATCCTATTATGATTCACTTAGGAATCCATGAAGCACACATCTCTGAGCCCTAATAGGAAGGTTATGAGTGACCATGCCTCAATAGTCCTGTTGTAATTCCAAGTAATAAACAAAACATTGCACAACTCTGACCTAAAGTGAGCCTGGGAAAATTTTAACTAGTTTCCAGTTGTAAAAGTAATCGACATAGAAGGAATTTTGCTGGATTATCATCATGGTGTTCTTGTGTTTATCTTAAAATTTTCGGATAAAAATATATTGCATATTTTCCAGAATGAAATTGTTATTTGTCAGCATCTACCATTCGTTGGAACACAAAATTTCACAAGATGTACTTGTTGCTTGAGAGAGAATGATCTGGTGAGTCACATGCTTGTCAAGAGTTAGAAACTGAAACTACAAAAGAAAGGAAAAAAGAAAGAAAGAATGCCATTTACTCTATTCTCTCTCTTTCCTCTTACTTTTGGTCCACTTCTATTTCTGCCGGTATCGAAATGCTATGATATGTGGTCACACAAAGATTAGTGTGATTATGTGAAAAATGATTTTGGTACCCATGATTTTACCTTTGCCATTACATTAACAGATCATCATTTTTAAATGATGAGCTCCAAACTTTTCAAAGCAGTGTCACTTGTCTCAAAGCTTTTGCTTCTTAAGGAAAAAAATGCTTCTTTTGTTATATCATGGTTTATCCCAGCTAATCATTTTACTCTCTGATTGACCATCAGTTATTAAAATTCTAGTCTTTTAGGACAAACATGCAAAAGCGATTAATACACATGGCTATAAAGTTGCAAAGTCCTAGCCCACGCTATGAAATTATTTGACTTCATATATCCAAAAGTACAATCTTTTTAGAATGTTTTCTTCGTTTCTGTAGACCATGCTCTAACGTATTTCCATACTTCATGAAGGGTTGTTGTGGCGGTCTGCATTTCAGTGATGTGCTCACCCTGAATCTCGAAACAATGGTTTGGACTTTGGAGCTCCCTTGTCACCACGGGCCAGAAGCCAGGAACCCGGGACAACCACAACACAGCACTGATAGGCTGCAAGATAGTAGTGTTTGGGGGCACCAATGGCTCCAGGAAGGTGAATGACCTCCATGTGTTGGACCTAAGAATCAAAGAATGGAGCAAGTCGCATTGCAAGGGGACTGTGGTGATCGATATCATGGTGAAGTCGATGTGCTTGATACGGAAAACATGACTTGGTCAAGGTACGGGACAACTGTGTCTGGATTACATACAGTAATTTTTTAATCTCTACTACTTAAAAGAAGAAGTTGGTGATAGTTCATCTGCCATCCCACCACCACATAGTACATTCGCAAACGAAATTGCGCCACCAAGTGGGCCACCATGCAACTAACCCTCGCACCTCTCCACGCCGAACATGGCCAGAATAGAGCTTTTGTTTTGTCAGTCTTGTAGGCTTGTTTTTTTTGCCTTAGTGGGCAATGAATGATCTGATATAGATCAGCTAGGTACAGTGGTTTTTCAGGGTCTGTCAGTGCTTTCACTTGTGATATGAATATGAATGCTGGCAGTGTTGATGGCTTGATGCTTTCAGTTTAGTTTTGCATGTCTAACAAACTGTTGCTCCACTCTTTAGGGAATCTGGATGAAAGAAACGACACCATGTTATCTTCTTTCTTTCTTTCTTTTTGGATTCAGAGATAAGTTTAGAGGGAATTTGTGCAGAGGCTTATCCGGAACTGTTGACGTGTGGGCCCCACTGTCTATCCACCACGCAGCACAGCTTACTGGCGACCGATTGCCGTTGCTAAGCTCGCCTGCGCTGCGCTCGCCTATACCCATGGCGACCCCGACTCCGAGCCGCCTCCACCGCCACCTCCTCCCCGTCCTTCCATCCTGCCCCCCTCTCGCCTCCTGCTATTCTCAGGGACTACTCGGCCGCCCGCCTAGCTCCCGGCTCCACTGCTCCTCGCCGCCGGTAACTAGTCGTTCTTTTCTTGGTTAATTCAGTCAGTCCCTGGGGTACTAGTGTTTCTTATTTTGTGTTCCTGTGCAGCTGGATGCGGCGCCGCCGCCAGGGAAAGGCGGCCAGTACCGGCCCTCCTTCGCCGACGACCTCCTCCTCGTCTACTTCCGGGCCAAGATGGTGGAGGTGAGCTCCATCACTCGACCCATCCCCTTCTCCAGTTAGCAGCTAGCTAGCTATCTCCATCGCGCAAGTGATTATTCCGTTGACAGCGCTTAATAATATGGTTAATTGCTAGCTCTCGGCAGGATCTTCAGTGGGATTCACAGTGCCTTACTTAAGATGCTTACTAGGCTAGGCGCAATTATAGCTATAAATAATGCTTGTTTTCAATGGGATTGACAGTGTCTTGAGACTGAAAGTAATAATATGTAGTAGAATTGACAATGCCATATATATTGATTAATGATGGATAAACTGGCTAGTCTCAACTCTCATGATGACAGCAAAATCAGCTCTGGTTCGGATAGGGTACGATTATAATTACAAGCCCATATTCCACCCTCGTCACTTCTCATGACAACAAAATTATGCTCTGGTGTGGATAGGGTATGATGTAACTATGGGCTGATATTCCACCATTGTCATTTCTGTTGTGCTCATTCGCTTCTACAGTTCTACTAGATAAAATATGTTGCGTTGTGTCACGGAAAGGCAATTGTGTCTGTTAATTCTCTCATTCTCTGTAAAGCTGTAGGAAGTTGGATGGGATTCTGAAAAGCCTGGGTACGCTGGGCTAATGGAAGTTGCAAATTGCCTTATGATCAAGGGGAAGAGTGCTTTGGAGACCGAGCAATCAGCTGTATATCACTTCTCTTGTTCCTCCCTAATCTCGTCTTTTGGATATATGCCTGGCACATACAACTTAATAAAATCAATTTTCCTTTCCGTATATCTTTTTTCTACAAATTTCAGGTCCGAGTACTCCGGTCACTGTTCCCACCTCTCTTACTTGTTCTTTTCAAAGTTCTTTTAGCACCAATTGCTAATGGTCAACTAGCTTCCATGATGGTCGGTGAGTTCATTTTGTTAAGGAGATAGAGTTGTATTAGGATATAAGTCTCCTTAACACATTTCAAGTCAGAAATTTTCAGCATTTCACCTCCATCGATACTTTCAAGATTTAATTCCCTATAGTAACCGATAGAACTACAGAAGAATTAATTTCTTCTTAGCGTGATTGGTGTTGTGGTTTTTCTTACTTGTGACCCATTTGACTTGTGAAGCTAGAGCAACAGCGCTTTCATGCCAATGGCTGATGGGCCCATGTTCAGTGAATTCTGTAGCAATGTCTGATGGCAAATCATTGTCAAGTGGGGTATTGATCTGTTCCAACTTCTGTTTCATTTTTGTTCGCTAAGACTTTGAAATCATGGTTATAAGAAGATGATGGAAACTGTCAGGTGTTCGTTGAAAAGTGCAAGTATTTAGAAGAGAGCAAATGCCTTGGTATTTGTATCAACACCTGCAAACTGCCAACTCAGGTCTGTTCATGTTTTGTATGTCCATATTTGTATTTATCCAAATATTCCTTTTTCAAGGAATGCCTTTGTCTCCCAAGTTCCAAGGGAATTATGAAATCATTTTGGAAAAATGGAATTGTACAATCTGCCTACTGCTATTTGCATGAGTAGCGTTGATGTTGCTTAGTTATGAAACAGATCTATAAGACCTTTTTGTTCTGAAATTTTCTACCAGCTTCTGTATGAAGGTCACTTTCTGTTTTCCAGACTTTCTTCAAGGATCACATGGGTGTCGATCTGTATATGGAGCCAAAATTTGAAGACTACAGCTGCCAGGTAATTTATTTTCAGAATGTACAACTTGGTAAAACAAAATCTTGCGTGCATGCTATCTGTATGCTCGATTTTTGTTCTTTACACAACCAAATGTTGCGATGAAGTACCACCAATACTGAAGTTTACACAGTTGTTTTTTTCAGTTCAGTTCAATTTTGGAGTGCCCCCTCCGCCTCTTCATACCGACAAAGCCCTAAAGGAACCCTGCTTGGACATATGCACAAATGCAAGGCGACGCAGGGAGCTTAGCGGTAACAGTAGCCCAGATGGTTTCAAATGTCCCCAAGTTTGATCTGCTGCTTTTAAAAGTTCGTACATCATAATTAAGATGGTAAGGTAGGAATGTAATCCAGCAATGATGCCCTTGCTTCCGTTATTGCTACTACGCTGAACTGCTATAGCATTATCAATACAAACAGTGGTGTCTGTATGATCAGGCAGTATGTTTTGCATGCAGCTGTACATACACAGACGGCAGATTATGATTCTTGTAAGAAAAGATACAGTATTATTCTTTGGCCTAATCAGAAGCAGTGAAGCGCTTATATGTTTGCTCAAGAACGTTCTGCTAGCTAATGCAGTACTATGTAGTAGCCTGGCTATATAACATGATCTACCCTCTCTTAGTTTCTTTTTTAATTTTCAAAAACGTCTAGACCAATTTACACGGCATTTGCAACACTTAGGCATTCTCACCCTACTTGATACGCCAACAAAGAATGTTCGAAGCTGGTGGTCTATATATACAATTAAGCTGTTGTATTCTGAGATTCGAATCTAATCATATCCGACTACTTAAGAATCTAATCATGTTTTACTCAAAATATATTTCGACCACTAACTGGTCGGAAATACGAACAGGTCAGAAATTTTGATTAGGATCATTTTCGTGTTCGCGATGGACTTTACATCGACTTGCACCATTATGGTGTCTAAAGGTGTTTGCGTTGATTGGAGTCAGATGTGACTACACGAGGCGCTTTCAACTACAACTCCTCACCATTATCTTCTGAGACTCTGTTTCGATTTTTGGTAGGGTATTGTTCTCGTCTCCGTGCAGGTTACTATTCTAGTTTCTGAGTAAGTCTCTGTTTCTATTGCCAACTAGGACTTTGCTCCTTCCTTGTATGGGATTTTTGTTCCTAAGGCTATTTATTCCCCCTGTAACCCTCATGACAGCAGAGCGCATATCACAAGTTATCTACACATATAATACGCTAAGAGTGTTCTGTAACTTCTCCCCCATATAGTGATTTCGTCGATTGTATGTCCGTTGTTTTTTCCTGCAAGAGTTTTTTTATGTTAAATCTTTGTCTCATGCTCTTGATTATTCTTCATTGTTTTCATATTTCACTGTGCGTTTTATAACAAGTTGTATCAAAGCTTGGTTCTTCGCCTGATCAAACTAGGGCATACTCGTCATGGCGTCAATGAAGTATGATCTTCAGCTCTAGATCTCGACACAAGATTTTCTCTCTAGCAAGTTAAGATATGAGCTATTTTGTCACAGCTCGATTTGAATGATGCATTATTGGGAATCGACAAGATACCTGCTACATGGTCCGTTGAGGAGAAACAAAGGAGAGATCATAAGGCTATCTCAAATTCAACTTCATCTTTCTAATAATAACCTCCAAGAAGTTATGAACTATGCTACCCAGATGCTCTAATACCGATACGGATACGCGATACCGCGATACTGCGATTCGCCATCCCCCCAAATGCCAATACGGCGATACATTTATATATAATAAAGATTAAAAAAAGAAATTAATGAATTCTTGTAAGGAATCGAGAATACCTTCATATTGATGTAGCAAATTGTTTAATTCTCTAGTTCTCCCTTCTAGCTTTAAACCAATATAATGAACCATCTGCGAAGAATGAGAGAATAAATAAGGACATGTATCATGTATGCAAATAAATAATAGAATTACAGTCACATATAGTCAATTAGTCATATTTGCATCGCTGTCGCGTTATGGCTAGAGATGGAATATATTTGCATGACCAAGGATTTGACCAAGATACATCTGAAGTAGAACATTTTCTTACTCAAGTTGGCAGAAGGCGGATTGATGCAAGATCATCTAACTGCATCTAACCGCATTTAAGGATGTAGTCACCGACTTGGAAGCCACAGAGGTCAAATACAATGATGAAGATTTGGGTCTTATTATGCTCTACTCACTGTCTGTTTCATTCTCTGTGTGTAGTGATGCTATTCTCTACAGTCAGGATATTCTTACTCTAAAGGAGGTTTATGAAGCTCTGTATATCAAACAAAAGATAAAAAGTATCGCTCGGTTCCACATGCAGAAGGTTTGTCCGTTCAGTGCAGACCAGTCGAGAGGTCTTCGACCAGTGATTCCAAAGGCAAAAGCTCAAGCAGGTACAAAGGTCATCCAAAGTTGAAAACCAAGAAGTTGTGCTACTACTACAATAAGGGTGGATACGATATCTTCGAGTGCTCCAACTCTAGAATAACAAGAATATGAATAATAATTCCAAGAAAGATCAATAAGACAATGAAGCTAAGACCATCGTTGTCCCAAAAGAAGGTTCAGAAGGGGAGATGATTGTTGCCTTTGTTGGTGATTCCAAAACCAACGATGAATGGATTCTTGATTGAGACCGCACTCTGTGGCTGGTTCGTTATTTATGAGGCTATTATGAGTGGATTGGTGTTAATGGAAGATAATACTCTGTGTAAGATTGTTGGTATCGGTTCCATTCAAATCAAGATGTTTGATGACACTATTAAAACTGTATCGGAGGTCTGACACATTCTAAATTTGAAAATGAACCTTATCTCATTGATACTCTTAATGCCAAAGGATACCAGTTTTCAGGTGAAGGTAAAGTTTTGAAGATCTCCAAAGGCTATCTTGTTGTGATAAAAGGTGATATGAAGGCATCAAACTTCTATAATTTTCGAGGCACTACCCTAATTGGAAAGGCTGCTGTAGCATCGACTAGGTTGTCCAATGCTAGTCAGACAAATCTATGGCATATGCATTTCGAGCATATGAGTGATGTCGGCTTAAAGGAGTTGTCGAAAAGAATTCAGCTCGATGGTTAAGATGTGTCTTTGATAAATAGAAAAATGTGAGTTTCAACTCTTCAAATGGTATATTGAATTATGTTCACTCTGATTTGTATGGTACGTCCCACGTTCCATCTAGTGGAGGCGCTAATTATATGCTGACCATCATCGATGACTACTCTTGAAATGTTTGGGCATACTTCATCAAGCACAAGTCTGATGTATTTAAGACATTCAAAGATTGTAAGTTTATGATCAAGAAACAGACTAGCAAGCATATCAAGAAACCCCAAACAGATAATAGTTTGGAATTCTGTTCGGGAGAATTTGAAACCCTATATCAATCGGAGGGTATTGTAAGGCATTACACAGTTTTGGACACACCTCAGTAGAACGTTGTAGTCAAGCGTATGAACATAACCATCATGAAAAGGATGCACTACATGTTGTCCACGTCTGGTCTATGAAAAAGTTTTTGAGCTAATGCCACGTCCACTACTTGTCATCTGATCAATCGATCACCGCATACTTTCATCGGTATGAAAACTCTGATTGATATGTGATTTGATTCTCCTATAGAGTACTCAAACATAAAAATTTTTGGCTGTTCTGTTTATGCTCATTCTGCTTATGCCTTGCGTGTCCATTTCATCTTCGTATCCAACCAATCTTTAGTTTAGATTCCATGCACCTAGCTAGCTAGTAATTAATTACTAATTAAGTACTGCCACTCATACGCAAATACCATACCATATATGGGTGTCCACGCATGGTGATCATTACTACAGCACATGCACTAGTAGTAGCTAGGGATCCATGTCGGGCGGCGATATCGCGGTGCACGTCGAAGGGCTGGCGCGCAGCCTGATGCGGATGCAGGAGGGCGCGGCGGCGACCATGGTGACCATCCACCGGCTCTCTCGCGTCCCGGCCCACCTCCGCGACGGCAACCCTGACGCCTACACGCCAAGGTTCGTCGCCATCGGTCCGCTCCACCACGACGATCGGCGTCTCCGGTCGGCCGACCGCATCAAGATGGCCTACCTCAACAGCCTCATCTCTCGCGGCCACCCCGACCCCGCGCACCACCTCGCTGTCATCCAGGACTACGTCCGCCTCGTCGCCGCCCGCGAGCCCGAGGCTCGGGCATTCTACAACGAGGAGGTTGAGATCAGCGCCGACGACTTCATCCAGATGATGGTGCTCGACGGCTGCTTCATCGTCGAGCACCTTGTCAATGTCACCGTCGGCCGGGAGGAGCCGTCGCTGCACGCCACGCCGTTCGGCCCCGCGCAGCTCTCCGTCGACCTCATCCTCGCCGAGAACCAGATACCGTTCTTCGTCCTCGTCGACCTGATCAAGAACACCAGGCTACCGGAGTTCGAGAGCACCGGCTACGACCCGCCGGTGCTGCTCGTGAAGCTGGTGCTGTACTACCTCGCCGGCGAGAAGGGCCGCGACTCGAGCGAGGCCATGCCATCCGCGGAGGGCGTCTCCCATATTGAGTTTCATGTATCAACCAGTTCACCCAAAAGCTTAAGCTGATGAGGAAAGATAGGCAATTCACTTATACTTCAACACTCCCCCTCACGTGTAGGCTCCCTTAGGCCTAATACGTGGAATAGAAGTGGACTGCAATTAATTTGTTTTAATTGCGTCGGCCAGGTCTTGAACTCGAGACCTCTTGGCTCTGATACCATATTGAGTTTCATGCACCAACCAGTTCACCCAAAAGCTTAAGCTGATGAGGAAAGATAAGCAATTCACTTATACTGGCAGTGTAGGCTCGTGTTTTAGAGCGTCCCGAGTCGTGTATTTGAACAATAGAAGCCAAGATACAGGCGTTCGTCACCGCGGCGTTTGTCGCCGGGAAAATCTTTTTGTCTACTGTTCATCTTCTACCTCCGTCCGTGAGAGTTAGAGTGACTCGTTTCCAACATTTGGTATCAGAGCACTAGGGAGATGGCCGGTGATGGTGAGAAGGGTGATGGCAGTAGCTCGCCGCGTACGGTCGTGGTGGAGCGCGTCACCGCTGTCACGAGGGAGTGCACCAAGCCGAGGAAGGAGGAGGCGCTGTTTGGCGACGCCGCCGACGAGCCGACGCTTCTGTAGGGCAGAGCGCGTGGCGAGTTCAGGTTTAGGAGGAGATTGTTGGAAATAAACCTGACCAGTGTGTGCTCTGGGTCAGAACGCGTACGTGCGTGTGTGTATTCGACGTATGTGCGTCGAGGTTTAGGTGCAGGTTAATCGAGTCCAGAGGCCAAGTCGTTGCCGTTTGAGCGCATGCAGGAGCACGCCATGCGAGAAGGATGGAGACCTATTCATGCGGAGGAGTATGTGGCTCACGAACGCGTGAAACCAGGTCGTCCAGGCTGCCATGTGTACGTGCGCGTGAAGCTCGTGAAGTGGGTGCGTGGGCGCTGCGTCGCCGTGGGTATAAACTGTCAGTGTGGGCTCGTGTTTTAGAGCGTCCCGAGTCGTGTATTTGAACAATAAAAGCCAAGATACAGACGTTCGTCACCGCGGCGTTTGTCGCCGGGAAAATCTTTTTGTCTACTGTTTATCTTCTACCTCCGTCCGTGAGAGTTAGAGTGACTCGTTTCCAACAACATCCTGCACCTGCTTCACGGGATGATCACCACGGCGCGGACCATGTGGGAGCCGCCGCCGAGCATCCAGGACGAAACGGTGCGGGAGACGGCAGAGGAGGTGGCGTGGCTGCTATGCCGTCTCCCGCTGCTGCTCCTAGTGTCACCGCTGTACCCGATCCTCTCCGAGAAGCGCAAGTGGCGCGCGAGATACGGGCAGGAGGGCGTGCCGTCGGCGAGCGACCTGAAAAAGATATGGGTGCGGTTCAGGAAGGCGCGCGGCGCGGGCAAGGCGGTTGCCGGCATCGCGTCGGTGATGGGTCCGACCCCCCTCGCCGTGAATCTGGCGCACGGGAACCGCCTGCGGCTGTCGCAGCTGCGCATCGAGTTCCGGACGGCGCCGCTGCTGCTGAACCTGATAGCATTCGAGCAGTCAACGGAGCTGGCGAAGGACGTGTCGGCGTTCGTGTCCTTCATGGCGAAGTTGGTGCAGTCGGCAGAGGACGCGGGCGTGCTGATCGCGGCGGAGGTGGTGAAGAGCACGGGTAACGAGAGCAAGGTCGATGTGGCGAGGCTCTTCCGGAAGATGGGCGCGGCGAGCGAGGCGGCCGAAGATCTGGAGAAGAGCTACCTGGGCGCGATTCTGGAGAAGCTGTGGAAGGGGAGCCTGAACTGGCTCTACATGATGTTGTTAGACGTGCAGCACAACTACTTCTCCGAGCCGTGGGCCGTCGTCGCCTCCTTCTTCGCCTTCGTCACCTTCGTGTGCATCGTACTTCAGACCTACGCAGCCTTCAAGCACAAATGAGCTGACCGTCAGCTGTGATCAACTGAGCTTCAGCTTCTGATTTTCAGTTTATTTTTCACTATTTATAAATTTTATCTTTTTCTGAACTTTTGGTTTTTTTTGTTAAGTTTTTTTACCGGTTCTTTTTTTCCCGTATTTGTTTGTATTATACGTATTGGGCTAACATATTTTTAATTTTTTTAAATTTAATTATGCTAAATAAACCTCTGTCAGCTACAGTGTTTTTTCAATCAGCTACTTTTCAGCTATAAGCCAACTAAAAAAAGCCCAAATGAGCACCACCTCAAGCTGAAGTTTCTGCCCGTCGAATCCCTTTATTACACAGCATCAATAGGTAACGCTGGCTTCTCCCTTTATTACACAGCATTAATATTGTTGAATTTTCGAATGACGTAACTCTAAGTGGATTCGCGACTTTCCTGTTTTCTTTGCCTATTTCACTCCCTATTTCCTTCTAAATGATAACACTTTATTACTCTCTATTTCCTTCTAAATGATAACACTTTATTGGCTTCGATCATCGATCGTTTACTGACATACTCGTAACCTTCGAACGAGTACTCCGATGATAGTTGCAACCACACTGCACAAGTTACGACCATGTTGCGTACTCGTTTACTGACATACTCGTAACCTCCGAACGAGTACTCCGATGATAGTCTCAACTTCGATCACGAACACCTATAAAGAAATAGAGCCAATAGAGTGTTGCCTAGGATTCCTTACAAACCGCAGCTCACTTTCACAAGCAAGCATATATTCCTTGATGCTGTAAGGACAATTGCTAGATCGATCGAACAAGTCATGCCTACTCATCTCCTTTTCAGCAGCACATCCAGAAACTAGTCGAAACAACCGCTGCCGTCCGACCTGCCACCGAGACGCGCTCGTGTATGCATACCCTGACAGAAAACACCACTCTTCCACTGCGACAAAGTAGCTTCTGTTATTCTTCGTCAGCTTTCATAGCAAAGTTCATGTCATAATTACACCTTACAAGTAAGTGAGATGTGCAGTATAATGTGGACGGCATGCATGGATTCCGAACGCAGTCACATACTGTTACTGCAATTCATATGACTCGATTGTTTCCTCGGAACTGTGCAATGTGGCCTATGTATATGTTGTACTACATAAAGTCATAAACTCCTAGTTTCTCGTTACTCAATATTTGACTTCCCATGTATCTTAATATATTGTACTACATGAAGTCATAAACTCCTGGTTTCTCGTTACTCCACATTGGACTTCCCATATATCTTAATATCTAGGATCAAATACTCGGTGAAGCACACCTGGGGTTATAGGATAAAACGCTTGGTGAACGATGCGATTTGGAGTCATCTTTTGCTGAATCCCACGTGCAGGCATTCCGTCAAACAGGTGGTGGGCGCCATTTCCACAGCCACTACCCTTGCACTGATCCGGCCCTTGGTCCAGCATGCTGCACCCAAGCTTCTTCCATACCATCCCAGTGCTAGAAATCCCACAAATTGCCGGCACTGATACTATATTGTCACATTCCCACTTGATAAGCACTAATCAACACCGAACACAGGAGGTGTAGTGCCTAATCCCCTAATCCAACCAGGATACAAGTACTCAGGGATACCCATTGGAGAGAAATGGAAGCAAGACTGGGAGGAGCAATTAGACTCGAAGGAGAAGCATGTTGGACTGGGAAGTCAGAGAAAAAGGAATTAGGGCAGGGGAAGCAATAGGGAGGAAGAAAAAAAAAGGCCAAGGCACATGCCTGTTCTATTCTTCGATGCTTCTTATCTTGTGTCCCAGCATAGATATCCTCTTCTGCCTGTTCGTCGCACCTACGATTCATTTGGCCCAAACACGTACCAAGCATGCAGCCCAAACGTCCACTTGGAGCTAGCGGTAAATAGCACACATGACGCATATATTCATAACTTACTACCATATCTTCTTCTTTACCTTCTGTTGTGCTTTCTTTTATGTGCTGGCTTTCATCTAAAAACCACACATCGAAGAATACTTCCTCGATGCTGTCCTATTGTTATTTTAACTTAACTTACTAGTTATTGGAATCAAAGCCTAGGTTTATACTACAAAACAACCTATACTGGATGCCTCACCATAGACAGTTCATATAGAGTCATCTGTGCTTTGATTATTACAGACGGTTCATGGCTAAAACCGTCTATGAAACTATCACAGACGGTTAGGTTTAAAAGCAATATGTGATATACGCATTATCACAGATGGTTTTTTATTAGAACCGTCTATGAAACTATTACAAACGGTTTTTATTTATAACCGTCTGTGTTTTATGCTTTGTCGTATGATCTACAGAACCTACTGAGATGAGAGACAAATTCAAGGCAAATTTATTATATAAATAAAAAAAGAGATTTCCAGATCTTAGTCTTCTGGACTTCATATGCATCTTCTTCGACTTTTGGAGTTGGAGGATTAGCCGCTGGGTTCTCGAATGCCATGAAGATTGTCCTTGCCCTCTCCACTTCCTCCTCTAGCCTGGGCAAATCGTTAGCATGGCCTATAATCTCAAAGAGGATGACATGATAAGCTTCCTCAGAATCGGTCACTTTTGCTTGATCGACAATGTTATCTATGTGTCTCTCCACTGCCGCAAGAGCTTCTTTCGCTTTGTGCATATTGCAGAGAAGAACGAGGCTGAGAGTGGTTTCCCTTTCCTGAGCGGCAACGAGATACCTCTGTCAACGGTGAATGATGAGATCCAGCTGACGGATGGAAGCGAGTCGAGGAAGGAGAGCAGGGCATGAGTAGAGGAGCTGCTCCAGACGTAAATTGTTGGTTGCCTGTGTAAGGTTGTGGCTGAACAACTCATGATGGATAGATGAGAGGAAGGAGATCAAAAGAATATTAGATGCCATTATTGAGAAATCTGATAAAGAAGATGAGGAAGAGGAAAGTTTAGAAGAGCTGGATTAGGGCGCGCATATTTAAGCGTTATCACAGATGGTTTGTATACCAAACCATCTCTGATATTAATATCATAGACGCTTCGTATAACAAACCATCTCTGATATGTGAATTATCACAGACGGTTCATATAACAAACCGTCCCTGATATGTGCATTATCACAGACGGTTCGTATAACAAATCGTCTTTGATATGTGCATTATCACAGACAGTTCGTATAATAAACCATATCTGATAATGACACATCACCGATCCGTGGCATACCCCCAGTATTTTGATCTCACCCATCCATTCTCTCCACACCGAATGGCAGGCACTGGTTCCTCCCACCACTTAGCCCTTATTAATTACTCCTTATCTACCTTTTGTAACATCCCAAATTTTTGCTAAAATAAAAAAAATAATACATAAATAAATAAGTAAATAAAAATTCATTAAAATAAAACTTTAAATTAAAGTAAGTATTTTTATTGCCTAAATTTTCTTCTTGGTTTTGCCCTGAATTTTCTGTTTTTGAAAAAAAAGCCAAATTTGAAAAAGTAATTCAAGTGAAAACCTAAGAATATTATTAAATAAAATAATATTTTGAATTTCTATAAAAATCCTAATTTAAATTAATTATTTGGAGTTATTTGGCTTATATTTGGTTTCCTGGATTTTTTGGAGTTTAAAAATGTATTTTTGAAATTAAAAAGTATTTTAAAGTATGAAAACTAAATACCAACATTTGTTGGAAATATTTTTATTAAGTCCAAAAAGTGTCCAGGAGGTTCTCCGAATTTTTTTGGAATTGTTGGAGGTATTTTCATATTTTTCTGAGGCCAAATGAAATTCCTAGCCATTTCTGAAAATCTAGAAATCAGGAAAATAAAAATAAAATCCCTCTCTCCCCTCCCTCCGGCCGCCACTTGGACGGCCTGGATCTCGCCATGCCGCCCCCCTCGGCCATCCGCTCTATCCCGCCTACCCCCTCCCGATGGCCGCCACGTCGCACCCCTCCCCATCAGACTGCTGCCCGCGCCTCCCTTCCTGTCTCTCACTGCCACCCGACCCCACCGGTCAGCCGCCTCCTCGTCTTCCCCGCGGCACCCTCCTCCCCCGCGCCGCCGCCACCCGCAACCACCTCCTCCGCCCTACCCGGCGCCCCCTCTCTCCCGCGCACGCCGCCCAACCCCTAACCTCCTCCGCCCTCCGCGCGCGCACTTCCCCCACTCCCCATGCCCACACTCGGCCTCACCCCTCCCCGCAACCGCCGCCGCCACTCCCCACCTCCGGCGACAAATTCACGCCGGCCCGCCCTTCGCCGCCCCCTATAAAACCCCCTCCCGGCCTCTCCTCACTTCGCCCCATCTCCCCCGCCCTCTCTTTCTCCTCCCGAGCACCGGCCGCCTCGCATTGAGCTTCCGCCGCTGCCACCGAAGCTCCTCCGGCGAGCCATTGCCGTCGCTCCAGTCGCCGACGCCACCCCCGGCTTCGCCGCGACGCCCCCGACCCCCTCCGCTCCTCGGCCGCTCCTTCTCGCCGCTGGAGAGTCCTCGCCGTCACCACCCGAGCGCCACCGCCGCCCCTCCTCGCCGCCGGCCCAACCCTGGCCTCCTCCGGTAAAACCCGCCCCATCTCCGAGCTCCCCTCGCTCCCCTCTACCTCCCCCGGCCCTCGTCGCCGGCCATCTCGCCGCTGATTCGCCGGCGAGCCGCCGCCCCCATACGCCACTCCGGCCGGCATGCCACCGTGGCAGCAGACGTGGCTGCCACGTTGCCGCCGCGTCGGCTCCGTCCCACCCCGTCAGCGCCACGTGCGCGAGCCCCTCCACCCCTGCCACCTCGGATCCGCCCCAGTCCATAGACATGGTCCATGAGGACCAGGCCCCACCTGTCAGCCCCTCCCCACTCATTCCCTGTACAAAAATAATTTGGCCAAAAAAGAAATTCCCAGGGCTGACGCAATGCTGACGCCATAAATTCTTTTCCTTTAGGAAAATAATTCCAAAAATTCAGATTTTTCCATTTTCTCTCTTTTTAAATTTCCTGGAGCCCGTTCTCTTTCGTTTTAACTCCGATTTAGCCCATTCAAATTTCTAAATTCCTCAAAAATTCCCCTCTATCCATTTGTAGCCTCAATTCAAATATTTGAGTTCAATTTGAATTTATTTGAATTTGATGGGTTAATTTCACGTGTAGACTTCGACGATTTGGGAAAATTCGACGACGAAGGTTTGAATCAAGTTGAAGAGCAAGGCAAGTCACACTCCTTGATCATGTTGATCCCAGTTTTCAAAATAAAATTTATGTTGATTTAAATTACATTGCATGCATATTTTTATTCAACGTATTTCAATTCTGTTTTAAATACAGTTAATGCCTACTTGTTAATTCCTCCATTGAATTTGAATTCCTCAACACCTTGTCACCCTAAATTCAAACTCTAGTTAATACATTAGTATTGGTTAGAGAATTTAACCAAAAGCTTAGCCATGCTTAGTCATAATATTTGTTTTGGGATACCTTTCACATAAAATGATGAACCTTTTCACATAAAATGATACGCTTTTGATATGAACTCTTGACTTTGGTGAGTCAAGGAGGTTTATGAATTATTTTACAAACAAAATACAAAACTGGTTTAGACTTAGGCAATTGGATAGATTGGTGGGTGCAGGCATGCCCTGTTGGTTGGAGCCGCAGTGGTTGACTGTCGTGCACGAGGATATGTGGTTGGGCCTAAGTCAGATTAAGGACCGATCTGTGAGCTACTGTTGCAAAGCCCTTATCGTACTACCACATGGCTAGTATGGGACAGCCCTGGCTGAATAATTTGCAAAGTCCCAATCTGAGTCAAGTCGTAGGTTGAAAGTGAGCGTGGTTGGTGCCATGTGATGTCTCACTTGGGCGAGCGTGGTTAAGCCATGAGAAGTCTCGTCTAGGCTCAAGAGGGGGTCCCAGTCTGGTGGATTCCTTACTGGGGTGAAACCTTAGAGTTGGCTCGACCAGGTTGAAGGCTTTGCATTGACTCCTCGCCGCACACCTAAGGAAGTGTGTAATCGCGTGGCAATATGGGATGATCGTGTCTTGTGGGTAAAGCTGTACAACCTCTGCAGAGTGTATAATCTATCCTGGATAGTCGTGCGCACGGTCATGGGCATGCTGAGTAAAAGTTTTTCATGGATTAGATTTTGATTTTCAAAAATGTTTTTGAAAACCTTACGAATGGAAGGAATCCGTGAGAGATTGAAATCTGGTGAATGGATGGAATTCATCAGAGTTGCAAAGTGAAAGCATGTGGATGGATGGAATCCATATGTGAGCTTTTGGAAAAGATGGTCCGGGTGGGATGCCCGTGAATAGGTTGGTGTATGGTCGGAGCCTGCACTGACAGTATTATTTTCAATTACAAGTATTTTTTTTACTTACTGCATTAAATTCAGCAATTTCAATCTACTTATTGTATTTCATTAAATACTGTTTTATGCAAACTAACCCTATAAGCCTTCCATTGAAGCCTTTATCATTATGTTGCATTTCTCCGTGTGATTTGCGGAGTACAAGTTTGTACTCACCTTGCACCCTCCCTACACAGAGGAAGATGTCGTTGACTACGGTGAAGATCTGGACGAATAGGCCGCGTCTTACTATCGTTTGCCTGTGGGCAGGCTTGGGCTTCGCTATTTATCAGTTTGCTTCCGCAGTTCTTTGTTTTATTTATTTTGCCAATGAGCATTGATGTAAGACTTAGCCATAAGGCCGTACCCTTTTATTTAATATATTTGGTCATTTGTGCTTGGTATTTATGTTTGTTGTACTGTGTGCACTAGCTGATCCTGGACTAGTGCGATTTACACAGAGGATCCAGGAGTCATTACTCCGGGTTCCGACACCTTTCCACCGGCAGTCACGCGTGAGTTCATCCACTATATAGCTTCCTGCATTCTCCTTTTGACAATGCCGACTGCCACCGTGAGCTAGCACCTCCATTGCGACACCACAGTCGACTACATAACACACTCTTGTCGTAAGTGTCGTAAGAGTGTCTTATGCAGTCTTACCGTCGTGCCACAAAGGTGGCGCTATCGCCGCCTCTCCATTGTCGGTGATATCTTGCCGCCATCCGATGCATCCAGCTTGTTCCTCGATGACGCCGACTACCGCTGTGAGCTAGCACCTCCATTGTAACACGGCGGTCAACTGCATAACACACTCTTGTCGTAAGTGTCGTAAGTGTCGTAAGAGTGTCTTGTGTAGTCTTACCATCGTGCCACAAAGGTGGTGCTACCGCCGCCTCTGCATCCAGCTTCTACTGTCTACTAGCCGGTGATACCTAGCCGCCATCCCATGCATCCAGCTTCTACTGTCTACTAGGATCTCTGCTTCTTATATATTCTTGCCATGTTAAAGAGTTGGATTCATTATCTTGTTATGTTGTAATGGTGGATTCTAATCTTAATAGAAATAGAATGTTCTGTTATGTTTGCCACTGTATTTGCTTATTTTCAAAGGGCATAGGTAATATTATTTCTTGAGGCTAGCCAAAAAACAAAAAAAAAGGTATAGAATGAACTATCACAGACGGTTTGTACTATAAACCATCTATGAAAGACTATCACAGACAGTTCTATATACCAATCATCTGTGATACTTGCCAATCACAGACGGTTGGTAACTAGAACCGTCTGTGATGTGCAGGTATCACAGACAGTTTTTGGTTCGAGCCGTCTGTAATAGTTTTCTTCACAGATGGTTCTAGTTACAAACCGTCTGTGTTATCTTTATCACAGACGACTCACAAACTGTCTGTGATAACCTCCAATTATCGCTGACACATAAATATAGACGGTTCAGAAAACCGTCTATGATAACAGTTCGGAACCGTCTATAATGACCCTTTTTGTAGTAGTGTCACAAAATGTTTGGTGGCTAAATTACTTATTGTGTAATTTTACACTAACTTAATTGTTCTCTGTACCAACACTAGTAAAATTGTTTCTTTTGCAAGCCCAGGTGCTTATGGTATAATAGCTCTTGTTGTTGGAGCTATTGCTTATCTATATATAAGATGGAAGGTACATCTTTGCTTTTTAACTTAGTGCAAGCAGCTAGTCTTTCTTTCTTTCTTTCTTTCTTAAATTGGTTGCTCAAGCTATTTATGTTCAAAGTTATATACCATTTCAATGCTGAGTTCATGTAGATGAGTTGACTGGCGATGGTTAAGATTTAAGAAAATGAGAAATTCAGTGGTGAGCCAGTGTGTGGTGTGTCTCGACTTACGGAGAACTTGATTAGAGTTTTTTGCTGGTGCTGGTGAGCTTGTTGAAATTCAAAATAAATAGAATGGGAAAAAGCTCCTAATCTAATAGTAAGTGTTCGAGTAAGTGACAAATATATGGTCTTTACTCTTACTTGTGAGTTGCGAAAATAAAATGGATTTATGATACTATCATTGTTTGACTATTTGATTTGTTAGAAATAGATTTGAAGAGCTATTTCAGCAAAGCCTCAACTAAAAGTACCATGGAAAACGGAATTAGTGAGGTATTTTCAATGTCCTACTGTTATCTACATAGTTACTTCTATTTAGTATCATATACTCTTATTAGTACGATTACAACGTAATTTGATCATGGATTACTTTGCTATTAGGTAAACCTTTCGTTTCACACTTTTGATTCCGCCCTAGCTGCATTTTACTGCTAGGTCCACCAGTGTGGGATCTTGTAGTGTTCCAACAGCATATCGTCTTTTATCACCAAGAGAAGCTACGTATATATGCAGTGCATAGATCGATCTATCACTCCAGGTTACTATTTAAATTTTTGAGTAGGACTCTATTTCTATTGCTGAATATTACTCTATTTTTTTCTTGTTTGAGACTCTTATTCCCCAAGGCTATTTATTCCCTATAAGCCTCATAATAGCTGAGTGCACAACACAAGTTATGTATATATGTTATATGCCAAGAGCATTATGTAATTTCTCTTCATATAGCAATTTTGTTGATTGTACGTTTGTGGTTTTTTCCCGCAAAGCTTTTTCCAGGTTAGATCTTTGTCTCATGCTCTAATTATCTTTATTGTTTTCATATTTTGCTGTGTGTTTTATAACGTAAACCATTGCTGGTATTGGTAAATACTGAAGTTAAAACACTGTACACTTGCACTGCAGCGTTTGCGCTGCAGCGATTGATCTCATCGGCCGGCTGCAATTTGCCTGAAGGCACTGCACGGCAGCCCTTTGCCTTTACATTAGAGGGGCAAATTAATGTTGGAAACATGGGCAATATTTTAATTCCAAATTTTACTAGGAGACAAATACAATAAACTAGTGATGCAAAACTTACTACTAACAGCAGACTACTCATCATACTTTAGAATATATGCAAGAAAAATATAGTAACAAAGTCGAACGTGCTTGCGAACGACTTTTTTGCCTGATGAAGACCAAAAGCAGCGCAGGCTTGACGCAGTGCAGAATATAGATGACACAATGCAGTGAGCGGTCACGCAGATGCGCTGCCCAGAAACCTTATTGCCGTCCCGTGCAGGTACTCTCTGTGGCAACGGTTCGGAGATAGCCGCTCTACCTCTTTCCAGGTGCATACTGGGAAGAAAGGTCGACGAGGTTCAGACGGCACAACACAACAGCACAAGCTCGTAGAGCAGAAAGTAGAGAAAAAATGGAGGTGCAAAATTCTCTCTCTTTTCCTGGACGTCTCTAGGCCCTTTTAAGGGTGCTGCCGTTATTCACTAGTAACTGCTGCGTTTTAAACAGAATTATGCACTGATAACTGCCTCATCATATCACAAATTAAGCAGTGTAAATTCACTTGTAACTGTCTCGTTCAAATGTTTGAATCTAATTCAAACAGAGAGAGAGAGAGTGGTGCAGGGTTCAGCAAAAATAAAGATAGACTTGGTCTGTCAAGTGGCGCGCCATGTCACGGCACGGTCGTGCGTCGCAAGTCACAAGTCACGCAATTTTCACGCGAAAATATGCGAAATGGCGCGCGCGTGTGTGACTAGTCAAAACCCTACTCATACCATCTCTATTAATATTCAAGGAGTGGTGAGGACTCCACCTTATAAATCGGTCTTCCTTACCTTGCCTTAGCAATATGATAATAAACCATGCATGCTTTGGAATTAAGAAAATGGGCCATACTCAAATAGGCCAATTTCTAACAACCCCCCTCCAATTCCAAAGCAAGAAGTAAATATATGACAAAGATATTGTGCTGAAGTACTGTTAATATACCGGTCTTTTAGTGTAAGTCCCGTACGGGTTGAACTTGCACCTAGAATAACAAGATTCATCTTCTCAAGCTGATGAATGGACTATGCCTTGAATTCATAGCTTTTCGTGATCAGATTTCACTTGAAATCTCAACTAGTACTAGGCTGCTAATGAACCACGCCTAAACGGAGCGTTATATGGTCATGCTCCCTTATCTTCTCATGAGCTTTCTAGAGAATGCCCCGTTCTCATGAACTACGAACACACAGTTAAGCTCAAGAAGGTGTATTCTTTGTAGGTATCCTACAGTCTAATACCTTTTCCTCATTTGGACAACAGAATACATTAAGGCTTTATGCCAACCTTCCATACAGTTGAAAGTACATTGTTATTAGGACATGGGTATAATCAATATGTACTCTCTTGTTACAACATCAATTTGTTTTTCCTATTGTCTAAGTCACGAGATCTTTGATCAAGAAGGTATGGGTTACCATTGTGATGTAACTTAAATGAGCCTCATTCCCATATCCATAGATGCAACAGAAATCACTTTCCGTGCTAACCCCTTTGTAAAAGGGTCTGCCAGATTTTTCTCAGTGTGAATATAGTTCACAACGATCACTCCGGAGTTTCTCAGTTTTCTAACAGATTTAAGCCTATGCTTCACATGTCTAGAGGACTTCATATTATCCTTTGTACTTGTGACTTTGGCCAACACTGCTTGATTGTCACAGTACATCAGGATTGCAGGGATTGGTTTCTCAACCAATGGCAAGTCCAATAGAAGCTCTCTCAGCCATTCAGCCTCAACTGTGGCTGTGTCAAGTGCTACAAGTTCTGCTTCCATGGTTGACCTCGTCAATATAGTCTGTTTGCAAGACCTCCATGAAACTGCAGCATCAGCTAAAGTGAATACATAACTACTTGTAACTTTAATCTCATCCGCATCAGAGGTCCAATTAGAGTCACTGTATCCTTCTAATACAGAAGGATGTCCAGTATAATATATTCCAAAAGATGTTGTGCCTCTCAAGTAGCGCAACACTCTTTCAAGTGCCTCCCAGTGATCATCTCCTGGGTTAGAAGTAAATTAACTTAATTTGCTCATAGCAAATGAAATGTTAGGTCTTGTGGCACCAGCTAAATACATTAGTGACACAATAATTTGTGAATATCTTAATTGATCTTTTCCTAACCCCTAGTTCTTTTGAAGCTTAACGCTCGCATCATAAGGTGTTGTAGAAACTTTACAGTTTTCAAAACCGAATCGACTCAATATTTTTTCAGCATAATGGGATTGATTTAAAGTGATCCCATCCTTGCTTTTGATCAATTTAATATTCAGAATGACATCTGCCTCTCCCAAATCTTTCATATCAAAACACCGAGATAAGAAAGATTTGACCTCGTCAATTACGGCAGTGTTTATTCCAAATATAAGTATGTCATCTACATACAGACATAAGATAACTCCTTGACCCACACCATAATGATAATACACACATTTATCAGTTTCATTCACAACAAAGCCAACGGATGTCAAAGTTTTGTCAAACTACTCGTGCCATTGTTTAGGTGCTTGTTTTAGGCCATACAAAGATTTCAATAATCTGCATACTTTATTTTCCTGTCCAGAAATCACAAAACCATCCGGTTGATTCATATATATTTTTTTCCTCTAACTCTCCATTAAGGAAAGCTATCTTCACATTCATTTGATGAACATGTAGACCAAAGGAAGATGCTAATGCAAGGAGCACTCTGATGGTAGTTAGTTTGGCGACAGAAGAATAGGTATCAAAGAAATCTTCTCTCTCCCTCTGGGTCTAACCCATGGCCACAAGTCTTGCCTTGTACTTCTCAATAGTTCCATCCGGTCTTAGTTTCTTTTTAAAGATCCACTTACATCCTACAGGTTTACACTCGATAGGACGATCTGTGATCTCCCAAGTCCCATTAGCCATGATAGAGTCTATCTCGCTATGGACTGCTTCTTTCCAATACTCAGCATCAGAAGATGCATAAGCCTCAGAAAGAGTCTTTGGCACATCATCCATGAGGTATACAATAAAGTCGCCACCAAAGGTTTTCTCAACCCTTTGTCTCTTGCTCGTGCGAGGAGCTTCTGCGACTAGATTGTTATCCTCCTCAGGGATATCACATATTGGTTCAGAAATGGTGGGAAGTTCAGAAATTTGATTATTCTCACTTTCAATATTATTAGTTTGATCATTCTCTGTTCGTGAAGTACTGCATGTTGTTCTCATAGGAAAGATATTCTCAAAAAAATGAAGTATCTCTAGACTCCATTATTGTATTAGCAATAATCTCAGGAGTTTTTGATTTAACTACTAAAAATCTATAGACCATGATATTTTGAGCATATACTAGAAAAATACCATCGACTGTTTTTTGTCCAAGTTTTGTCTTTTTCTGCAATGGTATATTGACTTTTGCCAAACACCCCAAGTTTGCAGAAAATTAACATTAGGTTTTCTCCCCTTCCATCCCTCATACAGAGTAATCTCACTCTTTTTAGTGATTACTCTGTTTAGGATAAAAGTTGCCGTTAGAATAGCTTCCCTCATCATGCCTTAGCCATACCGGCACTCTCTAACATGACGTGTGTGATAAGTCAGAACCCTACTCATACCATCTCTATCCATATTCAAGGATTAGTGAGAACTCCATCTTATAAATCGATCTTCCTCATTTTACCTTAGTAATATAGTACTAAACCATATATAATTTGTAATTAAGAAAATAGACTATACTTAAATAGGCCAATTTCTAACGATTAAAGCGGCAAACTTACACAGCACAGAGACGATCGATGGATTGAATCTCGTGTGATCTGCCTTAAGCAAAGAATTGTCCCGTGCCATCCCACGCTTTACTAATAAACGTCCCTGTCTCATCACTGCTAGCTGTTCACCTTTCTCCATGCATATCGTCTTTATCACCAACGGAAGCTACGTATATATGCAGTGCATACATCACTCCAGATATCGTATATATGCTCATATGCATGTACTGCCACTCATACGCAAGCAGCCTTGCGTGTCCATTTCATCATCGTATCCAACCAATCATTAGTTTATAGATTCCATGCACCTAGCTAGCTAGTAATTAATTACTAATTAAGTACTGCCACTCATACGCAAGTACCACACTATATATGGGTTGTCCATGCATGGTGATCATTACTACAGTACATGCACTAGTTATAGTAGCTACGGATCCATGTCGGGCGGCAATATGGCGGTGCACGTCGAAAGGGTGGCGCGCCGCCTGATGCGGATGCAGGAGGGCGCGGCGGCGACCGAGCAGCACCGGACCATGGTGACCCACCACCGGCTCTCTCGCGTCCCGGCCCACCTCCGTGACGGCAACCCTGACGCCTACACGCCAAGGTTCGTCGCCATCGGTCCGCTCCACCACGACGATCGGCGTCTCCGGTCGGCCGACCGCATCAAGATGGCCTACCTCAACAGCCTCATCTCTCGCGGCCACCCCGACCCCGCGCACCACCTCACCGTCATCCAGGACTACGTCCGCCTCGTCGCCGCCCGCGAGCCCGAGGCTCGGGCATTCTACAACGAGGAAGATCTCGTTGAGATCGACGCCGACAACTTCGTCGGCATGATGGTGCTCGACGGCTGCTTCATCGTCGAGCACCTCGTCAACTTCGTCATCGGCCAGGAGGAGCCGTTGCTGCAAGCCACGCCGTTCGGCCCCGCGCAGCTCTCTGTCGACCTCATCCTCGCCGAGAACCAGATACCGTTCTTCGTCCTCGTCGACCTGATCAAGAACACCAGGCTACCGGAGTTCGAGAGCAACGGCTACGACCCGCCGGTGCTGCTCGTGAGGCTGGTGCTGTACTACCTCGCCGGCGATAGGGGCCGCGACTCGAGCGAGGACTTGCCATCCGCGGGGAGCGTCTCCCACATCCTGCACCTGCTCCACGCGATGATCACCACGGCGCGGACCAAGTGGGAGCCGCGGCCGCGCATCCAGGACGGCGCGGTGCTGGAGACGGCGCAGGAGGTGGGGCGGCTGCTACGCCGTCTACCGCTGCTGCTCCTGGTGCCGCTGCTGTACCCGATCCTCCCCGAGGAGCGCAAGTGGCGTGCGAGCTACGGGCGGGAGGACGTGCCGTCGGCGAGAGACCTGAAGAGGATGTGGGTGCGGTTCAAGAATGCGCGCGGCGCGGGCAAGGCGGTTGCCGGCATCGCGTCGGTGATGGGTCCGGTCCCCCTCGCCGTGAAGCTGACGCACGAGGACCGACTGCAGCTGCCGCAGCTGCGCATCGAGTTCCGGACGGCACCGCTGCTGCTGAACCTGATGGCATTCGAGCAGTCGACGGATCTGGCGCGGGACGTGTCGGCGTTCGTGTCATTCATGGCGAAGATGGTGCAGTCGGCGGAGGACGCGGGCGTGCTGATCGCGGCGGAGGTGGTGCACAGCCCGGGCAACGAGAGCAAGGACGATGTGGCGAGGTTCTTCCGGAAGGTGGGCGCGGCGAGCGAGGCGGCCGGCGAGCTGGAGAAGAGCTACCTGCGCAAGCTGCTGGGGGAGGTGAGGGAGCGCAGTCGGCATCCGCTCTTCATGATGTGGGCGGACGTGCAGCGCAACTACTTCACCGTGCCATGGGCCGTCGTCGCTGAGTTCGTCGCCTTCGTCACCTTCGTGTCCACCATGCTTCAGACGTACGCAGCCTTCAAGCACAAATGAGCCGACTGTCAGTTGGATTGTGTCAGTGATATGCTCTAGAGTGGATCATATAAAGATGATTATATCAGTTCTATATTTATTATCTTTTAATAATATTTTATTTTATCCATTCGATAAATATATTTTATATTGATCAATAAATATATGATTTGTTCGTAGAACTCTTTATTCATATTTTAATGTTATTCTAAATTATCCTTGATTTCATATCATTATATAAGATAATTATGATTTATAGTGTAACATCCCAAATTTGAGAATCGTGGGAAAAAAATATTTCTATTTCATTTCAATATTATTCAAAATTTCGACATTTATCTGAGAATTCTTGATTTGGGAATTGACAAACGTATGAAAATTTTAAAGCCTTTATTGATTTTCGGTGTTACTCGATTTCCCCTGGTTTGTCAATTTGGTTTCCTTCCAAACAAATACAATGGCAAGAATAAAAAGATCAAGGACCAAGGATCAAAACAAATAGGAATGTAAAAATTGGAGAGAATTTCTAAATCTTTTATTCTTCTTTCGATGTTATTTAAAAGTTTCTAGATCTTTGCTTTTGCTTTGCCAAATAACTATTAAATAGAAATAAAAGTTATGACGCAAGAGCCAAATAAATCTAATTTAAGTTGATCATATTTTATACTTGAAATTCGAACTGAAAACCCATATCTGAAAATCTAATTAACTAAAATGAAATTTGAAGAGCACAACAATAATTAAAACTCACGTTCAATGTTTGAATCAAGAGCTTGAATTCGAATTTAAATCTTAAAATTACAAATTCAAAAATCTGAAACCAATTTCCAATTTTACCAAAGCCCTTCTGTCTTTTCTCTCTTTCTTAGTCTTCTTCCACTTCCATGTGGGCTCCACCCTCTTCTTTCTCCCTCAGTTGTCCATACCTATAAAGCCCCCACCGTGCTTTTGCTCTTCAGCTCGCCCCCTCAGTCTCTTGCGCACGTTTCTTGAGCACATCACTCACTGAAGCACCGAGAAACCAAAGTTGTTCATGATGCCGGCAAGCATGCCACCGTGCTCTAGCAACTCCAGTGAGTGTCTCTCCGCCCCAACTCCGTTACAACATGCCTACCTCTTCCTTAAAGCACCCTACTCATTTGATTGGCCTTTTATGCAGTGGATCACTTGAGCTATGCTTTCTTTCTCATCTCCAACCAGCACGTCGTTGTACGCCTTCCTCTCTCCAGTGAGCCGTACCTCGATTCCTTTCACCCCTACCTCCACATGCATGCAAGAAAACTCATGCGCACCCTTTTGTATCTTCTCTGTTGCCAGAATTCGCTATCATCATGGGCCTCCTCTTCGCTGCTGATAGGATCTCCGATGCCAGTCTCCTCCGCTCCTTCTCGAGTGCCGTCATTGCCTTCGGTGAGTTCCTCCTCCCCAATGGAAGCTCCCCTAGAGCCGAATCGAGCCCTAGTAGCTCATAGTCTTGTAGTGCCATTCCCTTGCCTCTGTCACCGCAGGACCATGCCGCCGACTGCCCTACCCTCCAAGTTGGGCCACGATTCTTTGCCTAGGTGTGTGGGTCGAGGTCCCAGCTCCGTTTTAGCTCACGCCCCGTCGCCGAGGAGTCCCTCGCCGGCGATGAGTTGTGGCTCTCTTGAGAGATAGAAGTACCGTAGTGGTCAGAGTGAATAAAAGAACTAAAGCAATCAAAGTCAAAAAGAGAAATAAAGTAGTCAAACTTAACAAGGAAACTATAGTAGTCGAAGTTGAGAAGAGAACTGTAGCAGTCAAAGTGAAACCTAGCACTGAAGTCGAGATCTTTGATCGTAGTCGGTGTCGAAATCTTCGACCATTGCCGTTGTCAAGATGTTCGACCACAGCCAGTGTCAAAATCCTCAACTGCTACTGTTGTCGAGATCTTCAACCACAACTGGCGTTGAGATCTTTGATCATCGCCAGTGTCAAAATCTTTGACTGCCATAGTTGTCGAAATCTTTGACCACAGCCAGAGTCGAAATCTTCTACCGCAACTAGAGTCAACACCTTTGACCGCAACCATAATTGAGATCTTTGACCACTGCCGTAGTCGAGATCTTCGACCGCCACCGGCATCGAGATCTTCAACCAAAGCCATTGTCGAAACCTTCGACTAATGTCATAGTTGAGACCTTTGACCACTGCCGGTGTCGAGACCTTTGACCATAACCGATGTCGAGACCATCGACCACAACTGGAGTTAAGACCTTTGACCACTGCCGGTGTCGAGACCTTTGACCGTAGCCAATGTCAAGACCATCAACCACAGCTGGAGTCGATACCTTCGACCGCTGCCAAAGTCGAGACCTTCGACCACTGGCATGGTCGTGAACTTTGATTGCTGGCGTGGTCGTAATCTTCGACTACGGTAGTCGAACCTTTGATTGCAGTAGTCGTGATATTTCGACTACTGACGATAGTCGTAATCTCTGACTGCTACATTTGTGATATCCCACAAGTGCTACGGTACACGTAAATCCACGAGTGTTACTCAATGAACAATAATGACAACACAAAAGCAACCGAAGAGTATTAGAAGCCATAAAATGCATTGTAGCAACCAAACAGTATTAGAAGTCGTAAAATGCACTATAATAACTGAGAGATAGAACAAACTTTGCTATGAAATTATAATGAAGATTTACGCCAATAGAGGATACTAGGCATTTAATCTTGTTTAATGTCAACCAAGAAGTAAGCATGATAATTCTGATAGGAATAATTAGTACAAGATTAAGCCATGATTTAATAATAGACATTATTTAAGCATCTTGAAAATCATGAGACACTTTTTTAATAATGAATATTGATTAAGAAAGTTGTTGTGATCAATAAATTACTAACCCTTACAAGTAAACATTGAGTTATTAACTTGCTCATGAATCAGATGTCTCCCTGAAATAATTTGTGTACACCACTATCTTTTTCTTAAACCCAAACATTGCTAAAAGCCACATAAAGTGATGTCATTTCGTGTCAATAACATTTTTTAATAAAAGAACCATGATAAAATGCAATCTTGCCTAAAACAATGAAAGAAGTTGTTAAATTAAAAATCAAGCCGAGGTACTCTGTGATAAGCTATTCCTAGCCCTCTTTGAATTAAGAAGTGGAATATTCCTGTGAATATCCCTTCACCTTTGATATGTCCTTGTTTTCTTTCCCAGCAAAGCTTCCCTGCCATCCCCTCATTCACTCAAACTCCATTCAACTATGCTATTTAAGAGAAACATTAACTAGATCACCTCCTTAAGGCCCCGTTTGGCAGAGCTCTAGCTCTAGGAAATCTGTAGATTTCCTAGAGCTGGTCATCTGTATCTCTAGGAAATCCTGGATCTAGAGTTGCAGGCATGTTAAGTGCATTTACATGACTCATTTCATTTATATTATATATTAAATAAAAATATTTAAATCACTTTAATTTAGTCAACAAACTACAGATCCAGCATAGATCTCGGAGCTAGAGCTGTGCCAAACGAGGCCTAAGTCCTAGCACAAAACTAAAACTACCTAATGTTCCCAATATTGCAGTATACTACTGACACCTTGCTCATTATGCAAGCCTCTAGCTCGACGCAACAATTGTTTTGCTTGAAAGGAGGTTACCCCATGTTGTGTGATGAGTATTCGACTTTGCCTGTGCTTCATTGTTGGATTTTGAGTTAAATTTTGTGTCATTTTCTCTTTGGTTTTTGTCGTCAGGTGGGCAGCAGTCTGACCTGCCAGCAGTGGTGGTCTGCCTGCTGTACGTGAGCGGTCTGACCAGCCATGGGTAGTGGTCCAGTCGAGGACCGGTGTAACTAGCCAAGGGCAGCAATCCAACCAAAAATGTGGTGTGACTAGTTTTTAGTTGGCGACTGCTTTATCCCAGAAAGGTGCTCATTGCGTTGCATGAAAGGAAATATGAATGGTTCGATTGACCAATGGGTGGCTATCCAACTAGGGTTGGCTGAGCGGTCAGATCGGTATAAGTGCTGCGGTCTGATTGACTCCCTTGTTACCAGCGTTTGACCAAATTGATAGGTGCAGTCCGACTGACTGGTCAATGGCGATTAAATCAGTTTTGTCTAAAATTATTTGAGGGGTTTTGGATATTTGTGGGATTTGATCATGAGTTGAGTTTGGAGTTCTAGGTCATTAAATTTATTGTGCATGAAGCATATTTGAACAAACATGGATCAAGTTGTAAAAAACTTATGCTTGAAAATGATTTCTTAATATTTGATGTGTAGAAAAGCTTAGAGGCAATAATGGTCGACGACGTGATCAGGATTAGGCTCAGGGATGAGCTTATGTATGGTCAAGGAAGTTGGGCGAAATTGTTGAACTCAAGCAAGCCACAGGGAAGACAAGGAATGCTGAAGGGAAGGTTTGAGCAATGGTTAATTGAATGGTGTAATTGGTGCAAGTGTGGCGTGATCTAGGAAATCAACACAAAGAAACTTGCCGATGCATGAGCCATTGGTTAACCTACACGTTGCTAGCATAAGGATTGCTTGCAAAGAAAAATATGACCATGGACTAGGCTTGAGAAGGGGCTAAGTCAAGCAATGGTAGAGCCAAAATACTAGAAATGGTGATGGAACCAAAACCGCGTTGCTTGGAGGGTGTGGGAGATAAGTTTAAATCAAGGAGATGCCGAGGAGGCCAAGTGGATGAAAATTTGCTCCTTAGCGGGTTTTGGCTTATGTGCTTTGAGGAGCACACATAAGTCGTGTGTGTAAAATCCAGTATGGTGTTGGGTTAATGGATTAGTCTATGTAATAGTGGATCAAACTTAACTAGAGATGTTGGTTAGTGTTTTCTTTGTGAGCCTCCATATATAATGAGGGAGAGAGATAGCTTAGGGGCTATGTTTTGGGAGAGTTTAGGTCTAGCCTTTGAGGAGAGTTAGGATTCTTGGATAGAACATCCTATAGATATGAGAGATGTTTGTGGTTGAGTTTTTTGTCATCCTTAGACTTGTCGTATTTCTAGGAAGTGGCTATAAACATTCATCTCCAAGTACGTATCAATATAGATCCAAAATTCGTCCAATTCATTCCCTCTTGTGCTTAAATGTTGAAATCTTAATTTAGCTTGGTTTTTTGTGTTTCTCCTTCTCCTATTGATTTTGCTTTGTGCCAATGGTGTGAAAGTGATGAAGATATCTCTTAGAGACAAGGTCTCATCTATCTAGGTACTTTTTATTTGCAAGTTCTTAGGATTACCCGGTTTTGGCTCAAGAAATGGTTATTTTGAGGCTCTTTGGTTATAGGGCTTTTAGCATAGAATCTTGCTATGTTTAGGCTTACTAGGATATGTGGGAGTAGATCCAAGATCATCTTGATCATCAATCACCCATGAGGAAGTCTTGGCTCAAGTTCTCAAGTTTTATCCGGTTTTGGTGTCATCTTATTTAAAATTGAAAAAGGTCAAAACTTCGGCAATGATTTTCTTGATCGTTGATTGGAATATGTTTCTGATATTCTAGAGAAGGTACATACCAAGTTTCAAATTATTTAGACTAGTGGATCAAAAGTTACATCACTTTTTGGTTTGAAATTGTGTTGAATTTCTGCTCTGCCATGGATGGAGAGGTCAGACTAGCCCAGATCGGTCAGACCGGCCTTGTAACGGTCAAATCATCCCAGACCGATCAAATTGACCCCTAGTTGGTGGTCTGACCGGCTAGAAGGGTAAAACTTCTGTTTGGCTCGATTTTTCTTGGCTCAACCTCTAATCTTTATAGCTTCTCATAGCTATTAGAGTGAAGATCTTGGATTTCTCTTTGGGGAAAGATTTTGAAAGGCTTATATTGTGTCAGCTCCTATTCATCCCTATCTAGTCGTCGTTCTCGGTCTTACACATTGTTTATAGAGGGTTCATATATTGACTCAAAGGGGAAATCAATGGTAGTTTGAAATAAAGTTTGTAAACCAAAAGCAAAGGGAGGATTGGGAATAATCAACCTCAGGTTGCAAAATAAAGCTTTGTTACTGAAAATTTTGCATAAGTTCTGCAACTGAATGGACCTGCCTGGGTTCGTCAAATATGGCAATCATATTATAATGAAACAATTTCACACATTAAAACTGATAGAGCCATAGAGGCTCCTTTTGGTGCGTGGAAGGATGTTTTTGGTTGAATAATTACTTCAAAGGTGTGCGTTATTTTTTTCAGTTTCTAAAAGTTGATTTTCGTTTTTTCTACAGTAACTAGCTTTTAAATGGAGTGTCTTTTTAAAACAAGATTTACAAGTTGATTGTAGTACACAATGTAGTGACTTCATTTATATCAGACAAAACACACGTGAATTTCTGTTAGTCCGTACTTTTCTCTCATAAACAGCCCAAATAAAAGTGCATCGCAACCACATTGACAGGTAAGAGCTATATATGGGAAAATGCTAACTATTCTTCACAAAGATTCTATAAACTTCACTTTCAAGGAGCCGATTCTCCTGTACCTGTAAAGTGGACTGGGAAGAATAAATGTGCCTCGAAACAGAAAGTTTTTTTTTGTTTTTACGAAGGAAGCTAAAAGTTTTTACCTGGCTGCTATTGGTAGACAAATGCAACACAAGAAATATGTTAATCAGTAGATATTATCATGGTCGAAGCAAAAATTGTGTGCTTTGTTCAGCAGGAACCAAGGAGATTGATTCTTTCACATCTCTTCTTCTCATGCCCTTTCAGTCATACGTGTTGGCGTACCCTAGGGGTCACTTGGGATAATCTGTAGGAATTTTATGAAATGATCAGGAAGCGCAGAAGCAATGTTTAGAGGGCATACTCCGTGGAAATATTTATTATTGGTGCTTGTCACGTCTGGAAGCAACGAAATAGCATTATTATTTTTTTCAAAATCTTCCGCTTCGATAGATGATTGGAAATTTCCCTTTAAACAAAGTTAGTCATAGGCAAGTTTTTTTTGATTGGCTAGATTCCGTAGCATAGTTTTTAGTCCTCGGTGAGGACTTGTATATATACTTTTCCTTTTTCATATATAAAATTATACGGTGGCGTGGGTTTCTAATTTCAGTTTTTTTTTGCTTTTTAGCTTTTCTTTTAACTTTTTTAAAAGTTAACGGTCGCTATAATATAATTACAGTAGAAGCTACAATCAAAACAGCTTGGAGCGGCCGCTGAAACCATCACAACTTGGACTGCATCTTTTGTACGTTCGATCGATACCGGGGAATATTGAGTTTTTGTCAATTTTCCGAGGGGAATTAATCGCAGCTAGGGAAGAAGAAGATCACCATGCATATATACCGCGTTCGTGCCATACTAATCCCAAAGCAGAGCGAGTGGAGGTGACCCCGGATCCCCCTGGTCGATCCGATCGCGAGGCAATTTTCGTTGCAGAGTTCGTGAAGAAATTTAATGGCATCAAGCTGCATACACTCAGACACATGTACACATACATATTCCGAACCTTACAATAGTAGTTGCTTTCGGCTTCACGTAACTTTGGATATTATAATTAACGATTTTCCTCCCTTATTTAACATGGACTAATAATTATTTACATGAACGCATGAACGAAATAGATCGACATGGAGAAGTACGTAGTTAGGCAGCTAGCTAGGTGCTTGCCGGCCGGCGAGCTACTTGGAGTTGGAGCCGGCGGCGGCCTTGTCTCCGCCGACGGCCGATCGGTCCTTGGGCTGCTGCTCTGCTGGCTGCTTGTTGCGCGGGTGGCAGACGCCACCGCAGCACGACACGAAGGCCTTGTCCCTCTCGTCGTCATCCTGCTGCTGCTTAAGACAGGGGGTCTCCTCATCACGTCTAAACAAGAAATCAGCTCGTCGTGACGTCTCAATGGGGTCCTGCGTATATGTACATATGCAAAATTAATCAAGGCAAGACAACTCCAAACCGAATTATATATGTAACTGTGAATCAATTAAACGGGTATCTATCTTACCATCTGGCTGTATGACGACTTGAAACCTCGATCCAACAAGTATCTAGCTAGGTATGGTGAATGCTAGCTTGGTTTGCCACTGAAGTGAACTACGTACCCTTGGCTAGCTATCTCTTCTGACGAATTAATCCAAAGATTGCACTACAAAATCCATCTCCTGCATGTAGTCATATGTAGAGATGCGTGAATGAACATCATATGTCGTCGTTCTCAGCTAGATGTCTCATTTAAAGGTACAGAAATGAACGGGAGGGAAGGTCCCAGTGCTTGATGCTTGACTTCAGACCGGCCTGCAAGCAAAGAAAAGCGTAAGATTCCTTACAAACCGCGGCTCACTTTCACAAGCAAGCATATATTCCTTGATGTTGTAAGGGCAATTGCTAGATCGATCGACACTCCACGTCATGCCTACTCATCTCCTTTTCAGCAGCACATCCAGAAACTAGTCGAAACAACCGCTGCCGTCCGACTTGCCAGTTGCCACTGAGGCGCGCGTGTATGCATACCTTGACAGAAAGAACCAATATTCTACTCCGACAAAGTAGCTTCCGTTATTCTTCGTCAGCTTCCATAACAATGCTCATGTCATAATTACACCTTACAAGTAAGTGAGATGTGCAGTATAATGTGGACGGCATGCATGGATTCCGATGGCAGTCACATACAGTTACTGCAATTCATATGACTCGATTGTTTCCTCG